>OW052078.1:4037122-4715872 GCA_932526445.1 Phragmatobia fuliginosa | reverse complement strand
AGAGCCACCTTCCGTCTAGGACCAGACCCAGATACCTCATCTGGGCCCGGACCGGTACGAGGACCGAGTTGACCTCGATCGAGGCGCCGGCGGGTGGACCACGACGGGGCCCATGAAAGAGTAGGGCCTCCGTCTTATCCAGGGCCACCCGCAGACCCAGCGCCTCGATGCGCCCGACCACCATGGACACTCCTGTGGTGGCCAGGCGCGCCGCCTCCTGGAAGTTAGCCCCCCGGGCCGTGACTAAGGTGTCATCCGCGTAGCAGATTACACCCAGCCCAGGGGGGAGACGCCCTCGTAGGGCCCAGTCGTATCCCATGTTCCACAGGAGTGGTCCTAGGACTGACCCCTGTGGAACACCGCACGACATGGCCCTGCGTCTCAAGACGCCATCTCGGTCCTCGTACATGACGGTACGCTCCTCAAGATAGTCTGCCACCAGCCGCCTCAGGTACTCTGGCACTCCGTGGTAGCGGAGTGCTTCCCCGATGCAGCCGAATGGCAGACTGTTGAAGGCGTTGGCGATGTCTAAGGACACCGCCAACACCACTCCACCGCAGCTCACGGCCTCCTCGGTCACGGCCCTAAGGCGCATTACGGCATCGATCGTCGAACGCCCCTCTCGGAAACCGAATTGGGCGTCCGACAGATCGGGGCCAACCTCGCAGAGGTGCCGGACGATGCGGGCAGAGAGTATCCTCTCGAAGAGTTTACCCGCCTCGTCCAGCAACACGATAGGCCTATAGGCCGTGACCGAATCGGCAGGCCGTCCCGGCTTCCTCAGCAGGACCAGCTTCCCGCATTTCCAGCGCTCAGGGAAGCGTCCGGACGCCAGGCTAGCGTCCAACACTTCCCTGAGGCGGTCCGACATGTGATCGAGGGCTCGGGCCATCACTCGGGCTGGAACCCCGTCCGGCCCGGGGGCGGTGTTCTTGGATCGAATCCGTAGAACAGCCGCCCCTACCTCCGATTCCCTGACGGGCGGAACTTCAACCTCGCTACCCCCGTCGTCTTCGGCTGATGCAGCCATTGACGGGGGTGTGTGTTCCGCCCGCTGCGGGAATAGGCCCTCGACCACTTCCTGCAGGAAGCTGGGCTGAAGAGTCTCCGTAAGGGGGGGGCCCGACGTGCGGAGCTTTTCACGCACCGCACGATAAGGGCGACCCCAGGGGTCACGCTCGAGACTCTCCAGCATCTCCTCTCTACTGACATCCTTGGCGCGGCAGATGGCCAGCCTCAGAGTTTTCCGAGCTTCTCGGTACTCCTCGTGAAGCCGGTCCACCTCCTCACCGACCCCGCGGTGACGTCGCCTGCTACTAGTTAGGGACCTCCGGGCACGAACGCACGCCGCACGGAGGTCCGCCAACTCCTGGGACCACCAGTAGACCTCCTTCCTCGGAGGCCGACACCCACGAACGCGGGGCATGGCCGCATCGCAGACCCGCGTTAGCGCGTCAGCGAAGCGGCCAGCTCCCACGTCGACCCCCTCAGTCGGGGCCCGCGGAGACAGCCAAGCGTTGAGAATGGCCGCCTCCTCCAGTAGGTCCCTGTCGAGCTTGGCGACAGCCCACCGCGGGAAGCGGGAAGGGCGCCGCGCCGCGTGACCCCTACTGGGGTCCTGGGACCGGGAGAGCTCCAATCGGATATACAGGTGATCCGAGAGCGTCTCAACCTCTTCCAGGACGCACCAGTTCCTTACTCGTGCGGCGACTGCAGGGGTAGCGAACGAAAGGTCCACTATCGACCCCCCCTGCTGTCGCACGCACGTGTTGATGGAGCCCCTGTTTAGTAAACAGAGGCCCACCGAAGCCACCCACTCCATAACGGCTACGCCCTTGGCGTCCGTCGCCGGGGAACCCCACGCAATGGACTTTGCGTTGAAGTCCCCCAGCACGAGGACGTGCCCAGACGCTAGTCGCCGCATCGAGGTCTCCAAGTTGTTAAGGAAGACCTCGAAGTCGCTCAGACTCCGGTTGGGGGAGAAATATACACCATAAATGGTGACTCCCCCCCACTCAGCGGCAACATATCCCGTACCCTTGTCTCTTAGCGACAAGGGCGGGGAATGGGCCGCCGTGGAGCCGACGACTGCCACGGAGCCGTCCCAGTCACCCATCCAGTTTGGACGGGGAGGAACGTAGTAAGGCTCCGCAACTACGGCGAGACCTACCGACCACTGTGCCATAGTTTGCAGGAGGAGGTCCTGCGCCGCGGCACAGTGGTTGAGGTTCGTCTGGAGCAGGAGGCTGGAGACTTGATCCATTATTGGACCGTGTCTCCAACCCCCTCCATGGGCGTCGGCGTCGACGCACGATTAACGTCGGAGGCAGCCCGGGTCGTTAGGCTGGCCTCCGGCGTTTGCGGAGAAGCACGGGGTGGCTTGCAGCCCCCCTGCCCCATCTGGTGATTAGCGGGTTTATTGCCCGCCGCACACACGGGGCAGTGAGGGGCGGCAGAGCATTCCGCCGCCTTGTGCCCCGGTTGACCGCAGCGGAAACATAATCCGCTGCAGTCAAAACACCTGTCACACCTGGCGCGTGTGTGCCCCGATACAAGGCATTTGTAACACCTCATCGGTCTCGCCGCCAGTACCGTAATCCTAGCGTTGACGAAACCGATGAGAATCTTGCCAGCATCGCCCAATAATTTGGCCGACACTACGGGGCAGCTAATCCACACAGCGCCAAGTCCTCCTGGTCCGGGGCGGATGGTGCCGACCCTGACGTTCTCCGCGCTGCAGCCCGTCTTCTCCAAGACTGCAACGCGGACATCCTCCACCGTCACTGAGTCGTCCAGGCCCGAAATGCGCAACTCGGCACACTTCGTAGGCCTGGCGACTCTGACACCATCCTCGGCTGCGAACATGACCCGCAGCTTCTCCGCAAAGGCGTCCGCCGACTTTGCGCCTTCAGCCCCCGGGAACTCCAGCACTCGAGCTCCCGTCTGGGACTTGCGCAGGCTCATGCCTGCCGTCCCGAACTCAGTGGCGAGACTGCGGGCCCTTTGAAAAAGAGCCGCGTACGTCAGTCCGCCACTGACCGCCTCCGGCGACACGGTTACCACCACAGCCGCTGTTTTGGGCGGCTGCAGTTTCCGCGCCTTCTTCTTGGTTACCGTTGCCACCGGTGGCGAAGGCGGGCCTTGGGCTGCCTTTTGTGCTGCCTTTTTCGCCCGCCTTCGGGACGACTTTGACCCTTCCACTACCTGCCAACGGTCATCGGAGGCAGATGTGGAGGGGCCCGGCTGAGATGGTGGAGTGGGGAGCGGAGGGAACTCCGCTCCGGACTTCGCCGCCGTTTCAGGCACCGCCTTGGCCGGCGCCTTTGCCGGTGCCTGGGCCGGCGCCTTAGCCGGGGCCTTCGCCGGCGCCTTGGCCCCCTTCCCCGCTCTTTTGGGAGCAACAGGGGCCGGAACCGAAGCCGCCGCCGCCGCATACGACACAGCGGGTGCCGTCGGCGCTGTCGCAGCCTTCGGTCGCTGCGACGCGAGCGGGGGGCGCACGACCGGCGCAGGGGGCAGTCTCGCCTCCAGACCGGCCAGACGCCCATCCAACATATGCTCTACTGCGAGGAGGACCTGGCGCAGCTGGGCGTCAGGTACCTCGACGGTGGCAGGAGCCGGCTGCGACGGACCAGGCAAGGCCTCGCTTTGAGGCCGCTCAGCCCGAAATTGGGCGAACTGAGCCCTGAGCTCAGCCACCTGGCCCGTCAGACGGTCGTTGGCCGCCTGGAGCCGAGCTACGTCTCCACAGAGGGTGTCGACGACCCCTCCAATAGCGGAGGAGGAGTCCTTCAGGGCTCTTACAAAAGAGCCCTTCAGGTTCACCGACTTGGTGGCCACTTTGTGGATTATATCCACGGCCACCTTCGCCCTTTCTTGCAAGGACAAGGGATCCTGTGGGGCATCTCCCTCCACCGGCTCCCTTATCCTTGGTAGGAGATCCGAGATCTCCTCCTCCGCTGCAACCTCGCAATCCGCTCGCTTCCTCTTGTAGGATTCCGCTTTTGAAAAGGCGGAGCCTGAACGAGCCGAGGCTGGGGTTCGCGACTTACGGATGAATTTCAGAGCTGGCGTCTCCTGGGATGTATCGCTTTCGCCATCCCCGGAGAGCCCACCCTTTTGGCTACCGCTCGCCTCCGTCTCCATCGCCTCTGGTGCGATCGTGGTTGTGCTGGCCCCACGGCTCGTGCCTGCCGTGGCGGACCTGGAGCGTGAACGCTCCGATGATCTTTGGCTCCCAGTAGTCGGTTTGACTCCTGGGAGCCCCGCCGAGATGGGCGGCCCGAGTACGACAGCAGCCTCCTTGGACGCTGTGTCGTCCACTCCCGAAGAAGTGCCCCCCTTGAGGGTGCCCTTCTTCTCCTTCCTTCCAATTGCTTCGTTGTCCGTTGTGTTCGCCGTATTCGTTTTATTTTTGTCCTGTCCTTTACTTTTTGGGTTTGATTTATTAGATTCCATGAGATTCCCACGAGTGGGGGAGAACTAAAGGTCGACCCGGGCAGAGATCCCCCAATACCCGGGCAAGCGTACATTTTTAACCCAACCGAGGGGTCCGCAGGTACCTCGGCTTGGGGTGCGCTCGCAACTGAACTTCCCATCAGCCATGCATCCCCTGGCCACGCACCAGAACTTGGGATTCGGGGTAATTTTTTATAGAGGTTTTCTTCCTCGCGGTCCGGGCGGTTAAGCCAAGACCCACGCCCCCGGACAGCGCCGGGATTACGTTATGCCGACGGTGGCAGAAAGACTACGTCCCCCTGCCTGCTCGGTGGTAGTGTAAGTACACGCCGAGCCCGTCCTCCTCTCTCCACCGCTAGCAGCGGAGAAACTGTGGCCCCTACAGAGCCCCACCTTCAGGTTTTTTACCGAGGTTTCCTCCTCCATGCTCCGAAGAGCGAAGAGCCAGCAGGGCAACCGGCAGACACGCCCACCCTGCTGGATCAGGCCTTGCCCGAGAGCCGATGGAATGGCTTCCTCTCCTGCTAGAATATTAGCCGCTGGCGATAATCCTCTCCTCCAGATGACACGGAGGAAATGAGGAGGAACAGTGCTATCGCCAGCGTTGCCCAGGGTGCACCACGAGGAGGTTTTCTAGCCAGGATACACTTTGGAGAATGCTCGAAAGCTCTTTTCGAACTGATTGAGCCATCTCCATTCCTTTATCGGACTACTAGGCGCAGGCAAAAGTTTCATCCACACGTTGTTGACATACCCAAAAGTCAAACTAAACGGTGTGTAAAATTTCCGTGTGGTGACGGATTAAGAATACAGAGTGTCACCACCCCTATTCATCCCGCGGGTGTTGTAAAAGGCGACTAAGGGATAAACTACGCAAGACAACACCAATGCAATAGAAGGAAAACTTAAAACCAACCCTATACCAACCCGTCTGGCCAGCGTGGTATAGTAGGCCAATACCTCCTTTTCAAGGAGAGGCCTATGTCCAACAGTGGACTGTTAAAGGCTGTTGATGATGATGATGATGATGAACAAATCCATTCCTAGATAGTGTAGTCACGCTAATTTAATAACGAATGGGCTGGCTTGACCGGTTCGGTAATACCCTCACGCAGAAGACCGAAAGAAAAATAAACGACAGCATCTGTGTCGTTGACAGCATACGTTTCGTTGGTGAGTGTGAGACCGGCAAACCCAATGATGGAGAGGTATCTCACTAAGCCATAGTAATACTATGGCTTAGTGAGAATGCAGCAAGGTGACCAATAGGTCACCTTGCTGCATTGTCTGTACTCACACTGGGAATGATAACCCCTTGGATTCTACTTATGCTTTCCATCAGGCCAATTAGAGTCACTTTTGTAAGCTAAAATTTAAAAAACTACCAATCAACGTAAGTGTGTGTATTTGTATTTCACAAACTGTAATATTGACTGCCTTGTTGGTCTAGTGGTTAGCGTATGCGGCTACTGATCAAGAGGTCTCGTGTTTGATTCCCGACTCAGACCAAATATTTGTGTGATCCAAAAATATTTGTTTCGGAGTCTGGGTGTTTTTCTATGTATAATATGTATGATTTTCTAAAGTATGTTTATGTATTTATATCAGTTGTTTAGTATCCATATTACAAGCTCTGCTTAGTGTGGGACTAGATGACGTTGTGTGTAAGATGTCCAAAAATATTTATACTTGGTAATAGATTCATAAACCAAAACAATATGTAATGGAGAAGTAAATATGAAATCATCAACTAATAAAAATAATGGTTGTGTCAGTTAGACTATTCAAATGAGGTGATATACAAGTAGCCACATTCCTTCAAGTCTGTGTAACTATTTAGATCTTGTTAGAATGAAAGGGATAAGGGTTCACATGCATTATTTATTCGCTACACTATCCGAAATGTATAGAAGCCCACGTCTACTTCAAAATATTCCATTTCCAATGTTTTAGAGTATTTAGTATACGTATATACATAAATACTGTTCTCCGAGGTATAAAAACATATTTCAATCTCTACTTAAGTTTGCACTCAATTCTCGGTTATAAATTTACTGTAAGAAAGGAACCCATTACTCACTATGGGTAAGAGGGATAATGCCCTTTTCTTTTACATTAAATAAATTTCCTGAAAATAAAATTATATACAAGAAGGCTTCGCTAGCGTTATAACAGTAATTTATAAATGCAACCACCACCACAGTACCTCATCATTTCCAATTTTTCTTCCTCAATTTCTCGATGAACTTAAAACTCCAGCAACTATAGTGAGTCAAATATTGAGATTTATTTATTTATCAACTGCTATTATCACAGTGGTATTATAACCTGCGACAAATAATATATAATGTTATCTCATTTACCAGCTTATCAGAGAATAGAATATACAATAATACATGAGTTGAATAAAGTGTTAGCGATATTCAAGAAGGGTTGAGAGGACACATACAATGTACCTAAGGCGTTGTATATATTATCTTAAGATAAATGAGATTTGAATGCGGACAGAACGCGGCCGGTTGTCGTGGAAAGCCTTAAGGGAGACCCATGTTCAGTGGGCGTCTTTCGGATACGATGAATGAAAATGACATTGTGTTTTGGTTTATTTTGATAAAATGTCCAAACACGTTGAAAACTGTACTGTGTACAAAAACCCGTGAACTTATTATCTGTGAAGGGCAACATCAAAAAATGCTATTTGAAACTATTCTTATTGTTCTAAATTATTAGCGTTATAAAATCAAATAAATAAGTAAATGTTTACTAATATTATAAACGCAAAAGTAACTCTGTCTGTTACGTGTTCACGCCTAAACTACTAAACAGATTTTGATGAAATTTGATATAGAGATAGATGGAGCTTTGGGAAAGGACAAAGGCTATTTTTTACCGTGATAACCGACATACACGCGGGCGGAGCCGCGGGAAAAAGCTAGTAAAAAAATAAAAATGTTTACAAATATTTTGAGAACTGGCTGGAGAATTGTCACTTCAATTGGTAAAATAGTAATGAAAATATAATACAATGTCCTGAAGTTAGTGCTTCACAATAAAAAAGTTCTCTATTCTCCCATAAATATTGTATTAGGTATCTTAATCTAGTATACACTGCGGAGATTTTACGTCAACGAATTGATGAAGTTATCGAAATTGGTCTGGAAAAACTGCTGACGGCAGGATAAAATAGTAATAGTAAAAAATGATATCGACAAGACATTTAAGGACAGATATTTTAGTGAATTCTGAATCGCCTACTTTTTATTTCAATTCTTGAGGAAGGCCTAAATTCTTAAGGCCACATCAAATATTGATATTAATATAACAGGCAGACAGATTTATTATTTAGAAGGTCAGTATGGATTAATATTAACAATAAATTCGATATGTCGAAATGCTCAGCAGGTCAGTAAGTATTGTGAATGTACAATACTTACTTTACAGAGTAAATAACCATATTTTGAACTATTAAATGTGTATAATATTTATGTATCAAATAGTTTTGCTGTGAGAGTGTGATTACAAAACAAAAGTTAATTATTTTGCTATTAGTAAATAATTCTGTTACTAGAAATATTGGTTATTCTTGATCTTGACACATGTTTAAAGGACTATCATCCTTTAAAAATGTGTAAAATAACACGCAGTATGTTTAATCTGTATATTATTTTTATGATCCAGATAACAGAAATGGATATAAATAATTTTACTTAATTAACATAATTCACCGAAAACTTTCAGCATCTTTTAAAACACCTTTAGGACACCATGTATAATTGAAACATTTAAATATCAATAGGATAAAATAAAATTGAATAAAATAAAGCAATTTGTTAATCTCAGGAACTAATCCGTGTCCTGCCTTTGAGCTTCCGAACGGTGTTGGGTGTCAGGCCGCTTGGGCACCTGACACCAGCGCTTTGATTATCTTTTAGAAAATGAAATTTGCTTATTTTTTATACATCTATTTTACACCGCTCAACCTTATTTAGATGTTAATGAAGGTTAACAAAATATAGTCTTTATTTATCGCTGTCCAGATCTCTTTTTTATGAGGTTTTTTTTGATTTCTGTAAGCTTTTAACTTGACATTCAATGTTTTAGTGAATTAAGGCTAGACGGGACTCAAAAAAATATGAAAATTACTTTTTTAAATCAAATTGAATGTATCAAAAAGTTATGCTCTCATTTTACTTACCATATTTTAGTCACATTTATGCCACACAAGCAGTTGAATCCTTCTACTATTTTTTTTTCTAACTAATTTATGATATGTGTGCACTAGATATGTTTATCTACGTATATTTAAATGCACACATATCATAAATTAATTAGAAAAAAATAGGAATCCTTCGACTAAAGTGCTCAACTGCTAGTTTTGCTTAAAAGTCAAATTAACAAAGTACACCAAAATGGAATCAAATCCCAAACTAGACAGAACCGGTACTATGGTCAAGCCTAGTATGTGAATTAATTGTCGTATAAGAGATATGTTATCGTTATCATTATATTGCTTTCATAAATTATATATTTCGATTTTCGCCACCTAATCTTAAATATTTATGCAAATTTAATTCTCTTGTACTCAAAGTAAAAAAAAAACAGTAGAATTATGTACTTAGGTATGTTCAAGAGCACTCTATTCGGGTAATATTAGTTCACATACACTATTATATGCTTCTTACACGAAATTTAACAATTATCTTTAAAACTACCACTATTGTGGTGGAAAAATAATATATGATATTTAATCAATCATCCAATTAAATGAAATGTACGTACTACTATCAACTTCGTATAGCAAATCAATAAATGGAATGGTTTTGAACAAACATAGAGCTATTCTAATAAAACTTACTTTCATAGAAAACAATTCCTGTTACACCTCTAATATTTATTGCTCTTGAAATTACTTTGTAAGATTTCATTGCGATTGCTTATTTCTCGATTCAATTTGTACTGAATCAGCAAAATAGCTTTATCGTAACCGAAATGAATAACAATGATAGAAATGAGAAAAGTTATTACAAAGTTTCGTCATCAGTAGCCTTTCATAGTCAACTTTTGTACATTAGCATCTTATTATAAAGAAGGACCTTAAAGTTTATTAAAAGAATAGAAATGTATGTGGAGGAACGGGTGTCGTGTTTCTCCAACACAAAGGGAGGGTCCTCCATTAGGCGAGGCAACCACCAACCGTACCTGGTGAGCCATATTCTAACGGTTTATGTTAAGCAGTTGTGCATATGCTAATCGGCGCTAAAATCTCTATATCGCAATTCAGGATCAGTACTCACTCCGTGTAATGCGTTATTCCGTAGTTCGTTGTATCTTCGTTAGATGGCGCTGTATGTAAAATACGCCACATGTCTAATAAATGTCAAATTAAAAACGTGTTACATACATACAGTGATAAATTTGTAATGTTGAGAATTACGTTCAAAATATTCGTATTATAACTTTATGTGAAATGCTATTAAGTAATAAAAGAAATACAGACAGCATTACAATAAATTAATAGTATTAATTATATTTTCAGGAAACTTTACTTTGCACGGAGACTTGTCCAAGTGTTAAAATGTAATGTTGACTGATACTACTTCAAAATAATATAGGATATACCTCCTTGTCGGAAAAAATATTTGACATCTAATTCTATGACTACTCTATCTACTGAGCGATAAGAAATTGCTTGGAAATAAATACTATGAATATTTATTATAAAGGAACACAATATATATTCAAAATAAGCAACTTTTTAAATAAAAATAACACCTCTTTTCAAGGAAATTGTCAATCCCGAATCCCAAATGATCCCCGAAATCCCAAATGTTTCCCTAATAACGAGGGCAGGATATTTTTTGTATTGAAATAAAATGGAATATAAGGTATTCAAAATGATTTACATGTGATGAATTTTCATCAAAAGTCTAAAAGACTGAATATAAATTCGGCTTTTACTCGACTACCAAAGAGGGTTATTTAATCATAATCATAAGCATTTATTTGCCAGAATGTAGGTTTACAGAGTATGGTCTTAAAAATTGTACATGTCCCATTTACATCCCACCAGTGAAGATTTGTATGCAAATATTTACTGTATTACACTTTAAATGAAATTAATTAAATAGAATTAAATTAATCAAATGTCGCATCCAAATGTCAACAATGAACTAAAAACAAGCGGCCAAGTGCGAGTCGGACTCGCCCATGAAGGGTTCCGTATCAGCAAGTAACATCATATAAAAGTTCTTGTAGTTCGTTGTAACTTTGATCGATGTTTTTATAATTGTGTATTGATTGAATGAAAGGTAAATTGCGGTTTACGATTTATGACGTATTAAAAAAACTAGATCTCGTTCAAACCAATTTTCGTTGGTAGTTTGCATGGTAATGTACAACATCTTTTTTTTTAGTTTTATCACTCTCCTATTTTAGAAGTTACAGGGGGGGACACATTTTACCACTTTGGAAGTGTCTCTCGCACAAACCATTCAGTTTAGAAAAAAATGATATTAGAAACCCCAACATCATTTTTGAACACCTATGGGTTAGATGTAAAAAAAATTTGTTGGAGTTTCAGTTCCAAGTATGGGGACCCCCAAAATTTATTGTTATTTTTCTAGTTTTCTGTGAAAATCTTAATGCGGTTCACAGAATACTTCTACTTACCAAGTTTCAACAGTATAGTTCTTATAGTTTCGGAAATAAGTGGCTGTGACATACGGACGGACAGACAGACAGACAAACATGACGAATCTATAAGGGTTCCGTTTTTTGCCATTTGGCTACGGAATGGGGTAGCCGCATGAAAAAAAAGCATCACCACTTTACGTGTAGGGAGCTACCCCACATAAAACGGTCGACGTGAAAACACATTTTCATGCAAAGTTATCTTTCTAGCACTAACCGTTTGGAAGGTAAATCAAGGCTATAGTCATCGACTACGGACTTATAAAACAGACGGGTCACGTTACGTGATGGAAATTGACTGCGGTCTTTCTGCGTTTGTCGTCTTTCCATGTTGCCGCCCTTTCAATTCTCTCCCCTTCTAACTAAATTATTGAAACACTCGCTCATTCCCTCAGTGAAAAAAAAAATATACCATTTATCTATTATGTCGTCGTTTCGTCGCCTTCGGTCGAGTCCTTTTTTGTGCTTAAGCATGGCTGTAATAATTAATATAGATAATTTTGGCACCTACCTAGAATAAATTTATGAGAGCCTCACACAAAATAGTCTTGTGAAAATAACAACACCTTTAATACCTAATAGGCGTTTGAAACCTACGGTTGGAGCTAATAGTTATAGTCTCTATTTGTATTGCTTAAATTTTGTTTCGTACAACCAATCTGTGTAAAAAACTGTAGTATTTATGTGACAAATATGAAATTAATTTAATAGTGATTGGTAATTTCAATAAGTTTCTTTCAAAATCATTGTTAGTAATGCCTCTTAATAATGACGAAGATGTTGCTAACTTCTATGTCATATTATACTTTCTACAATAATGTATAGTTTTGATTTATAATATAGGCAAACTGAGTTGCTATTCTGGAAATGTATCCTTAGTCTTTTAGAATATCTAAAAGACTAAGGATACATTTCCAAAATATAAAGATACAAAATACTAAAACAATATAGCAGCATTTTTCGAACTCAACAAAAAAGGAACGAACTTAGAAATACAGAGTCTTTGTAGTTTTTGTAAGTTTTAGGCACAGCTGTGGAAGATTTGCTTTTGCGGAACATGAAAGAAATTTTCCAAGCGAAGCTTTGACGGTTACTTTATCTAATATTAAATGAATAGAATATTTTCGAATATGAAATAAATAAGATCACATTTTTTGCCTCATTTCTAAAGTGCTATTATGAAATTGACGTTGCTTCGGTGTAAATAGGATATCAACGTTTAAAAACATACCTATAATTCAAAAGTACAAAATATATTTAACAGAGTAGGTCAATTTTAACATACATAGTCACATAAAATGGTTTTGAGACTTTTGTATTTTAGTCATTCTTTTTTTCAACTAGAAGTTTTCTTCCTTATTTGTATTGCTTAAAATGTACAGGAGTGCAATTTGTTATGTAACACGTAGCGCTAGCTAAAAGAAGATGAAGATTGACTGAGTAGTAGTAATAGAAGTACTTACACCTAGAAAACTATAGTCGGGATTGTACTGTAAATATACATAGACAAGTAAAACTTCTTCAAACAAATGTTACATGTAATTAAAAGGTCTCAAATATGGGGAGACAGATTCTCATCAAATAGAAATACACATTAAAGATATTACTTGAAAACCGAGACAGACTCGGCTTCCAAATCTGACATATAACGCGGACTGAGCTTGACGTTTCATTAGAAAATATTCTCATATCTTATAAAAAGTATTGTCTTAGCTACAAAACAAAACAAAAAAGTTTTTGGCGGATTTTGTGGGAATCAGCAGAAAAGTTACATTTTATTTTGCAAAAAAAGGTAGCTAGTAACAGATGATATAAATTTCACTTTAATTTTTGAAGCTTTTATAGAACTAGCTGCACTCTTTTACAACTCGCTGTGATATTTCGATTTTATTCATGAGGAAAGAGAAACAAGGCTTTATAAAAGAGAAATAAACACAATCTTAGAAGCCTTTCTACATTTTTTCTCAACCTCAACTCAATGGAAAAATTTTGTCTTTTTGAAGTGTATGCAAAGCAACAAGTTAAGCAATGGTATTTGCAACTTATTAAGTTATAAAACTTATTTACATTGAAGTTTAAACTATAGTAAGAGTTCATCACATATTTATCAACTACAAATTAAGAACAAAACAAGCTGACTTTCCTGTAACGGAACTCTTGCAAAATTATGGGGATTAATTATCTCAAACAAAAATGTTGTTTTAATGATCAATACTTAAAAAAGTTAGTATTTACAAATGATAATATAGAAAACGGTTTTTATGAATTTATAATACCTATCAGGACTTTATAAACACACATGGCAAAGTATATTTAGCACGAACTTATTTTTTTTGAGAGTTTGAAATTCCGTTTTTTAATTAAACGTATACTGTTGTACGTTTTCATTTACAAAAGGTATATAACATTGTAAAATAATATGTATTATATCTTCTTGCATTTTAATAACCTTTTAAAATTTGTATTACTTGAAAAAGCTATGATTGGAGCACAATTTTTTAGGGCCAGTAATCTTACACATACGGTTGTCACGCCATACAGTGCTTAAAGCTTTTTGTGACACAAGCTCCCAAGTGTTGTATTTAGGGCATCGAAACTCGGTTCAATTTTGAAAACCCGGGTTTTCGGGTCTAAGAGTAATCAAAACCCGGGTAGACCGGTTTTTTCGAGCATTTCGATCTTTTTATTGTAATTTTTTAAAATACACTAATCTGCATATATCGATTTCCTACAATGAGTACAAAATATAAAGGACTATCAGACCCGGCGAACATCGTACCGCCTTAGAATATTAATTCATAATATTGTGTTTAGTTATGAACTGATATAGTCCTGTCAATCTAGACCAAAAATGAGAGTGAAGGTACATAAAGTCCCAACAAGCTGAAAATCAGTAAAAAAATTTAAAACATAATTATAAATACTATCTAAAAGTACTCCTGTCCAAAATCAGCTCTGACATGTTTTTGAAGGATGTCATCGTTTTTTGTCGGAGTGTTCTTGAAATTTTTTACCACTTTTCGTACTTTTGATAGCAGATCGTTGTATCTAAAAGACTGTGAACTGAAAGACTCCATAAACGAGGATTAATAATTAAATTCAACAACATCCTCGTCATTGTCTGTAGAATTCGAACTCATCGTTAAATTCTACAGTTCGCAGTCTTTGAGCCAATACCGATAAAGGCAAATCTTCATCCTCGTCAAGTTCGGCAAGCTGAGCGATGTTTTCCTCGAAGCCGGCATTGCTTTTGTACATTACGTCCACAATTGCCAGCTGGACGGCATGAGCGATGCATAGCTGATGATATGACTAAAGGGACTTCCCTAATGCAACTATTAGGCTGCAAGCACCTGTGGTTTGAGCGACGATGTCATTTGTTAGAGATACCCCATATTCGTCCAACTTGGCTTCAAGCAGTTGTACGCATGAGGCTGCATTCATGAACCCGCGAATGTGTATGAGACCTAGATTTCGAAAACTGCTATCCCTTGCCAAATTTAGTGAATGTAAAGTGAGCCCTATCTACTATTTTTATTGGATGTCCATTTATCGAATGATATCGAAAACTTCTTTTCATCTGACATTTTATCTCGTTGATTATTTCTGCTCCACCCCATTCATGTCCTGAGATGGACGCGCGCGTTCCATTTAACTTGCATGGTTTGTTTTATTGGTAGAAACGTAGCAACGAAGCTACTTTTTACGTAATAAATAATAATGTATCAAAGCGTGTTTTTATTCCATTTACTTATTATTGCATTCAAGTCGCTTTAACTTAGTAAATAACAAAAACAAAAGTAAAAAAAAAAACCCGAAAAACCCGAGTTTTAAAAATTAAACCCGGGTTTTTTTGTAATCCTCATAACCGGGAAAACCCGGTTTTTTTCGGTCCGGGTAAACCCGGTCTCGATGCCCTAGTTGTATTCATAAAGGAATGTTATAAAAACTTTATTTGCGAACTTTAATGACTGTTGGTAGACAGACACAGGTGTGCCCTAGATGTAAGCTACTTAAACAACTTTATTGTATTCAAACTGGAAGATCAATATAAACATTTCTGAGGTCTGGATGAGCTAAACTTTGAGTAAATACCTAGATGAAATTCAGGTTAGACAAATTCTTAAATACATTTTTGATTTGTAGGTTTTGATTGAAATTGCGCTAGCTTTGATTTTGATATTCATTTGTTTATTATACAAAGTTGTTTTATATAGGAAGAAGAATTTTATCGAGAACGTTGAAATAATTTTTCACGCTTTCAAACTACCTTTACGCAAGTAAAATATAGGTATATTTTACAAAGAACCTGGAATAAATTAAAATCTTTTCATTTCTTTTAAAGAAAATGGATTAACTTGTTATGAAGAGAATTCTTGCCTAGACATAGGTACTTACATAGATGTGCGAACCCAAACGTGCATTAAATCATTAATCACTCGTGATTATTTTTTCAAATGGGCGTGATAAGGGTTTCATATTTTTAAAGTGTTAACATGTTAAGACCTGTTCTCACTTTAACCATAAATTGAAAGTTTAAAAATAATGTTGTTATTTTTTTTCTTTTCAACAAAGTCCTATTAACTAATACGCCTTTATTTGATATTAACACCCTAAAAATATTTATTAACCCTTCTATAACGTTTAAGCCATTAATTAATAAGCCCTTATCCACTCGTCAATATCAACTCACTCGCGAAATCGTTCCCAACAGTCTGCAATAACACCTCTTTATAATCCTGTAGCGCATTTATTTCTCTTCCAAACGTATCATATCCGTAACCAATTAAGTAATGGTGGATAGTGCCAGCCAAAAGATGGCCTCCTGAAGCCCCCACTACTGGTCTATAAGCATGTGTATCAAATAGAATTGCGACGCGCCCCCATTCGAATCTGTAGATGACAAACATTACTTTGTAGTCTCAAATTGTTGCTAACGCCATCTAGGAACGGGTAGCAAATACAACGAATCTTATGAACTAGCCTACCTAGCAGCGCAACCTATAACTTTGATCGTGAATTACTTACGTGCCATACTTATAATTTACCGAAGCTTTCGATAGATGGCAGGATTTCTAAAAGTTTAACTTAATTTTAAACTTACTTGTATATTTATATCCAAGGTAAAACTTCAGATTCTCCGTGTAATTCAATCCACCATCAGATGTTGTGTCCCAAGGTGTATAAATGATTTCTTCAGCCTTCAGAAAGTTGGCGAAGGATTTCATCATGAGGTGGCAGGTTGATTTGCCAGCGACGTGCAACTGCGACTCTGGTTCGTTGATTAGCAGTAGTTGCTGCCACTTGAAGCTAGATGGCGTGAAAACAAAAACGTGTTAGCAAACCAAACGTGCATGAAAACAACACTATGGACACACTCAAATTTAATTTGTGAATTTCTGTAAAGCTAGTGTTTTGTGCATGAATAAGCCCTAATAAGGTAGTTAAAACCATCTTCCTTAAAGAATTGAATAGCAAATTTTTCTATTTACGTATAAACCTACTTCGCGTTTGGTTTCATCCAAGTCATACAAAAAAATAGGTACTATCCCTGAGGGTGTAAATAAAAAGATTATGGAATATTAAATAATATTACAATACTACTTATTACAAAATGTTTTATTTATTTTATTTGTCATTTTTTCCTAGTTGATTGAAATACCTTCCTGTATTAATTCTTTCGTTTTTGTATTTTTTTTATATATTCTAAGCAAAATCTAACTGCCTTGTTGGTCTAGTGCTTAGCGTATGCGACTGCTAATCAAGAGGTCTCGGGTTCAAATCCCGGGTCAAGCCAAAAAAATGTTTTTGGGGTTTTCTTCGGAAATTCCTAAGTTTAAGTCCCGGAGTTTAGAAGTTTGGTGGTGATTCACGCCCGTGCCTCGGAGAGCACGTAAAACCGTCGGTCCCGGTTGTCATGAACATCTATGGCAATCGTTATTGGGAAGTCAGTGCCCTCAAATATACTGACAAGTAGTGCAATCTTCAAATTTCAGTTCTCCCTTAGGGAGGTCCGATGCCAGTCGCTCCGTGGAAAAAGTGAAATTCAGGTAAAACCGGTTGAACCAGTAGCCGACCCCAAATAAACTTGGGAATAAAGGCTCGGAAGACGACTTCTTTATTAATATTTGGATTAATTTAAAAAAACATTATTAAACAGGCCGACGAATAATACTCAAATCAGATTTTTTTATTTTGCTCTATTTTCGAAATCAGGGACAAAGATAGGGTTTAAGAAATTGACACAATCCTCTATGTACTAAAAGGAAAATCAGCATGTTAATCCAAATATAAAGTGTTAAGTTTAGGTATAGATATCACAATAAGCGCAGGCCTGGGGGTGACAGGTGAGGCCATCTGTCACCCTAGCAGAAGCAGGCCGGGGTGGCAACGCGAGCGCTACAATACGCGCACGCTTCGTATTTGGCGGAAGGAGAGCATCGGAGTTCTCACACGGTAGGGGGCCGCCTGCAAGCCACAGATGGCCCGAGGTGCGTCGGGGTTCCAGGGACTTCCTTTTGAGGGTATACCTGGTTCCTCGACTCATAGTACCCGAGACGGCGTGCGGTTTTAGTCGGTTCGAGTCCGACATAGTCACCAACTGGTGGCATCCGTGGGGATTTCCGCACGAAAAAAAAAAAAAAATGTATAGATATCACTGAGTTATAGTTCCAAAATATTATAATTCAAAACCTTTAGCTATTAATAGAATAAAGGGCAACCATCCATTCGAGTGGTACATTTACACACAAAGTGCTTCACTGAACAAATATAGATAAACTGATAATTTTGAAAGCCACGGATATTATTTTTGGCCACTTTGAGTGACAACTTTTCAGATACGTTTATGAATTTATATCTATTTATGGAATATGAAGTGTTACTCGGTGTTTGGCTATTGAATTATTTTGGTTAGATGTATTATCAACACCATCACCAGCATAATAGGTATAAAGTAGTTTAACTAAAAATCCTTTTGTTGTAGTAGCTTTAGTTGTAAGTTTATTAAGTTAAATCTTGCAAGCAAGCTAAATCTTGCATATTAACAATAACGAAAATAAATGATGTCGGGCGTCAACCCTTTTCTTGGAATGAAATAGCTTTTTGAAATGGGCGAAAGAAATGAGGTAAATTTAACTAAGATGTGCCATATATATCGAGTAAGGAAACGGGACTGACACTGTAGTAACTTAAAGAAGCTGGGGTCACATATGTCCTAAAACCGGTCATAAGAAAAGGGCACAACTAATCAAAAGATAAAGCATTCGTGTGAAGTACGTCCCTTCTGTGGGGTCACCACCACTTAATCAAACAGGCATCTTTCTTTCTTACTATTACTTCGTAATTTTTTTTATTTATGAAATAACTTGACACGGAAAGTTTTTACCAAATGATAGAAGATACCATATAAAATTTGAGTCGTCGAGAGTTTTCATCCTATGTATTATTAATATGCGGTTGACATTTAAAGAGTCTTTGTGTTGCAGAATGTAGCCACAATACTTCCTACTTTAGTACACGTTCTTAGATAAGCCACATATCATAAGATACAGTCAAAGATTAAGTAAAGTAATTATAGGCACGCATCATTTTAGTATATAAGTACTATTGTTAATTCAATTAAAGATACTATACTACAATATACTCCTCGCATCATTATACTCCTTGCCAAAACCGCGGCAAACTGGTGACCCCGACAATGAACAAGGAACCCGACAAACGAACGAAGAAGATGAACAAGGACATGGCAAATGCATAAAGGACCCCGAAAAAAGAACAAAGAATGAAGAAACCGACATGGCGACAAAAAGAAGAAATAACCCGAAATTTGAACAAGGACCCGACAACTGAGCAATGAAGAAACTGACAACCGAACAATAAAGATACCGAAAATTTTACAATGAAGAAACTAATCGTGCCTTCTGAAGAAGATTAAATAGTAACCTAGTATGGCACTATTGCATAAAGGACCAGTCACGTTTATGGTTCATGCAGTGAGGCTATCGTCGCTCTCCAAAAATAGCAATGATCGTTATTCAAGTCTCAGCCAACCAGCAGCCTCGGCCTCAACAGGGATACCACACACAGGACGCGACTGCTCCAACCTGGTTACCCCTTCGGCCTCATCAGCGCCCCGACTCACTGGGGACTTCACCGCAGCACCGCACACCGCTTGCGATTCCGACGCACAGGAAGCAGCGGACTTCAGCCCCGACTCACTGGGGACTGGCGGCATACAGTTCCGACTCACAGGAACTTGCGGCATCGTGCCTTAATTGCACAGTACTCAAAAGGAATTTCTGACGCCTTATCACGAATAATAGGAGTAATCTCTATGCCTTCAACGCTAGATTACGTCCAGAAATGTCGTGCTCAGCAGAATGATTCAGAATTAAACAAGGCCTGGAAAGGTGTTTGAGCAAAATAAAGACGTATTACGATGATTTCAGATCGCAGCTAAAGCATGATATCACTCGAATACTGTCGTTACCCACAAGAGAACGTTCAGATTGTTAAAATGCTGTTTACATAAATCCACACGTATTGATCAAGTAAGTTTATCGGTATGTAATTCACTAAACGATACTATAATAATTTTGCTGACTACGTAACCTTGAAATATTATAATTAATGTGATTATTGTATACTTCGTAAAAAGTGCTGACAAGTGAAGGTCGCAACTCTCGGTCATATGTTTGTTATGTATCAACTTGTATGTTATTGACATAGTTTATATTCACTATCTAGGAACTACCCCGTGATGTTAAGATTGTTAGGACATAGGTTATGTGTATTATTATATATTATAGGTTATGTATATATTATTAATTTAAAATGAAGATTATCTGAACTAACTACCGTAAATTTTTGAAAGAATGTATTTACTAAGATTTGTTATAATAATTATCCCTTCAAAAGGGGGGGACCTGTGTAGCCACAATACTTCCTACTTTAGTACACGTTCTTAGATAAGCCACATATCATAAGATACAGTCAAAGATTAAGTAAAGTAATTATAGGCACGCATCATTTTAGTATATAAGTACTATTGTTAATTCAATTAAAGATACTATACTACAATATACTACCAGAGACTATCACACCACATTGAGTCTCATTTATACTCCTTGCCACAACTGCGGCAAACAGAATAAAGCTATTCGATCTACAATCAACAATCTTATTTGTAGGCAGACGCTGAGGGAAAAGTTGAAAGAAATTGGCATCATGACAGTGACATTTCAATACATTTTTAATAATTTAGTTTATGTAAAGAAAAACTGTGGCGTGTATTAACCTCGCACCGAACCGCCACTACTAGAGTGCCTGCCGTTTTAACATTAACTTATTCACGAAGTTTAGTGACGTTCATGATATCAACACTAGAAACAAAAAATAAACTCATGTTGCCAACCAGCAGATTACAAAAAGTGAGCATGTGTCAGAGTGTCCGATTTTGTAATAAAAATCCAAGCAAATATCAAGAACTAATTATTATCAAATTTATGTCCTTAACAAAACACAAATTATTGCTATATACTCTTGTGTACTTTTTTTTTTTTTTTTTTTACGTGTGGAAATCCCCGCGGACCGTCACCCCGTCGGGGGTTACGGCGGGGTGGTGTGTCGGACTCGAACCGACTAAAACCACACGGTGTGACCCTCTCTGCGCCTTTGTATTGGAAGGAGTCCAGGGAGGGGATTTCCTTCTGGACTCCAACCGGCGCCTGCCCGCACTGTTGCGGGCACCTACTTCGGTTTCGACTCTCTAATTGGGCAACGTCCGGTCACACGCGGACGTCGCCCCCTCGCGGTTGGCCACTACTGCGGACGGACGGGAAACCCGTCCCGCCCATCCGCGGCCACTCTCAGGGCGGCATGAGACGCAGGTATGCGCGCCTCCGCCGCCCGGGGCGCCGGCGGCGGATCGGGTCCGATTGGATGGAATCCTCCCGGGCCTTCTCCGCCACCTCCTTCTGCAAGATTTCGTCCTCGCAGAAGGTTGCGACCGCGGTAAAACAACTGTCGCTGCCGGCCATCGATCTTATGACGGCCGGCAGCGAGAGATCCCCTCCGATGACTGCAGTGAGGACCCGGCGCTGCGCCGCCCAAGCGGGGCAGACCGCCAGCGTGTGCTGGGCCGTGTCCTCACTGCAGTCGCAGTGGTGGCAGGCGGGACTCGGTTCCCTCCTAGCGACCGAGTGCAGGTACTTTCCGAAGCAACCGTGCCCGGAAAGTACCTGCGTCAGTCGGAAGGAAAGGGTCCCGTGCTGCCGCCCTGCCCACTCCTTGATGACCGGCTGTAGAGCCTCCACGGTGGCGAGGCCAGCGCGTGGGGTCTCCAGCCGGATCGACCATCTCAGCGTGATGGCTCGGCGAGCGGCTTCGCGCCATTCGCGCACGTCCTCGGGCGGAGGGCGGAATCCGCTCTCCGCCCGGAAGTCAGCCACTAGCCGATAAACTTCGGCGAGCACTTCCGCCTCCAAATCCCACGGGGGTGTTCCGGCCAAGGCGCACGCCGCCTCGGTAGATACGGTGCGGTATCCGCGTATGGCTCTGACCGCCAATACCCTCTGGGGGCGCCAGAGGCGCGCCCTATTCTGGGCGGACAGAGCCGCATACTCTTGTGTACTGGTCTAACCTACCTACCTATTAATTACACATTTTTATATATGTTTTTATTAAATAAATAAAATACTACAAACGTTAAACACAGTGCCTTTATTTCTCGGACAGACAAATAGATACCTACTTAACCAGAGATCTATTCAGTAGTACAAATCTATAAATTACAACTAATTAAACACTCCTAATTTATAGCGTTAAAGGACGATTACATACAAAGGGAAATTCGAAACTAAAACTGATTGATGAATCTACACTTTGTGAAACATCTGTATCTCTTTGAAACAACTTACAACTTAACGCTTCACAGGAGTCCCGCAATTTATTCAATGAGTTAGTGAGCCAACTACGAAGGATGACAGTTAAACATGATTTTGTTATATTAGAGAAACGGTTTTCCGTTCATTAAAGTTTATTGCTAAACTTGAAAGAGTTTTTATTAAGGTTCATAAAAAGGTTTCAGAGAATTTTGTTTTGAACTTACATTATTATATCACAGTCTCATACATCGGCCTCGTAAAAAACCTATAAGTTTGAAACGACGTACAATAACATCATTGCAACGAGAATGGAAACTTGAAATATGCCCTGTTTGTATAGGGCTTATTTTAAGTTTCCTTTCGTCCGTCTGGCTAGGCAGTGCGTGCGAAGGAGCGGCCGAAGTCCTACAATCTTTTGTTGATGATAGAAAGATGCACCATTCATGTTTTAGGTTACATGTGAATGAGTTCCCTGATGCTGTGTGACTGCTTCTTTCCATTGACACCTATAACTTAGAGAATGAATTTCACTTTATGGTATCCATAGCATCGAAAAGAATACGAACGTATGTGGTGATAACTGCCTCCTATCTAAGTTGATATTCTATATCATCACTAACGACACGACTTATTTCATTTTATCACTACTAAACAATTTCACACCTTATTAGTTTAGTTCTTATCTGCCAAACAACTACAGATTTCGGTTTTACAAGTCTCAGATAGAGAGAAATGTTTCAGATAACTATTGACATTTCAGCAACTTATAACACATAATGTTACAAGTTAAATAATTATCTGACACTATTCAAACAAGAAACCTCTGACACTTAACCTTTTATGTGTAACCAACGCACAATTAGGGTTAATAGCATGATATTAAGAAAGTACATTATATATTCATGTAAATCACGTTAAAAAACTAAAATATTAAAGCAAAACATGTCCAAACAAATCATAATGTGAAAAAAAATCCGGAATTTTCCTAAACAACGCACAAAACTTTTTTCCTGTCTTTGTTTGAATATAGTTGAAATACACTTTGGAAGTGTATTTGGAGCCGCTTTTCTTCGCTGTGAAAGTGTGACGAGGTAAAAGTCTTGATTGATGAATATTCATTGAATTCTTTAGTGTTATTATTGAGAACTCCACGAAAAAAAAAACAAATGTTCTTAAGAGCTGCCATTTCGGTAGTTCTTAAGGACATTTCTTTTTTCTTGAGCCAACCAAAGTGATTCTACTTTGCCTCCTGAAAGCAGGAGTAGACCACTTTCTTATAATTTAAGGGATCAAGATTATGATGGTAAGGATTTCGTTTAGGAAATTAATTTGTGTCAACTACGTATAAAGAAAGATAAGGGAAGGGAGAAATTACCAATGTCTACAAAGGCACTCAGGCTGATTACTAAACTTGGATAATCCATTGCAAATATGTAGAGGAAAAAGACAAATATATTGGTCTAGTGGTTAGCGTATGCGGTTGCTGATCAAGAGGTCTCGGTTCGATTCCCGGGTCGGACCAAATATTTGTGTAATCCAAAAATATTTGTTTCGGAGTTTGGGTGTTTTCTATGTTTAATATTTATGTATTTACAAAAAAGAGTATGTTTTTGAATTTATATCAGTTGTTTAGTACTCATAATACAAGCTCTGCTTAGTTTGGGACTAGATGATGTTGTGAGTAAAATATGTCCGAAATATTTATTATTATTATTTATTTATTATTAAATAAGCCCCAAACCTAATATTCTGTCTCAAAATATTTCAAATTTTAAATAGAAAAATTATAATATTTATTAGTTATAGCGAACTTATTTCTTCTTGCTTGGTCCGTCGTAGGGGTCCACGATTATGGCGAATTATAGGTGGATATCGAATAACAATGATCGTGTATTCTTTTGGAGCCATGTTTATTAATTAATTACTGTACTATTATTCTAACCTTACGTACTAAGGTATGTACATGGAATCTCTTCGTTATGATCTTATAGCTACATTATATATTCTAAATATATCGTTACGTTGCACAATAAACACGTCATACTATCAACAAGGAAATGACAGCCGGAATCCTACGTGCTCGATAATCGGCACATATCTGAAATGTGCTGATCAAAATGTGTCTGTATAATTTCCGTATTTTACTGTTATTAGTTATTAATATATGACGCAGGAATATAACTTCCCACCAAAAAAATTTACGGTAGTAAATTCAGACAAACTTCATATTATATCAACAATTGACGATTATAAACATAACCTATTTTACTAACAATTATAACATTACATATTAAGTCAGTATCGCGGAGTAGTTCCTAGATAATAAATATAATCTATGTCAATAAAAATCATAACATTAGAATGAATACAAAACAAACATATGATCGAGAGTTGCGACCTTCACGTGTCAGCAAAATTTACAAAGTGTACATTAATATATCTATAATAATATTTCAAGAATTACATAGTCAGCAACCTTATTATAATATCGTTTAGCGAATTACATCAACCTTACTCGGTCAATATACACGTACTTCTCAGTATCGTAATACTGAATGTAGGACAACTTGAATATAATATGCCAACAGCACTTTGACGGCGGATAAACGAAAGAAATAGATTTACCTGATTTTTGGAGAGCGAGCCTCGGTAACGACAGTATTCGATTGATATCATGCTTTAGCTGCGATCTGAAATCATCGTAATACGTCTTGTCGTTATATTGCTCTAACGCCTCTCCAGGTAACTTCTTTAATTCTGACATTTCTGCTGCACACGACAATTCTCGTCGTAATCTAGCGTTGACGGCATAGAGATTACTTCTATTATTCGTGAAACGGCGTCAGAAGTTCATTTTGAGAACACTTATGTATGCCGCTAGTCCCCCTGAGTCGGGGCTGAAGTCCGCTGGTTCCAGAGCGTTGGAATTACAAGCGGTGTATGGTGCTGCGTGAAGTCCATATTGTGTCGGGGCGCTGATGAGGCCGAAGGGGTAACCAGTTTGGAGCGGTCGCGTCCTGGGTGTGGTATCCCTGTTGAGGCCGAGGTTGCTGGCTGGCTGCGACTTGAATGTTGATCATTGTTGTTTTGGAGAGCGACGATAGCCTAACTGCATGAACCATAAACGTGGCTGGTCCTTTATTGATTACTGCCATATCAGTTCACTATATTTCTCCTTCAGAAGGTACGAATACTTGCTTCTTCATTGTTCAATTGTCGGTTTCTTCATAGTTCAATTTTCGGGTCCTTGTTCATTGTCGGGTTCTTTCTTCTTCGTTCTTTTGTCATGGTCCTTGTTAATCTTCTTTGTTCGTTTGTCGGGGTCACCAATTATAGCGAACTTATTTCTTCTTGCTTGGTCCGTCGTAGGGGTCCACGATTATGGCGAATTATAGGTGGATATCGAATAACAATGATCGTGTATTCTTTTGGAGCCATGTTTATTAATTAATTACTGTACTATTATTCTAACCTTACGTACTAAGGTATGTACATGGAATCTCTTCGTTATGATCTTATAGCTACATTATATATTCTAAATATATCGTTACGTTGCACAATAAACACGTCATACTATCAACAAGGAAATGACAGCCGGAATCCTACGTGCTCGATAATCGGCACATATCTGAAATGTGCTGATCAAAATGTGTCTGTATAATTTCCGTATTTTACTGTTATTAGTTATTAATATATGACGCAGGAATATTAGTTAAAGATATTGGTGATGTTTGAAATATTTTTATGAAAAAAAAGGTGATTTAAATATAGTTTCTGGTCGATTTCTATTTTAGCACAAGAAATATCATTGTGTGGTAAAAAAGTAATTTCATTAGACCTCATGGAAACAAAGGACTGAGATAAGTAAAACAGCTTATTAGCCGAGAAATATTTGCCACTCCAAGGCGTATCCGTTTAGCTACAAGTCGTAAGTTTTCAAAGTAATACCTTAGGAAAATTGGATTTAGGTATTCCTGTTTAATTTCCGACTTTTATACTGTTCTGCGATTAAATAACATACGTGGACACGGAAACATATAAAAAGATATTTGGTTTCAGATTTGTGGTTTGACAAGTTATACTGGGGGCATCATCATAATCTTAAATTGCTAGGCATAACTAGTTCCCCTAATAAAGTAGATGTTGACTTTTTATACTGAGCAGACAGATAGACCGGGCAGACATATTTTTGCTGTACTGTGCCTGCAGAGTTTACTTCTTTATTTCCACTGAACATAATTTCGTCACTACACGGGCATTATGTTCAGTACATATTTACATATATTTAAAAACGTTTCACTCTGTTGGGAGGACATGTTTTCTTTTTACATAATATAAAGGTACATGAAAATCGTTAAATTCGTAGCATATCCACAAACCATGAAATATTTTTAACAAAAAGAAACCGACTTCAAAGAAAAACTATTCCGAGTAGCCAAATCGCGACAATTGCGATTATGATATTTGAGGAGTTCCCTCGATTTCCTTGGGATCCCATGATTAGAGCCCAATATGGTGACGATGGGACCACCTGTAAGCTACGCCCTTTCCAATGCAAAAAGAATTTTTGAAATCGGTTCATAAACGACGAAATTGTCGCTGAACACACATAAAAAAAAAGATTCCGTCGAATTGAGAACCTCCTCCTTTTTTTGAAATCGGTTAATAAAAACACAATAAATATGATCGTTGTATTTTCCTAAACAACAACAGAAAGTAATAATATTTTCCTCGTTGATCTTTTAGACTTATCCCGTCACGGAAAACCGAAGAAAATCCCCCTTTACACCACCATTCCGTTTTATGTGGCTCCTGCATTCATTTAGGAGAAAAATCTTTTGTTATATTACTTATCAACACAAATGATTGGAACATTTTTCTTTGACATTATTTACGTTCTTCGATGGAATATTGGTTGGAAATTCAATGTTAGTCCTAAGCAAAAAATATTCATAGTAAGTAAAATGGCATGTGTTTTATTTCACAATAATCATTTAAGTTCCCTGTTAGAATTATCTAAATAGGAACTGCACAGTTCTAGATTAGAATGCACATTGAATAAAACACACATTTCCGGTATTATTAGTTGACTCATTCTTTTTAGATTCTAGTGACTAACTACTTATAACTTGTAGTAAGTTTTCAAGCGATCCGAATATTAATAATGCTATGTTAAGGCAAGAAAGAGACTGGCTCATGTCGGGTTTTTAAAAAGGTTGCAACCAGTTTTTCGACTATGAGCCTCAAAAGTGATTTCTTATTAAGTTTACTTTGATATTTAATCTCTGTAATCATCATCATCCACCAGTCTTCTACAGTAAACTGCTGGACATAGGCTTCTCCTTAGAAGGAGGTTTTGGCCTACTATACCACGCTGGCCAGACGGGTTGGTATAGGGTTGGTTTCAAGTTTTCCTTCTCTTTGCATTGATGTTGTCTTGCGTAGTTTATCCCTTAGTTCCCTTAACGACACCCGCGGGATGAATAGCCGTTGTGAAACTCTGTATTCTTCATCCATCACCACATTATTTTTTATTTACTCTGTAATATTTCTAATATTATAGAAACCCATTAAAATTTTGGAGAAAAAACGTTAGGGTTAAATTAATAAATACTGTTCCAAAAAATATTGTAAAATAGCCTTTATAGAACGCAAAGTACTTTCAAAAGGAAAGTTTAAAGATGACGTCTACGGGATTCAAATCCAAAACTTCTGGTGTAATCAAGAAAGTAGCATAATATCTTGTCGACGTTTCGTCCAAGTTTTACAAGGAAGAATCCATTTTCATTTCCTATTAAAACATCAACAGGAAAGACAAACCAGGTGAGTCGGAAAGTGTAAATTGGATAAGTTACCATTTTGCTTGCAAATGGAACTTCTGAATTAAGGATTGAGTTTGTTTATATAAATGTACGTGAGAATAAATATGTCATATTTTTAATTGAAGCTGAATTTTATAATTTCAAATTGGGAAGTGCCTGTAGTGCAAACTAGGTTATAGTAAAATAAATAAAATATTATAAAGTGACGTTAAGTAACCTTTCTTTTATTGTTTCAGAGTTTAGCGACTCCTAGTTTAAAAGCTGCATTTCATTTAAATGATAATATTTCACTCGGATTCGCCCGCATATATATCAGTTAACTTAATAAAAGTATCCTCTGTTATTTCTCTGTCACTAGACTATCTGTGTATCAAATTTCATTAAAGTCGGGTTAGTACTTTTGGCTTGAAAGCGTTACACAGACAGATAAAGTTACTTTTGCATTGTTATATTAGTAAGGAAGTAGGGATAAAGCTAAAATGATTATAATTAAAATATATATGCCAAATAAAAATGCAAAATTTCCATCACCATCTTCTTAATTGAGAATTAAGTTCTCAGATCCTATTGCTTCTGTGTTTTTAGTTCGTAGAATTCCTAATAATATTGGAATCAAGTAGGGTCGTATTATATGTATTTTATAGTATCTTTAAAAAAATAACAAATAAGCCATGAATGGCCACAACAACATTTTGTATACCTCCTTATCCTTAAATTGATATGTAAGACTCTTTAATAGTCTCATATTTATTTCAATGCAGGTCAAATGTAATCATAACTATATAGGTCTCAAGACAGCAAAGTTAGATCCATTAAATTATTATTTTATTAAATGTAATTTTTTTTTTATTATGCTACCTTACTATTAGATGTTATTTAACCATTTCACCTCGATTGGCTAGTACAATTTGTTCCACTATTTATTTAGCTCCGTAATATATAAAGTATGATCAAGTTTCATTAATTTTCTATATAAAATACTTCAATGAGTTATAAAACCAAGGTTTGTAACGTAAACAATTTAATACAAATTCATATAAAGACTATCATTTATTCCTAATATGAAAAACTAGTCCAGACTTTAGACATCTTAGAAAACCTAACGATGAGGAAATAAAATTGTAATAATATGTTTGCTAAGACGTACCGTGCAAAAACTGTGGTTTCAAGTCTATATCACTATTTGGATGATTATAAAAAAAAAAAATCGGTAGGCAAAAGTCTCCATCCCTCGTGAAGTTACTTTTAAATATTGAAGTCCTAAACAGTTGGTTATTCAGAGGTTGCAAAAAATTACTTTTACTAAGTATTAAAAGAATACATTTTTTTCTTTCATGTGCTTTGTGATACGTCTTTACTATAGGTGATAACAAGCTGACAAAGTGTACTCCACCACCACCAACACTCTCACACGTACTTACTTGTTCGTAAATAACTTGTTCAGGCGTAGTCCACCGATAGAAGATATTATACTATAACATGGTATAAAAGGCCTTAACTATTATGTTAGCTAAACTAGCCACCACGGTGCTGTATTTAGTATTTAATCTTTCACAAAAAAGTGGTCTGTTTTTTTTTTATTATCTATGATTTTTATTTTGTTTTGTTGTACCAAAGTGGTAGTTGCGCTGCTTTGAATAAAACTTAATCTAAACTAAAATTTAAACATAATATTATAACAGAAATGTAGTTTTGGAATGAATGAACACGCATATAGGTTTGTGAATTTACGTAAATTGGTATGATAAGCAAATAGTTAACCATAATACAAAATAACTATGCAACATAATGCTTTTAACAGGTAAACACGTATATTCACAAATCTTAAACACATAATATTGTTGAAAAATAGGGACGTTTAAATAAGAGTACTTCTTTTACACAGTAACAAGAAAACGATACAAAAAATATGTATACATTAATACTTTGAAATAAGCACATTCATAAACTGAAAGATATTAAATGATGATGTAAAAGACAAGTACTCTTCTTATATCTCCATTAATAATATCAAAGTAAATACTCACTGTCTCATCACGTCTATGATGAAATACGCCAGGTCTTTGAAACCTAAGGGCGAAGCCCTTACGAGCATGTAGAATTCATCATCACAAGTCTGTTTGGGCTTCACGAAATCGAAGGTAAAGCCGCCAGTCGTCAGCATGGGTGTGCCGTTCATTCCTAAGAACTTTGCAATCCTTGCCACGGAAGCTGTAAACAAAGTAAACGGTGAATTTTTAAACTCATTATATCATTTATTAAAGAGGTGTTTAAAATTGTTAATTAAGTTGCGCACACACAGTTTACACATTGCAAAGTTAATTCCAAACTAGTTTAGCCCATAACATATGGGTGACCCGTAGCATACTAAGACCTCTCCGTGCCTCGGAGAGCCCGTTAAATCGTGAGTCCCAGTTCTCAAACGAAGATCTATGGCACAAGCTGAGCCAATCTTGTTTGGGAAAAGTTTCGGAGAAAGAAGTAAATACTTTCATTAAAACTTTTTAATTAAAACCTATTATATTCTCATTGAAAAATGCTTTTACCATTAAGTTCGTTTCTGTATGCATTGTTATGCATAAATATATATGTTTTTATACTGAATAAAGATATGTTATTTTATTGCGTGAATTTATAAGATTTGATTTTCTCACAACTTCAGAGGACGGTAGACTTGAGAATATGGTGTAAATTGTAACTCGAAATAAAGCTCCCGAAGTAAATTGACAGCGGGTAGACAAACAGACAAATAACAAAATGTTCTTTATAAGTCCCTTTTCCCTTTTGAGGCACGGGACGCAATAAAGGCTTATGTAAATATTTTTCAATCAGGTTTGATAAATGTTTTTTTTTTTCAAATTTAAACCCTTAGAATAATTGTGTATTTATTTTAAGTTTAAACCTAACATAGCCACTCTCTTCTGCCTGAAGGAAGCGTCAGTAGAATCAAAGAGTAGAGGTAACCATCCTCATTGCGAATGCAGACAATGTAGGATGGTGACCCATACTATTGCGGCCTAGTATAATAATAATAATTTATTGAAAACTCATATTACAAGTACAATGCTGTGAATACTTCAGTTTACATTTGCTTTTGACACATAAGAATAAGGTAACTGCATTCACAATGAGTATCTAAAACTTCCAGCAGGTTGACATTGCGATGCTTAAACTAGGCTCGAAGCCTGTACTATAAGCATCAGCCATCTCCCCCTGACAGAAATATAGTAAAAAACATTAAAACAGTGTGTTTACTTAGATATTCACAACATAAGCTTAGTTGCATTCCTCTGACTAGCAACAGTGGTTAGTTTATTCGCACTGAAAAATATACAAACGAGTTACAATAATACTCTTAAACAATAATAGTGTGTAGTTTCAGTAGTAGGTATATGATGTGGCTATATGTCTGGTTTAGGTATATGTGCGCGCGTGTGTGTGTGTGTGTGTGTGTGTGTGTATGTGTGTGGGTAGGTGTGTGTGTGTGTGTGTGTGTGTGTGTGTATATAACGAATGAAGTCAACAGTCCATCGCCGGGACGTGAAGGTGATCGTTTGTCCACCGAGACGAGATCCACCGAGATCTCATTTTAGTCAAATCGGCGTTGTCGGTGACTAGACGATGGACATTTATAGAAATTTAGTTTACTAACGCTAGATCGGTCCGTCACGATCTCGGGTCGATCTAATGGTAGTGCTGAAAAATAATAAATAAAATTCACCAACCATAGATATACCAGTTCCCTACTAGAAGCTCCGTAGCGTTACCTACGTTTTAAACTTTAAAATACATCAAAGAACTTAGTGGTCCTATAAACGTTAGTAAAAATATCATTAAGGATTACCTAAATCTCTCTAAGTGGCCTATTTAGGGGATGTTTGTGAAAATAGGCAAAATATGCCTTCTTTATTTGTTATAAATTCTTATAAGTTATTAGAATTATTTTTCTTTGCGCAACAATATTAATTTGTTTCTTTCTTCTTATTAACAGAATTTCTACAAAAATTAACTTTGCTTATTATGAATTTGCCTCTGCCTTCGCGGCATAATTGACCGTCTCAGGCAAGATACCCTCGGGAAATAGAGGAATAACTATTTTCATAAAGAACTTTCGTAATATACTCATTTGCGAAATACATGAATAAATAGAAATAGTTTACAGGCAGGCAAATTTATGCTTTTAAATTTAGTACTTAGTTATTTAAGACGTAGATCTCTTTAATGTATACATACTTTGAACGCTTTTCAGTATTTCTAACACGTATGACAGATTTTTATACTAAAGTGAAAAATGAAAATAAAGTTATAAGAATTTCGACGCACGACTATAGTTTACGTCTATAAGTCGACGTCAGTTGTCTTTCTTCGTGCTAACATAATCCAAACTAGTTTTTAGAAAAAGGAGGAGAAAAATGCGATGACCTCTACCTCAAACAACTTATGGTCACCGGAAAGGTTAACGGCAAAAATTCAAGAGGACGTAATTAGGCGGACTGATTAGATCCGGATAGCCTTAGAAACCAACGTCCACATTGCTCTTTTTTCGCCTGAGGAAAGGACAAGTGGCGAGCAACTGCCGGCAGAAGATCGTTCCACTTTCAGGCATAAGAATATCGATGTCATTTTGATTGCGATAAGACTTTACTTAAAAATAAGCGTCTGCGTCCTTACGCTGTTTGTTTTAATAGCTTGTTAGACGTCAAACCAATGACAAAGCACAGTAGCGCAACATTATTATTTATTGCTCTTTTTATCTATTCATTATATTTTCTGACGTGAGCCAAATATAAAAATCTTTCTGTAGTTTATAATACTCTCAAAAGATAGATTTATTAAAGTTGAGGTAGTTGAGTGTCAATAAAGAGGCTTATATTATATTCATTACTTATAATGAAATTATCCTTCTATAAAAATATTATTATACCTGTACGGTTCTTAACGTTGGCCCATTTAGAAAGCGGATGAGAGACGCCTGAATATAGTTGAAATGTGGATTCTGAGATGGATGTGTGGTGTGACTCGGATGGGCAAAGTCAGAAATGAGTACCTACATACGAGGAAGTTCGAAAATAGCAAGACTGGATGAAAATTTTGAGTATGAAAGTTGAAGGGTAAAAGGGAAGAAGAAAACCAATGAAAAGGTGGATGGATCTTATAAAAGAAGATATGGCTAGGAAGGAAGTTGTGAAATGACGAGTGATAGAATAGAATGGAAGAATAAAACATACTGCACAGACCCCAAATTAAATTGGGATAAGACCACTCTCTTCTTACTAAACTAAACACAAAAAAAATCTTGTATGTGACGCTTCAATTACACATAAAACACTTAAACCATTAAATTTACTTACTGGCAGGTATGTATACTATTAAGTATACCTGCCAGTAAATTAAATTAATGTTAATGGTTTCAGATTTAACGGCTCAGATATTTATATTGACAGTGTATAAGTATCCACTGTCGATATAAATATCTAAACGAAACCATTAAAATAATGTAGGTTTCATATGGTTTCTGTAATCAGTGTAAATTATACCTAATATAGTGTAGATATTTCTTCTGTAATATTTATGGTTCTTTGTTAATGTAATTATCTCTGTTTTATTTATATCTGACATTCTAGGAAATTATTTACTGTATGTTTTGATTTCGAAATGAAATTGAACATTATCAGATATTGCTGGAATTAAATTTCTTTGTTCTGTGAGAGAATAAAAGCTTATCCATTTCTTCATTTATCAATCAAAAATAATAATAGTAATTCTTGTTTTCTTTACCCGAAAAGAAAATCACGACCTGAAGTAATCAGAATAACGCTATAGGAGGTTAACACTATGCCAGATTAGTTTTATTATTGAAAACGTTTTCAAGTTCACATATATGTATTTAAAACTCTTAAAATACTCTAGGAAATTAATTAAAATGGATTCCATCTATGTAATTCGAGCATATGTAGCAATAAATATGGTAGTATTTATTAATGGAAGCAAGATTTCGTTAAGCCACATTTACTTTTATTACGCATGTTTTTCTGGCGACATTTTTGATTTATGGGTGTAAGATCTAGCTAACTTTGTAAACAATGAAACCTGTCATATGTTGTAATATACCTTTTAAGCTAACGACTCATATTGCTTGCAAGATTTTACGGTAACCTTCTTTTGCATGTCATTCTAATTAATTAACTGTTATGACATATACACATCGACAAAATGTACCTAGTCTTATACACTTGTAATCATTGTCAGGGATAAATTATAACTCCAGCGATTTCATTTCTAGAATGCACCACCTGGTTCCGCGGCTTTTAAGTACGCGAGATATCGAATTTCCACACAAAAAGAGGTAAACTATAAGCATTATTAAACTTTATATACTTCTCTGTTTTAGGTACATAAATGTTTTCATAGAAAGGTAGATATTATAGACCCGCTGCGTCCAGCGGTATTACGCGCAGTTTTGGTTGTCTCTTAATTTTGTTTACTATTCCATAGTTTTCACTAAAATAAAAAGTTACTCCTTATAACAGCAGATATCTGCTAGTGAAAGTTTCGTGGAAATCGGTCCAACTGTGTCAGAAATTAGTCAGAACTAATAGACATTTTTACATGTTTTATCTGAAAGTACTGTTTTATGCTTTAGACCTTTAAAGTACAACATTTACTGAGTGAATAAAACCGCGAGATATAATAGTCTTATATAAATAATTCCCTCGGTGGCACAGTGGTAGCGTATGCGACTGTTGTACTTGAGTTCTGGAGTTCGATTGTGGTAAGGTATTTTCTATGTATAATATGTATGTATTTACAAAATGATATGGTTATGTATCCATATCAGTTGTCTAACACCCATAATACAAGAGCAAGTTTGGGACTAGATTGCGTTGTGTGTAAGAAGTCCGAAATATTTCGATCATTAAGCGGAGATGGCAACCCGTTCTGGTTCCACACTTAATAGCAGTTCTAACACCAGGATCTACAATGAAGTGTGGAATAACCCATTTTTTTACTGTATCACTAGTCGTTCGGTATTAAACATTGTATTATATCTATGGACAACGAATAAATCATTTTCGTTTCATTTCATCTGTTCAAAATTGATTCCTACCGTTTGTTATCAGATCGTGGTCGTAGATATTGGCTTGTTAAAGCCTTTTAATATGAAATATAATGTCCAATATTGAACGCCTGGACGCTTTTATGTGAAATCTTTGAATTTAAATATTGTATTTATAACAAAGTTTTGTTATGATTTTTAGAACTTTGTAAATTGTGCTGGATAAATGTATTTTAAAGACTTTATGTTGCCTGCCAAAGTGACTTTACCCTGCCTGCTGGAAAGCCTGAATAGAATTCAGGAGCAGGGTAGCCATCCTCATTGTAAGTGTATACAATGCAGTATGGTGACCCACACCGTGGCGGCCTAGTGAGATATTTCTTCATCATTCTCTCCACCCTCGGGAGGACGGGATTCACCAATTTGGATGGAACTTGGAACCAAGTGTGGATATATGTGGGAGTAGTGGGTTATCGTAAAAATTTTAAAAAAAGTTTTGCCAAATCATTGTCTAATGCTTAGCGAAGTCACAAAAAAACTGCTGATTATTTACTAAAGTATGTATATCTGTTACTGTTTGTAAAAACTTACAGATTTGTGGATTACCTGGCTAGGACTAATTTCAATGTATTTTGTATTCTATGTATTGTAATACATACCTTTACCATACATTTACTACCAATATTCTGACTGAATATTCATAAAATTAAATTCTTCTGAAACAAGCTATTATTCCTAACAGGTTAGACCTAGATAGTTAAACCTATTCCAGATAAGTTATTTCAATTTACTTACAAACTTATTTTTATCAATATTACGCAAAATAAATTGGTACCTAACAAATTTACATAAAATATTAAGATGTAATGATTCCTGCAGAATTAATAAAACTGTGTCACATGTATCAAGGTCCTCTCCCAAGATACTCAAGAATTAAAAAAAATATAAAAATTAGAAGTTAAAAAGTATTCCATTGTTACATGGTAAAAGTAAAACAATTAAACAATTAATTCAAGATAAAAAATATCATTATGTGTGTTTGTAAGTACGTGTGTGTCGTGCGTGTATGCATAATCTGCGTGAGTGTGTGTCCCTTTGCCAAAAATAGAGGAAAGGCAGTGCTATTCCGGTCGAACCTTTGTCACGAAAATTAATGCAAATGAAAATAAAAGAAAAGTTTTCTATAAAAAAGAACCTAGTCGGTACTTCTATTGAGCTTAACGAAATTAGATTTTGTCAGGCATGATTGAAGGCTCTTCTTAAAATAAGCTAAACTTCCTCTTTATTTTTCCTGTCAACACAATGTTAGACTAAAACCATTTTTATATATGGCAACAATTTTGTTTCACGAGACTTACTAATTTAGTAAACATCTTCTAAAATGTATTTACTTCGGGTGGAACATACTCCAACTGCGAGTAAAGTAATTTCTCAAATTAGTTAAAAGCAATGTAGATATTACTAGCGGTATACTTCTGTAAGTATAAGTATCTAAATGTAAATGATAACGACATAATCAATGATTATGCATTTCGTTTCGAATGTGTGAAAATGAAGGGCATAAAAAAACAACCCATAACGTCCCACTGCTGGGCTTGAGACTCCTCTCAGCCGAGGATTAAGGCTGGTTCAATGCGGGATGGGGACTGGCAATTTGTGACTTCGTAATCTTACAGTTGGATGTTTTTAAGCCACCCGAAGGCCTCCAACTAAGCTTCACGACTGTTATTTTATGATAACAACCGGAATCGACAGCTTAACGTGACCTCCGAATCGCGGAAATGCTCATAACATATCATACCACAAACGATCACCCATCTAGGTAGTGACCGCGCCGTCGTTGCTTACCGTCGGTGAATATTTTCGATCACGAGTAGATTTTACTAATTGTACACCCAGCGTTACACAGTATTTAGTAATTAAATCAATCTAACCCAATTTACTTAAAATATAGTTTTTAATTCGTAGTTATCATTACTAAAGCACTGTTAAATGTTTCAAATACGTTAAAAATCTTATTTTAATGTAGCTACCAAAATACTAGAGAAGCGAACTTAGAAACCACAAAACAGAACATTGTTTTAAAAGTACCTGAAAGAAGATGCCTGGAAGAGATCGCAGTTAAGGCCGTCCATTGTACCATTGCTTTTAATGAATTCAATCCAACAATGTATCTTCTGTATTATGGTGTGCAATAAAGAGTATCTATATATCTACCTACCTATTACTTTCATTTTATCTTTATTTTTATGTAAATAGATTCAACTTAAAATTACCAAGATGTTTGTTGGGGTCTTAGTAACTAATATTTTAATATATTTTTTTTTTGTATCGGATAATATTTATTTTGTTGAATCTCAGCTTATCAGAGAACTAAACAGGCCATTACCTACCTAGTATTGTATTTTAACTAGGTTACTTCTTAAAGGCCATTGTAAACTGGGCAACTTGACAACGCCACGACAAGACGCGGCGTTGTCGTTTGCATCGGGTGTCTTATCATCGCGATGTTTTTAATATGTGATATCTGTACATCGCATAATAATGCGATGTACAGATTGAATGTTGAATCTGTCATCAATCAAAGTTTGGTATTACTTCAGCAATTTATAGAATTGCGAACTTTGAGAATACGATACTTTTGCTTGTAAACAGATTTTGCAAGCAATTATTTTTACATAGCATTGTGGCAGCTAAGTAAGTGATAAAAGATATTGTGAATTACATTGCAAAAGAAATAGTAACAATTACCTAGCATTTGTGCTACGTTTAAACATTCTATAAATTATTCAAGATACTGATTGATTAAAACTTATCAGTTCTATATTTAAGGTTTCAACAAAAACATTTTAAATGCAATTATCGCGTTTGAAATTATAGGTATTCAGCTTTTGCAAATCTATTTAGTAATTTTCAGCGCATCAATTTTAAATGGACATTAATTTTCAATTTGAATTACAAATAATAAAAACACATTAAATATGCTATTGTAAACTTAAATCATTTCGTTCAATCATTCAATTATGAAGTGGTGATTACCACTTCATAATTGTATGGGCAGGCTGAAGTGGCGTTCACAGGCCAGGTGGAGTGATGATTTGCGCTAGTCGACTGACAGGCGTTGGGTGCGAGTAGCTGAGGATCGAACTAAGTGGCGTGCAATTGGAGAGGCCTATGTCCAGCAGTGGACCACGATAGGCTGATGATGATGATGATGATGATGAATCCTGTACCTATGTATTTACTTGTCAATTATCGCGTTAAGGTGTTGCCTATGTGCTTCCTCAAACATCGAAATATATCCATATTGAATTTCAGTGTGCAACAGTTTAGCTGTAAAACAGCCTTTAACAGTCCACTGCTGGACATAGGCCTCTCCTTGAAAGGCGGATACTATACCACGCTGGCTAGACGGGTTAGTATAGGGTTGGTTTCAAGTTTTCCTTCTCTTTGCATTGAAATTGTCTTGCGTAGTTTATCCCTTAGTCACCTTTTGCGACCCACGCGCGGGATGAATAGGGGTGGTGACACTCTGTACTCTTAATCCGTCACCACACGGAACCTGACAGTGTCACTTACAAAATAAAAAAATATGTGTAAAACATAAATAAATATATGACAGAATTAGTTTTGAGTTTATAGTATTAATTATTATGTCAGTCTGTCTGTTACGCTTTCATGGTTAAAATGCTGCACCGATTTCAATTAAATTTGACACGGAGATACTTTGATTCTTGAGGAAGGACAAAGGAGAGTGGAGTCACATTGGTAGGCATCAAATAAAAAAAAAATAAGGCTACTTTTTACTGGCATACATAAGCTAATACATAATACCTGTGGTACGTACAATTTTCTTAAATCTTGTCTCTACTGGATTTTGTTGGAAAATAATATTTTGCTGTCGTTAACAACAACCAGTATTACTTTTAACTGCCTCTTTGGTCTTAGCGCTTGCGGCTACCAATCAAGAGTTCTTGGATTTAATTCCCGGGTCGGAACAAATGTTTGCATGATCTGCAGATATTTGTTTTGGAGTTTGGGTGTTTTCCATGTTTAATATTTATATAAGAGTATAAGTAAAAAAATATATATATTTATATTGGTTGTCTAGTACTTTAGTAGTCAATTAGTGTAGTAGGCCACTTAGACAGGAAGTAGACCTGGTGAAGTTACTGCGAGACATCTAACTAACTGAGATCTACGAGAAGAACCACGAGAGATAATAATACATACATACTTGTTTTGGAAACACAAATTGGTAAATTATTTATATATATATCGAAACATCCTGACAAAGTCAAACATTAAATGTTCACCCACACAAATGTTTGACATGAGCGGGAATCTTACTTGCGATATTTGCTATAATAGACGTTACACAAACCATTAGTCGAATATCGTTAGTTTTTTAAATACTAAAAAAAAAAATTGGAAACGCATTATTTAAACACAAAGTAAATAATCAATGTTCATCCATTGATTGAGTTATTCAGAGCCTTTGAAAACTTCAAGCGATAATTTTATGAACGCTTTTAAAATAACATTCGCAGAACGAGGAAAACTGTTGAAAAGTGGAAAGGTCAACATTCATCAGCGCCCACATTTAATTTAAACAATTTTAAAATCCGTGCAAATTGTTTAAACACTAGCGCTTCATTCCTAGACATGAATTCCATTAAATTTTTGCTAAAAATTCAATGTTAAAATATTTGTATTAGAAATAGTTAAAGTATTTATATTAAAACCTTTTTTTCTTACATCTTTCGACGTCAATTACTTTACAAGAAATTCAATCTGGTTCTTAGAAATAACATATTTTATTTTTACATAATATATTACATCACGAGACTGTTGAAGATACGAGTTGGTCCAGTGGTTAGTGATTCTAACTTATGAACAAGAGGCTATACGTAAATGTGTGTCCAAACATAGAGCGGCAGGCGCACAGCAGCAACACACGGCATATGCAGGACACAATTCTGCTGTGCACTAGTTTGGAATATAACAACGAAAGTTTGCGCTGCACAAGCGAGACACACTGCGCTCAACCATAACTTATTAAAAGACCCATATATTTCAATTAAGCGAACTGATGTTTCAATGTTCACCTTTTTGTATGCGCGTACGCGTCCAGTACATGTTCGCGTACAGTAGACTATTCTGACTAGAAGATTCCATCCACGGCCATATATTTTGATGAGCGCTGTCTTTGTATGGGGTATAGATGCAAGTTTAGATGTATGGAGCTTAAACATAAAAAACGAGTTCGACCTAGTTGAAGTTTTCTCTTTGTTATAAATAAAAATAATCATAAAGTACACATAAATTTATGTGGTTATGAATCAGGAATATGGTGTATTAACACATCTGTTCGTCCCATGGGAATGGTTAAAAGAGTAGGAGAGTAAAGTACGCAAGACAACAGCACGGCAAATAGGACAAAAACTTGACACAAACCCTACACCAGCACATTTTCCACAACCTCCTTGCTACAATAAAGCTTATATCAAACGTGCACTAATGAATGACGCTGATAATTATGAGTAATAAGTTGAATATATTTTACGTATTAATTTCTTTGTGTTTCGTGTTCTTGTTTTGACAAGTGAGTAAAATGTAAGTACTCTTCTTTATGCATCAAAAGTGATTGGAAACAGAAAGTTAAATACAAAATGATTTACTCCTTGTTTCTTAGTAGTTAGTCAAATGTAAATATAATTAGAAATTCTTACCCCACAATGTAGAACAAGAACTTATAACTGATTTGGAACAAGGGTTTATAGAGATAGTTTAGTCTCACAGGATTTCAATGGCTTAGGGTAAGCAAACTGAAATAACTTTCTTAAATAAACAGAACTTATACGTAGGTTTACATTACAAAAAATCGCTGGATATGTTTTTATTTTCAGTTGATATAATGTTCGTATTAGTCTGATGTTCTAACTAGTCCTACTTTTCGGGGAAAATATGATGTACGAATACCAAATTTATTTGCTTAAACTTTGAACTAATTAAGTTATTTTCTAACTTGCAAACTTCAACCTCTAAATTAGAATAAAAAACCAGCTTTTTGAAGTAACATAACCGTATAACAACCATTAAACAAATTGTATAATTCCAATATTAAGAAGGATTATTACATTTTTAGACGCTTATCACACATACTCGTGAAATATTCTAATATTCCTCAATTTATTCAGTCTTCAGATGTGGCTCAGATACATGCTCTATTCGGTGTGCGTGATTGTGGTATCAAAAGATGAGTATTGCAGAAGTATTCATACTGAAATAAATAACAATTTATGACTTATGTAATGTTAGAAAGAAGATGCGAGCTTATGCCTCTACCTACGACTGTAAAATATTTTTGTTATTATAAATTTATTGCACACCACTTTGCAGTAAAAAAATATTATCAGAGATCTTTGTCTTATTATTTATGAGAATACTATAATATTATAAAGCAGAAGAGTTTGTTTGTTTTGTTGAACGTGCTAACCTTCGAGAGTACTAGTCCGATTTGAAAAAACTTTCACTGATATATAGCCCTGTTATTGAGGAATACTATCGTATGTGTAATTTATGTATGTCGTATTTCATCACGCTACTATCAAAAGGAGCGGAGTATAGTTAAAAATTCCCTTTCAGACCTTTCATTACGTGCGCTGCGTAAACAGTGAAAGTTTCACAAAAGCAAGGTACGATATAATTATTTTCATTTAAAAGACCAAAAAACCACCACAGCATATGTATGTTTATCTATCCTTTAAAGTTAACTCACAGTAATGGGAGACAGCAATAGAAGACGCACACGAGGTTGCGTGGTGTGTCAGCTACTAACTAAATAATTAACTTAAGCCTTTGCTTACTAAAACTATCAAACTTTCAAAATGATTTATTACATTTCTACGAAATCTAAAAATTATAGACTTCAACATACTTGGATTCCAGTAACCTATCTTGATCTTCCAGGGACTCTCACCGCAAAATTTTTATCAAAATCTATCAAGCGATTAAGGAGCATTTCAGTTATTTGCATACGTATATAGTAATGATATTTACGATTCACATATGTATATCATGATAATTACAGTATATGGAGCTCTCAATGAGTTTTCATGATAGAGCTTTGTAAATAAACAAACTGGAAGCAATATTTACATTGGCGCAAATGTGTAACTTGTTGAAATGAGATACTGCCGTGAAATCAATCATTTCCGAGATATGAAGAGGTCTTGTTTAATAACTGTTTGATGTTCGTTGCAATATAGCGGTTAGAGTATGTGAAGACCGATCGTCCGACCGTCGAACATACTAACTCACATGTTGGCCATATTAGCCACAGAACCGACAACCGTTGGGGTAAACGTGTTCTTGAGTGGTCCGCGCCCGCGTCCGCCTTGGCAAACACCGCGTCTTGGCAAACGTAGTGTAGAACGTCCACAGGCCAGGTGGAGTGATGATTTGCTCAATCCTGCTGGTCTGTCTAGCTGTCTGGAGTATGGATGCGAATAGCCGAGAATCGAACTAAGTGGCATGCAATTGGAGAGGCCTATGTCCGGTAGTGGATTGCGATAAGCTGATGATGATGATGATACAAACTCAGAAACTTTACCTCTTTATACTAATTAGTACAGATGGGTTAGATGGTTTAAACAAGCAACTGGTTATTTTCAAACTGAGTCAAGCAAATTTAACTTTTCTAAATTACTACATTATATTAATACTAAAATTTAGGATGCAGGATTTTCACGTTGGAGAATTCAGATTGTCAACTTCATAGTAAATTATACTTAGAAAAATATTTCGCATTACCTATTATGTGTACACAGTGTGCTTATGATCGGAAAATCCCTCTGTTGACTGTCTTTTGAAGGTGAAATATAAAACCTAAAGCTTAAACAGTCTTTGTGTGCTCACAACATAACATACACAACCCACATTAAAGAAAAAACCTTCACGTGAGCTTTGTTTAGTTCAAAAGATGTTTATATTCTAATACTGCCATTTGGACGATACTTCAATTATTATTCCTCGCAAACGGTTTTTAGGGTTCCGAAGTTTATGACTTCGAAACCTTATAGATTAGTCATGGCTGTCCGTCCGTCGGGACTTCTAGGGTTTCTAAGACGATTTTTTGATTTAGGTATCCGTTTGCAAGAAACTCCACTTTAAAGGCCACTTTTTTGTCAAAACAGTGCGTCCCCCCCCCTCTAAAAGCTAAACGGCTGGCTCAAAAATCTTCGTAAATCTGGCGAAAAATTCGTGATAGTGGTCCATATAATGAACTTTAAAGGAAAACTATAACGGATTAGATGACTTTGTTAGTTCAGGAGTTATGCAGGCTTAAATTTTACAATGCGCTTACTTGGAAAACGGCATACAAAATTAACGCATTAATACGTAAACATAACAATTATCCATTGGATACGATTTCTAATCCACGTACCATTATGGGTGCTTGAGGAACCCTTTCCTGCGCGTGGCCTGACACGCACTTGGCCGTTTTTTTAGGGTCCGTAGACAAATGGCAAAAAACGGAACCCTTATAGATTCGTCAAGTCTGTCTGTCTGTCTGTCTGTCTGTCTGTCCGTCCATATGTCACAGTCAATTATTTCCGAAACTATAAGATAAAAGATAAAAATAAGAAAAAAAAAAAAATGTTGTACATTACCATGCAAACTACCAACGAAAATTAGTTTGAACGAGATCTAGTGAGTAGTTTTTTTTAATACGTCATAAATCGTAACACGCAATTTTCCTTTCATCCAATAAATACACTAGTATAAAAACATCGATGAAAGTTACATCGAACTACAAGAACTTTTATATAATGTTACTTGCCGATACGGAACCCTTCATGGGCGAGTCCGACTCGCACTTAGCCGCTTTATTTAATTTTAGAGTAAAAGAATTTTATACAATATGAACTTTTAACATTATCAATAATATATAATGGGAAGACAAATTTGTTCCCACTGTATGGCGTTTTTATGGAGTTGATCTCTGATGTGGTTTTCTGTACATGAATTTTACACGTGATCTCATCCTTCCACACAGACACGCACACACACAGGCACGTACACACACACACACACATAGTTAAACTCACACGTCTATCACAAAACCTGTACTCGTACACTCCTAAACTGAGGCACTAAAAAAAAGGCTAGGGAATAACTGTAACTGAAATTAAAACAATATTATGTTGCTGTATTGTATATATTATGTTTAATGTTATGTGTATGCATAAATTATAGAAGAGCGGGGTCTTCTGACACAAGAATTTTTTTTACTTAGAAGAAGGCCCCAGTAACTATGTATGTAATGTAGACTATATAGCTTTGTCAATAAATAAATAAATATTTCGTACATCTTGCACACAACATTATCTAGTTCCAAACTAAGCAGAGCTTGTATTATGGGTGACAACTGATTTAAATACACAAACATACTTTTTTTTGTACCTAAACTTATACATAGAAAACGGCCAGACTTCGAAACAAATATTTGTGGATCACACAAATATTTGGTATATTTGGTATCAGACCCGGGAATCGAACCCGAGACCTCTTGATTAGCAGCCGCATACGATAACCACTACACCAATAAGGCAGTAGTAATTTTTCATTTTCATATTTAAAAAAAGAAACACGTAGCCTTTCTACAGTTTTTCGTAGAGGGCTCTACGGTTACTTAAATGCGTAGCGTAAAGTGTGGCGTGTAGTATACTCTATGCAATACATAAAAACTGGATAATATTACACATTAGTACTGTTGCGATACTAATCATCTATACATATTTTAAATTGAAGTTTCACAAATCGTTGTGTTGTTGTTAATCCTATGAAAATTATAAACACAAACGTGTTTACGATATTTACGTTTTCTTGCAAAATTACCTGCGATTTTATAATTACTATTTTAACTACTACGCTATTTTACCTGCGGTTTACTATTATTTACTTATCTCATGGTACACTACCTTATTCGAGATTAAAAGTAGCCTATATACTATTCCAAACTATATTTATCTCTGTTGCGTTTAGCTCTTTTGTGGGAAAAACTATTTATCTATTACTAGTACTTTTTCCAGTGACTTATACCGCGTGTTTGTCGTTATCACGGTAAAGAGTGGACTGTATCCTTTCTCAATAATCAAAGTATCTGCGTTTCGTTTTGTTTTATATTGGTGCAGTGGTTTTCGGCTCATCGCAGACCGTGATATACAGACGAAGTTGCTCTTGAATTTATAAATATATATGGGAGTAGTATCTCCAGTGATAACTAGAGTATGGATTTTCAATAATTTGAAGAAAATAGATCTTTTAGCTCAAATTAATGTAACATCGATAATTTCAAACTACCATTTAAAATAGCTGACAGGAGATAATTTATAAGTTAATGGAATGTTAAGTGAAATTAATTTAAAAGGGTTTATATCGTCTCATTCAAAGATACGTGACTACTCTTACTGTAAATGTTTGTTTAATAAGCTTTTGCAGAAAAATGTATGATATAAATTCAGGACTGAGTTATGAGAAAAACGAGGGTAACCCATTACGATAAAAAATGATGTAAGTAGGACAGAAAAACATTGTGAAAATAATTGAAATATACCTGGATAAGTTGACTGACAAGTTAATAAAATCTTATATTATACTCGTACAGGTTAGGACATTGAAACTTTTTCTGATAGTGATGTGGATAGAAAACACGAATATAATTTCTTGTTACTGCTTTGACACTGTTTAATTTTATTGAATTGAATTTTCGTTTGCTGTACTTATTAGAATTGTAGCGTAGAATTGTAAGTGCCCTTCTGATGAAGTGCAATGATTAAACTTGGTAAAATAAAATTAGTTATAATATTAGGTTAAAAGGTTATATTATTAGATGCGTTTTAAATTTCCAAAAGTAAATAAGGAACTATAAAAATAAGTATGTGTACCTACGGAAAAAACCGAATAGTAGTACACTAATATTGTTTGGCAGCATATTAGCTCTAAGATTTTTTTATATTTAAAGGAGTTTAACTAAGAAGGGATGTAATCTTTTCTTCCAATTTAATATTCTTAAAGCATTTTGTGAACATAGTGATAGGTTCTACGTAAAACATATCTCTGATTTAATTTAAAGAGGGGCATTATATATTGCGCGATAACGGTCACGGGAGATTGGAACCAACCCGTTGAAATTTGACAAACGCTTGTTTAATTCATACCTGAACGAACCGTGTGGTTCCAAAAATAAATTAGATTCCCTTTACAATAATTTCAAAATCCGCCTACGATATCTCCCACATATAAACATCGCAATAATTAAACGCCTTTATGTGTTTAGAATCATTCCGTTCACACTTATTATAGGATACTTCAATTGTAAATGATTTGCCATATAGGGCATTTATAATTGACAAATGCCAGGTCCTAATTGCTGAAGCTAGTTGCTTTTACTGGTCTATTTTCAATCTTAATTACAATACCGTCCTACATTTACGCCAAGGCGACTTCATATTGAACTTTTGATCATATTTTCTAATCCGGTACTTGTAATATCTTCAGTATCGTAGGTACTTGACTATATTCGTTTTCTTTTCCCGATTTATCTTCTCCGTGTAATTGAGGTCTCCATTTAAATTTGATTACAACTATCGTTAGCAACCGATATGAATTCTTAAGATCTGATATATGAAGCATGCTATCCATAAAGTGTGGAATACATAAAATAAAATATCCGTGTGGTACATATTTAAGTTAAGTATGATGCAAAAACCTATATCAGTTTAAAAACTCGTAGCTACATAATAACTGGTTTAAGATTTAAATAAATGAACCTTTACATTTTCATCTAAAGTATCGTTAAAGTGTACCCTATTCTCAGTACACATATTATGTGGAATATTTAAATTAAAACCAGAAAAGTTTAATTACATTGGGACCCCAGCGCTTCTACCGGGCCGCTAGCTATTAGTAAACTAAAATGGCCCACCACTACTATAGTATATACTTGGTCCAACCTTCAGATTTACAAATAATATGGAACTGAAGTTTTAATATTATATGAGAATCTGTTCCAATTTTATTATGTTTATGTAGACTTACTTTAAAATGGTTGGAGTTAGAGAGTTTGTTGGTCATTCGAAAATTCAGCAAAAACTTTTCCAAATTTTCTTGATGCAAATTACGCACAGTCCACAAAGAGCAGGAAGATATCGAATTGACTGATGCTTAAATTAAATTGATCTAAATATGAAAGTGCTTCATTATAATAATCTACATTTTAAATATTAAAAAGAAAAAAAAATGTTTGTTTCTAGAGAGTATTCTTTGGAACAAGTGAACCCATTATGGAAATTCTTACACATTATCCCTCAGTAGCATAGACTGTAAATAAAAACCATCATATCTTCCCTAATAACAGTCAACAGATAGTCTACAATTTTACAGAAAAGGATTGAATATTTTCTACAAATATCTCACTCACAATAAATATTTTAATGAAAGGGATAGGAATGAATTTCTCTTAGTCACCCACTTTCATTTTGTACTAATCCTTAATAAGTCTCTGTGTTGAGATTTACATACAATACATTACTTAAGTCTTGAATAATTATTATTTGGGAGTTCATTGAAAGTCTACTCTATTTATGAGACAATGAAAAGCTCGTAAAGATAGAAAAACCCACCCTTCAGTAACTTCAGGATTAAGGATGATTTGCATTTGGCTGCGGCTTGTTCGGGTTGCGGAAAAAATGGAATAGAAACCCGGGATCTTTAAGTGGTTCGTGAAAAAACATCTCACTAGACGGCATGTCACTATGCTACATTGTCCGTACTCGCAATAAGGATTCTGACCACCACTCTAGGTTTCAATTCATGCTTTTTTTAGATTCGAAAATAGATTGTCCCCATTAACGTGTTATTAAAATAAATTAATATTTCTGACATCTTACACACAACGCCATCGAGTCCCAAACTAAGTAGAACTTGTAATATATATACTAAACAACTGATATAAATACATAAACATACTTTTTTTTACAAACATAGATAACACCCAGAACTCCGAAACAAATATTTGTGGATTACACAAATATTTGGTCCAACCCAGGAATCGAACCTGAGACCTCTTGATCAGCAGCCGCATACGCTTACCACTAGACCAATAAGGCATCAATCCAACCAAATCAATACAGACAGCAAAAGCAGCCGTTAAATACGCATTTGTTGCTAAAATAATCTTTAAGCGATTGAGATGTGATTGTAGTCGTATACATTTGTTAAAGACATATATGTTCATTGTCATGTATGTAATACAGTAACAGTATTACATTTAATTTTCTTTTCTTTGGTATACAAAATAAAGAGTCTTTACTATTTTTTTGTTTTAAAGAGTGTACTAGCGCGATCAAATGAGTCGCCTGATAGAAAGCGATTGCCGCCAACCATGAACATGTGCAAAATGATTAAAAATATATACCCAAGAGGTTTAACTCATAACCTAACTCCTTTATGGATTGGAAAATAGTTGTTTTAGAAATGATTTCTCTAGATTTTTACTAAGGTATAGTAAAGTACCTATAGTTAAATACAAAATCGTGAACTCAAAGGGCAATTAACCACACTTGTGCACTTCAACAAAAAAATTAATATACTTTTAAATTTATTTTAGATATTAGTCATGTTGTTTGTTTAAGACTCATATACAGCTGTATGGATAGACTGACTCAAAACTAAGGTCCTTTTTTCAAAAGGCCAATCTTAGTCCTGTACTGTACTCGCATGGTTTATTTTTTCATCATAGACTTAAAAAAATTCCTCTGGGCTTTGTTTCGGCATTTCTTCCCAGAGTTTAAAGTCGTTCTAGCTGTAAAGTCCGAAATATAAAAATATCTGTAAAATATTAATTCGCAAAATAAAAATATTTTATAATTTATTTCCAGAACTCTTCTAAACCAACAATCATCAGTTCTGCAGCTAATATGGCCCGGCCCACTACCACTTCAGCTTGCTAATCCGGTGGGCTATGTCGATGTGAAAACCGCGTCTCGGCAAACGTAGTGTGGGACGCCCACAGGCCAGGTGGAGTGACGATTTGCGCAAGATGGCTGGCAGGAGCTGGATGCCCAAAATCGATCAAAGTGGTGTGCGATGGGAGAAGCCTATGTCTAGCAGTGGACTGAGATGGGCTGATGATGATGATGATAATTTATTTCTCATTTCTCATTTTTTTATTTCTAGAATGAGTTTACTAATATTCCAAAACATTGTTTTAATTATTATTATAATATTATTTTATAAGCATAACTAACTCCAATGCATCTAGAACATAATAATGAGCTGAATTCTGCATTTCTCAACTTGTTAGGTACCTTTTAAAATTAATTATTTATTAACTTTGTTACGGTTTCAAGGCTAGTGTGCTTAACCGATATAAATAAATCTTGATTACACATCAACAACCCATAATGTCCTATTGTTGAGCTCGTGTGTCCTCTCTTGTGAGGAGCCAAGTGAGGAACCAAGTGCGGGTTAGGGACTGGTACGACACGTTGTGTTCAATATTTTTTTAGGCTCGATGGCCTCCCACTAAGCTTCATGACTGTTATCACTGTTAACATATAAAGCGCTTCATGTAGCTCTAGAAATAGATTTCACGACTCAAATCGGATAAATCTTTACTGTGAAAGGATATTATCTGGTATATATTTTTTTCCCGTGCCAACCGACATTCACGCCGGTGGATTATGCTATTTGAATACATATAAAGAACATCATCTTGCGAGCCTTTATTCCCAAGTTTATTTGGGGTCGGCTACTAGTTCAACCGGTTTTAACTGAATTTCAGTTTTTCCACGGAGCGACTGGCATCGGTCCTCCGCAACCCTAAGGAAGAACTGAAATTCGAAGATTGAACTAGTTGCCGGTATATTTGAGGGCACTGACTTCCCAATAACGATTGCCATAGATGTTCATGACAACCGGTACCGACGGCTTTACGTGCTCTCCGAGGCACGGGCGTGAATCACCGCCAAACTTCCAAACTCCGGGCTGGTATTAGGAATTTCCTAAGAAAAACCCAAAAACACTTTTTGGCCCGACCCGGGATTTGAACCCGAGACCTCTTGATTAGCAGTCGCATACGCTAACCACTAGACCAACGAGGCAGTTAATACATATAAAAAACATCTATATATATATAATTCGTCTGTGAGTGTGTATGTCACTGAACTTCTCTCAAACGACTGGACCGATTTTGATGAAATTTTTTGTGTGTGTTCAAGGGGATCTGGGAATGGTTTAGATTCGCAATTGGACCCGATAGGTGCCGCTGCGATCAAGTTCTGGAATTTTAAAGTTGGGCGGTACGAAGTTCGCTGGGTCAACTAGTAGAATTATAAAAGAAACAAAATGTCTTATATAAATAATGAGCCTAGAAAATAAGGCAGCGGCTTTATTACGTTTGTAAATGGAACATTATCCTGCCTTATGGAAACAATTTTGATATAACCGCAATTTAATTTTCGGTTTTAGTGCTTATACATACTAAATATTTATACATTGAAGTTTATTTATGATATGATTACATTAAAACAAATATTTCTTACGTAAATATTTAAATATATAATACATAACAAAGTTTTTGTAAAATTCAAGTGTATCTTTTATAAAATGAAGTAATAACTTTTCTAATATATTTCTTAATGTTTCTTCACCTAAAAAATAGTAAAATATTAAATGTTTCTTCACCTTGTTTATTTTACACGTAATATTGTGTTACTATAGAAGCTGTTTCGCGCCTTAGCCCTACTAATATTATAAATGCGAAAGTAACTCTGTCTGTCTGTCTGTTGCGCTTTCACACCTAACCACTGCACCGATTTTGATGAAATTTGGTATGAAGATAGAATTGTACTTCGGAAAGGACATAGGCTACTTTTTACAGCGATAACCGACATACATGCGGTCTCCAATTTTTACTTGTCAATAACTTCTATACTATAATTAACGTATTGGCAAGTTTGTAAGCTATGATTATTAGAAGTCAGACAAAGCTCAATTTTGGTTTAGTTTTTGTTCTTATAATTGAATCATACAAATACACAAGTGGATTTTTTTTACTACTAGGTTTTTTTCCTAAAGTATACGAAGAAATGTGTTTTAAAGTTTTAAAGTAAATCCCGCTCCTCAAGAAATATGAGTGGATTGCTGCCCTTTGAGTTCAAGTAAAGAATAAAAAAGCCACAAAATAATTGTCGAACATCTATCTTGTGTGAGACCGTGGTATCAGTCTTAGTTAACGGAACCGTTTGCACTAAAGCATATAACGCTACTGAATATTTTTATTTTGAAATACGGAATACGACAAAATCAATTTGAAACGACGATAACAGCAGTAGCGTAAAACTGTGTACTTTCTTCAGGTAAGAAACTTAATTTTAGTTAAACTACAAGTGATAAAGAAATATTATAATAAATAAAGTAATGTGTATTTGTGTGGATTAATAAGTGGTTGTATGTGTGGAGTGAATTTATACATGTATCTTTAAGCATGATTTTCCTACGGCAATGATTTTCCTATTTTGTACAATAGTAGTATACAATATGTACACGCAAACTATAATAGGTGTATTAACTATACAAAGTTCCTTGCTAATCCCAAGTCGCGTTGTACAATATAGTTAAAGTAGTACAAGAACCATTTTCAAGCAGCCAACTCAAATTAGAGATAATTATCACAAACTTTGAACACCTTGGGAGTATAACTTGTTTGTTTATATTAGCTTTCGCTTGCAGTTTTAGTGACATAAATATCATTTCCGTTAATTAATTTGCTATCTCGAGGGAACAGTTAACGTGAATAATTTAGGTCTCATATACGGTCTCATTGAATGTTCGTTTTTATAAATTCTTTCATTTATTCTTCTTACGTTTCTTGATGAAAGTGTTGTGTGTGTTTGTATAAAATTTCTTTTTAGCTATCTATTAACAATGTATTTTAGCTCTGCCTAGAATTACATCAATCACTTTACAATCACATCATTATTATTACACATGGTTACGTGTGAAGTATCTCAGACTACGATAATTATAGTCTTTGTTCTGTCTGTTATTTCAGGTTTAGTCATATTATTATAATATGTTACAAGTACTAAAATAATTGCAACATTTTTGTTTTGTTTACTTTGTATACTTATATACTACTTTGTATTATCATTTTTAATAAGGATTATTGTCTTTGTTTTTCTTTTTGTTATTGTAAGTAAGATGTATGTTTTTTATACACTTAAATTAGTAGTATAAGACAAATGTATAAGCTAGCCTTTCTATCACATTGGGTCTACCTGTAATGATAGTGAGGGTAATGTAACTAAAAAAATAAATAAATAAAACCAACAGTTTCACATTTCGAAAATTGAAAATATATAAAGCAATTAATTTTTCATTGTCAATCAACCAATCAATCGCAACCTACATGACGCTATGATTCGTAATGTTATGCGTACCTAAAGTTTCTCAGAGATGGTATATTAATAATAGTTCTACACATCCGAATCAGTGCTACAGTAACCTGTTTTTTTTTATAATTAAATTTTTAGTTTTATAGATTTATAATTTTATTAGAGTGCCGTCAGAAATGAAACAAAATTTTAAATTATAACATTGTTTTCTACTGCTTCTTGTCAAAATTGAATTAATTATACATTAAAATAAACGTAACGTTTTTCTCAACTTACTCGGGGTCGTGGATGCTCATTTCTTTCATCTTTAGGTAGCAGAAAAATTTAGTAATGAATAGAAAACGAGGAGCATTTTATTAACACACTAGTAAACTTATAAAGTTATTTTCACGGTTAGCTGACCCGCGAAACTTTGTCAGCGTCTTTCAGGAGGAAATATATCTTCAAAAATAACGCGCAATGTAACGCATTTGATGAGACGTAGGTCTCATCAAATGCGTTACATTGCGCGTTATTTTATTAATTTTACGAACGGTAATAAAAGGTGAGTTTGCGTGGTACAATTTACGGGAGAACTCAACTGTAATACGTCTCTAGGATTTTTATGTGTTAGAGTTATGAACATAATAAAATATCATTATTGAACCGCGGGACACTTCGAACATAAAACTATTATCGAATTTGAGCGTGTAGTCATGTATTCTTTATTACATATCAAAATGTATTCAATAATCTAGAAATATGTAGTAAATAAAATGGGTAATTTTAACAGCAGTGTAATTTTAACTCCAAGCGTAGTATTCTAAAGACTTGCTCAACAAATGGGCGATATAGATGAATAACATTAAAATATTTTGTAAAGTGAAACGCTTTTTGTAATTCCTGAGGTTATGGAATTCATTACTACGTAAAATGTGTTCATATTCATAGTATTGGATTGGATTTAGATTATTTTACAAATTATTGTAGAGGATAAAAAACAAAAAAATATATAACCTCATTATTCACTTTTAAAATACTAACAACGTTAGTAGCAACAGTAAATGTTGTTATAGGTTACCACACTCAAAAGTCACAGTCCAGGTGAACTGATGATTTAGACTCAGAGAACTAAAACAAGCATAAATTGGAGAGGTCTATATCCAGGAGTGGACTGTGATAGGCTGCATAATGATGTTAGTAGCCTACGATCTCAATAATCAACCAGGATGGACAGAATTGTCTAGAAGTATATGGATAAGTCATAGTATAATAACTACAAAAATATTGCCTCTTCCAATTTCGTTTCCTAAAACTGTTAGATTTTTTCATCAAATTATCATCAGATTTAGTTTCTTTCGTCGCTAGAAAATGTTTAACTATACCTTTGCTATTATATATTATATTTATTTATGTGTTATCCTATAATCGGTAGATAGAATTTGCCTACCATCCTAAGGTTACATGGAAGAAATTGCTTATTAGCGATAAGGCCGTAAATTGTATATGGTTACTATTATGTTATTAATACCCCTAAGAGGCGAGCAGAGCCGCTTGCTTGGAGAAATGTGCATATAAAAATAAGAGATATTGCAATGCACTGTAGAGTTATATACCTACATATGCATTTTCAAATTATGATAACATTTTACTTACTCTTTCGCGTGTAAATGAAACTATATTGAATTTTCTCAGGAGAAACGTCAAGCAGTTAAAGTGCAATACATTGAAATGTAATTATTGATTGGCAACGGAACGAGTTCTCTTACACTGGAGAAATACAGTTCTAAAGTTCTGACAATTTAAATAGAGTATTCATTATTGCCTCGTTATGTAGCGGACTTTAGCGGTTATCGTATGAGGCTGCTGTTCAGGAGGTCTCGGGTTCGACCAAAATGTTTCAAAACCGCTGAAAAGGCGAGTATTTAGTGAATACTTTGGCGGTCTTTCAATGACTGTCTTCCGTTTTCAGCCAAGTACTATTCTAGTTTAGTACTATTTCTTCTTTCATTATACGACCTAACCAATGACGTAGGTATCCATCCCAAATATACTTAATTGTGTATTAAGGTTCACTAAATACTTCATTGTATTAATTTATTGTACATAAAATACGCTTCAATGAACACAATAACCTATTCGACTTCGACAAACTATTTAATGAGTCTACAAGACATGTCACAATAGAACCTCAATACTAATATGTTCGCCTAGGTGCCTCTCATTAGTTGATAAGATATTTGAGCAGTGATTGAGTGAGAGAGCATGATAATATGTATCTTGAACTATTTGCCTTTCTACATATACGATAACAAAGGTTGATTTTGAATCGACCGCTTGCTGGTCTAGTGGTTAGCCTAATGCACTTGCTGATTATAAGGTTTAGATTCCCGGGTCGGACCAAATGTTTCTATGATTTCCATTTTTTTTTGGAGATTGGTTATTTAACAATTGGTTTTGAACATTGCTAAACCTAACGAATCAATTAAGTTTTCAAATACAAAACAGGACTGCTACGCATAGAGCTCGTGAGTTCTATTCCCATTCAAGTAAGAAATTGGTGTGATGAGTTTTTTTTTCTTTTTATTCTAAAAACTGCCATAATAATTACTCTATCTGATGGAAAACAAGAGCAGAATACAAGAATAGGGGTCATTATCCTCTTTGCGAATGTGGACAATGCAGATTGGTGAACCATCATTTTATAATTTATCTATAACTAGCTTTCGACCGCGGTTCCGCTAGCGTGTATATCGGTTATCGTGGTAAAAGGTAGCCTATGTCCTTTCCCAAGTTCAGTTCTATCTTCATATCAAATTTTATCAAAATCGGTTCAGTGGTTTAGGCGTGAAAGCGTAACAGACAGACAGAGTTACTTTCGCATTTATAATATTAAGTAGGTAAGTAGGGAAGTAGGGATATGCATTGCATAATTTGAAATCCGACGGCCGAGTGTGAGATGTATATTATTGATACATAATATGTATGTCATATATTTCAGCAGTAGCAAATACTCAATATAACATACATTTAATTGTAAAGTACTAAACTTTAAAACTGACTAGTCTTGAAATCGTAAATCAGCACAGACTTTGTTGAGGTAGGAAATAAATAAGAAATTTTATTCTAGATTCTATGAATATTTTGAGTGCACGACGCGAGACTATGCAATATATTGTGAAAACCAATCAATTTCTTAAGAAAATGTTACACCTGAGTTTTGTGACCTCTCTCTCGTGTTTTAGGAAAACATTTTGTATACAAAGAAAATCTCTTGGAGTCGAATAAGATCAAAGTGAACCTTTGACCAATCATCTTTAATGGTGACGGTAAAGTATATTACCTATTCAAAAGATATAATCAAAATTCTACGCATAGTTCTCATAAATTTCATAAAATGTGAAGGAAAACATTAAATTTCATGTCTTCTTATCTTAAATTAAGGACCTAATTAAAAATATCTTAGTCTAAGCATAGTTTACAAACAAACTTTAATATGACCAAGTTCCACACATCACATGCCATCTCCATTTCCCGAAACTTTCTGTATAGATTAAGCTTTTCTGTTAGTTTACTTACTGTTTTTTTTAATTAATAATAATAATAATCTTTATTTTTCTCTCTCACACAGATATTTTACAATTTCATCATCTTATAAGTATTAGGTGTTACATAATAAAGTATGTGAAAACTGTGCGAGAGACTGGTATCTGTACTAGGAGGACCTGTATGACAGATTTACCAGCCTCTCCAGCTCTAGATAAATTATTTTACAATTTTATGAGTCTGAGAAATTCGAAATGAAAGTACAGTTTGAGCGCAGTATGATGGAATATGCGAGAAATTGTGCTCGTTTCTGTGGTGGAAGAGTTTATATATATAGAGAGGTAAGTATGCGTGTGTGAGTGTGGTGTTAAGTGTTAGTGCGTGCGTGTGTGTGTGTGTGTGTGTGTGTGTGTGTGTGTGTGTGTGTGTGTGTGTGTGTGTGTGTGTGTGTGTGTGTGTGTGTGTGTGTGTGTGTGTGTGTGTGTGTGTGTGTGTTGTGTGTGTGTGAGTGTGTGTGTGTGTGTGTGTGAGTGCCAACCCTACGACAACGTATGTGTAATGGTAATTGAAGTAGTAATATTATGGGTGTATGTTTATGATAGTACAATCAATAAGTTTTCAGTTTCCTCATAGCTGAGAGACTTAAGCCAGACGGAGACATTTCTTTTACAGCTGTATTTTGTCTGAGGGTAGACGCCGTTTTCTAAGGCGCAAAGGATCGTAGACTAGAAGAGAATGCTGTCTCACTAGTGTTTTGGATGTACAGTTGTCGTACCGTTAGGACATCAGCAAGTTGGTATAGGTCCTTAGTAGGGTGTAAAAAAGGCAGGGAGTGGCTTACCTTAAGAACTGCTCTTTGAGCTCTCTCTAGTTTTATTAGATAAGACTTGCAAGCACCACCCCAAACCGAGATACAATACGATAGTATTGGTTGACATAAAGCCATATAGACCATTGTAATAATTCTTTTATCGGCCACTTTGCGTAATCTTTTAAAAACTGATATTAATTTACGTGTTCTAGTTGTGAGAAGATCTATATGTTGCTTGAAGCTCAATAAATTATCCACCACCACACCGAGATATTTGATAGTAAAAGTACTGTCCAGTTGATCACAGGAGCAGGAGTAATTATAGGCTTTACAGGTATGGGCTGTAATTGACAAAGTCTCAAGCAGGTTCTGTGGTATCTTCTTCATTGCAAAAGGCATATATTTAGTTTTAGTTATGTTGAGTGTTAAGCCATTGTTTCTAAGCCAAGAACACACAACATTAAATTCCGCCTGAGCAAGTGCATAGGTCTCCTCCCAAGTATCCCCATCAAAGATCAGAGCGGTATCATCAGCAAATGTTACAATTTTGCCATTGTTAAGTTTAAGATTACAGAGATCGTTAATATAGGAAAGGAAAAGTGTAGGCCCTAGTACGCTGCCCTGTGGCACGCCAACTGTCACAGGAAGATCATCACTAATCACCTCACCCACTCTCACCCTTTGATGTCTATCATTTAGGTAGTCAGCAAACAACTTATGTTGTGCATCCCGAATACCGAACCTTTCCAGTTTCTCGAGTAAGAGTGGGACAGAGACCGTGTCAAAGGCTTTAGCTAGATCTAGAAATATAGCAATAACCTTTTTCTTTTTGTCAAGTTTTCCCACTATGTGATCTACTAAATCATGTACAGCATCTGTTGTGGAAGTGCAAGATCTAAACCCATACTGTGATCTTGATAATAAGTTCTTAGCTTCAAGATATTCAACTAGCCGTTTATTAATTAGTCTTTCTACTATTTTAGACAACGTGGGAAGAATAGAAATAGGTCTATAATTGTTGATAAGGCCTCTGTCACCACTCTTGTAGATGGGAATTACTTCAGCAAGTTTAAGTTGCTTAGGAAAGACACCTGTTTCAAATATGAGATTAAAAATATAAGTTAAGGGGGGCACTAGGATATGGTGGTACCGTTTGAGGAAAACGCCTGATATATTGTCCCGTCCAGTTGAAGTAACTTTCTTCAAATTTAGTATTACGTTACGAACTTCTGTTTCGGAGGTTGGCGCCAGAGCAAAGGAGAATGGTTGATAGTTAAAATTAGAATTAAGAGGTAAGTTATTGGTTAGTTATTGGTTAGGTTCCCTTCGGACAAACTTCTACCTATTGAAGTGAAAAAATAATTAATATCATTAACAGAAGAAGTAGGGTTAGTGGGTGATAATAGGTCTGAGGATGGATTAGATTTTTGGTTGCAGTAAGTAACTTTGTTTATAGATTCCCATAATTTCTTATTGTTAGTTTTGGCAGCAGTATTTAACAAGTTGCTTTCGTACTCTTTTTTCACTTTTTTTAGGAACTCATTACAAAAATTACGGTACCGTATGTAAGTGACTTTTATAATCTCATTAGTCGGATTATGTTTTACTTTGCTATGTAAGTTATCTCGGTTTTTCATGCATTATTAGGTTCAAGACAATATGTAGCAGTAATATTGTATAATAGGATTTAAAATACTATATTTTCTTGAAACATTGCCAGTCTTAGTAATAACTTATTTAAAATAAGTACGTAATAAAATGAAATTACAACATGGCTTTTTCTTTTTTCATTTATTTTATCGTATCATATTACAGTCATAAAATCGTATTATTCTGTCTCTCAAATTCATGCAAAGTTGATATCTGTTATGTAAAAAAATAAATTGAAAGAAGGGATCGTGTCAACCATTCGGTCTGGTTTATTCCTTTGATTAATATAACAAGGTATTTAAATGGTTTCAGAACGAATTTAAACTGATTAATGATTATGAAGGACCTACCTACTTCCGAGTACTAATATTATGCCTATGAATATAGAAATATATTAAACAAAACTAGGACTTGGTTAGAACATAAACTTTAAATCCAATGTTTTGAAGAATAACTAAAAGTAATTTTAGTTGATATTATATGAAAGAATGCCAATACTTAACATTCTTTTGATTGTATTCTCATAACCATCAATATAAATTAGAGATTAGTCACATTAATATAAAAATGAAAATGTTTCGTTTCATGTGCAAAATATATTTTAATTATCTGGAACTTGATTGATTTTAGCTGCTTATACCTTTTTAGTCTTAAATATTTTCAATGAACAACAATTAGACTAAGACAGTTAGTTGACGTTATACAATTATATGAAGCGGTTATAGTTTGCTTTATTAGTAGGTCTCATATTTTTTAAATAAGAAAATAAGTAAACAAATAAAGTTCAAAGTTCAAGATACTACAAGTGAACGAAATATGTAAGTATGTAGTCAAATAACGCATGAGTAACGCCGTTCATCTGAACATTACAAAGCCCATCAATCTATATATTTGTAGAAACTTCACAATACGTCATAGTAAACAAAAATTTTTAACAAAACCAACTCCCAGTGTAGGTACAAATGGAACTGTCAACCATCTGTCACCTGAGACGAGTCAGTTACAATTTTCAAATTCATCATTTTATTTTATGAGGCATTGGTATGCAGCAATATATTTGTTATCATTGTTAAAACAGTTCTGAATCAATTTAGCTCAAATTAAGACGATGTACAATACGCTGAGATGTTTTTTTTTTTTTTTTTTTTTTTATATTTAAGCCTGCCAAAGTGACTCTACTCTGCCTGATGGAAAGCATGAGTAGAATCCAGGAGTAGGGGTCACCATGCTTATTGTGAGGGTAGGCAATGTAGCATGTTGACCCTTACCATGGCAGCCTGGTTAGATTATTCTGCATCATTCTCCCGGCCTTCGAAGGGCGGGAGAATGATGCAGAATGATTGGGCCTCCGGTCTCACACTCACCAACGAAATACGACAACAAGAATGCTATCATTATTAGGATGGTCTTCTGTGTGAGGGTAGTACTGGCCGGGTCGAGCCGGCCCATTCGTGCTGAAATCAGCGTGGCTCTACTACCTATATGATGATGATGAAGTCGTAAATCATTGCTAAACTGTTTCTGGACAAGTCCCTTGAACTGTCTCAGTGATGGGCTAGGGTCTCCTCTCAGTAGAGGATTAAGGCCATACACGCCCACGCTGACCCAATACGGATTGGGGACTGGCAAGATAACTGCTGGACGTTTTTATGGCGTCCGAAGACCTCCAACTAAACTTCACGATTGTTATTCTATTATAATACCGTAACCGACTGCTTACGTACAACCAAATCATGGAGACACTCATGGCATCATGCCACTAACGGTCACCCATCCAGGTTTTGACCGCGTCGTCGTTGCTTACTGGGCTATAAGCACCTCTTTGTATATATATCCCTCTTTTAAAACCTTTTACAAGCTATATTTAGTTTGCACTAAGTACAAGAAATGTAGTTGTGAAACCCTCTTAAGCAATTCAAGAGATCTTGATACGATTGTATCCTTTACAAGTTGATAAATTATTAGCAGGAATATGTTATGTTACAGCATCCGGGTTATACATAATCTCCATTTCATTAAGTTGTCCATAGAGGTGGTTTATAAGGTATTTGGCTTACTTAATACCCAACATAGTTAATTCCTTTGAGTATCCATAAGCTTTTGGTAGAATCATTTTAGGTTTAAGCTTATATTTTAGATTTTTTTTTTTTTTTTTTTTTTTTTTTTTTTTTTTTTTTTTTTTTTTTTTTTTTTTTTTTTTTCTAGCACCTCCGATGTTCTTCGGAGCCTATTCCTACTATATCCTTTCATACAAGTTCTCGCTATTGCTACCGCTCGTACTTTCATTCCGCATACTAATTTCTTTCTGTCATTCAGCCTTTCATACTTTCCAGGTGGGATTCCTGTTTCCTAATCTGTTACTATTTGTTCTATTTCTATTTTCATTCATGGGGTAATAAGTGGTACACAACGTTTATTTATCTCATTCTTAATCTTACATACTATACTTATATTAACATTTGCTTACAGTTTAATTACAACTACTATTACAATCTGTACAATTTTAACACTAAGTACTGTGCAACTTACTGTTTTATTTTTTATTCTAAATACGTTATGATTAACATTAATAAACATACTTTATTATGGAATCATAATCCTAATTTACTTTGTTTCTTTTGTTTACTATCTCTATTATTTCTGTACAATACTTTATGAACTTATGTCTATTTTTACTACTAACAATATTACTTAAATTTACAGTCGTAATTTTCATGTCTAGTTCACTTTCGATGTCATATCTTTGCTTGCTGAATGCTGGGCATTCTGTGATGATATGTGGCACAGTTTCCAGGACACTCGGGTCACAAATGCACGATGGGTCCTCCTTACACTTGAATCGCGTCAAGTATTCGGAGAACCCACCGTGCCCCGTAAACAGTTGTGTAGTAGTGCCGGCGATATCCATTTTGCGAACAATGCTGTAAGCAGTCAGCGCGCAGGGGAAGAAGAGCTTGGTAACGGAGGCGGTCTCGCCCTCTCTGTACCTTCTGTTCCATTCGTCAAGCGAGGCCTGTCGAAGACCTCTCTTGACGAACGAAACAGGGCACAGACCGTAGTCCGGTGCTTTCTTCAACCTCAGAGCCGCCTCCTTGGCCAGCTGGTCGGCCCGCTCATTACCGATCAACCCTGCGTGGGCCTTGACCCAGAATAAGGAGATATCCTTACCCTGGGTCATGCCTTTTTGAATGGCGACTCTGGCCTCCACCGCGAGGGGATGCAATATGTGACTATTAGTCACTGTTTGGAGTGCGGCTCTGCTGTCGCTGAAGATGCCGAACGTGGTCTCGCCTCGCCTGAGAATCTCACTGGCCGCTTTGCATAGAGCCAAAAGTTCAGCCTGGTAGACGGTGCAATAGGGCGACAACGCAAGTTTGAGGGCCTTGGTTTCGGCTTCGCTATTCCATACGGACAACGCCGCGCCGACCCGGCCCTCAATCTTGCTTCCGTCCGTAAAAATGCGTACCTGGATGTTATTGGTAGTTTGAATTTGTTCCTCGTCTACCAGACTCTCGAACTTCAAGGCTGTATGCTCCGCGGGGTGAGGTGCCTCAATAGCCGGAGCCATTCGTTCGACCTCCCTGTCTCCCAACCATGGCTGGCCCACCCCTCTCTTGGCCTCGTATAAGGAGGCCACCTCGCGAACTCTGAGGTCCAGAGGGAGCAGGCCAGCCAAGATCAGCGCTGAGTGCAGGGAGACCGTCCGGTAGCTCTTGCACAGCTTCTGGGCGATATATTTTAGATTACTCACACTTACCACAATACAAAAGGGTAAAACCGTATCAAGAATATTTTTTTATGAATTTCGATTAATCTAGGTACCCATATAAACAAATCTTAAGTTGTTATATGTATGCTTATGGTGAACGCACACTTATCGGAGCCGAACGCGTCGAACGAATCGAAGTCAAGGAGGCCTCGCACACTTATCCGCACCAGAAAAATCGACCGCGCCGAAAGCATCGACCTCGTCGAAGAAATATTTCAAGAAATAGTATAATAGTTGTACTCGTGCGTTGCTTTGACATACGCAACTGATAGAATGCGAGCGCATCGATCGAGGCGACCGCATAATCCGCGCCGAATTTTATGACGTCATCCGAATTCGTCCAGGATTTCTGTGGTTCTTCCAGATGCGGACGATTCGACGCGGATAAGTGTGCGAGGTTTCTTAAGATGTCATTTATAGAATTCTAAAATTCATTTCTTTCGGCTCGATCGACGCGTTCGGCTTTGATATGTGTGCGATTACCTTTAAGCTCAAAGAATTCTGAACATATTGAACAAAAATTTGGATACGATAAAAAATTATGTTTAAGTATGTATTTTGTCTTTTAGTTGAATATCATAGATTTACTATCTATGATATTCAACAGCGTGATTAGAGTACAACTAGTATATTATTTGTATACATATAAAGTCGCCGATCGTCGATGCTAGAAGCAGCTAGTGTGCTGTGGCCCTAAGTGAAAAAAGCGAATTTATTTCACACTATGTAAAAATTTGGTAAATAACAAAAACAGATATATAGACAATACATAACTTGCACACGCAAGTATAGGGTTTTACAAGTATAACGTTGTAAAAGGTACAACAAATGTAATATATAAAGGAGAATAACATGATGTGACGAATAAGTTGTATATTAAAATGTGTTATTAAATAAATTTGTTAGTTAAAAAATTGTTTTAAAAGTAGTATACACATGTATAAAGATAAAAGGGTTTCATGCAATCCAAGTTCAGTCTGACATCTGTATAGAAGGTTTACTTTTACCCTTGATAAGGGTTTCTACTCGCTTCCAAAATTAGTCACGCATTCCCGAAATAAATACGGTAATAAAACCGCCTCTCCTTTATACTTACACCAAACCTTTATTTTCTTTTTCATCTAGATACTCAGAACATTTTTCTGAAAATGAATTATTCTTGAATATAAGTATACATCTTAATATAGCAAAAATTTTGGCAAATTAGGCAATATTCTTTCTGGTAATATAATATCCATCTATACAATATCCAGTTCTTGCGAACATAGTACTGCATGATTACTCAAATAAGATTATATCAACACTGCATTGTATAGTACACTGTATTCTACAAAACGGTGTTTATACAAACAAATTAAGCCTCTTCATTTCTAAGTTACAAAATCAGGTTAGATTCTGTGAATAATATATTTCTGACATCATTTCAATATTGTATGTTTGTATAAATAATGAACGTCTTAAAACTTAATTTTGATGAATATGAACGAAGTTCTTTCCCATTTATTTTATTGATTCGATTCAATCAATTTATTTTATTTATGGCCTATGTCCAGCAGTGAACATGGACAGCAATACGCTGTCCATCTAACACATGTCTGTTCTGATTCTCAAAGGCATTACTCCCCTTTAAGTTTATCTTTGGGTTTTGGGTAGATCACTTATTACTTTGTAAAATACTGCTTAACATATTCATCATACAGAGAACGTGCCGTTGCGGTACGATCGAACGATGCATGCCCTAATCGAAAATGTCTACATATTTAAATAAATGTATACCTAAGTGATTGAATTTCCTCATGAATGTAATATTATTATTCCATACATTAATTAAAAACGACGAAAGTACCTTAAAAAGGTTTCGTGGAATAAGATCTTTTCAAATAGCAAAAGATTTATTTATTTATTTATTTAAAAACTCTTACAATATTTTAACAGGATTCATTCCCAAAACAACAAGGGTGTTGACAAGGGCATCTCTTTTACTTTGAGGTCTTCCGATTTCTATGTCTTTGTTTATTTATTTGTATAGTTTTATGAAACAACAAAGAATAATGAAACAAATAAATAGTAAACTATTTCGATAGCTAGTTTGGTAAATATTTTTTTTCATTCCATGCAAGACAGGAGATTTATATAAGAGATAGGATCAGTTGAATCTATGACTTCATACATCAGTGAAGGGCAACAGGTCATCATTCCACTTTAATATTAAAAAGTAAAAACCTAGTAAATGGGAGATGCATTAATATTATTATTTTTGTAGACAATGACATATTCGCTTGAACATGCTTAAGATTTATATTTTAATTGTAAAATATAGTAATAAGTAGCAAGTTGAATGAATGAATTTTCATTATCAATATATATAGTTCTATTTAACATTCATTTAACATTCATGTATATCCATATATAATTTTTAACATTCTAAATCAAAACAATGAGCATTTCGATATAAAAAAAATGGAAATAACATAGATGAAATATATTCTGTAAACGTAAAAGGAATTTACAATGTGGCTTCATGGGTTCCTTTTGCACTTCACAGAATATTCTGTCATTAATTTTATATCAAATCCTCAAACCTTGCCAATATTTAGTTTAATATTCATAGTAAGTCCCAGACTTAAAGTTGTCAAATTAAACAGAGTTATTGCGAATAATATTATTGTATTAGGTAAAGCAAAAAAGATTGCTAGTTTGCCAAAAATATTATGGCATTAAAAATGATGAACAATTCAGCATCATTAAAATTTGAAGCAGTTAGTGATATTATGTGTAACATCGTATCTTTCTATTACTCCACTTAGTTTTTCTTCTTCTTTTTAGTAGCCAAATTGACTTTACTCTGTCTGATAGAAACCATGAGTGGAATCTACCATCCTTATTGCGAATGTGGACAAAGCAGAATGGCGCTCCATAGTACCGTGGCTCGTGAGAACATAGTCTAAGGGAAAGACGTGCACTAGAAGATTATTTATGTTCCCGGTTTTGATTACTCAGCACAAAAATGAAGAGCCTTAATTTAAAACTACACCAATGGGTATTTGAAGCCGTTAATAATTTAGCTGGATTCCTGATCTTATTTTTACAAAGAGTGTATGCAATTTTAATTGGTTTTTTTATCGACAAAATCTCTATTTTAAACATTATTGAAATATTTTCAAATCATCAATCTGGCTAAGGAAGATGTTTATATACAGGGAGTAAGAAAAATCAGTCCATATTAGTTTTTACCCAACCGAGACTTGAAGTTATATCGCGGCAGCCAAAATCGGGACTGAGAATAACTCAACGAAAACTATCTAATCAAAGGACATAGACATCATGAATATTTATGTTTATGTGTAAACTGACCAATATTCGATACTAGCCACTTCTAAAGGTAATCGCACACTTATCAGAGGCGAACGCGTCGAACGAGCCGAACGAAACGAATTTTAGAATTTTTTATATGAAATCTCATGCAACCTCGCACATTTACCCGCGTCGAATCGTCCGCATCTGGAAGAACCCCAGAAATCCTAGACGAATTCGGATGACGTCATAAAATTCAACGCGGATGATGCGGTCGCCTCGATCGATGCGCCCGCATTCTATCAGTTGCGTATGACAGAGCAACGCACGAGTACTATTACTTGAAATGATTTATTCGACGCGGTCGATGCTTTCAGCGCGGTCGATTCTTCCGGTGCGGATAAGTGTGCGAGGCCTCCTTGACTTCGGTTCGTTCGGCGCGTTCGGCGCGGATAAGTGTGCGATCACCATAAAAGGATGTGACATGATTTTACTCGTATCAGGGATGTGTCACTCCGCAGTTTAGGTATAGTCGGCATTTGCCTGCCCGGGCAGGCTTGCCGGTCGACTAGACATCGTCAGTACAGATAACAGTCACACGATAGAAAGAGACGCAATTGTAGGCAAATATAATCATAGTGATTCGCCTCTGTGCGATCTGAATTGAACTTAATCTTTTGACACCAATTTCTTTAATTTACTTCTCGGAGTGAGTCTTCTGTATTAGTACTATTATGTATTCTGTGCTCGTATAGAACACTTAGACTCCGTAAGGAACCGGGCTTATTGATTTGCAAAATTGGTCTGGGAGCGTGAATAGGTAAATAATAGCACAGTTCCGGACTCAAAAAAGATGAACGAATCTTGCTATTAATTTATTTAATAACATTCAGTATTAGGTTGGAACACTCAATATTTGTTATTAAAACATTATGATTCCCGCAACAGAAATAAAACATACAACTTTTGTTTTGTCAATCAGAAGATCAATCAGAAAGTGTCATTGAACTTTGTTTTTTTAATTTTTTTATTGATAATTATCAAACCTCTTGAACCTCTTGCTACTATTTGCTCTGTATTTCGGTTTCAACTTACCGTAACGATTGCAATCCCATGGCTATTTTATTAGGAACATGTCCGGAAATTATTAGAATATTTTCAATGAGAATGCCTACAAAGAGAATTCATCCCCAGACAGAAACACTGCTGTTGCTTTATCGACTTCTATACAGAGTTTTTCTTATATTTTTTTTGTAACTTATGTCTTTGCCATATATTAAGTCAATACGATAAAGTCCTGGCAAAAGAAAAATATAGTAAAAGTATACTTCGTTTTCTTTTACAAAATATATTTCGTCCGTGCGACTTTAATTGTATTCTATCCTATTTCATATTGTATATATACACACATATATGTTCGTCTTTAGATTTTAGATTGCTTTATAATATATAATAATATGGGATATAGAGATAATTAAAAAATATACATTGAAATTAAAATCATTATTATTTAATTATTTACTACTATTTCGTTTAAAAGATAGACGTTAAGCATATCCAAGCGAATATGTTATTGATTTTAAAGCCAGTCTTGTTCGTGGAGCCATCACCACTCCTCTCTTTTTCTGCTTCTGACTTCTTGATGGGAGACGACTTCTACATTCGCCTTTACTTGCTTTATATGCGTTAACACGAGAAAGCCCTCGCCTTTGTGTCTGATAAGAAAAAAAATTTTTTTTTTCTAAATTTTATTGTAGCACTTTGTCGACGTAATTGCAACACTTAATCATGCAAATTTTCATCTGTCTATGATGGCAGGGTGGCAGGTCGAGGACGGATGGACATCACGAATCTATGTATAAGGGTTCCGAGTCATGAACTACGGAACCCTAAAAAATGTAGGCCTGATTAGCATAAGTAAATAACATTTCATTCCCGTTGCGAAATTCATAATGTAGTACAAATATCGAGTATCCCAACCAAACATTGAATTTTATTGTATAGGTTAATCGGAATGGATATCCCGATTTTATCCGATTTTAAAATACTCTTAAATTTGCACTTTAAAGCTCGATTCCCAATGACCCATCGTTTTAGAAGTGGGTCTGCCCATAGTATACGTAGTTAAACAGAGCATATTAATATGTCTAGTATTATATCGAATGTCAGTCTGAATTTTTAGGGTTCCGTAATTCATGACTCGGACAGGTAAACTGCATAGTTTGCGCGAAAGACCCGTAAAATGTGTTCCCACCCGTGTAACTTCTAAAATAAGAGTGATAAAACTAAAAATATATGATGTACATTACTATACCAAAATATATGATATATATATATCCAAACTTTCAGCGAAAATTGGTTTGAACGAGATCTGGTAAGTAGTATTTTTTTAATACGACATAAATCGTAAGCCGCAATTTACCTTTCATTCAATCAATACACTGTTATTAAAACAACGATCAAAGTTACAACGAACTACAAGAACTTCTACGGAACCCTTCATGGGCGAGTCCGACTCGCACTTGGCTGATGTTTTTCCTCTTGAGAGCTTCCGCTGCGTAAAAGATTAAAGTTTCGCAAAAAATATGTATGAAAGAATAGTTCCCATTTAAAGGTTGTAAAAAGAGGTCCACAACAGCATATGTCTATTTTATTTTTGGGAAAAAATTGCTATATAATATCACGGTATTCATTATAATATTACTGCATTTATTTCACGGTGACGAAGACGAAGACGGGGCTGTTTGGGTCAGTTATTTAGTTACATAAACTTATAAACTCCTTCAATACGTGTGTTTTTCAACATTTAAAGCTGCTGTGTGTAACATTTAAATTTACATTTAGAAACCGAGTGGCTTTGAAATCCTTTGGACCTCTTTATGTTATAAACTTTGTCAAAGCCTTTTACTTTGTTAAACGTTTTCGCAACTGTTTTGTGTTATCTAATCTTTAATTGTATCTTTTAAAATATAGTATTATATATTTCAAATTTAACCTCTCGCGACACAGGATTTATATTCCTAATGCGGGACTCTTTGGTTTACATGAAAACGATATATTAACCAAGCAAAATCTAGTAAATCAATAATACTGCTTTAGATGTCTTTTAATATACAATATTTTTGCAATTTACCGGGGAATATTAGCGCTCAATCATCCGGACCTCACAGAGCTCGCGTCATCCGAGGTACGATTCTATAGCCGTCTAAATATTTATTTTATTGTGCTTGTTATAAATTAACTTTTTGAATATTATTTGATGATTTGTTAAGACATTTAGTAATTTTCAGCTTATAATAAAGATGGATGAGGTCATGTGGTAAAAATTACATATCGTGGATGAGACATATTTCGGAAGGAATAGGCGGGATCGACAAATATTATTAGAAAGTGCTATTCCGAATATGACTGAACTTTCACAAAATTATAAAATTGAGTTTGTAGAACTTCATACAATATTATTGTTTGAACATTTTTCATCAAACAATTCCCACGTGAACCCGTAGAAGATGCATTAAGGAAACAAAGTAGTCAGCTACTCCAAACCTCTGAGCACTAATGTATCTATTCAGTGGAGGAGTCACAAAATAGGTACAAGAAAGTGGAGTTCAATAACAGTATTGAATCGGTAAAATTATATTTTGCGAAGTTTTCTATTGAGTGTAAAGGGCAAATGTTTACTCGTGATGGAAATGGAATGTATTTACTCGAGGGGATACACTTAACGGTTCTTTGTACAGTGAGGTTAATCTTAAGACGGGAACCATCTGTTGAGTATTACACTTTCTTTTCAATTTGTAAGGCTTTTATATGAACGTCTCGTATTCTGGAAACTTTGCTTGTTAGAAAGTCTTATTACATGGCAAAGATATCGCTCTTGTGGGTTTGACTGTAGCTTGTGTGGGTGCGTTTCAAGTGCTTTAATTCCTCTCCATGTTTATGGTTATTTTCTCGTTGCATAACAGGGATTGAACATTATATGTCTTGGAACTTAAAAGGTAAAAAAGTCCAGAAGAATGAATTACGGTATACATAAAGATGAAATGTTAGTATGTCAGCTTGACTGCCTTGTTCTTGTTGGTCTAGTGGTCAGCGTAAGCGGCTGCTGATCAAGAGGTCTTGGGTTCGATTCTCGGGTCGGACCAAATGTTTGTGTGCTCACCAAATATGTGTTTCGGAGTTTGAATGTTTTTCTATGTATAGTAAAAAAAAAATGTTCATATATTTATATCAGTTGTCTAGTACCCATAATACAAGCTCTGCTTAGTTTGGGACTGGATGGCGTTGTGTGTAAGATGTCCGAAATATTTACTTATATTTATGTCCGAAATATTTTGCTTTATAGATTTCTTGTAACTATTCGTTTTCGGTGTAGGTAGGTATTAAAATTGAAAGAGCGAGCATAGCTTCTAAAGCAGAGTCACTGAATCAGGTAGAAAGTAACAGGTGCCGTCAATACATAAATATCTATCGTTTGTTTATATTCAGATTCAGGGACATAATAAGAAAAAACTTTACTTTTAGTCTTCATATTTATGAGCTTCTTTATGTTCACATTTATGCCGAAAACGTCTTGCCAGTTAGATAAACCAAATATAAACTTATATGGCCTAGATACTGCACATCTTTTATAATAGCAGGTTAACTTTCTTATGATATGGGAGAGATGGATATATCCATTGGATATATATATGATGGATATATTCTTTGGCTATGTATGTATACAATACATACATAGCTTAGCATATTTTTCTAAATTTGTTCATTGCAGACTGAGCTATTACAATACACCTCTTTAGTTCGTGAACCCATCCACCGTTGTTCATATAAATTCTTTCGTTCGAGGAAATTCTAGTACAACATAAACTATGTTTTTTTACTAATGATTCTGCCCAAGTGACTTCTCGGACCGAAAGTAAACATTAATACAATCCAACAACACATGTAAGAAGTGATTCAATACGTGATTAATAAAAATTACTACTCATATGGTTAATGCCTGCCGCTTGTGAGATTGACCACCCTAAATCTAATTATCATTTATCAGTCAGCGTTGAAGTTAAGAGTGATTAATTACGCCAAACGAGATTTATGAAACGTGATCGCACGATGCTAATTGATTTTCATCAGACGTATTGGGGTTAATTTTAATAGAATATTCTATTTGTAGTATTCTGCAGTTCTGGAAAACTTCGATTGGTTCGTCTAGTCATCAGCACTACGATGCACAGAAGAATATCCCTAAGACTAAAATATTTTTTTCCGGACATCTGACACACAACATCATTTAGTCCCAAGCTAAGCAGAGCTTGTATTATGGGTAATAGACAACTGATATAAATACACAAACATAGTTTTTTTTGTAAATACATACATATTATACATAGAACACACCCAGACTCCGAAACAAATATTTGTAAATCACACAAATAATATTTGGTCCGACACGGGAATCAAACCTGAGACCTCTTGATCAGCAGCCGCATACGGTAACCATTATACCAACAAGGCAGTCTTCAGTCAAGGCAGTATAAAGCCTTAAAAGTGAATAGTTCCTCTAGTTTCATCGACGTTCTTCACTGCTTCAATCCTTATACTAGCGTGAATTTCTAATCTTCACAATGAATACTCTACCAGACATAAAAGAAATAATCCAAATCTATCTTATACTTTTAAAGATTAATGCGCTTCAGTAAACGAAAACAAACTTTTCTGTCTGAAACATTAGGCACACTATCAAATGTGTTAGATTGCCAGATAAATGTCTAGACTCTTTATTTAATCCTTTAATTCGTTTAGATCCATGATAATCCATTAACGAGACTACAGCGTCTTCAGAGTATTTTTCGTATCTGAAATAATGCTGTGTTCAAGTTAACACTACACAACTACGTACATCACACGCTTGAGTTCTATTTACTAATCAATTTATATTTTTCTTAGAGTTTCAAAATATACTAGTAGAATAAACATAGTCTGTAGCTATTGACATTATACCCGTACTTATCCATATAAATAAAAGGTATTAGAGACCAAGGGTTATTTTGAAAAATGGAGATTCTGAGCATGAACGATAAGGTTAACTACTACTTGTAATAAGCCTTTACAGAAAAGTTAGTGTCATTGTATAAGTGTAGACTAAAACAATACCCTCAAAATACTTTTTAATACATTCTGTTAATATACGTCTCTGGACTAAAGGTGCAGACACATTATCGGACGCGGCTGACGGATGCGGCTGACACAGAGCTGTGCACACTATCTGACGTAAGTCGCGGACGTGACCTTTGACTGACCTTAAGCGTTCGGACGTTCGAAAGAAATCTAATGTTGCCAAATGTACGATTTAAATCGTATTCATAAAAATGAAATAATAGCTACTAATGTTATCTAACATGCAGGCACTGGAATAATCGCAACTTTGAGACTCTTGATTTTACATTTAATTAGATTAAAACTGATAATTACAGGATTTTTCTTGTTTTTAATGCCCTCCCTACAATGTATTCTATTCATTACTATCAATAAATTATACAAAATATAATATAAAGACAAAAATGTAGATTTACTGTTTTTAAATTTGAAATTCACAGTTTTCTACAGTGTTTTTGAAGCCTATATACAGTTTTGCTCCATGCTGGGGTTGGCAACCCTGCGCGTCCGCAAGCAACGTCCGAAAAGACTGTGCACATTATCAGTCGCGGCTGTCAGCCGCATCCATCAGGCGCGTCCGATAATGTGTCTGCACCTTTAGCCATGTTTTACAGGAATCTCTTATCGTCGTGTTTGAAATTTCATTTAAAACTTTTATGTTCATATATGTACTATTAAAAAAATGTACTTTGTTTTAATTATATATGTAAACATTAATATTAAAAATACATATAAACTTTAAAAATACATACATAGTTATTGATACACAGAAACAAAAGAATTTTAAACAGATGAAAATTCACATGTAATTGTTATAAATACGACTATAAAGTAATCACTTTTGAAGTTTTAGACACCCCTTGATCAAATATATCTGAGATCCTCCAACAGCCTTATTTTCTCGGTGAAAAACAAAGAAGACATTGAATACTTAATACAGTCAAAAGTTGGTATCGTTCCTGTAGAACTGCCCTATTATGTGCTTAAATCTTTCCAACGCGGTAAAATTACCTAACAAGAAGTTTTCCAATTAATAACAATTTCTGTTCAGTGATCGCTCTTGAGGTTTTGTGTGAGTTTTCATTAGAAATGTGCCTCGTTCAGTAAGTTTTAAGATGAGGAAGTAAGTGAGTGTAACGATCTAAAGTTTGTTCTTCTTACCCTCAGTTTCTCATTAAGTATTCGGGGAAATGCAATTTGTTTTGCTAACATATTGTTCCATTTACTGCTTTTCTTACCTTTTTCATTCTTTGAGATGACCTTACTCATTGTTTTGGCAATTAGTATATGCGACTGTTGATCAAGAGGCCTCGGGTTCAGGTCCCAGGTAGGCACAAAAATAGTTATTTGATTTTTCTTACAATTTTTTTTATGAATTATGGAAGTTTAGCAGTCTTTCATGACCAACATTTCGAACTAACCACCTTTGACTTATCAGGCAAGATTAACAACAACTTCTAGATTAAAAGTTTAGTAAATTTTCGATTGATTACACTCAAAGACCGCCAACAAACTTTAGAACTCTTAATTACAAGTAAGAGCGAAAAAAACACTTAAGATCAGATCCATCTGTTTCTTTGCACCTACTGCCTTAAAATATAAAAAGGAAATTCCCATTTATAAAGGTTTAACATTTTTATTAATGTCGTATTTGGATGACACTCTACTGGTTGGCAGTCAGATGACATCGATGCGTAAGGTAGACAAAGGTCCCGGTTTCGTAATTACTCGGACTACCCCCGAAATTTATCGAAAACTTTCAACCTTCTGTAAATATGAAAACAAGTAAGCATTTTTTTAATAGACTATCGATTTGTGTTAATAAACAAGTTGAGTTTTTAAATATTGGGTCTTAAAATAAATTACCTTTCTTCAGTACTGGTCATTTCAAATAACGAAAAGTTTGTATTGGCTCTGTATTCTAAATTCAAATTAATTTTGGTTTAAAACCATGACATTCTATTTACAAACTCAGCCTTTTGTTTTTTGATTAGCATTGTATTTTCATTACATTTGAAAATTTTTCGTCATAATGGATACTTTAAAAATTCGTGTAATTATGGAATATGAGTTCCGTCGTGGCACTAACGAGACACAAAAACGTTTACGGAAAGAACTGTACAAACGAACGCACAACCCGTTATTGGTTTTTCCGGTTCCGTTCTTGAAATTTTGACTTGAAAAATGAAGCTCGTGGTCGTCCGGAGACTTTGGTTAACAATAATGAATTCAAGGCGATTGTGGAAGCTGACGAAACTTAATATACAGCTGAGCTAGCAGCAGATTTTAATGTAAGCATCAAAATAATATTGATCCATTTGCGAAAAATTGGCAAGGTAAAAAAACTTGATAGATGGGTGCCACACGACCTTAACGATCGCCAGCGCAACGTACGCGACGAGAACTGCCTTGCGCTGCTCAATAGGCAAAGAAATGAAGGAATAGAAAAGAAAAATTCGTTTCGAAAAACGATTTGTTACGTGCGACGAAAAATGGATTCTGTTCGACAATCGAAAGCGCTCAGCAAGTTGGTTGACCCTGTTTCAGCACCAAAGTAATGCCCTAAACCAAAAATGACCCCTAAAAAGGTGATGGTCACTGTTTGGTGGTCTAGTGCGGGTGTGATTCACCACAGCTTTTTACAAAACGGCATGAGCATTAATGCAGATGTGTACTGTGAAGAACTGGAGAGAATGATGGAGAAGCTTGCACATCTGCAACCAGCTCTGATCAATCGGTCGTCCCCACTGCTCCTTCACGACAACGCGCGACCCCATACTGCGCAACAGACAGTCTCCAAGCTGCAAGAGCTGGGGTTGGAAGCTCTCCCTCATCCGCCATACTCACCAGACCTTGCACCTATCGACTATTACTTTTTCCAAAATTTAAACAACTTTTTATTGGGTACAAAATTCAATTCCCGAGAGGCAGTACAAAATGCCTTTGAAGAGTTTGCTGCCTCCCGTCCAGCTGATTTTTATAAGGGCATCAATAAACTTCCAATGCGTTGGCAAAGATGCGTCGATTGCATGGGTGATTACTTCGAATAATAGAAATAAAAAAGTTTGAAAAAATAAGTATTTTCACTTATTTCTACCTATTAGTATTTTCTTATTAAGCATCATTAGATTCAATTATCAAACCTCACTTTTAAGGGATAAAAGTCATGTGACTATTTAACACCATTAAATTAGTCGAACCCTAGACCCAAAGACTAAATTCTTCATCATCATTCTCAACTTCCGTTAAATATTTGACTCTGGACACATGACTCTCTTTAGCAAGGAATCAGCTTTCTATACCACGCTGCCCAGATATACGAAGAAAATAAGAAACAATGCATAAATTCATGTAATTTTAATAATATAATTTTAACAAAAAGGAACCGACTTCAATGAAAAACTATTCCGAGTAGCCAAATCGCGACAATTGTGCCTATGATATTTGAGGAGTTCCCTCGATTTCCTTGGGTTCCCATCATCAGATCCCGACATGGTGATGATGGGACCACCTCCTGTAAGATACGCCCATTCCAATGCAAAAAGAATTTTTGAAATCGATTCATAAACGACGAAATTATCGCTGAACATACATTAAAAAAAACCGACAAAATGAGAACCTCCTTCTTTTTTTTGATATATAAATATAATAATTCACTGTTTGTTTAAGGAATATATAAGATAAGCGTTCGGCCGCGGCTCCGCCCGCGTATATGTCGGTTATCGCGGTAAAAAGTAGCCTATGTTCTTTCCTAGGTTCAGTTCTATTTTCATACCAAATTTCATCAAAATCGGTTCAGTGGTTTACGCTTGAAAGCGTAACAGACAGACAGACAGAGTTACTTTCGCATTTATAATATTAGTAGGGATTTTTACTGATTATATTGAGCTTAACATTTTTTATTGATAAATATTATAAAACTGCTTAGGAAAAATTATAAATTTCACTCTTATCAAAATTATTTACAATCAGATCAATGTGTTGTCTTATTTTCCTCATTTGGTGGATAATGTATTTCATTACCAGATACCAGATACCACAAAACTGTTATTCCACATTTAAAACCATCAGGCAAAAGATTAGAAAAATGTCCGGTTTCAAGGGTAGCAAGTAAATTTGCACAGCAACACTACAGTAATCTTGCACCAAGACTGTATAACAAATTAAATTTAATTTATAAAACTAAAAACTTAACTAACTTTAAAATAAAACAAATCGTTAAATTGTGGCTTATGGAACTGAAATATGATGATGTTGAATACCTACTACATATAGTGAAATAATGAAACATTGAATAATGTTACGTACACACTCACCACACACAACTCTTAACTCACAGCAAAACATACACAATCACACACATAACACTCACATTGACACACAAATATAAGGAACTATTTAAAGTTATTGTCTAATATTGTAACTAATGGTTTGTTTATTTAGTCTTTGATAAGGAACTGACTTCCAAGTCACAGCTAGCGCTATTTTGGGAGTCAGGGCTGTACAGTGCTTTGTAATCCACTTTCTGTTGCAATAAAGATATTTTATTATTATTTTATTATTTATTATTACAACATGCATCATTTCATTGGAAAATGGGTTTGGACTTTTCATTATTTTAGAAAATGTAGTGAATATTTTGCCAAAAATACCAACAGTATACCTTTATAATGCTTTTCCAGAATTAATCACGTAAAACCAGATTTTTGTAACACTGTTGTACAGATATTACCGCGAAAAGAGTTATATATAACACAAATACATCCATTATAATAAATAATTTGAAACACCCACTCGAAAGTTATTTATACTATAAATAATTATAAAACAGCACAAAACTTATAGTTTATTTATGGCAACTCATGATAAACACGTGAAACTATAAATATTAAAAGAAAATGAAACATCTATCGGTGCATTGATGAATAAATCGTATTCTCGTTAGTCGTTAGACTGAGCCTTTGTTTTGTTCACGTTTTGCAGTTTATTGCAAATTTATTACTATATATGAGGACTGTCACGGGAACAGGCAATAGGAACATATAATTATAACTAAACGTATATATAGTTATTGTTTAAATATAGTCTATTATATTATATTCAAAAGACGAATTTCGAGAGCACGTTTTGCTAACGTCACGTGATTAAAATAAAAGGTTAATTATAACAGGGTAAAAGTCCCTTAAAAAATAAAGAGAAAAAAAAATGCATGGATATGCGTATGTGTATAATTATGTATATGTGATTAGATTACATGAATGTAAGAGGAAAGATTCTTTTGGTTTCATTTTTTTATTTTTAGTATATTCATATGGATATCGTTGTCAATTTTATACGTTGTAGATCACAAATGAGTTAAAATACAAGCAATTCTTTTTATTGAAAATATGTTTAAGTGAGAAAAGTTAAAGCCACTTACCGAGTGCAAAATCACAAGCAGGACCAAAGAACACATGCGCGCAATCATTAAACGCATCTATGGCCGATATCACTGCGTAGGCCGCATCGCAATCCGTGACGTCATACTTCATCCATTCTACGGACAGCCAGGGCGGAAAAGTGTTCTTGATGATTGGATCTTCCATTGCAAGATCAAGGACTGGACTGACCTGAAATAAAAGACATCCCTAAACTTTAAAAATGTAATTGATTATACATTTAATTGTAAATCATGATATTTTCTTTCTACTATTTTTATTTTATTTTATACAACTTTATACATTTATAAATATCGGTTCACTTAATGCCCATAATATTCTCTACTAGCTAGGTAACTTTTGCAGATGTACATATCTAGGAAGATAAGAGCACCGAGGTTACAGTTTGTGGTCAGCAACAGAAATAGACTACAAGGAGGAATATTGTTGATCTTTCAAACCGCTGAACGAATTTATTAATTGTGTACGAGTTACGGACGAAAATTAGGGCTGGTTTCAATATAACCTAACTTTTCATAAATTGTTAGTCTATAATAATAGACTAACAATTTATGAAAAGTTAGGTTAAACTAAAGTTAAACTAAAGTAACACTAAACCTTCAGGAATGACTAACATTTTCCTTCAAGACAGTTTCACATAAAAAACGCGTACGCCTTATTAATTTCATCATGTCCGTGTGGTGACGGATAAAGAATACAGAGTGTAACCACCCCTATTCATACCGCGGGTGTCGTAAGGGATAAACTACGCAAGACAACATTAATGCAAAGAGAAGGAAAACTTGTAACCAACCCTTTACCAACCCGTCTGGCCAACGTGGTATAGTAGGCCAAAAACTCCTTTCTAAGAAGAGGCCTATATCCAGCAGTGGATTGTTAAAGACTGTTGATGATGATGACATGAAAAAGTAAATAAAAAAAGTAGAGAGTACACTTAGAATACAACATTGTAAAAACCTGGGGTCATGTTTTGCGTTGCGTTTTTAGTCACTAAGTTTACAAATATGGAGAACGTAATTGAAATATTAAATTTAATTATAATATCAGTAAGGTGCTGTGATTACATCGATAACATGTTGTGAATTCAATAAATCAGTTTTATCGAAGGATTTGTTATTTAACGGTCTATTAATAGAACATGTTTTATCAGTGTTATCGCGTTACTTTAATTCTGTCGGGTGGAAGAGATATGTATGTATAATGTGCATTATATACGCGTTATTAATTTCATCATTTTTTTATATTGTGTGTGTATTACACATTCGTGCATGTGGTACACAAATTATTATGTAGGTACCACTTAAAGATATTACTGAATTGTCAGTAATATCTTTTCCACGAATAAATTCTATTTTTAAACTACTTCAACTCTCGACAATCCATTTGTTAAATCAACATGTAAACATTAAATAATCTTTAACTTACTTCTAAATCGATGGCAATAATATTTTAAATTGTACTACAAATAAGTTTAAATTATTATATACAAATCTACTTGCTCACAGACTTTTTACATTTTAATACTTCACAAGTGCGGCCAGTATATTGTATAGAGAAGCATCGTTCAAGCATTACTAATCCTTATTCGCCTATATGGCGACAGTAATTGCTTTGGAAAGATTAAAGGACATGCTCTATCTTGTTCTGACATCGCTCGGCATTGTATCTGACTACGGAACACTATTCTATGCGTATTATGACACGCACTTGTCCGATTTTTTATTACATAAATGAAACTAATATTTTAGCAATGAAATAGCTAGTTTCACTTATTTTATATTTATTTATAGCCTACCAAAGAGACTCTACCCTACCTGAGGGCAAGCATGAATAGAATCCAAGAATTAGGGTCACCATCCTCATTATGAAATCCACATCCACATAATCAGAGTTACTCTCTGTATATAAAAATACAAAATAGTATGTCTGTAATGTACAAGGAGCGACCTTCTTACTAAGAACAATTTCTTCAATCTCAAAACGGAATTTTTGTATGTTAATATATGTTTCATTTATGGCATGAAGGGTTGGCGGCTGGCCAACGTCTGGCTGTATAAGACAATTATACTAAACCTCATTGCATTAAACACAAAATAAGGTTAAGAGAAGGTCAATATAATTAACTAGTTTTGACTAATGGAGATCTCTTGATGGTCATAATTTAACCATTTTGATTCGTTTCATTACCCATACTAGAACTGTATTTATATAGATTTCTATTACTACTATATTAAACTATGAGAGGTATAAACAATATTAGACTACAATAGCGTTTTATAGATTTATGTACATCATTTCAAACTTTATGACTTGTATTGTTTAGTCATTCTTTTACGTGATCATAAAGTGTATTCAATGAAATATCATTGTGTCATGTCTATCCATCAAACCATAATAATATTATCTATACCCAAACTTGTTATATATGCGACAATATGTCTGTCTGTCCGTTATCTATTACCTTTTCACGATTAAATGCCGAACTGTTGAAATCGTTATTAATGCTATTAATGACGATTTCATGCTATTAATGCCTAAATTGTTAGAAAGGGGTACTAAATATTTTGTTAACATAATAATATTTATTGATATTTCGTCATACTCACAGCAGGTAGACAGGCATCATAGCTAGTGTTCCTCGGCAGTAACAGAGCAGCCCTTATCTTGCAATTATTATGTTCATCACACACTTTATCACATTTCCGAATTCGAGGTTCTTCTCCGCGGCAGTTTAAGTGACACTCACTCACGTGTACTAATGATATAATCATTAACACTATACACTTCATTTTAGCACTTTCATTAATCATTTTAACCATTAACTTTGAATAAAGAATCACTTTTTTAGAATTCAATCGGGTTTTGAACTTAACGGTGACATTTTGCAAAGGATTTAATTTTTTATTTAGTGTCTAAGAAGTTATCATGCTTGAAATATTTAATCATGAATTCTTTTTTTGAAATCAACTCGCGCACAAAGCTTTTGATATCAATGTGACTTAGTCACATGTGATTACATCACTATAGGCTCCACTGGAGTACGGAATCTGTAACAATAAAACACAGTTTATTACACAAGTCATGGACGCAACATTCATTCTCTGAAAAAGGACGACTAACATCGTTACACAAGCAAGCTATTACATGAGTTAGTAACACGAATTTTCTTTTTACTTGTTAATAAAATGTTTCTTTACAATCATTCGGTTATAGAATTATTTACGTCATTTATAAAATGAAAAGTTAAAATGCAAGCATATCAATCTATACATGGGTATAATGCACGTATCAACTGTAATAGCCAAGTACCTACACAATACATGCTGTATATTAATGGTTATAACTGGTTATAACTTAACATGTGTGAAATAATTTATCATCATCTTCCTAGCCATTATTCCGAATTTTATTTGGGGACGACTACTAGTTCAACCGGTTTTACCTAAATTTCACTTTTTCCACGGAGCGACTGGCATCGGACCTCCGCAACCCTAAGGGAGAACTGAAATTCGAAGATTGAACTAGTTGTCAGTATATTTGAGGGCACTGACTTCCCAATAACGATTGCCATTGATGTTCATGATAACCGGGACCGACGGCTTTACGTGCTCTCCGAGGCACGGGCGTGAATCACCGCCGAACTTCCAAACTCCGGGCAGTTATTAGGAATTTCCTAAGAAAATCCCAAAAACACTTTTTAGCCCGACCCGGGATTTGAACCCGAGACCTCTTGATTAGCAGTCGCATACGCTAACCACTAGACCAACGAGGCAGTTGAAATAATAATAATAATACTAATATATATAATAAGACCGAGAGGATTGGCGCTCTGTAGGTTAGGTCAGCAGTGGAGGACAAGAAGAGGCTGAAGTAGCAATAGTATGATTTTAAAGATAACTTGAAATATATATATATATATATTTATAAACATATTTTTCTTAACCTTCAAAGTTGAACAAATATTGTAAATTAAAACTCAACGAACAGCGAGCTTGTTAATTGAAGTCTTATAAAGTTGTGAGATTCGTTGATTTTCAAGCAAGCAATTTCCGCTGAATTTAAATGGTTTAGTTGAAAGCCAGTAATCTTTTGGTTTCCCTATATAATATCAGGGACAAAATTGGCGGCTCCATTATTTGAATCTGCGCAGTTAATTTCCTTTGAAAAATCCTGCGAAAAATTGGCTTCTTTATTTGACATTGCCTAATCAGCTACCAGATTAGGTTGTGGTTTATGAAAGTGTAAAATGTGAAAATGACACTATTTGTGTGTCGTTGATGACCGAGTATTTATTTATATTTTTATGTATTTATATGATAACGGCTTCCTGCTAGTAATACAGTAACTTTATTTTTCTGAATACGGTACTTAACCTTTTTATATTTATATAAACCTACACTAAAGGATTAGCTAGTTTAGACCGTATTACTTTAATTTGGTAGTTTTATAATATAAAGATATTTTTACTACTGTTGAATTATTGGGTATAAAAAACTGACTAGGCGTCAAGCATTACACAGTGAGCAGTAATCATAAAAAAATGCCGAGATCCCCGACAATTTTGACGCAGCATTTTTTGCTGTTTCTCATTCTGTAAGAATGTATTGTGATTGCGAAAGTCATTTCCACTTTAATCATGTAATTAATAAATGTTTCGGACATCTGACATACAACGCCATCTAGTACTAAACTTAACAGAGCTTGCACTGTGGGTTTTAGACAACTAGTATAAATAAACATATACTTTTTTTGTAATACTTAGATAGTCTTCATAGAAAAAAATACAAACTCCGAAGCAAATATTTGCAGATTAAACAAACATTTGGTCCAATTCGGGAACAAACCCGAGACCTTAAGCACAATAGTCGCATATGTCAGATGTCAGACACAGATTTTTCACCGTCGTAAAATCTATCGTAAAAATACCTAGCTAACAGCCAAACTTCGTAAAATAATTCTTATTCTTCTTCCACAATGAGCACCAAATCTAAAATTCAATAATCTGATAAATCCGTAATGAAACCACGAATGAAGATGGATCAGAGGAAAGCGCTTAATACCATTTTGAATTAGGTAATCAGGTGAATACCTTCTGGTATTTGTATCTCATATAATATATACACATTTTTACTGTTAGCGTTTCAGAGACTTCGTATAAATGTATGAAACTAACAACACATTTACTACGCAACAAATAAAACCATTCCGGTTTCAAATACGGTGTTATTAAATAAGTCAACCAATATTTCTTTTCTTAGTCCTCTGGCCTCTCCTCAGAAAGGTTTTGGCCTTAAGGGTTTGTTGCAAGGTTGTCTTCTCTTTTTATAGAGATGTTCTCCTGCGTACTTTTGCTTCCTAAGTCGCCTCTTACGACAACCATGTAATAAATGGGTGATGACACTCTGTATTTTTAACCCGTCACTATCCGGACAATTATACAGTCAGTATGGCTAGTGAATTCTCTCCGAGAAGGTTGTAGGAAGCCATTGAGTGAGGGCAGCACAGGATTGGTTGTTGTTGAGGAACTTGGGGGAGACCTATATCAAGCAGTGAAATCTGATCGATGATGGTGTTTTTTCTTTTTTTATGAGAAGTAAATAGTACAAATACTTATACTTACTTACTTATGACAGAGCGGGCAAACAAGTAAACTAGTCGCCTCATAGAAAGTGCATTGCTGAACTTTGAGAAAGGAGTACGGTTTGTCTCAAAGGTATGAGCGTCGTATCCTACGGGAAATAATGCATAGAATAATTTGTTGCACAGAATGGATAGGTGAGGAAAAAGTAGCGTGATAAATTATAAATGTTCGACCTTCTCTACATTACATCTTCGAAATGTGATAAAAATGTGATGGGACTAAAATAAAAAAATGTAAGTAAAGAAGTAGAGGTTTGTAAAAAGTAACAAATTAACTAAACAATAAATTTGAAGCTAATGGTTTTATCCACTGTGATAAATGCCAGTAAAATAAATAAATAAATAATTCGGACATCTTACACACAACGCCATCTAGTTCCAAACTAAGCAGAGCTTGTATAATGGGACACTAGACAACTGACATAAATACATAAACATTTTATTTCCAAATACATACATATTATACATGAAAAACACCCAAACTCCGAAACAAATATTTTCCGGATTACACAAATATTTGGTCCGACCCGGGAATCGAACCCGAGACCTTTTGATCAGCAGCCGCATACGATAACCACTAGACCAAAATGTACAACTAACACCGTGAGTCTATCATATTTAAATAGACTACCTTTGTACAGGTGTTGTATTTTAAATAATAAATAATAAAATAAATAAATATTTTGGACATTTGACACACAACATCATCTAGTCCCAAGCTAAGCAGAGCTTGTGTTATGGGTACTAGACAACTGATATAAATACATAAACATACTTTTTTTTTTTGTAAATACATACATATTACACATAGAAAACACCCAGACTCCGAAACAAACATTTGTGAATCACACAAATAATATTTGGTCCGACCCGGGAATCGAACCCGAGACCTCCTGATCAGCAGCCGCACACGCTAACCACTAGACCAACGAGGCATTTTACTAGTTTTTGACCATTTTTTTTTATTTGATGCCTACCAATGTGACTTTACTCTGCCTGAAGGTAAGCATGAATGGAATCCAAGAGTGGGGGCCACCAAACTGCCTGCGGTGCAGGAAGTACGGCGATGCTGACCCAAACTATGGCGGCTTTGTGAGATGCTTTTTCACACCCCTCTTAAAGGACCCGGGATCATAACGGGAAGGAAACACGTGGGATGGTAGTGAGTTTTTAACCGCTCGGCACGGGAAAGAAGAGCTAAACCGTTTAGTTCTAGTGCGTATTTCTACCACTCTAAAACGGTGACTTCCAAGGCCAGCACGTGTGTTCCTGTAAAAGAAGGGAGACTAATACAATTTAATTTGATCAGTTATTCTTAAATTCTTTGAAAATAAAGTATTTATTACTTTATTTTCAAAGAATTTCAGTCAGCATCGTTACTTTTTTGTAATTTAGACTTTAGGTCTGAAATATTTAAATATAGCGCTATTTTTAAAGTTCAAAAATAAATAATATTTCTTTACGTTTATTGAAACACTTTAAGAGTTGAAATCGTATATATATTATATACAAGAACATTCAGACAGATTGTTTTATACACAAACCATCGCCAGTTCCTTGATCTATTTTTAACTTACAAACAAACGTTGATTTCGTATATAAGTACGCACTGTAAACAGTTTACTTAAATACGCATAGTGCGTCAATCTCTTTCAATAAATATACCTACATTTAAGATGATAAACAATCTGTCAGTCGAACTGTCAATCGACTCCAGAAATAGATTCCAAGATACTCTATCAGAGACAGAGACTTTAAAACAAATACTACCGTTTGGTAGCCATAGTGGATTAAGAATACGGTGTGGCACGACCCTTATGCATCCCCTGGATGTCGTCTGGAATTAAACAGGATCACATGACTTCAATCCATCTGGTCACTATGGCGGCCTAGTGAAATGCTTCTACATGATTGGGTTTCCAATCTCACACTCTCAAACGAAATACGACCACAGAATACATAATAGTACCTGTACAGAAGACACTCCGAAAAGTAAATTAAAGTTATAGATACCCTCGGTGTCAAGAGATTAAGTTCAATTCAGATCGCACAGCGCCGAATCACTACGATTATATTTACCTACAGTTGCGTCTCTTTCTATCGTGTAACTCTTAACTGTTCTGACGATGTCTGTTCGACCGGCGTGTCTGACCCGGCAGGCAGCCGGCCGACTATACCTAAACTGCGGAGTGACACCCCCCTGATACGACATCACGAATACTGTCATTTTGGTTGGTCTTCTATGTGAAGGTACATGGCAGTACTACCGCCCCGGTCGCACGGCCCATTAGTGCTGAAATGATTGTGGCTCAACTCCTACTACAGCATAATATATTTCAGATTTATTTCAGACATTTGTATACGTTTTTTATTTTGACAGAATATCGATTATACTCTAATAAAATTTAAATCAATACATACACCCTTACTGCTGTTTTAATGATTAGAATTCTAAGGCGATTCACACACTGGCTACGCGAACACGCGCGTAGGCGCAGGCAGCCAATCCCGAAGCTGCTAGCCGCACGCACTCACGCGCCTAGGCGCGTGTTCGGTGTGTTGGACCTGGCGTGATTTCTATACTAATCGATGTACGAGTACTTGCATACAATATTAAAATCCGCCTACTGCCTGTAGGCGTAGGCGTAGGCGCGGTGCTGTGTGTGAATCGCCTTATAGAGAACATAAAGCCCGATTTCCACCGCGAGCGGAACGGACCCATTAATTACTCCTTTTACCTCGCAATACAAAACTGCATACATGTGTTTCCACCAACAAAGAGTTGACAACGAGGGCGAAAAGAGTTAAAATGAGCTGCGGAGTCATTAATGAGTTTCAACTCGCAATTGAATTTTAGTAGTGTTTCCACCGAAAAAGAGTAGAGCGGAGCAGACCGAGTAAAATGTGTCCGCTGTCTCGCCGACTAGTTTGAATTTGGATCCAGAGTCCTAATAATAAAAGTCATTTTTGACCTCTACGAGCCTTAATGTAGTGTGACATGTTCGTTGCTTAAATTATTTTGCACATAATAATGAATGTAGTTTTAACCGGCTCATATTTGTGAGACATATACTTTTTAGCTTATGAGACGGCCAAAATCTATCATCATTTCTGAGGATAATCTTTCTATCGTACACCCAAGTCCTTGTTACACTGTTCCATTATGACATAACTAGGAATTGTTAAATTGTTGTATATTGATTCTTCCGCATCTCTCTTTAGACAACTGTCAACACGTCAAACAACAAGAATCTATCAAAGCCAATCTTGAGATATGTAAAAGGAAAATACAAGCTCTTTTCGCAGAAAAAGTGGATGCAATCTACCGCGAAGTATAATGATGAATCAGTGTATATGAGTAGCAATTAGGTTTTCAAAGGAGTGGTCGTTATATGATCCCGACCTTGACTTCATTACAAGGTAGTCTGTCATTTCTCGGGTATGACTTATTTATAGACACATGTCGCATAATAAAAACTCCATTATATGTATTTGTAGTTTCCCGGCTTGTTATTTTTATGTGTATAAATTATAGCATTTAGATAAGATATTTTTGTATTTCGTCTGTAGATTTAAGACTTTTTAAGGGCTATAATGATGACCGTTGGGGTAGAAGAGTTCTAGAGTGGAGACCGCATCTCGGCAAGCGTAGTGTAGGACGCCCATAGGCCAGGTGGAGTGATGATTTGCGCAAGATGGCTGGCAGGAGCTAGATGCGAGAAGCACAAAATCGATCAAAGTGGTGTGCAATGGGAGAGGCCTATGTCCAGCAGTGGACTGAGATAGGCTGATGATGATGATGATGAAGGGCTATAAATATATTTTATTCACTCTCAAAAAACTAAAAGAATTCATAATTAATAATAATAATAATAATAATAATAATAATGTTTATTTCAAGAATACGATACAAAAATGTTAACATTTACTGTGACAGCCACACTAGGCGGAGCCTGTGTTGTGGCTATCAAACGATAAGATTATCTTATGCCTAGGGCTTATATCTACTTGTTAATACTAATAATACATCTATTTAAAATTCTCAGTGCAAGTGTGTGTGTGTGTGTGGGTGTGCAAGTGTGTAAGTGTATGTATGTGTGAGTGAGTGTATAACACATCAGCTTATATGTTTTAAAAGTAGTTCTGTATCCCTGTAATTCAAACCGGAGATAAATTCTTTAATTTTAGTTTTAACTTGGTACTTTGTGCAGTGCCGCAGGTCACACGTCTTCGCCAATTTGTTATATAAGAAGGGAAACATATATTTAGGAAACCTTTTTGCAAAACTAGTTTTGAATTTTGTAGTATTGATCTTAAAAACCCTTGCGTTCACCATTGAATCATAGTTATCGGAGCCCAGTACTAAGTTATGCGTGTAGATAACTGCATTTAATATATACAGCTGTCGAATACTCAAGAAACCAATAGCCTTATAGACATCCACTGTAGGGAACCTAGTTGGTTTTTTGAGTATTACTTTGAGTATTGATCTCTGGGCTCTTTCCAACTGTATAAGGTGCGTTGATGCTGTTCCTCCCCAAACACTCAAACAATATGTCAGAATTGGCTGGCAGAGTGATATATAAACGGTTTTAAGTAAATCAATATTGGCGACATCTCTAAGTCCTTTCATTACGTAAATGAGTTTTCTGCATCTCGCCGATAGAGAAGCTATGTGTTCATGGAAAGATAGTTTCTCGTCAATGACAACGCCAAGATATTTTATGGATTTAGTTCGCATTATTTCACTGCAGTTACAGGTTTTGTTTGTGGTAGCTTGGTGTAGATTATAATCATGGATTTTGATATTCGGAAAGGATATAGGAGAAGAAGCACCGGTCTTATGGAAACAGAGGAACTTTGTTTTATCAGTATTGAGAGACAAAAGATTATTACATAGCCAGTTAGTTACCAGGGCCATTCCCTGCTCTGCCTTCAGCAAACACCCGTGCCAAGTAGAATCATGAAAAATAAGAGCCGTGTCATCTGCGTAACATATAATTTTTGCATTTGGTAGTGGCAATGAAGCCAAGTCATTTAGGTATAGTAAAAACAGCGTGGGCCCCAGCACACTTCCCTGCGGTATTCCGAAGCCTGTTTCTGTTGGAGAACTCATCCAGGAGTCCATTCTGACTAGTTGCTTTCTCCCTGTTAAATAGCTTCGAAACCAATCCAAAGCAATGCCGCGTATTCCAATGCCTTCAAGCTTTTTTAATAGGATATGAGTGGATACAGTATCGAAGGCTTTAGCTATATCAAGAAAGACTCCGACGCATGCTTGACCTTTGTCCAGGTGAGTAACAATTTCGTCAGTTAGAATTTTTACAGCATCCTCAGTTGACTTTCCCTTCTGGAAACCAAACTGGGAGGCCGTTAACAAATTATTTCTTTCAACATACTTCACAAGGCGCTTGTTTACTATCCTTTCCATGACTTTGGCAAATATTGGTAACAGAGATATAGGCCGGTAATTGTTTGTTAAATTTGTTGTACCTCCTTTGTGGACAGGAACTATAACTGCAGTTTTCCATTCTTCTGGTACAATCCCTGTTATGAGACTTTGGTTTATGATTATCTTAAGCGGTTCTATTATTTGATACATAAGTTTCTTAATTAATGTGTTATTGAATCCATCAATACCTGGAGCACTATCAATTTTAAGAGTCGTAATAATATTCTGTATTTCATTGTTGTTAGTAGGTTCAAAGAAGAAAGAGCAGAGGGGTGACGTAGAGTTCGTGTCAATTTTACTTGCCAAAGCAGTCTGGGTTACACCGAGATGGGATAAGATATTGTCAGCATATTTGCGTCCCACCGAAGCAAAGAATTCGTTACAGCCATCTACTGCTGCTTGTGGACAAGAGTCCCTCTTAAGGAGTTCAGTGAAATTAGATTTTTTACTACTTTTTCTATGCGTGATTTGATTGATAGTTTGCCATAGTTTCCTTGGATTGTTTTTGTGTTTTTGTAGTAATTGTGTTTCGTAGTCTGTTTTTATTTTGCGCAATAAACTTATGTAAAAGTTACGATATCTTTTATAAATAATTGATTTTTCATAATTTCTTGGATCATTTCTAGCCTCTAAATGAAGTTTATCACGTACACGGGAACATCGCAGCAGGCCTTGAGTCATCCATGGCTTTATAACTGCTTCTGTACGTTTTATCAATACTGTTTTTGAGCACGCATGGATAACATTATTCATAATGCTCATAAAAGTGTTTAATTGCTCACTGACGCATTGCACGCTATTTAATTCATTCCAGTCTACACAGTTCAATTGTTCAGCTATGCTGTTATAGTCAATTCGTAGCTTGTAATTGGGTGGTGCAGCTGGTTTCGTTGTAATGTTTTTTATTCCCGTGATTACTATGTCGTGGTCAGTTATTGCTGACGGACAGACAATTGTTTCCACATCCATTATGTTACTAACGAAAACGTGATCCAGACACGTTCTCTTCCTAGTGGGCACATTTACAACGGGCATTAAACCAAGTTCGGCCATAGTACAGAGGTAAGCACTCGATTCTGCAGTGTCTGTATTAATTATATTTATGTTTACATCTCCCATAAAAAGTATACATTTGTTAGGCTCCACCGATTCCATAACTTCGTGGATAGAATTAATAAAGCGGTCAGTGTTTTTGAATGAAGGCGACCTGTAGACTCCCAATATAGTCATAACATTAGGAATGACCACAGCTATACATTCAGCTTCTTCTATAGGGGGTTCAAATACCCGTGGTGACCAAATATCCTTTACATAGGCTACAACGCCGCTGGCTTTATTTGTATACCTAGTAGTGTGAAAGGCACTAAACCCCTTTAAGTCATACAATATTGAATTTTCATGTAACCAGCACTCCGTTAAAATAAGCACATCAAAATCAATACCAATTCTTTTTAGAATAATTAGTAAATCACAGAAGTTACGACTAAGACTACGTATATTGAGGGTTAGAACTTTTATATCACATTTATGCATGATACTAAAACATTCCTCAGGAGAACATACAGAATGGCATTTTATTGTGAGTTCATTGTCAATACAATTTAATATATCAAGTGTAGCCATAGGAAAAAATTGTAAACGTTAATAACAGTAAGTATAAAATTACGAAAAACGCCATTCTGCTTCCCAAACAAATGCCGGTGTACATGCTGTCGTGATGACATGTGTGGATGTTGTACTTGTTTAATAGAATAAAAGTTTTATATTTTAAGTCATGTACTATTATGTTTGTATTGATATTACAGCCGTAATCTACCATTAACACAGGACTTATGTATAAGTAGCTACATTTCAATAATTTAATGCTTAATTTACAGTAACAAACTAATAATAATTGTATTATTACATTTAGACTTTTGTATATGTTGCTATATGATAATAATCTTGAGTTTATTTTGTGATAGCGTTGAATTAATATACTGAGTCTAGGGTATATATAAGTTTGTAGTAATACGTGTATGTTTAGATCCCGCGTGTATACAAAAGTACTATGTGATGTAGTGTGTGAGTTATGAATGTTGTGTGTGTTTTTTGTGTTAGAGTAAAAAGTATCATAATAGAGTCGGAATGAGAATTTTATGAGTGCAATCAAATAGTTCAAATAAAAAACTACAAAAAAAGAGAAAAAAGTAAAAACAAACATAGCATTAATAATTATTTTCAGAGTTGTTACTTGGTATGGGGACACTGATGAACTTGTTGAGATCTTCAGTTGACTGAATGCGAATCGCTGGGTGTCCTTCTTCTTTTTTGATGTATATGGAGCCATTTCGCAGCCAACAATAGCGAAAGGAGCCCTGCCGAGCCCTCGCTCGTGCTTCCCGAAATAATATCCTTTTTTCTTTAGTAATACGTTCATTGATATATATTTTAGACAGCGACCCACTAACTAAGTTTTCAGATGTTAGATTTTTTCTAGACCTCGCGGCATTGATCAGCTCGTCTCTTTTTGATTTCCGATTAAGTTTCACTACTATAGGACGAGATTTAGTTGAAGTTTCGTCATTTAAGTGCTTCGGACCTACTCTGGAAATATCACTTATATCAGATTCTTGCAGTTCAACGTTCATTTTTTGAGACAAAGTTAACATTACATGCGTTAGATTTTCATGGTTCAGCTCAGGTATTCCACAGAGTTCGATCTCATTTTTCAGCGAATTTTGTTCCAGGGAGCCAACAGTCGCTTGCAACTGGGTTATAGTCAACTTCATCTTATTTATTTCATTATCTTTATCATTTATTATTTTCTGGTAATCTGTGAAGCGGCTAGCCAATTGTTCTTTTAGATCTTTAACGTCCTGCCTCAAAAGCATTAATTCATTATTGCCTTGTCTTAGCTCCTTTACCTCCCGTCTTAGTTCACGAATTTCTTGAATCAATTCCGAATCAATGTCAAAGACTGAGGTGGATTTGGCTCGCGAACCTCGCACTGAGTTGACATTATCAGAGGGCGAATCATCATTCGAGGTCGCTGTGAGACTGCGAGCAGGTGTGTTGGTATTGCCCTGCTTTGGTAAGGAGCAAACACACTTAGGGCACAACCAAGTTTGTTTGTATTTCGCATTTAGTTTTTGAAAAGACTCCGTCGATACATTTATGCATTCTAAGTCATATGGACCTTTACATTTTGAGCAACTCATGTAATTAATAGATTTAATGCCCTTACCGCAAGCTTTACAAATAGATGGCATCCTGTATTATTGTGATAGCAGCTTCACTGAGGATGAATTACTCGAAGACTTGTCGCGTAGTTCGCGCGGCTAACGATGGCTATGTGTGTGTGCTGTATGGGTTGGATCGGCACACCTGCGTTGCACGTGTTCGCTGGAATGCACTTCACTATTTAATTCTTGGAATTATTTTTTAAAAATTTATTTTTAAGAATTATTTTTTGAATTTAGATGGAATGTAACTATGGGCACGTCTGCTCCGTGACGCGGTTCGGAGGGAAGTAAGAGTAAATTGTTGTGTAAGATAAAAAAAAGATTTTGACCTGAATAAATCAACAAATATCTTGAACGCAATGCTGTAAATATAGTCAAAATGTGTAAGATACGATAACATTGTTGCGCTAAAAGTTTTTTGTGTGGATATGCATATCCAAGTTTACGATTTTCATCATTTATTTATGACCATTATTCCCTAACGCATAAAGGTGACGTCCATAATAGCTTGGCGTACTATATTTTCGGGAACTCACAATCTATTCGGTGTATGGTGACTGTATTCCCGAGCGTCGGCATTTTACGACTTAAGTTAAATCTATACATATAATAAATCTGTAGAAAAGTCATTTTTGTACATTGAAGAAATTGAAACAAAAAATAGCCAGCGTGTGAAAAGATAAGTAACAGAACCCATTTCCATCATTTTTGAAATTTTTGTCTGTTTGTCTGTTTGTCTGTTTGTCTGTTTGTTTGTGCGCACATCACGTAAAATCTACGAATTCAATGCTGACAATGTTTATATACAAAAATTATACGCAACTTGAGGTTTAACTTAGTTTTTGTTTCATCGAAATCGGTTCACTCTATCAAAAGATATGATTAATTTAGTGAGTTCAAGAAGTAAAATATTACGTTACGCAATTAAGTATAGTACTTGCAACGACATCTTAAGACTAAAAATAGAACTAATGTTGATAGTTGAAATCTAAATCCGATAGATGGCGTTGTGCAAATGACGTCATTTTCTGAATCGCGGTGTTAAGATTTTCCGCGCGAGGATGACGTCCACCGTGTTTACTAGGCAAATTGGGTTTCGTTAGGTGTCTTAAAAGTTCTTGCGTGTGTCGTAAAAGTTCTTTGGTTGCTTGGTTTATCGATTTTCTAAATTGGTCGAAAAAAAAGTATTTGCTTATCTTATTGGTTTCGTTTGGTCAACTTTGGTCATTGGTTTGAAGTACGAAGTTAAGATTGTATTTGATTTACTTCGTAGTTTGAATCCAATAGTGCCAATCGTTATACAGTAAGTTAGTGTTGCCAATTCGTTGAGTCACGACCACGAACAGACGATACGTTGTCACACTAGACTGTTCGACGCACCGTTCTTTTAAGTTTGTAGGCTATTCAGTCATAAGTGTTGTTAGTTTTGTTTATTGCTTTAATTTTCCTTGAAAATGCCTCAAAGAAAAAAAACTAACCTTTCGCTGCGTAGCCGAAATGCGAAAAGGATGAGACTTTGTAGGTCTCAGGAATCGGAAGAAGATCGTGAAGCACGGTTATCTGCTAACCGAGAGCACATCGCTCTTTCACGTGAATCGGAAACGTTCACCGAAAGGGAGTCACGTTTAAGTTCACAAAGAACACGGACCGCGACTTTGCGGTCTCAAGAGAGTATCCAGGAACGCGAAGACCGGCTGTCTGCTGATCGGGAGCGCCACTCTCTCTCACGTGAGTCAGAGACATTCACAGAAAGGGAGTCGCGCTTAAGTTCGCAAAGAACTCGGACCGCGACTTTGCGTTCTCAAGAGAATATCCAGGAACGCGAAGTTCGGCTGTCTGCTGATCGGGAGCGCCACTCTCTCTCACGTGAGTCAGAGACATTCACAGAAAGGGAGTCGCGCTTAAGTTCGCAAAGAACTCGGACCGCGACTTTGCGTTCTCAAGAGAATATCCAGGAACGCGAAGTTCGGCTGTCTGCTGATCGGGAGCGCCAGTCTCTCTCACGCGAGTCAGAGACTTTCACAGAAAGGGAGTCGCGCTTAAGTTCGCAAAGAACTCGGACCGCGACTTTGCGTTCTCAAGAGAGTATCGAGGAACGCCAAGCACGTCTGTCATCTGACCGAGAGCGACACGCTCTCTCGCGCGAGTCTGAATCTCTCTCCCAAAGAGAAGAACGATTAGAAATAGCTAGACATAACTATGTAGGTGTACAAAGAAACAATGAAAGTTATCTTGCATCTGAAAGGGAAAGAATAGATGAACTAAGACGAGCAGAAACAGCAGAACAACGTCAATCTCGCCTAGAAATAGAACGAGCTCGATACCATATGAATAGAGAAACAAATAGCGGAGCTGATGAGTCCATAGAAAATGACGATGCAAATATTTTATTACCTTGGGACAATAGGGAAAAATCAGGGTTCACATATTCGTCTAGAATTAATTATGCTGGCTTTACTTTCGTGGGTGACATGAGAGAAATTTGTAATTTTTGTCATGCTTTGAAATGGAGGAAAGAGACAGATGGAATGTGCTGCTCAAATGGAAAAATTGTTCTTCCAAATTTCCAAGATCCACCACACTTACTTATAAGTCTCCTGAATGGCGATCATCCCCAGTCGAACCGTTTTTTGGATAATATTCGTTTATATAACAGTGCTTTCCAAATGACTTCCTTTGGGGCAAAACAAATAACGGAAGGACCGTTCATGCCAACCTTCAAAGTACAAGGTCAAGTTTATCACCTTATTGGATCTTTGCTGCCAGAAAATGAACCCAAATTTCTCCAAATTTATTTTGTATCCGATTACACGCAACAGCTCAATGTTAGAAATCACAATTTTCCCCAGCTCAATGCTGAGCTTTTGGGTCAACTTCAAGAATTGCTGCATCGCGTTAACCAGTACGTTCGTGAATTCAAAGCTGCATTGGAGTCAATTCCACAAGGCAGCAATGATTTCAAAATTGTTATAAGTGCCGATAGACGTCCTGTGGGTGAACACCGTGGAAGACACAATGCACCCGTCGCAGATGAAGTTGCAGTTGTTTTAGTCGACCAGGAGTGTGAGAGACGTGATATCGTGTTGCGTACACGCGACGATCGCCTTCAACGCATTTTGGAAACCCACCGAGCTTACGACGCCCTGCAATATCCACTAATCTATTGTCATGGTGAAGATGGGTACAATTTTGGGCTGTACCAAGTGAACCCTACTACGAGAGTCACTAATTATCAAAAAAAAATATCTGCTCAACAATACTATTCCTACCTTTTACAAATAAGGCAAAACAGTTTCGTATATTTGCAACGATTTCGTGGTTTGTTCAGCCAATTTATTGTGGACATGTACGCAAAAATAGAAACTGAACGTTTAGTGTATATTCGCACTAACCAGCGACGGTTACGCGCTGAAGAATACGTGCACTTGCGGGACGCCATGCAATCAGATAATAACGTCGAAAACTTGGGTCGATTGGTTATTTTGCCATCCAGTTTCACAGGCGGTCCGCGGTATATGCACGAACGAACGCAAGATGCTTTTTGTTACGTCCGTAAATACGGCCGGCCGGACCTTTTTATAACATTTACAACAAATCCAAAGTGGACGGAGATTTGCCAGGCACTTCTCACAGGACAGGCGTCATACGACAGACATGACATTATTGCTAGGATTTTTCATTTAAAACTCAGTCTTGATTAATCTACTTACAAAGGAGAAAGTTTTCGGTTCAACTCTTTGTTTTATGTATAGCGTCGAGTGGCAAAAGCGTGGTTTACCCCACGCGCACATTCTTCTGTGGCTGGAAGAAAAAATTCGTCCCGATGCTACAGACAGTGTCATAAGTGCAGAATTTCCGGACTATAATGCAGATCCGATTTTGCATGACATAGTAAAAACACATATGGTTCACGGGCCATGTGGCCTCTTAAACAGGGAATCACCGTGCATGAAAGATGGTCAATGCTCAAAAAAATACCCCAGAGCACTGAAAGAACTAACTATGGCTGGGGAAAATGGGTATCTGCAATACCGGCGAAGATCACCGTCACAAGGTGGTTTCACAGCTACTGTCAGATTCCGTGGACAAGAAATAATTCTAAATAATAGTTGGGTGGTACCGTATTCTCCAGTTTTGTCAAACGCTTTTCAAGCACACATTAATGTTGAAATTTGTAATAGCGTCGAATCTATAAAATATATATGTAAATATGTTAATAAAGGTAGTGATCAAGCCATGATAGCACTAAGAAATAACAACCAATTTGATGAAGTGACAAGGTATCAATCTGGCCGATACATAAGCTCTTCGGAGGCAGTTTGGCGCATTTTGAGTTTCCCTATTCATGAAAGGTATCCGCCAGTCATCCATCTTGACGTGCACCTGGAAGGCGGGCAGCGAGTTTACTTTCAGCCAGAAAATGTGGCAGAAAGAATGAACAACCCAAGACAAACCACCTTGCTCGCATTCTTTCGCCTTTGCGAAAGAGACAATTTCGCTAAGTCTCTGTTGTACAATGAAGTGCCACATTATTATACTTATAACAAGCAGCAAGGTGTTTTTAATCGCAGGAGACGTGGAACTGCTGTAGAAGGCGAGTCCGGCATTTTTAAAGAACACGTGATTGGAAGAGTATACACGGTGCACCCAAATAATGCAGAGTGTTATTATTTACGCCTTCTTCTTCACACAGTGCGAGGACCTACTTCTTTTGCTGAGCTCCGCAAAGTGGACGATATAGAATATCCCACATTTCAAGCTGCTTGCCGCGCACGGCATTTATTAGATGGCGATCAGCATTGGGATGATGCTTTAGCCGAAGCATGCGTCAGTGATAGTCCACATCGTTTGCGCCATTTATTTGCCATTTTGTTGACATTTTGTGGCCTATCGGACGCTGGGCAGTTGTGGCAAAAATATAAAGACGCGTTTGCCGAAGATTTTTTGAGACAGCAAAATATAAATAGTGAAACTTCTGACCAAGTACGTGAAAGCTGCCATAATAGGGCTTTGCTGGCTATACAAGATATAGTTACAAGTATAGGAGGGAACCCCCTCAGTCAATACGGCTTGCCGACACCGACAGTTGGTGGGGAACGAATTAATAGGGAGTATACATCTGAAATAAATTACAACCCCGAAGAGTTAGCAGAAATATTGCGAAATGGCTGTTCAAATTTGACGTCAGAACAACGTCAAATCTTTGATAGAGTATGCTGTAGTGTAGAACATTCATTAGGAGAAATGCTGTTTTTAGATGCACCTGGTGGAACAGGTAAAACTTTCCTCACTAAAGTTATCTTGGCTCAAATAAGGAGCCAAAACAAAATTGCCCTTGCCGTCGCTTCCTCAGGAATAGCTGCCACTTTATTACCAGGAGGAAAAACTGCACATACAACATTTAAAATACCAATCGACTTGGACCGCACAGAAAACCCTGTTTGCAACGTGTCTCGCAATAGTGATAAAGCAAGGGTTTTACGCGATTGCGCCCTTATCGTTTGGGACGAGTGTACGATGGCAAATCGTAAAGCTGTGGAAGCTGTAGATAGAACGTTGCGAGATATAAGACAAAATGACCGACCGATGGGAGGCTTAACGGTGCTATTCTGTGGAGACTTCAGGCAGACACTCCCTATAATACCCAGAGGAACGAGGGCCGATGAAATAGGTGCCTGTTTAAAGAGCTCTATTTTATGGCGTAGTGTCATATTAACTAATTTGAGCTTTAATATGCGAGCATATTTGGGAGGTGACGCAAACGCGCAGGTTTTCTCAAATTTACTACTTCAAATTGGTAACGGCACATACCCGACTCAAGAAGGAGGTAAAGTAACTTTAGTCGAAAGCCTGTGTTCTTCTGTTGCCTCACAGCAGGAACTCATTTCCTCTGTATACGGAGATCCATCAGAGATCTCGAACCATGACGCTGCTTGGCTATGCCAACGAGCTATTTTGGCACCTCGCAACGACCAAGCAGCAGCAATAAATTCTCAAATATTGGTACATGTTTCTGGAGAAAGTAGGGAATATTTATCTATTAACACGGTTTTAGAAGAAGGAGATGCCACCCACTATCCAGTAGAGTTTTTAGACTCTCTAAATACACCAGGTCTTCCAGCACACAAAATTTATTTAAAAGTCGGAGTACCAATCATTCTACTCAGAAATTTAAGCCCACCAAAACTATGCAATGGAACTCGGTTGAGAGTAACAAATCTCCAACGAAATGTCATCGAAGCCGAAATCTTAACAGGTTGCGGCTCCGGTGATGTTGTTTTCATTCCCAGGATACCCATTATCCCCAATAATTTTCCGTTTACTTTCAAACGTGTGCAATTTCCTGTAAGCCTCTGTTACGCTATGACTATTAATAAAGCCCAAGGCCAGACGTTATCCGTTGCGGGTGTAGACCTTACTTTTGATTGTTTTTCACACGGCCAACTCTATGTTTCTCTATCACGTGTTAGCAACCCAAACAACCTTTTTGTATATGCTCCGGGTAATTCCACCGCTAACATAGTATATAGAGAAGCATTAACGTAATCAACTATACCAAAGTCAGGACTCTTATCTAAATCATCAAAAAGGTGATATACTCTTATCTAAACGACGTTGTTTTGCTCTCGACAACCACGCGAACGAAGTCGCGGGCACAGCTAGTCATAAAATAAGAAGCACGTGGAAGTTGGCAGCGCTTCTTCTGAACATATTTGATCTTCTTATTCGAAAACCGTGACGATACTATTCAAATATGGCAAGCGTGAAGGTTTTTATAACGTTTTCAACTATATTTATATTACATCTAATACGTTGCATAAGTTAAGTGAATACGTAAGTTTAAGTGAATGTACCCTGTTCAGTACAAATTTTAATATCATCACACATTCCTCATCAATATCTCGACTATCGACTGTCCCGTTGGTCTAGTGGTTAGCTTATGCGGTTGCTGATCAAGAAGTTTCGGGTTCGACTCCTGGGTTGGTCCAAATGTTAGTGTGATCCACAAATATTTGTTTTTTATTCTGGGTATTTTCTATGTATAATATGTATATATTTACAAAAAGAAGTATTTTTAATGTATTTATTTCAGTTGTCTAGTATCCATAATACAAGCTCTGTTTAGTTTGGGGCTCGATGGCGTTTTGTATAAGACCTCCGAAAAATATATAAGGAAATATATAACAAATATAGAAAAATAGTTTTTTTTTACCATAGTGAAAACGAGCCTCAAAAACATTTTATGACCATAATAATTTGTAAGACGTCTGCAAAGTTAAATAAACTAAACTCGAAAACTTCTTAAACTACTTAGTATTGAACTTGAATATACATAATATGTTTCAATACATCTAAACTTATTATAGATAACATCGGAAAACTATTGAGCATGTTCATATAATATATTAATGAGTTTATAATATAAATACACAAGAGTGTAAAGGAAAGTTCTCCAGGCAGGATTAAACATTATAATCCCTGACTGTTTTAAATTGAGATTGCTTTAAATGGTGACGGATTAAGAATACAGAGTGTCACCACCCCTATTCATCCCGCGGGTGTCGTAAAAGGCGACTAAGGAATAAACTACGCAAGACAACATCGATGCAAAGAGAAGGAAAACTTGAAACCAACCCTATACCTACCCGTCTGGCCAGCGTGGTATAGTAGGCCAAAATCTCCTTTCTAAGAAGAGGCCGATGTCCAGCAGTGGACTCTGTTAAAGGCTGTTGATGATGATGAAACAAACCCATCAAAATTTCTGTAACCTGTCCTCCTAGCCAAATTTCAAATGTTTTACATTTTCTATTCTTCTTCATTGGCTAATATTTTGTTTTGATCGCGTGATCAAAACAATACATTTCGTTCATTGTTGAGATTGGTGAAGATTTTAGCACGTGCCAATCATAATTCCGCACTCGTTTATGATGACAATCGAGTAGATGTAACAAAAAGGGATATTAGGCCTTCTGGACTAAAGAGTGTAAATGATCTCATAACAATTTCGATATAGCTAAAGTAAAAACATACATTCACAACACCTAGTCACGGCAATTCAAATTAAAGTGTAAATGCCGAATTCGCAACAAAAGTCTCGCACCTAAAAGAACATTTGAATTTTTCCAACTTCAACCGTTAGCATGCGGGTCGCCAGTAACTCGTTTAACTTGATCAGAAAATCTTTCTTTTGTGTTTGACTGATATATATCTATCTTTATCTGTTTTAGATTCAAAGACTTAAATTTTGTAGATTCTATTCTTTTTCTTGGAATAAAAGATTTAGTGTGGACGATTTTGTTATTAGTAATATAGTTTTGATTGCTGTTCTAAACTCAGATTAAACTTTTGGCTTATAAAAGTAAGCTCATACATTACACAGGAGGAAATTATTGCTAGTAGCAGTTGATCTTAAAAATACATAACTCAGCCTCTTTCCTATGATGATTATATGTTATGTTAGTAAAGTCTAGTTTTGGTAGGAAAAATCTTCTTACTACAGACCTTGGGTCACGGAAGTAACAACGCCCTCGGTTTCGTCATTATCTAATACAAAAATATTTTTTAAACAAGATGTCTATCTAATCTAGATATGATGAAATAAAAATAAACTACATGATGTAAAAGTAGCAATGATGATTGAAAAACTTACATTGGCTCCTACGTATACTCTCATAAAAAATTCTGGTGTTTTTTTCATCATTAAGAAAATCACTACCTCTATTCATCCGGTGGGTATCGTTAGAGCCAACTATGAGACCAACCCATACAGCAATAAATCACTGTACATATAAGGAACCCTTGTTTTTTTTATTTTATTTTTATATAACGCCTGTCAAGGTGCCTTTACTATGCCTGATGGAAAGCATGAGTAAAATTCACAAGTGAGGGTCGCCACACTCGCTGCAAATGCAAGCAGTATGGCGAACCACTTTATGGCGGCCTAGTGAGATGCTTTTTCACGCCCCGCTTAAAGGACCCGGGATCATAGTATGAAAAAAAAACATGAGCTGGCAGTGAGTTCCAGTTTTTAACTGCTCGGCACAAGAAGGAAGACCCGAACCGCTCAGTTCTGGAGCGTATGTCTTCCACTCTGAAGGGGTGACTTCCCTGGCCAGATCGTGTTGTTCTGTAGAGGAAGGGAGTTGTCACGTCTGACCACCATTTTATAGTAGTATAACTGAAACCTTCAGTCTAAGGAGAGTCCTATATCCAGCAATGGACTACTACCACATTAATGATGTTGGCGCCCCCACTGTCTTCGACTTCTTTACGATTTAAAAATATATTATTATTATTTAAAGAAAATTTCAAATTAAATTTGGAACTATATTCCAAATGAAACTAATAACAGTATGTTAAAAATAGTCGGCACTAATCTCTTGAAACAATTGTCAATTTATAGCTGTTATCGATGTGTCAGCCATAACTGAGTATTATCATTATTATTGCAAGACGTTATCAACAAAATCAAAGACAGAAATAAACGCGTTATCGAGTTTTTTCACTCTGTCTTATCGTTTATTGATAAAACAAGTTGTGCGTTTGTAGCATGTTTCTTTAGTAATATTATTGAATTGTTTCTTGTTCGTTATCTTTTTAATATACACTCGGTTCCAAAAATTACGGGTCAGTCACAAAAATTGAAATACCTCCAGAACTGTAAAAGCTAGATCAATGAAATAAAATTCAGAATAAAGACTTTTTAGTTGCGCTTCTAATAGCATATTATTTAAACTGGTTGATGAAAAAAACTTCATTAGAAAAACAAAATTTAAAAAAATGACTATTTTTAAAAACAAAATTTTTGTTTCATGTCATTATGGATGCTTTCCATTTCTATTCTGTCACAAAAAAAAATATCGTGAACGTCTTCCACGTGCATAATTATTATTCTGTGAGGTGAAGCATGGCAGTCACGCTAGAGGAATGTACCAGAATCCTAACTTTTTTGGAACTTGGGCGGAGCCAGCGTGAAACAGCCAGAAACATTGGTGTATCTTTGTCGACTGTTCAGCGGGTAGTCCAGCGGTACCAAGAGACCGGATCACACCTTAGAAGACCAGGAAATGGCAGACCAAGATGCACAACGGCCAGGGAAGACAGACAACTGGTGGCTACAATGCTCCGAAATCGTTTTCAAACTGCTGTTGGTCTAAAAACTCACTTTATTCGCTTTGGAGGTGGCAATTTAAGCGCTCAAACAGTAAGAAGACGTCTTGCTGAAGCAAATTTGAAACCATTGAGGCCCGCAAATGGCCCCAAACTGGAACGGGGACATCGAATTGCAAGACAGAGATACGTGCGCGAACACCTAAACTGGACACTAGACGATTGGTCTAGGGTAATGTTCACGGACGAGTCTAAATTCATGCTTTATAAGCATGATGGTAGGCAGTTGGTGTACAGAAGACCAGGGGAGCGCTTCCATCAAGCGTGTGTGGAGGAAAAAGTGGCGTACGGTGGAGGCTCCGTACAAGTTTGGGCTGGGATTTCTGCTGAGGCCCGCACCGAGCTGGTGCTCATTCAAAATGGAACTCTAAATGCAGAGAAGTACGTGGAAGAGATCCTCAATGAACATGTAGGTCCTTTCATGGCCAGGATGGACCGGCATGGCATATTAATGCATGATAATGCGCGTCCCCATACCGCCAGAATTGTACATGACTACCTTGAAGAGGTCGGTATCGAACTCATGCAGTGGCCAGCGCGAAGCCCGGACTTAAACCCCATCGAGCACGCCTGGGACGAGCTTCAGAGATGCGTGAAAGGTCGAAACCCCCCACCAATCACGCTTCCCGAGCTCATACAAGCACTGGTGGAGGAATGGGAAGGTATTCCTCAGCACCGGCTCCGAAATTTGGTGTACAGCATGCCTAATCGCCTGGAAGCTGTCAGAAGAGCTCGTGGAGGCAATACAAAGTATTAAATGAAGAAAGTGATGAAAAACAGCAAAAAAACAATCATAAAAAAATGTAATCTTAAGAAAAATATGACTACTTTAGTTTTTTTTTAATTTAAGATTAATATTGTGGGTGTAACTAAGTTTTATTTTATTTTTTATCTGTATAATTAAATTCTCAATTGAACAGTCTTCGTTTCATTAGGATGGCATACGTAGTTCGGGAGATATTCGGGTTTATGTGACTGACCCGTTATTTTTGGAACCGGCTTTAGTTTACTCTGTACTACTTGTATTCTGTACTAGCTGTATAGTCTACTCAAGGTAGTAGAGCCGGGGAGGTATTGCCCTCGCATAGGAAACTACCCTAAAAATGACAGTATTTCGTTGGTAAGTGTGAGACTAAAGGCCCAATAACTCAGAAGCATCGCACTAGGCCTTCATGGTGTGGGCCACTATGCTGCATTGTGTGCACTCACAATGTGGATGATAACAACCACTCTTGAATTCCACTAATGATTTTTATCTGACAAAGTAGAGTCACTTTGGTAGCCTCATATAAAAAAACTTATTTGTCTGTTTTTTACAAGGGACAGAATGTAAAGAATGACTGTACTAATAATTTATATATTTAATAGTAGATTAGTAGCCAAGGGCTGTAAGACATAAATTGCAGCCCGAGATATTATATAATAGTATAATATTATAGTTCCATTGCGGTGCAATTGGTGCTTACATCCGAGCTTACTATTCTGCTTTACATCTCGATTGAGGGGTAAGTACAAAAAAACCGGCATTATAAGAATAAAACATTGTATTTGTTGAAATTTATAGACAAATGAGAACAATTTTCAAATTTTAAGGACAGGTGTTTTTTTGGGTATGTTAATAGTTGGAGATTGTGATATTTGTTGGTCATGGACAAAATCTTCACGTTATCGTAAAAAAAATCCCAGAAACAAACAATATTTAAAGTAAAAGTTTTCTACTCCCGCCTTTTTTCATTAAAAAGAATCAAGTAAAGAACTTTTTAATTTTTAGTTCGATATTTAAAATTGATAACTATTATACTCACACGAAGACAGGGCTGAATATCAAAGCGACCTCTTTGGTCATTGGGCTGAATGCATGATCTCTATTGCCAGTATGATGAAAGAAAGAAGTGTTTTTTTTTAATTACTTACCGCCCTAGGGCTTTTCTAGCTACGTAATAATGTAGCTTTGGATTAATAACCCTAAAGCGCTAATTAGTCACCTACAAGCCCCATTTAGATATAATAAGAACCTACCTACCGAACATGAGAGATGTAAAATTATTTTATGCTATATGTTATTATATATTAATTCAGTTACATAAACAAAAGTATGTTTTCCAAGAAGCACATCTGTAGACACTCACACACTATACTTTGTTTTGAAAGTTACACTGCCTTGTTAGTCTAGTGGTTAGCGTATGCGGCTGCTGATCAAGAGGTCTCGGGTTCAATTCCCGGGTCGGACCAAATATTTGTGTGATCCACACACATTTACTTCGGAGTATGGGTGTTTCCTAAATATATATAATATGCATGTATTTACAAAAAAAAAGGTATGTTTATGTATTTATATCAGTTGTTTAGTACCCATGATACATGTTCCGCTTAGTATGTAAGATGTCCGAAAAAATATAATAAAGTCACACATTATGCAATTTCTCTATTTTTAATAATATTGTGCAGTAGTAGATAACTATTACTGCACAACATTGTCAAATTAATGTATGTACTATAAGCTATAAAACTTATAGTACATTAATATTATCCATACTCGTATTGCAAATTCGAAAGTATCTTTCTGTCTGTCTTTCTGTTCTTGAGCTTCAACGACTGAGCCGCAGTGTACCGATTTCAATATAAATTGGCCTGAATGATGATGCTTTGATTCTTGAAGAAGGACATAGGCTCCTCTTTAGTCCGATAACCGGTACATTAGTAAACGGTAGTGTTGGGCAACCGGTACATTAGTAAACGGTAGTGTTGGGCAACCGGTACATTAGTAAACGGTAGTGTTGGGCAACCGGTACATTAGTAAACGGTAGTGTTGGGCAACCGGTACATTAGTGAACGGTAGTAAATCTAACTACTGATTACTTACTAAAACTACATAAAGTAGTAATCATAACTACAATTTACAGAAAGTAATCACAATAAGTAGTTAAACATTTCGATACCTAATTACAATTTGTAGTTGCAATCACGATTTACTTTTATAACTACATTTACCGACTTGTTGTTTTTTTTCTAGTGCAACACTTACGGCCTGGCCACGAGTTTTGGTCTTAGCGAAAAGCGGAGCGGCGTCGGTGAGCGGTGCCTTTTGCACGCCACGAACCCTAGTAGCGGTTAGTTGCAGCGGCGACGGTGGATGTATTTAGGTAGTCGAAACGTGTTAAAAATCATGGCGTTATAAAAATTATCGCCTGTCTGTTTAGAAACAACATTTTTTTTTAAATATGATAGAATGAGTGCACGAACTAAATAAAGATCGGTATTTAGATGGTGGATTTAGTGACCTATACGAAGGTCCTACCTATAAGAAGAAACTGATGTTTCGAAGTGTTTTGCTAAGTAGGTACTTACAGAGAGAAAAAACTTTAAAAACTTGTCAACTACTTACATTGCGTATAAGACATACTAGTAGTTTCGTGTGTAGTTATATCTACAGACAAAACTACTGATATGTAAACTGTTTTGCTAATTAGGTACCTACTGACAGAGAAAAAAATTAACTTTTAAAACTTGTCAACTATCCACCTACATTACTTAAACATACCAGTAGCTTTGTCAACATATTAGTAGCTTCGTTTGGTAGGTACCTAGGTTCTATGTTTTTGTGTTATCAATTTAAATTAAACGTAAGTACCATTATATTCCGGAAAACATTGTTTAATTTCTTCCCACAACCTTTTTATATTTATTTTGGGGATATTTTGACATCCATATAGGCGGTCTATTTAAAATTTCTGTTATAAAAGCCTCGGTATCCATTACCGCCATAAAATCGTCTAAAATTTTTTGTTTTTATTTAACGCCGCTGAGTCCGTCACTCCTGCACCGCTGTCCACGCCGCTCTGTTTCGTGGCGTCGCACATACTAACTTGTTCCTTTGTTCCTGCCGCTCTCCATACCGCTCGCCGCTGTAGCAATTCACTCGGCAAAAACCGCTAGCTTTTGCTAGCTATGAGCGGCGACTCGTGGCGTGCCTCGTACATTTTTACACTTTTGATATTACCGCTCGGCGTTTCGCTCTTAGCTGCCGCTCACAGCGGTAAGGTCGTAAATGGGCCGTTAGGGTCGTTAATTTAGAAACTATACTTAATTGGTTTTCGAATAGAAATGTATTTAGAGAAATACAAGTAGTTATGATTACAAGCAGTTATAACATGCAAAAGCACATTTATTCATAAACATATGTAATCATAAATACGTACAATAAACTACTTTTAATCGTAGTTAGGAACCTGATTACAAAAATTAGTAAACTACGCCTTAGTAAAGCTAGTAAAGAATAAAGGTCACAGCGAAGCGTTTCAGAATGCATCTTGTTTTATATAGAGACTAGTTGACCCAGCGAACTTCGTACCGCCCAACCTTAAAATTCCAGAACTTGATCGCAGCGCCACCTACCGGGTCCAATTGCGAATCTAAACCATTCCCAGATCCCCTTGAACACACACAAAAAAATTCATCAAAATCGGTCCAGTCATTTGAGAGAAGTTCAGTTACATACACACTCACAGAAGAATTATATATATAAAGATATTTCTTGTAGCTTTGCTATAATAAAGGCATAAATGTTATACACAAGCATGAACAATTAATACACATATTTAATTAGAAAAATAAAAAGCTTTTGAATTCTGGCCTTAGGATCTACGTAATTTAGCTATAAATAAGCTTATATCAGAGAATGTTAGCAAAGTAAGTGGTAATCCTAATACGAGAAAGGTACGAAAACCTTTTAAAAGATACTACTTTTTCGAAGCTTCTAGTTTAGGAAGAACCATTAAACTGTTCCTAGTTGAAGGTAACTTCTCGCCTTATACTTTCAGTGAGGTGCCATCAAAGCGACACCGTAAGTCTGTCACGTAGTTTCAGCGTCTTTATATCGTAGTGATTCGATCTATGAAACAAGATGTTTATGTCAAGATTAGTTTTCGTAAGCCGTGGTTTTTTAGGGTTCCGTTGCCAAATGGCAAAAAACGGAACCCTTATAGATTCGTCATGTCTTTCTGGCTGTTCGTCCGTATGTCACAACTACTTTTTTCCGAAACTATAAGAGCGTAATTTTGGGGGTCCCCATACTTAGAATTGAAACTCAAAAATGTATATACTATCTATGGATAGGTCTTTAAAAATGATATTGAGGTTTCTAATTTCATTTTTTTCTAAACTGAATAGTTTGCGCGAGAGACACTTCCAAAGTGGTAAAATGTGTGTCCCCCCCCCCCCCCCTGTAACTTCTAAAATAAGAGAATGATAAAACTAAAAAAAAAAATATGCAAACTTCCAACGAAAATTGGTTTGGACGAGATCTAGTAAGAACTTTTTTTTTAATACTTCATAAATCATAAACCGCAATTTACATTTCTTTCAATCAAAACACTAATATTAAAACATCGATCAAAGTTACAACGAACTACAAGAACGTTTATATGATGTTACTTGCTGCTACGGAACCCTTCATGGGCCAGTCCGACTCGCACTTGGCCGATTTTTTTTTATTTATGAGTCTGCCAAAATGGCTTTACTCGGCCTGATAGAAACATGAGTCAGTGTGATTACCAGAGATCGGAATTGGGTGTGTGAAAATACCTAAAGTTTGCAGCGGGACATAATATGGAGCTGTTACAACCACTGAAGTTAAACCGGGTTTGAATTTTACCGGTTTAGTTTTGTTTTTTTTTACATGTTCCTTACCTTTGAACTATAAACATTTACAAGCTGCTAATACAGTTCTAAAAAAATTTTCTGCTAATACAGTTCTTAATAAATTTTTGTTTTGTACTATTCCGGTTAAAATTCGGTCTTTTAGTCCCAATTGTTCTTTGTCGGTCAAACACAGAATTTTATATATCTGCAAAATGCTAATGCGGTTTTAATTTCTTTTTTTGATCTGTATCTTAAGTCAAAAAGTTTTGCTACAGGTTGATGCAAGGAAAACGAACATTTTCGCGTCTTTACATAGTTTTGAAGTCAGCTTTTTTTTTAAATTATTAAACCTGCACTGCATAAAAAAATAAATTAAAAACATTTATGTCAATTGCAAGAACAGTGGTTGTAACAGCTCCATATTATTATTGCAAACTTACTGCAAACTTTAGGTATTTTCACACACCCAATTCCGATCTCTGGTGATTACAGACGTGCTGCATCATGGTGATCCGCCCTATGGCGGCCTTGTAAGATGCTTATGCATCATTAGACCGCTTGTGGCTTTACTACATAAGGAGTATTTCATCGTCGTTTGAGCTCATCCAGAATTGGTAAACTAATTCACTCGGTGAAATCTGAAATTAAAGTTTATCGCCAGTTATCCATGAGAGCGTGGTACTACTTAAATCGAACTGATTATACGTAACAAAATAGCGCTCTCAAACCTAATTCAACACAAATTCATGTTAGCATCAAAGAAGCTAGCTCACATAAATAACTATTGTTCAGTGAATTAAATAAATATGTTAACATTTATTAATCGTGGTTTTCTTGGTTAGTGTATAAATAAAACTAAAGAGAATAAAACAAAAATAAATTTCAGGAATTTTAAACAGTATTCAGTTAAAGTAATTTAAAGCTTCTTTACGCAACGTATCAACCAACCATCACTTGCTATGACGCACGATACACCTACAAAGTATAAATTTGAACGCAAATAATTATTATGAAATAATAATTATATTTAAGGCGTCTAAACCATGGCTTAGAGATTACCATAGATTTCCATAGTATCATATTTTATTCTTAATGGTAAAGTTTATAACAGTTACAAAAGCCTTATGTTCAACTCTAATCCCGGTGTTTAAAACAAGCTTTTCCTTTACCAATGTCGTTGGTTTGTGAGAAAGCCGTATGTTCTTTTCAAATCAATTGTGATTATTTTTTACCTTAAATTCAACATGTTTTTTTTTTCCAACATAATTCATCAAACACTGGAATACATCAAAGACCTCTCAGTAACGGCAACGGTTGGTTTACGCTTAATATAATAATGTTACGAACAACACAAGGTAAGTATTACGAGTACATTTATGAAACACCTTCCTAAACAAATGAAGTATTACAATGAAGGGTACGAGAAATTTTCTTCAACGTAAAGTTTACTGTAATTTTTATATTCATAGGCATAACAGTCTACTGTTCGTTCGTGTATTTGAAAATTTCAACGAATCTGCTCTAAAAGCTATACTTAGTATGCTTCTGATATATTAATATACTTTAACGACTCAATTCTCCAAGTGTATAATATACATGTGTTGCTTTTTTTTTCTTTATTCTTTATCCATAATTGTACAAAGGCGGACTTAATGCCTTGGGCATTTTCTGCCAGTCGACTTTAGGGCGATGCAGCGCCAAACATGGCACATACTGAACGTCATTTTAAAATATAGCACATTACATACTTGCTTGCTTTAGTACCCCTTTTCTTAAAGTAATTCTTGTTATAGTTTCTACAAAGTCGCAAACTTTACCAAGACGTATAACAAAAAGTAGTTATAAATATTTTTATATGTTCAAAGCTCAAACCGTCACTCCACCAAGGTTTACGCTGCTAAAACCACGCGGTGTGCTACTCTGCGCCCGAACTAGGAGTAATCCAGGCACAGCTATATCACAACACTATGGTAACAGACATCGTTTAAATAGTAAGTAAAAATGCCTAGCAACCATATACTTCAACGCCCTGATTTAGAAGGAACATCCAAATTAACAAAATAAATGTGTTAAAACATAATGACAGGTGTGGCCAAGGTTAACCCTAGCCTCTACCTTTTGCTTCAAAAGAAAGATAAAATAACTTAAATTTGTTTCTATTAGCGCTATTTTTATGCATAAATACTATCTAACTAACATTATATCTAGTTTTATTATGCAAACGAAAAGTATACATCTTCTTAGCCTTTATTCCCAAGTTTATTTGGGGTCGGCTACTAGTTCAACCGGTTTTACCTGAATATCAGTTTTTCCACGGAGCGACTGACATCGGACCTCCGAAACCCTAAGGGAGAACTGAAATTCGAAGATTGAACTAGTAGTCAGTATATTTGAGGGCACTTACTTCGCAATAGATGTTCATGACAACCGGGACCGACGGCTTTACGTGCTCTCCGAGGCATGGGCGTGAATCACCGCCAAACTTCCAAACCCCGTGCTGCTAGTAGGAATTTCCTAAGAAAAAACCAAAAACACTTTTTGGCCCGACCCGGGATTTGAACTAAAATTACAAACGAAAATTATACATTATGCAAAAAAAAAACACGGGAAAATGTTATCATTAAAAAGAAAAGAAAGTATTCCTACTGTAGCATCCTTATTCTGAAATAGTTACATGTAATAGTTTTTCTGTAATAACGTTATTCAACGCACCAGTTCTAGAAGTGCTTCATAGATTTCTATTTCGATACAGAACATGTGCGAACAATAGAAAGATTTTATTAGACAACTGTAAATAAACAAATCCATGAACTTTGTTAGTGTTAACATAAAAATGTAAAATCAACCAAACATTTTAAGGGTTTTTTATTTTAATATCGTTTTAATAGTCTAATTGCTCAGCATCGCGTGGCCCACTTAAGTATAGGCAAATTTACTTATGTAAATTCAGCAAATTTGAACTCAATATCTCTCTCGTTCTCAATATCATAACATATTTTAAAAGGGTCCTGGGTCCTGAATTTTTACATTTATGAGCTTTAATCTATGCAAATAAATAAAATTGAGTGTCTGTTTGGAATTTTAAATTACCAATTTTTCACTAAATGCAAAAGAAAATATACGTATACGAATTATTTTTATAAAAAATACATTATATATTGTCTGTCCGTTTGTTCCGCCTAATGTCCAAAATGGCTTGACTGATTTTGATACGACTTTTGCGGCATTTGCGCGATTTGCAGCAATAACTGCGATTTGCAACAATCATTACAAAGCAAGAATCAGCTAGTTACAGCATAAATATGTAAAAGAAACAGTTTTGAATGTTCTAGAAGATTCTAAAATGACGTCGAGTTAATAGTTAAACTATGTTATTTTGTCCATCATAAAAATCTCACAAAACTTTCTATGAGATTAAGGTACGTTGGTATTATATTTAGGTATTATATTTGTTTTGCTGTAAGTGAATACAGTAAGTACAGTAAGTCTACTATATAAAAATAAGTCGGGTTTTCCTTCCTGACGCTATAACTCCAGAACGCACGAACTGATTTCCACGGTTTTGCATTCGTTGGAAAGGTCTCGGGCTCCGTGAGGTTTATAACAAAGAAAATTCAGGAATATTTCAACAGAAAAGCGGGAAAATCTTTTTTTACATACAGCGCCATCTCTGATACATAGCATGTACTACAAACCAATATTTTAAGTAGATGGCACCGGTGCGTGAAACATTGTTTGAAAGCTACTCATTGTTCTCTGCTCAGTTAATTTCATGTGACCAAGAACCGGTATTGTGTTTACTGTGAAATCGTGAAAAAAAGTAAAAAAAAATTGAAACCATCAAATCAATCACGTGTATTATGCAAATTTTTATTCAATTTCAACTTCTTTAAGGTGGTAAGTTGAACTGTGTAAATTATGTGGATCGTGATTTTGAGGTTAAATTCACCACTCTGTCCATAGTCCAAAATGCCTAGAGGACGACGTGCGAACATCGGCAGCCGCACAAGACATGCAAGGAAGCAACAAGTGTATTCACAGAACTTAAGCGAAGAAAGACAATATATAATGAGAAAAAATGCCCGATTGAGACAACGCGTGAGCACACGAAGATCATTGGCATCATACAATCGCTTGGCATTCCAATATGATCCAGCTGCGAACTACAGTGATGATGAAAATTTATATATTGGAGCAATGACGACTATATGCTAATATTGCAATGCGTTAAAGTTCAAAAGAGAAACGGCTGGATTGTGCTGCGCAAGTGGAAAAGTCAAACTGGATCCATTACTTACACCACCACAGCCACTGAAACCATTGTTCGATGGAAGTGATCTCGATTCCAGCCATTTTCTTATAAACATCCTTGAATACAATAACTGCTTTCGCATGACTTCCTTTGGAGCTAATATCATTCGAGAAGGCGGCTTCATGCCGACTTGCAAGGTAACACGTAACCAATCACTCACACCAACACAATGAATTGCAACACATCACAACTACATATACACCACACACTACACCATCACACGATCAGAAGTTACACCGTATTATTCAACAAATGATTGTTTGCAATTACAGATACAAGGACAAATATATCTTTGCATGGTTCAATGGTGCCAACACCAGATGAACCGCATCAATTTCTGCAAATGTATTTCATTTCATCGATGGTGGATCAGCTGAATGTGCGGTGCAATATACAGGGAACACAACAGTTAAAGAGACGAATTATTGAACAGTTGCAAGCATTTTTTCACGCTAATAATGCTGTTGTTAATATGTTCAAAACAGCATTGGAACGAATGTCATCGGATACGCACAAATTTGTCATAAGAGTGGATTATACCCCAACAGGTGAACATGTGCGAAGATTTAATGCACCCACCGTTAATGATGTTGCTGCAATTATTGTTGGCGATCCAACTAAATCGCGAGACATTGTCGTTCAGTGAAGAAGCAATATCATGCATCGTGTAAACGAGACACATCGTTTGTACGATGCGTTATAATATCCAATCATTTATTGGCAAGGGCAAGACGGATACGACATCACGTTGAAGATGGTCGATCCAATTACAGGTACAATATTCACACACTAATTATTGCTGTTGTTGGCTTCCATTAACAATTCATTTAATTTTGCATTTTTAAAAATCTAAGCGCAATGAATTACTATGATGATTCGTACACATGAGGAGAATGTCATTCTGAAGTGCCGTCGGCTATTCCAGTAATTCGCTGTCGACATGTATGTCAAAGTCGAGACCGAACGTTTAGCGTTCATCCGATTCAATCAGGCAAAGCTACGATCTGAGGACTATACACACTTTCGTGATGCTATTCATTCAGATGGTGATGTTCAGAATATTGAACGTCTGTCGATTCTCCCATCATCTTATATTGGAAGCCCATGCCACATGCACGAATACGCTCTAGACGCTATGACGTACGTGTGAAATTATGGAACTCAGGATTTATTTATTACGTTCACATGCAATCCGAAGTAGACGAAAATTTAACGTGAGTTTGAACCGGGCCAAAAACCGCAAGATCGCCATGACATAATCGCCAGAGTATTTCGGCAAAAACTAAAGGTTATGATAGATGTGCTTACTAAGTATCGAGTTTTTGGTGACACACGTTGTTATATGTACTCGGTGGAATGGCAGAAGCGTGAACTACCGCATTCTCATATCCTAATTTGGTTGCTGAACAAATTACATTCAAATGAAGTGGATGACATCATATCAGCTGAAATTCCTGATCCAGTCACTGATCCCCATCTACACGACATTGTGACGACACAGAGGGTGCATGGACCGTGCGGTGCATTAAATCCATTATCGCATTGCATGGCTGATGGAAAGTGCACAAAACGATATCCGCGACCGTTAGTTGCTGAAACAGTCACAGGGAACGATGGATATCCAGTTTATTGTCGACGTTCAAAAGAAGATAATGGTTGAACTATCAAAGTCAAAGTTAAAAATCAAGAGATTGAGATCGGAAATGAATTCATTATACCATATTGCCCGCTGCTATCACGAATTTTCGAAACACATGCAAACGTTGAGAGTTGTCATTCGGCCAAATCAATCAAAATTAGTTTTTGTAGCCAAATTACAAGACAAAGGGGCTGAAATAGGGGATGACTTTTTTATGGGAATCTTTTAAGGGCAGGACGACGTCTGCCGGGACAGCTAGTTAATACATAAATATCAATTGTTGGTATTGCATTAAGCTAAGCCATAAGTTATTTATTTATTATTTTTATTATTATTATGTGATTTTATGAGTTTTATAGAAGACTAGCTGTGCCCGCGACTTCGTTCGCGTGGTTGTCGAGAGCAAAACAACGTCGTTTAGATAAGAGTATATCACCTTTTTGATGATTTAGATAAGAGTCCTGACTTTGGTATAGTTGATTACGTTAATGCTTCTCTATATACTATGTTAGCGGTGGAATTACCCGGAGCATATACAAAAAGGTTGTTTGGGTTGCTAACACGTGATAGAGAAACATAGAGTTGGCCGTGTGAAAAACAATCAAAAGTAAGGTCTACACCCGCAACGGATAACGTCTGGCCTTGGGCTTTATTAATAGTCATAGCGTAACAGAGGCTTACAGGAAATTGCACACGTTTGAAAGTAAACGGAAAATTATTGGGGATAATGGGTATCCTGGGAATGAAAACAACATCACCGGAGCCGCAACCTGTTAAGATTTCGGCTTCGATGACATTTCGTTGGAGATTTGTTACTCTCAACCGAGTTCCATTGCATAGTTTTGGTGGGCTTAAATTTCTGAGTAGAATGATTGGTACTCCGACTTTTAAATAAATTTTGTGTGCTGGAAGACCTGGTGTATTTAGAGAGTCTAAAAACTCTACTGGATAGTGGGTGGCATCTCCTTCTTCTAAAACCGTGTTAATAGATAAATATTCCCTACTTTCTCCAGAAACATGTACCAATATTTGAGAATTTATTGCTGCTGCTTGGTCGTTGCGAGGTGCCAAAATAGCTCGTTGGCATAGCCAAGCAGCGTCATGGTTCGAGATCTCTGATGGATCTCCGTATACAGAGGAAATGAGTTCCTGCTGTGAGGCAACAGAAGAACACAGGCTTTCGACTAAAGTTACTTTACCTCCTTCTTGAGTCGGGTATGTGCCGTTACCAATTTGAAGTAGTAAATTTGAGAAAACCTGCGCGTTTGCGTCACCTCCCAAATATGCTCGCATATTAAAGCTCAAATTAGTTAATATGACACTACGCCATAAAATAGAGCTCTTTAAACAGGCACCTATTTCATCGGCCCTCGTTCCTCTGGGTATTATAGGGAGTGTCTGCCTGAAGTCTCCACAGAATAGCACCGTTAAGCCTCCCATCGGTCGGTCATTTTGTCTTATATCTCGCAACGTTCTATCTACAGCTTCCACAGCTTTACGATTTGCCATCGTACACTCGTCCCAAACGATAAGGGCGCAATCGCGTAAAACCCTTGCTTTATCACTATTGCGAGACACGTTGCAAACAGGGTTTTCTGTGCGGTCCAAGTCGATTGGTATTTTAAATGTTGTATGTGCAGTTTTTCCTCCTGGTAATAAAGTGGCAGCTATTCCTGAGGAAGCGACGGCAAGGGCAATTTTGTTTTGGCTCCTTATTTGAGCCAAGATAACTTTAGTGAGGAAAGTTTTACCTGTTCCACCAGGTGCATCTAAAAACAGCATTTCTCCTAATGAATGTTCTACACTACAGCATACTCTATCAAAGATTTGACGTTGTTCTGACGTCAAATTTGAACAGCCATTTCGCAATATTTCTGCTAACTCTTCGGGGTTGTAATTTATTTCAGATGTATACTCCCTATTAATTCGTTCCCCACCAACTGTCGGTGTCGGCAAGCCGTATTGACTGAGGGGGTTCCCTCCTATACTTGTAACTATATCTTGTATAGCCAGCAAAGCCCTATTATGGCAGCTTTCACGTACTTGGTCAGAAGTTTCACTATTTATATTTTGCTGTCTCAAAAAATCTTCGGCAAACGCGTCTTTATATTTTTGCCACAACTGCCCAGCGTCCGATAGGCCACAAAATGTCAACAAAATGGCAAATAAATGGCGCAAACGATGTGGACTATCACTGACGCATGCTTCGGCTAAAGCATCATCCCAATGCTGATCGCCATCTAATAAATGCCGTGCGCGGCAAGCAGCTTGAAATGTGGGATATTCTATATCGTCCACTTTGCGGAGCTCAGCAAAAGAAGTAGGTCCTCGCACTGTGTGAAGAAGAAGGCGTAAATAATAACACTCTGCATTATTTGGGTGCACCGTGTATACTCTTCCAATCACGTGTTCTTTAAAAATGCCGGACTCGCCTTCTACAGCAGTTCCACGTCTCCTGCGATTAAAAACACCTTGCTGCTTGTTATAAGTATAATAATGTGGCACTTCATTGTACAACAGAGACTTAGCGAAATTGTCTCTTTCGCAAAGGCGAAAGAATGCGAGCAAGGTGGTTTGTCTTGGGTTGTTCATTCTTTCTGCCACATTTTCTGGCTGAAAGTAAACTCGCTGCCCGCCTTCCAGGTGCACGTCAAGATGGATGACTGGCGGATACCTTTCATGAATAGGGAAACTCAAAATGCGCCAAACTGCCTCCGAAGAGCTTATGTATCGGCCAGATTGATACCTTGTCACTTCATCAAATTGGTTGTTATTTCTTAGTGCTATCATGGCTTGATCACTACCTTTATTAACATATTTACATATATATTTTATAGATTCGACGCTATTACAAATTTCAACATTAATGTGTGCTTGAAAAGCGTTTGACAAAACTGGAGAATACGGTACCACCCAACTATTATTTAGAATTATTTCTTGTCCACGGAATCTGACAGTAGCTGTGAAACCACCTTGTGACGGTGATCTTCGCCGGTATTGCGGATACCCATTTTCCCCAGCCATAGTTAGTTCTTTCAGTGCTCTGGGGTATTTTTTTGAGCATTGACCATCTTTCATGCACGGTGATTCCCTGTTTAAGAGGCCACATGGCCCGTGAACCATATGTGTTTTTACTATGTCATGCAAAATCGGATCTGCATTATAGTCCGGAAATTCTGCACTTATGACACTGTCTATAGCATCGGGACGAATTTTTTCTTCCAGCCACAGAAGAATGTGCGCGTGGGGTAAACCACGCTTTTGCCACTCGACGCTATACATAAAACAAAGAGTTGAACCGAAAACTTTCTCCTTTGTAAGTAGATTAATCAAGACTTTGAGTTTTAAATGAAAAATCCTAGCAATAATGTCATGTCTGTCGTATGACGCCTGTCCTGTGAGAAGTGCCTGGCAAATCTCCGTCCACTTTGGATTTGTTGTAAATGTTATAAAAAGGTCCGGCCGGCCGTATTTACGGACGTAACAAAAAGCATCTTGCGTTCGTTCGTGCATATACCGCGGACCGCCTGTGAAACTGGATGGCAAAATAACCAATCGACCCAAGTTTTCGACGTTATTATCTGATTGCATGGCGTCCCGCAAGTGCACGTATTCTTCAGCGCGTAACCGTCGCTGGTTAGTGCGAATATACACTAAACGTTCAGTTTCTATTTTTGCGTACATGTCCACAATAAATTGGCTGAACAAACCACGAAATCGTTGCAAATATACGAAACTGTTTTGCCTTATTTGTAAAAGGTAGGAATAGTATTGTTGAGCAGATATTTTTTTTTGATAATTAGTGACTCTCGTAGTAGGGTTCACTTGGTACAGCCCAAAATTGTACCCATCTTCACCATGACAATAGATTAGTGGATATTGCAGGGCGTCGTAAGCTCGGTGGGTTTCCAAAATGCGTTGAAGGCGATCGTCGCGTGTACGCAACACGATATCACGTCTCTCACACTCCTGGTCGACTAAAACAACTGCAACTTCATCTGCGACGGGTGCATTGTGTCTTCCACGGTGTTCACCCACAGGACGTCTATCGGCACTTATAACAATTTTGAAATCATTGCTGCCTTGTGGAATTGACTCCAATGCAGCTTTGAATTCACGAACGTACTGGTTAACGCGATGCAGCAATTCTTGAAGTTGACCCAAAAGCTCAGCATTGAGCTGGGGAAAATTGTGATTTCTAACATTGAGCTGTTGCGTGTAATCGGATACAAAATAAATTTGGAGAAATTTGGGTTCATTTTCTGGCAGCAAAGATCCAATAAGGTGATAAACTTGACCTTGTACTTTGAAGGTTGGCATGAACGGTCCTTCCGTTATTTGTTTTGCCCCAAAGGAAGTCATTTGGAAAGCACTGTTATATAAACGAATATTATCCAAAAAACGGTTCGACTGGGGATGATCGCCATTCAGGAGACTTATAAGTAAGTGTGGTGGATCTTGGAAATTTGGAAGAACAATTTTTCCATTTGAGCAGCACATTCCATCTGTCTCTTTCCTCCATTTCAAAGCATGACAAAAATTACAAATTTCTCTCATGTCACCCACGAAAGTAAAGCCAGCATAATTAATTCTAGACGAATATGTGAACCCTGATTTTTCCCTATTGTCCCAAGGTAATAAAATATTTGCATCGTCATTTTCCATGGACTCATCAGCTCCGCTATTTGTTTCTCTATTCATATGGTATCGAGCTCGTTCTATTTCTAGGCGAGATTGACGTTGTTCTGCTGTTTCTGCTCGTCTTAGTTCATCTATTCTTTCCCTTTCAGATGCAAGATAACTTTCATTGTTTCTTTGTACACCTACATAGTTATGTCTAGCTATTTCTAATCGTTCTTCTCTTTGGGAGAGAGATTCAGACTCGCGCGAGAGAGCGTGTCGCTCTCGGTCAGATGACAGACGTGCTTGGCGTTCCTCGATACTCTCTTGAGAACGCAAAGTCGCGGTCCGAGTTCTTTGCGAACTTAAGCGCGACTCCCTTTCTGTGAAAGTCTCTGACTCGCGTGAGAGAGACTGGCGCTCCCGATCAGCAGACAGCCGAACTTCGCGTTCCTGGATATTCTCTTGAGAACGCAAAGTCGCGGTCCGAGTTCTTTGCGAACTTAAGCGCGACTCCCTTTCTGTGAATGTCTCTGACTCACGTGAGAGAGAGTGGCGCTCCCGATCAGCAGACAGCCGAACTTCGCGTTCCTGGATATTCTCTTGAGAACGCAAAGTCGCGGTCCGAGTTCTTTGCGAACTTAAGCGCGACTCCCTTTCTGTGAATGTCTCTGACTCACGTGAGAGAGAGTGGCGCTCCCGATCAGCAGACAGCCGGTCTTCGCGTTCCTGGATACTCTCTTGAGACCGCAAAGTCGCGGTCCGTGTTCTTTGTGAACTTAAACGTGACTCCCTTTCGGTGAACGTTTCCGATTCACGTGAAAGAGCGATGTGCTCTCGGTTAGCAGATAACCGTGCTTCACGATCTTCTTCCGATTCCTGAGACCTACAAAGTCTCATCCTTTTCGCATTTCGGCTACGCAGCGAAAGGTTAGTTTTTTTTCTTTGAGGCATTTTCAAGGAAAATTAAAGCAATAAACAAAACTAACAACACTTATGACTGAATAGCCTACAAACTTAAAAGAACGGTGCGTCGAACAGTCTAGTGTGACAACGTATCGTCTGTTCGTGGTCGTGACTCAACGAATTGGCAACACTAACTTACTGTATAACGATTGGCACTATTGGATTCAAACTACGAAGTAAATCAAATACAATCTTAACTTCGTACTTCAAACCAATGACCAAAGTTGACCAAACGAAACCAATAAGATAAGCAAATACTTTTTTTTCGACCAATTTAGAAAATCGATAAACCAAGCAACCAAAGAACTTTTACGACACACGCAAGAACTTTTAAGACACCTAACGAAACCCAATTTGCCTAGTAAACACGGTGGACGTCATCCTCGCGCGGAAAATCTTAACACCGCGATTCAGAAAATGACGTCATTTGCACAACGCCATCTATCGGATTTAGATTTCAACTATCAACATTAGTTCTATTTTTAGTCTTAAGATGTCGTTGCAAGTACTATACTTAATTGCGTAACGTAATATTTTACTTCTTGAACTCACTAAATTAATCATATCTTTTGATAGAGTGAACCGATTTCGATGAAACAAAAACTAAGTTAAACCTCAAGTTGCGTATAATTTTTGTATATAAACATTGTCAGCATTGAATTCGTAGATTTTACGTGATGTGCGCACAAACAAACAGACAAACAGACAAACAGACAAACAGACAAAAATTTCAAAAATGATGGAAATGGGTTCTGTTACTTATCTTTTCACACGCTGGCTATTTTTTGTTTCAATTTCTTCAATGTACAAAAATGACTTTTCTACAGATTTATTATATGTATAGATTTTATTACGTAATCAAAATAAAATTTAGTATGTTTCCTCTCTACACATTACGACACCGTTAATTAAATTACGATGACACTTTTATAGGTTTTATAAACGCCAAAATACCAAACTATCGTATCGTAGGTATTATTTAGCAGAGCGCGTGTTAGTACTTACACTCCACGTATGTCTTTTTATAATACTTTAATATCAGTGATCGATCGAATGACCAGACCTAACTAGCACTAAATGATATTAGATACACGTGGATATAGATAAGCTAATTAATGTAAGAAATTATTATTATTATGTGATTCACAAACGATTAATTTAATTTTAGTTCCTAAAATTTCCATTTACATTATATAGTTACTATATCATGTACATGCAGTGTCCGGTGAATACTGGGCCGTTTATATCTCTATATAAAATAAATACTCGTGATCATTTTTCTTTCAACAAACTTTCATTTACAATTACAATAGATATGAATATTTCGGCTATAACTGAAACCCTTTACATATTTTCTACTGTTATTTTATTATCTATTTATTAAAACATAATCATAGATTAGGAAGATAAATAATAAACGAAATAGCGTCAAAGTTCATCTAATATAGGTTAATATTCGATTGAATCGGTTATCACGACCAATGATCAGCCAAATGATCGATGATGGAAAATTCTATAAATAGATAAATCTAATCACGGTGTGGACAGTTTTTGCATGATATAGGATCAATCAATATTGATAGCAAAGTCGTAGTCAATCTACGACTTTGCTAGGTGGTAGGTACTAAGAGATGTGTATTTGCTAAAATCAAAGTTTGGGATAATTCCTACCTTTAGTTATACTGTTTTTGAATAAGTTGAATAAGTTTACGCGACAATACTAAAGCCCGGTTTCCACCGTAAAAGGGTAATGAGCGGGAAATGGTAAGCGGAACGGACTCCGTTTAAACAAAATAGGTTTGCATTCCCACCAACAAAGAGTTTTGCCACTGAGAGCGGATAATGACAGAGGAGACTCGGCGGGGCGAGCTGAACGGAAAATGAGAAATGAATAGTCAGTTTCCACAGAGAGCGAGTTCAGTTGGAGTTTTGAACTGGTTACTTGCGGTAGTGTTTTGTTGTGTGAATTCGCGATGTTATTGAGTGATAGGGATACAAGTGAGGACAGTGATTATGTATACCGAAAGAAAAAGTATATATTATTATATGTCTGTCTTATTATTATATGTGAGTCTGTTTCAAACTAGCCGGCGACATCGCGACACAGCGGACACATTTTACTCGTGGCCCGCTCCGCTCACCTCTTTTTCGGTGGAAACAGTACTTTGTAAAATTCAATTGCGAGTTGAGCTGATAGACCAGTGCTTTTAGTGTTTGAAAACAAAATAAATTATAGTAGGATGAAACCCATTGTAAAAGGAGAAGAATAGTACAAAAATTAAAGGAAAAATAAATTACTGGCGATCTGAGGTCGGGAAGGGGGAGAGGGGGGGGGGGGTTTAGGGGAAAAAAATGGCTTATCTCGATTTCCGGCAAAACTACAAGTCCTATGGAAAAAAGTTAAATGGCAAAGTTGTAGGTAATAAAAAGATCTACATCTTTTGCATTTACACTTTTTTCACATAACCTCAAATTTTATGTGAAAAATTCAAAAAACCAAGTTTTTGGTTTTTTATTTTTATCTTTTACAAATAAAATTATTTTTTAACGAAATTTTGTGAAAACTTAGCTTTTCATGTCTTGAATACACCGTAATTTATTTGATTTGCAATATCTATTTTTTCATCTCATTTTGACTGAATACCGAAAAAACACCCTAATTTTCAATCGAAAATTCATCCGTCAAAATATCAACTTTTTTCAAAAAAATAGGGTGTTTTCTATTTTTTTGAAAAAAGTTTTAATAAATTGTTAATTTATAAAATTCATCCATTTCATATAATTTGTATATTCAAATATTATTGGAATATCATCACTATTCTCATGCAGGTAAGGGATACAAATTTGAAAGTGAGTGTTTGTATATCTCAAAATATCAAGGTAGACAAGAAACTAATTACAACTCTCGAACTTGAACATGACAGATGTTATTTCCCTCCAAATGAAATTCAGAGCAGGTTCTCTCAAATACATATCTCAAACTTATTGTCCCTAAGAAACGTCCTAGCAATTCGGCCTCTGCTGTAGGGTTATAAATTTTCTCCATTTTAGCGTTGTTTCATACAACACTCTAGTGTACAATAAACATTGCCCAGCAGTAAAATTTCTTATTGCTTAATTTTTCTTGTGACAATAAAAAAAACTTAAGTAGATGGTAGCCTCTAAAGTTGAAATTAGCTAATACGTTAAACATTTTGACACATTTGAGAAAACAAACAAGGAAATAGCGAGTTCTTAAACTTCGTTGGATTTTATTTAGGTTTCGAAAAGTTTTCATGACAGTTTGTAATAGATTACGATGGTATATAGCTAAATGAAAGCTTTGTTATAACTTACTTTTTTGTATAAAATCGATTGTGATACAATAATTATATAACATATTAATTTACGTCATATGTGGCGTGCAATTGGAAAGGCCTACATCCAGCAGTGCACTGCGATAGGCTAATGATTATAGTCCAGTCACCCCGGGATGTACCCGGTGTTGGGGTATGGCAAGGGGGACACCAGAAGCCGCTGCCGTGTTCCTGGTGTTCCTCTCGACTGCGGAGGCAGGCCGCCGCGGTGTTTAGTGGGTAGACCGATTGACCGGGAGTCCCACACACACCCTTCGTTTTTTCCAAGAAGGGTATGGGTTCCCCGCGTTTAAAAGATAAAAAAATCTGCCAAGTGCATGTCAGGCCACGCACAGTAAAGGGTTCCTCAGTCACGTGGATTTAAAATCGTATCCAATAGATAATTATTATAGTCCAAGATCCCAGAGCCGCCGGACCTACGTCATTTGTGCAAAGCTGAAATTTTCAGAATTATTAGTACAATGTCTTGTTAAGGTGTATGTGTACCCATTAGCTTCAAAGCGGGACGGTTTCTGGGGTAGCGCGAAATACAGATGGATAAAACCTTACTTACCTACGTTAAAGGTGCAAAAGCTAGTATTTACTAATATATTTTCTCTATCTGCCCCTAGTTTTTCTCTGGTTATTAAAAACTAACCGTGTATACAAGTATACAAAATCTGGCCGTTTAAAGTGGGTCAAAATCGTACCCAAAGGAGTTGGTTACAAACAAACAAACATACAGGTGAAGCTAATAAATAAACGTAAAAACCATTTAATATTTTATAATTCTATTCTTGAAATAATACCAAAGATGATATACCTCAGCTTCCTAATTACTACAAATATTTAAAGGTATCTGGGGGGATGATTGGCCCTTCGGACTGGTCTGGTCGCATACAAAGGGTCTTAAAATAGTACTTACTTTAGATAATATGTATAAAATTTAGGTTTGCTACTATAATGTAGTTTACTTAATTATTTCACAACTTTCAAGACGTCTGGCAGAAGTAAGGGCCCACCGAAAGTGTCTAGCAGTAATGAATTTTAATTTTAAATAATATTCTTGAAAAAATATGTAAATACTAGCTTTGCACCTTTATCGTAGGTAAGTAAGGTTTTTTACCATCTGTACTTCGCGCTACCTCAGAAACGGCCCCGCTTTCAAGCTAATGGGTACGCATACATCTTAACAAGACATTGTACTAATAATCCTGAAAATTTCAGCTTTGCACAAGTGACGTAGGTCTGGCGGCTCTGGGATCTTGCTCTATTATGTTTACATAGTAATGTGTTTATTTTGTATGACGTTTTCCAAGTGAGCGCATTTTACAAGTTAAGTCTCCATAACTCCTGAATTAATAAAGTCATCTAATCCGTTATAGTTTTCCTACAAAGTTTATTATGTGGACCACCATCACGATTTTTTCCAGATTTTTTGATAAAGCCGTTTAGCTTTTAGAGGGGGGGGGGGGACGCCCTGTTTTTACAAAAAAGTGCCCTTTAAAGTGGAATTTCTCGCAAACGGATACCTAAATCAAAAAATCGTCTTAGAAACCCTTTATTGTTTTTGAAATACCTATCTAATGATACCCCACGCGATGGGGTAGTCACGAGAAAAAATTTACATCCCCACTTTACGTGTAGGGGAGGTACCCCAAATAAAAATATTTTTCATAATTTTATTATAGCACTTTGTCGGCGTAATTACAATACATATTCATGCAAAGTTTCATCTTTCTACCACTTACCGTTTGGACGGTAAGTCGAGGACGGACGGACGGACGGACGGACGGACAGACGGACATGACGAATCTATAAGGGTTCCGAGTGATATACTTCGGAACCCTAAAAAGGTTAATGATGATGATAAACGTTTATTTCTTTCTTTCTTCATTGTATGCAGACCAAAAGAACAAAATAGGTGAAAAAAAAAGTACAGGTGAGTAACAATCAGCGGTTTTATCACCACAGCGATCAAAAGGTCCACTACGCACGACATATCACTGCCACCAGAACGAAAACTTTGAACAATCCTAAAACTAAACCGTCTCTTTAGCGACAGAGAGGCCTATGTCCAATAGTAAACTGTTAGTTTTGAAATGAAATATGTTATGATGATTGTGACATTTACTCAGCACGTTGTCATTCATTCAGTTTAGAGATAATGTAATAAGTGTATCTATTTATCTTGAGTGCGTTATGAATGTTTACTGGTATTTCAATATTCTTGGAATAACTCGTTCTACTTGTCCTTAATATCGTTATAAACAAACACATGTCGGGCTTAAATTGTAAGACAAATGGGAAAAGAAAATATAATAACACGGATCAAAATCAAATATTTTAGCAAGCATAAAGGTTTATAAGTTATGAACTGCTGTTTCTATATTCCATCTATATACATCATTATATATTGGAGTGCACAAGGTATGTAAGTATTTATTTTATAGGTTAGTCTAACCCACGATACTCTGCTCCTTACCAAGGCAGGTTCTAAGGTAACCAGGCTGGTGACAAACTCCCGTATATGTACATTTCTAAATACTTACATACTATAGGTAAATTACACAGTGCACATGATCAATAGACATATGCCAACTCAAAGAGGTTCAAAACGTTGATGCAGTATAATTATTGTTAAATTTATTTTTATACACCTATATGAAAAACTCTTTCTCCTAGAGTTTATTTTTCCCATAAATATATGGGGTCAGCTACTAATTCAACCAGTTTTACCTGAATATCAGTTTTTCCACGAAGCGCCTGGCATCGTACTTACGCAACCCTGGGAGTGAACTGAACTTAAAGATTGAACTAGTTGCTAGTATATTTGAGAGCCCTGACTTCCCAATAATGATTGGCACAAATTTTTCACCGTCTCTCTCTATCTCTCTCTTTCAGATACAGTCAGTAGTTACTAAAAGTTCATATATCACAGAATACACGTCTTATTCCTACAATTGTTTTTTACATAAATAATACATCTGTTTCGTAGTTCCGTGGCAATCAAATTTAAGCTTCTGAAATTCCCCCATAAAGGTCTTGGGGCTCTGAACGAAATTTGTTTGTATTACACGGTTAATATTACCAGCGAATATTAATAACAGGCAGTCATTTGCTGCGATTCTAATTTGCGATCCCGGAGTGAGCCTGGGTTGCCAGAATGATCCCATTTTGAAACATGTGTGCACTTAATCTTCCTTTCTTCCAGGTATACTAAATTAAAGCTCACAGTATATAGGCATAATATTAGTCATAAAGAGAAGGAAAAATATATTTTATTTAAGTTTTATAAAGTTAAAATATATTTTATTTAAGTTTTATAAAGTTAAAGTTCAAAATATATAGACGCGCTTATAAGCATTTCTATTTTTGGTTCTTTTTTATTCTGTTCGGTTTTTATTCTGGAACCAAAAATAGAAATGCAATGAAAAATAGAAAAAACATACTACTGTATGTTTTTCTAAATAATGTTTTTTTTTTTCACCAGTTCACTAACGTGTTTTTACTTTCTTAGCGAGAAAAGGTTTAGATATTCTGTAAGCATTGTCATCGTTTTTTACAACTACCTATAATAAACGTTTACAATCACATATATATGTAATTGTAAACGTTAGTTATATCACAATTTTAGAATATTTAAACATTATATTTTAAAAAGTTTCAAAAGCTGCAATAGTTTAATACAAAAGGTTACTACTGGAGTGTTAACCTATTTTAATTCAAAAAGTATTCACAGCGTATATATATGACTGCACCTTTGGTCTAGTGGTTTAAGTGGGCTCCATGCCGTTTTCTGCTGCCCAAAGTGTCGTGGGTTCAAATCCAACGTGGGACAGCACTTTGTGTGATCCAGAAATTGGTGTCCGTTTTATGTATGTTTGTAAACTTCCCCGCGACACAATAATATATATTCCTAAAGTGGAAGTTGTCTTAAAAAATAATAATTTAAATGTCAAATAAATTATCATTGAAGTTAAATATATCATTTCATCTGTACCTGCTGGTTTTGGTACACTGGTAGTGTATGCAATTACTATACTTAAAATAAATTTTCGATGTCAAACTAACCAAATGTATGATCAACAAAGATTTGTTTCGAGGTTTGGATGTTTCTTATGTACAATATTGTGTATATATTTATGAAAAAAGTATATTAATAAAAGTTGTCTTAGTTTTTTGTTGTCATAGTACAAAAGTTCTGTGCGTTTAGGACTTAATTTAATATTTAATCTCAAAAACAATTCCACAGTCTCACCATTCTAGATAATACGTACGGAAATTTATTAGAAAACAAAAATAACATATATTTAAAAAGTAAAGTATAATTATTTACTGTTATATTCTGGGTTGCGACATTTTTTTGTATTTTTAGCAAAGAAGTATTTAGGAAATGGAGTTGCTTACGAAAAACAAAGTACCCAACACACAATTAGCCATCTGCAAAAGTTTTGTCATTGTTTTTTATTTATAGACAGAGCTTTAAGTAATGTGGTTGGAAAAGGGACGAAGAGAAAAATAATTTGGTAAAAAGAACGTTAGCGATGATACAACTTTTTGTAATTACAAATAACAAGGATACAAGCTGATCATACATCCGTTTGTATCCTTGTTAGTTGTACCTGTTACTCAATGCCTGTAAGTCTAAATATATATTTCACGTTGGTGTTGCATACATTAATAATAATGTACACAAAAATTGTTAACGTGTTTTTTTTTTAATTACTTTTGGAGGTTTTTTGCCGGTTCTTCTCCATAGGAATGATGTAGGTATTGGAACAGCGCAACTACAGTCAGCAATGTAACGTTTCGAAAGTTCCTGAAAAGTCCTACTTGAAAATTATAATCGGAGACCGGGATGATGCAAAATCATCTTACTAAGTCGCCATGGGCTACGATGCTGTATTGTATACGCTCTAAAGAGGATTTTGGCTCCTATTCCTGGATTCTACATATGCTTTCGATCAAGTAGCTCTGAATCACTTTGATAGACTCCGATATAAAAATCAAATCAAATCAGACCATTTTTATTTCAAATACATCAATACAACGGCACTTTAGAAACGTCAAGTAGTCAGTCAGTAGTCAGTCGTGAAGCTAATTCTCTGTTCAAATTCGTAGATTCTATGGAGAAGAACAGTCAAGAAACTCTATGGACACTCTTTTCCAACATAGATTTTACAATTTTTGGTTACATTATTTTAGGTATTTTATTAACAGTTAGATGTGAGGACAATGTAACGATGCTACACTGCTGATTACACTGGTAGTGTCTAAAAATGATAAAAAATGAATCTAATAATATAATATAGCAGTTGTGAGATGACCAGGCCCAACTGGCGGCGAAAAAGAAAAAAATATATACGTGCAGCAGGAAGCAGCGAGGTGACAGCCTAAAACATAATTCTTCATTCTGGCTTCAAATTTAGGCACCTCGGGACCTCTTGAATAAACTTTCAAACATCTACAACGATAACCATCTGTATTCCAAGTAACTTTACCTAACTGATGAACAATGTTTATAATTCACCTCAGACGTACTCTAATTTATTCCAAATTGTTAAATTTTCTCTCAGGAACGTTTTGTAGATCTAAGAAATTTATTTATTACAAGACTATTGAGATTAGCTGTTAATGTTAATAACAGGTTGTAAATCGTTCTGGCTTACACTTCTGATTTTCGTCCATGGTTTTGCTAACAATTATTTCAATTTATAAACATGTATCTTCTGAACAATTCAAACAATTCAGCATTTTAAATCTAAATATAAAGCTGAAATGTTTATTTCGTGCTATTAGCGCCATTTTTGGTCAGCAGTGACTACTACACAGCCGTCTGTCATCTGCAAACCGATCTGTTTTCACCAACGAGGCGCAGGATGGCGCTCATGTCGGAATCAATCGACTCACTGCCATAGACTTCGTTTTATTGATAGATTTTTTTAATTCTAGTTTTGTCTCTGAAAATGGCGTGATGTTTGTGTTATTTTGTAGGGAGGTAGAATGGTTATTCCATGAAGACCTTGAAATAGGATATAAAAGCCAGCCTTCCTCTTAGAAGATTCATTTTTCCTACTGAGCTAAAAGTCGAACTAAGTTTCTTTGTTATTTCTTAATTGTGAAGAATAATTTTGTGATAAGCGCCCACAGTTTGTGGTAAGTCCTTATAATTCTCTTGTAAACTTTATCTAGGCTTTCTCGTGTGTGTAGACATGTATTTTAGAATAGGGTCTTTTTCTCAGGGTCGCATGGTATATCTGAATATTGCTGGAAAAGCCTTTCACGTGCCCCAAGAGTGAAACCAGTTCAGATCAACGCTGTTCCCTTCACTTAAGGCTCCACTGCCATTGTCGGGCGATCTCCTGTGGAAGTGGCCATCCCGTACTGCTCATTTCTCAGGCCAGTTACTGGGTCACGAAGGGGGTTACTTTGTTCATTTTATTATTAATAATATTATTCTATTCCACCGGTACGCGCTTCCCGAGGCTACAAGATGAGAGACCCGTGGGACCATGTCGGGGTGGCCTTGTTTTCATGCCCGACGCCTGCACATCCCTGTCGAGCCCCCATAAGACCAAGGCAGCTTAGAAAAGATGAACTTTAATTTAGATATCGATCCTCTTATTAATTATTATAAAAATGACTAATAATTTATATTGTTAATGTTAACATCCTTTTGTATAACTGCCTGTACTCTCTAAATGTATTATATACTGAATATATATATGTGTGAAACCGATAATCTGTGTTTCCTTGAAGAGTTCCCTAACCGCCCATCGTCACTAGCACACACACCCTTCTAGTACTCCTTCGTTTGTGGTATTCAAAATTTCTTTGTGAACGGCGCCCTGAGCATCTCATGTTCTGCTGACTGTGTCGTCGGTGAAGTGATTCCCCCTGGATAGGGCTAGGGCCTACTATCCCCCCTAAACAGGGCTAGGGGTTACACACATACTATGTCATATGGCCTATAACTTCCGGACGATCAACAATTCAGGATGCTTCTAACGTTACCTCACTTTTGATAAGTAGTTTAGGAGCATTGAGTTAAAAAATGAACATACATCATACATAGTCCGTCAAAATCATAACCCTCCTCTGAAGTAGCCGGGTATAAAACTGTTATTTGATATTACAGACAGACACATCAATTTTATTTATTTGCTTAGATTGTATTTTCCTTGTGTTTACTGCAGTGTTGGGCATTAATCAATTAATATTTTAATGGTCGTAGTAATTGCTTTAAAAAAATAATTGCAATTAATATAATTGCAAAATTCATTGCAATTGATTTAATCACAATTAATTTAATTGCAATTAATCTGTCAGTTGCATATTGCAATTAATTTATTTAAATTGAATTATGTTATTTGCAAGATACAATTAAAATAATGCAAGTAATTTTTGAATTGTTGCAACAAACAATTAAAACTAACAATTAATAATCATGTTTTTCTTCACTGCACCTGTGTAGGTGCACACAATATAAATTTGTTTGTTTGTTGTTCAGGTAAAAACCTTTTTCGTTCGCGCGGGCGCAGGTAAGCGAAAAGTCAAGATCGTTTATCAAAGTTATAAGCTCTCGCTCAGACTTAAGGCCATCTACTTCTTCTGCCAGCCAGTCTGTTCAGTCAGTCCTGTCAGTTCAGTCAATCCTGTCATATCAGTATGTTTAGTCAGTCTTGTCAGATCAGTTCAGTCAGTCCTGTCAGTTCATGTCAGTCAGTCCTGTCAGTTTAGTTCAGTTCAGTTGGTCCTGTCAGTTCAGTTCAGTCAGTCCTGTCAGCTCAGTTAGTCCTGTCAGTTCATGTCAGTCAGTCCTATCAGTTCAGTTCAGTCAGTCAGTCCTGTCAGTTCAGTTCAGTCAGTACTATCAGTTCAGTGAGTCAGTTAAGTTCAGTCAGTCAGTTCAGTATCTTCTACTTCTTCTATTTACTTTATTTAAATTTAATTAAAGTTTAATTGCAGGAACAATTAACAAGTGATTAATTGTTAATTGCAAAACTATCAGTTAACAACTAATTAACTGTTAATTGCAAAACTAACAGTTAACAATTAATTAATTGTTAGTTGATATTTTACAATTAACAATTAATCAAATGTTATTTGTTCCTTGCAATTAAATTTTGCCCAACACTGGTTTACTGTAAAGATTACCTTTTACCGGGAATGTTATTATATGATATTCCTTTTATCAGTGTTGTAGATTTAAAAAGAAAAATACCAGCTCGCGGCGATTTAAATATAGATAGGTTTGACTTAGTTTCGTTCAATGCATTTTTTATAAAACAGGTTTTGCATGCATTTTTAGGGTTCCGAAGTTTATGACTCGGAACCCTTATAGATTCGTAATGTCGTATCCGTTTGCGAGAAATTCCACTTTAAAGGCCACTTTTTTGTAAAAACAGGAGTTGTGTTTATCACGGGAATAGAGTTACCATGACGGGTCGTAATAATTCTGAGTCTGAATTCAATCGATCACTTCAATTAACTTTTAAGACATTTACGAATTCAACTTTATCAGACAATAATAATAAAAAAACCTATATATTACTATTTTTTTATTCTTTATACTCGATTTCATATAACATTTAGTATCGTTTGATTATATAAAAACTTAAAGCTTTTTAATGGCGTCGAACGCTTTCGAGCATTAGCTACGAAGGACAAATTAGAAAGCAAGGTACTGATGATTTGTTAATTCAAGTGTCGCCATTATGTTTATATTGTAAAACAATCTTTTGTATATATTTGTAACATTTTAGCCAATGCTTTTAAAAACTACGCTTTATTAGTTTTCAATGACAACAATTAAGTACTTTTTTAATTATTTTATAAGCAAGTTTTGTTTTTGTTTATTTAAGCTAATGGAAAGTAATTATAGCAGCAAATTTTAGGCATGGTAGCCGACTAATACGTCGATATCTTTCAGTTAGATCGCGGACGAATCTGTTTCTATTGGCAGTGCTTTTGAAAATACTGAAGATTTTAGTTACATGTTTCCTAGAGAGAGATGTATGTACGTGCGTATGTGAGACTTTGTTAGCTTTCAAATCCATTTAATGCTAGACGGACGTGATCTAATTCTGAAAGGTTAACTTCCGCAAAGTGTACGCGCGTCTAGTCCCTTGACGGTCAGTTTCAGTACCCCAGTATCACAAAACATAAAACTAAACTAAAGTAACCAGGATACGTCCCAGAAAAGGATTTCGAAAATTTAAAGAAAAATAAAAATGGTAATTAAACCTTTTATTTCCAACCATTATTTAAATTAGAAACGTGACGATTTCAAAATATAAGAGCTTTGGTTTGGTTAAGTAAATTATACTTAATTTCGATTGTGTTTTTGTACCTAAACAAATATTCCGTCAAAGCCTTCGAGGGTTGTATATGGAGATTGGATTTGTTAAAGTAAATATTATTCCGTGCCACATATCAAAATCCTTGATTACTTGTAATTCACGTCTAATACTTGTATTTGGATTAAGCAATTTTTTACTTTTTAATTTTTTAAAAGAGGTCAGAAGGGAAAAGTAACATATATATACATTTTTGGTAATACTGCAAATCACTGAAAGAATTCCTGGCCTTTTCTGGCCCTGTAAATATTAAACCTCTAATTTTTATAAATGTTTTAAAAATCTAAAAATAACTTTCTTTTGCTTGTGGTGTGCAATTGCTTTGCTTTTGCCGAATTATTGTCATGGTGCAATAAGATGCGACTTCTAAGTCGTTTTTTCCCTAACTTTCTTAAAGACATTTGTTTGCCCACGATTTGTTTGTTTTCTGTCCTCTTCACACATCCCTACAAACCGTTGATGCTTCCTTTCCGTAATGTAACAATATATCCATTTTTCATCCCCTGTCACAATGCCATAAACAGCATTGGATTTTACTTTTACAACATTTTTACACCTACCTACTTGATTCCATTTGTTCTGGAGTGAATTCGTGAAGAAATTGGAAGCAATGTTTTCTAAATTTAAAAATATTTTTTAACTTTAGTTCATACTAATCTCTAAATGACTTCAAATTTCCTCATAAGTGATACGCCGATTTTTCAAAGTCGTCTGTCAGTAATCACATTTTCTTCCGTGTTCGCAGTAAACGGGTCGACCTTGGTGAATTTCATCATGGAGAGAAACAGTGTTTCTAAAGTATTTTGAAGACAAGCAGTGCACTCTTGGAGAGAGAGTGAAGTTTTAAAGTCATAAAAAACAATCGTTACGAAATCTTTTCATTTTAGCTATGGACAATAAACTTTAATGTAACTCCAGATATAAAACACGATGGAGTTTCCACCAAAATGTATCTTTATCAACAAATAAGTTTAAGTATTTAAAAAAAATTACATTCGAAATTCAAACATTGATGGGCGGCCAGCATGCAATGCAAAACTTTCAGATATTGAAATAATACATTCAAATGTTCTCCACACAATAATACATTTATGTAAAAACACATTTAAATATGTAAATACACTCAATACATTATTGCATTTGTATTATTTTTAAGCCTCAGACACGCTACTAAAAGTAATTATCTTTATTACTTGATGTTATCTTCTAATTAATTAAAGGTAGCCCCATTATAATGATTACACATTTAGTTATGCTAATATTTCTACCAGGTACATAATTAACTTCGAACTTATCTAGACTTGAGTATCGCTGTTTGAAAGCTACCAAAGTTACAAAAAGGCAAACAATATACACGGCGGAGTAATGATCTTAATTTAATTTTATAAATGCGTAAGTTTGTGAGAATAGAGGTAGGGATGAAACTTTACAGTAACACGGTTTATAACTCAGAACAATATAAGCTATTATTATTTATCGAACTAAGTAGCGTGCAATTGGAAAGGCGTATGTCCAACAGTGGACTGCTATGCTGAGCTGCTCGGCCTCTGGAGAATGACGCAGAAACAACTGAACAGGCCGTCAAGGTCACCATGCTGCATTACCACCCTCACAATGAGCATGGTGACTCCTACTCCTAGATTCTACTCCTGCTTTCCATCTATAAGTGTTTTTTTTGTTTTTTTTTTTATGTAAGCCTCCCAAAGTGACTCTATTATGTAAAGTATAATGCGTATTGATTTTATCAGTTTCTACACACTGGCTATGTTTCAATATTTTACATAGCCATCTGTACCTATCCTATACCTACGTAAAATAAATATATAGCACATCTTTCACTCAACGCCATCTAGTCACAAACTAAACATAGACATACTTTTTTTTTGTTATTACGTACGTATTATACATAGAAAACACCCAAACTCCGAATCAAATATTTTCAAATCACACAAACATTTGGTCTTACCCGGGAATCAAACCTGAGACCAAAAGTATAGCTTATTTATAGCATATATATATTTATATATAATATAACAGCAGTTTATAACAGCGATACGATGATTTTAAAACAAATCTCTGGTTTTGTTCCTTTTAAGTATTCATTAATCAAGCTTCTCCGCGAAAACCGATCTTGTGCTGCCCGCATCTAATGGCTACATCACAAACTTTCTCGATATTCAAATTCACTGCTTAATTTGAGTGGCTTACTAAGCAGAGTTGTAAATTAATTCCACCCCATAAAACAATCCCTTATTAGAATGGGTTATGAACATGGCTGTCTGAAATTGTACTAAATTATCTACATTACTGAGCATATTAATTATTAGTATGAGCTTCTAAAGGCGCCCAATTCAATTACAGATATACTTACCAATAAAAAATCAAAGTGTTGCTTATTATAAATCCTTTATTCCTTGAAGTCGTCTCATAATAAAACAAATCCATTATGATGCAAGTCATAGATATAACCTATTACTTGGTAAAAGTGGTTTTGTGTTTGAACGGAGATTAAGTCTTACTTTTGTTTACATTTAAAGTTAAGCAAGCCACCTTACCACTTCTCGAACGTAATCTTATCGTTCCTTTTCTGTTCTCCACTAATATTTGCCGTGCCTTACATAGCTATATGATCGGCATAGTTAGTTATATAGTATACTAGTTGACCCAGCGAACTTCGTACCGCCCAACTTTAAAATTCCAGAACTTGATCGCAGCACCACCTACGGGGTCCAATTGCGAATCTAAACCATTCCCAGATCCCCCTGAACACACACAAAAAATTTCATCAAAATCGGTCCAGTCGTTTGAGAGAAGTTCAGTGACATACACACTCACAGAAGAATTATATATATAAAGATTAGCAATAGCAAATGTATTACATATTTTGGGTGAGAGAGGTTATCTCAAAAGTCCTGTGGAACTCCGAGTAGTAGAGATGACCAGACCACTTATACAATATTTTCTGAAAGTTTTGCGCGTAAATACATTTCGGTGACTCATTTTTGTTTTGTATTGATAAACATACATATATCAAAAACGTGAGAGAGAATGAAAATTATGAATTAAAATTTCATTGTATTGAATATTCCTACTATTTTTAAGTTGCCTTCATGCACAACTGTCGTATGATATATTATAGAATGAACATGGTGTCTTGCGCTCCAACACTTATAATTCTGAAATATCGCGAGAGAACGTTCCAATCCGGTTTTGTGCTTGAACGGCAATCTGGAGATGCCTTAGTATATCATCGACCACTCTACTCTTAAAGTTTATTTTATGAACAATCCATCAATCACTTCATTTTCGTTGTTGTTATTCTTCAAATCTTATTTTATTTTGTACATTCTCTCTTTCGCTAGAAGGTTTTAATTGTGGATTAATACTCTATATTGTTTTCTGCATCAATAGTATTGTTAAAGAACCCCGCGACTAAGCGATGAAAGGAAACAAAAAAAATCTTCAGATTTGTTACAATATTAAATATATGTCGGGCTCTGTTGTGTCCTTTAGGAGAGGGCAATGTCCAGCAGTGGACAGCAACAGGATGCTCATGTTTTTTTTATGTATAATCTATTTAATTAACTGATCTATATACAATCGTAATTGTTAACTGTAAAATAGATAATTAAAAATCTGTTGAAGAGTATTTCCAAAAAAAAGTGTACCAAACAGCATCATTTTGAGTCAGTAATTTAAACACATTTACCACACAGTAAAGAAAAATGTAATCAACTTTTTATCAAACATTTTTCACAGTAATATATAACATTAAAATGTATTCGATCAACCCTTACTGACAGTTTATTTATTACAGGATCCAACGAACCTCTTGTTCAATGTTGATTGATCTCGTAATAATGTTGTTAAATAAACAGACCAAAGTAAATACGTCCCTATTAACATTTTGATCTGCAACCTTCATACCTACTTTTAAAGTACATTAATCTTATTTTGAACCATTACTGTTCATATCTGCCCCAGATTCAGACCGGGGTAACTACCTAAACTTATCTGTTGTTGTTTACCTGTCCAAATTAATGACATATTTTGGAAAGAGTGTGTATCAATAAACTTTCAGCGTACAAAGAAATTTATTTTAAAAATAATAATTCACGTTCAAAATAACCAAGATATTAACTCTCATTTAAAAAAAAACTAAATTTATGAAAAACCTTAGTGTTTTTATAATATTTTTCCTTCCTTAAAATATCTCACAAACGGCGTCTAATCCATAACTATTTAATTTCCGTACTAAAGTAATTAAAATTAGATAACTTGAATAAAATGAAATGATGAAGGATTTATCAGAATATTGTGAAATAAAGAAGACAATGAACAAGAATGAAATTACAGCAACAGACATCTAAGATAGCGAACAATATCAGCAGTATCTAGACGACGATATCGATTTTATCGCTAGATGATATTGATTGAGATGGCAGTGGAAAATAACTCGAAGCAAAAGAGAATTTAATATCTCTTTTATTCCGATTCAGATGCTATACGTAGTTTATTAGTATCTTGTGCGAAAGATATAACAGAGCACAGATGATAGCATTATTTTTATAAATATATATTATTTTTCCTTTCTTCGTATTAAAAAAAAAAATTTATTAATGTGATAATGAGAACAATTATAGCTTTATACATTATAATACACAGTACATCAGCTAATTTCAGCAAGGACTTAGTACTGGCCGCAACGTGTGTAGGTCATCAGATTAATAAGAGGGTACCGTACGATCTCTTTTGAGGCAGCTAGCCTGTTTGCCGGATCCGCACCCTGGGATCTGGAGGCAGTACTTCTTTCGATAGAGTATCGGTGGCCAAAGGATACTGGTGATCAGGGCGAGTTACCAGTACCTCGAGAAGTAGAGGCAATTCGAGTTGAGCTTCGACAAATCTTGATAACGGAATGGGAGCAGCGGCTTGCGAGACCCAGTGCGGGACACGATGCTATAGCGGCAAAAAGACCCGCGAATCTACGGGAGTGGCTTGAGAGGAAACACGGAGCTTCTTCCGGATGACGCAGGTGTTTTCCGGACATGGTTGTTTTGGCAAAGACCTGTGTCGGATTGGCCCACATAGGTCGATTTCGCGAATTTAGGCGGCCAAAACTATTTTACTGTGTTAACAGTTTTTATATTTTTTACTGAAAATATAAATGAACATTAAGATTTTAATAAAAAAATATATTATTATGTTGTCTCAGCGGACTAATTCACGGGACGATGCCCGGTCCTTTGAGACTCAAGAATATATTTTCATCAGAGTCGGCATCTTCTGTAAATTTCTGCCTATACCGCGTTTGTTCTGAGCCGTTACAACCCCATTTCTATATAATAGTTAATGATTTTCTTTCATTAAAATTAAGTGTTATCAAAACTTCTTAAAGGAATTGCGATAAGCGCGTAACTGTGTGATCAATTAGGCTTTGAAGGTCCATTTCCGCGTAGGTTGCCGTTACCCGTAAAGCCGATTTCGGCGGGTAACAAACACTATTGCTTCGCTTTCAACAAAAGGTCATAACAAGGGAAATGTCTTTTGTTTGTTGCTCTTATTATTTCATATTGTCTACGTGTGAGATCAGCCTCAACAAACATCTTAAGTGCTTCGAAGAAGGTCAACTTCATCAACCTTAGAATAACCCTTTTTGTATTGACTGGTTTTTGTTGGCGAATTGGTTATGTCCTTCAGGACTTTGGACGCATTTCTTTTACGCAGCATGGACTATTACTTCAGGGTCTACCAGGGTCTCTTCCAAGTTTGGTTGTTGCCATGGTCCGGTCTTCAAAGGAAGCGGCCGGACGGGAAAGAGATAGCAGCATTGCTCCCTCTGCCTGTAGAGGACGCACCGGGCGCCGGAGGGCATTCAATGATCTCCGGCCGCCCTAAAAAGTGGCCTGCGGACTGCGGCCTTGTCGTCCGAACAGCTACAGGCCCAAGAGGCTACGCACAGTTTTTCTTTTGTGCCACAAGAAAATCATGACCAATGGGCGACGAGCAAGTTGTAACAGGATCTGTCTTGGTGGAGACTGATCGAGACTTGGGGGGTGGCGGAAGAATGCAATCGCGAATCTCGCTTCCCCCAGGCGGTGGTGTAAAAAAAAGGACTTAGTACTGAGTATTAAGTAAGTTTAAAGAAATAATGTTGATACAACCAAAATTTACTGTTCAGCAAGAGCAACCGTCAAGTGACTTAAAAATTTAATTGCATAAAAGTATAAATATTATAAATATATGTATAAAATTTTACTGTTTTGTAAAAAATATTTTAGTTATAGCTATGTTACTGCTAAGATTATATCAGTCTACAAATCTTTAGAAACTTTCAAAATTTCCATCGAAAATCAATACTTACATAATATATAATAAGTTCAGAACGAACTCATTTTATAAGCTATCTTCTCACCTATCTTACCTCCTAAATAACTTAGTAGATTTAATTTAAAATCAGCTAAGCAGATGACCCTCTCAGAATACCCCTCGATTATAATCATAATCGACTTTTACCTTGAGAAAAATTTTACCTTTAACGCTGGTACGTACTCAAATTGTTTTTTTTTTTAATTATAATTAAGTACTTTTGAGATAAAGAAATGTGTAGTGGTGTGCAATGGGAGAGGCCTATGTCCAGCAGTGGACTGAGATAGGCTGATGATGATGATGATGATGATGAGATAAAGAAAACTTTTATTATATGTGCAATATCTACTTAATTATCATATCTATTTAGTTTATATATGACCTATAGATTTATATATATATTTTTTTAACCATGATACTTTAGATTGTTATACAAGATATTCTTTTATTAATTTATTTTGCTGGTAAAGATTATAATTGTTACCTGCAAAATAAACATTATTAATAAGATCAGTTCTTTAAATATATAATTTACAAAATATATTAAATAAATGTAGAAACTAAATTTTCTATGAAAAAAGGAAAGAAAGACCCTTATTGTCACCTATACTAAAACATACTAATATAATGATGATTTACAGTAGAACATATACCGTTATGTAGAACTGGTTCTTGGGATTTCAATAGTATAATTAACGGAATTTCGAAAAAAGTCGAGTTACTATTGTATGACTCTGAGGTACAATTAATAACTTTAGTGGCAGCCTTTTATAACATCTATATAAACAAATAGTGATAGATATATAGAGTATATACATATATTCTTCATAAATGTACTGTTTGATACTGATCATAGTTATAATTTATCTATACGTCAACTACTGTTTAATAAAAATATAATTACATCGCAGGCTTATAAACAAAAATACAGGAAAGAAAAATTTCTCGGGGAAAGCAATTTTTTTATGTGTATTTAAATTAACTCTGACGGAACTTACAGGTATTTATCTTAGAAAAAGTTGAAACTTAACTAATATGAAATCAAACATACAATAAGAGAAACATGAAAGTGGGTATCACAGTATTGCTAGTTGGATATCAATCGTTATGGCCAGTTGGACCCTTAAAACTTCTACAAAACTATGATACCACCTACTTGAATTGTGGAGGTCTGATTGCAGTAGCTCCACGTAAAAAATCGAAGTATAAAGAACCCAGGTAACTTGTGTGAATACCCTGTAAGGGTTAAGAACTATAATAAAATAGCTTTCGTCCGCGGCTCCACCCGCGTGTATATCGATTATCGCATTAAGAAACCTATGTTCTTTCTCAGGCCCCAGACTATCGGAGTACCAAATTTCATTCAAGAAAGCATGACACACAGACAGCTACTTTCGCATTTACAATATTAGTGAGGATTAGTAAGGATTATATTCTAACGAGGTTTGTTATAGAAAACCAACGGCAGTAATATTTTATTGTCAGATTTTTCCAATGCATCTACGTAAGTAGTAAACGCTTATCACTGCAATAAAAAAGCAATAAATGATGTTGCCGACGTAACGATCTCCTCGGCTACCATTAATAAAGTTCATTTTCACTTTGCTTGACCGAGTTTTTCTGATGTCTATAAGAATGTAGAGTGTTCCTTATCAATAAAGATCTGTCTGTACCCTATCATACTTCATATTGTCACGCTTTGGTGGCAGAAATAAGATAGAAAAACATGGATAAAAGAACATTAGAAGAGGTTTGTAAATCATGTAAAAATTGTAAGGCTAGTATTTCGAGTTTTTGAAGCGTAGATCTTTATAATCTATATTATTTCCTTAATTTATTTAGGGTCGGGTCGTATATTGGTTAAAGCGGTTTTACCTGAATATCAGATTATATTATATTATAATACCAGACCAGAATTTCTATGGAGCAGCTGGCATTAAGCCTCTATAGCCTCCCCAATACTAACCTGAGGGTGAACTGAATAGGAAAGTTGAACATTAAAGGTTTTCGAAGAGTATATGTCGCAATAAAATTGTAAATAACTAGTTGCCTAGTTCATATTACACTCTGTCTAAATTATAACGTTGAAAGTTTTTAGTAGTAGTAGTTTGTGTACTGCTTACAATGAAACGCATTATTTTTCACTAAATTGTATATAATCTGTTGATCTGAAAAGTTTTTTTTTTCATGCTAATTTTAGGCGCTGCATCTAAAATTCACACAGAAAGTGTTCAATTTATATTCTTTACAAAACAGTCCCCTTATTTGGTCGCATTCGGAGGTCGAAGGAGGAGTGCAAATTATAGCCTTCTGCTATAATTTGATAAAAAATGTATTTAAAATACTTAAAATCAATAAATAAAAGTCACAAACACTATCATGTAATTGACACACACACGCATAGATACTAGGTACATAGGTAACATTGGCGAAATCCACGAATAAAGAAGTGTATTTAACAATGGAACCTCAATAATGTTGCCTCTTATGTCAATATCAGTCAATATCATCAACCCATAACGTCCTACTGCTGGGCTAGGGCCTCCTCTCAAAGAGGGTTAAGGCCATACGTCCCCACGCTGGCCGACTGCGGGTTAGGGACTGGCAAGACACGTTGTGGCTACGTAATCTTGCCTATGGATGTATTTAAGCCGTCCGAAGGCCTCCAACTATGCTTCACGACTGCTACCTTATGACAGCAACCGGGACCGACTGCTTAACGTAACCTCCGAATCACGGACACGCCATGCCACATACGGTCACCCATCTAGGTCTGACCGCGCCGTAGTTGCTTACCCTAGGTGATTGTTTCCAATCACCTAAGGCCACTTGGCTATAAGCGCTTAGCGCTATGAGTTATATAATTCAAATTAATTAAGATCGAATTTCGATAACTTGGCGACCACTAGTTACTTAGTAGAGGAATATAATATAAATATTTTCGGACATCTTACACACAACGCCATCTAGTCCCAAACTAAGCAGAGTTTGTATTATGGGTACTATACAACTGATATTAATACATAAACATACTTTTTTTCGTAACATATTATACATAGAAAAACACCCAAACTCCGAAACAAACATTTGTGGATCACACAAACATTTAGTCCGACCCGGGAATCGAACCCGAGACCTCTTGATCAGTAGCCGCATACGCTGACCACTAGACCAACAAGGCAGTCAAATGAGTGACAATGAGTGAGCGTCTAACAAACGTCGTTGGAAAAACGATTTGAAATAACGATAGGTATTAAGTACATACTTTTGAACAGTCTTGTTTAAAAGTATGTACTTAATACCTATCGTTATTTAAGTCTAGCCTGCTTTCTATTGAACATAAAAATGTAAACACTTACGATAGCGCATAATATTGTGTGATGAGTCGATTCGACACCAACATACCACTTGACCGTTTAGAGACGATGTCACCATATTATCACGCACTGACATGGCATAATCTATGACATTTATGATGGGTGAGGAGGTTAATGTTCAGCGTAAATAATTTCTAAGTTTAATATTACACTTAATATAATTAAGCGAAAAAGACTTGAATTTCTTATAATTCTTCACAGATTCGTGAATTATCTTTTATATATTTTATAAACTGCACTGTTGCAGTATCCATTCAATGTATTCATTATAATCATCTTAGTCGACAGACGTCCGCTCTTGAATAAAAAAAAACATCCCCACTTATAAAAATATTATTCATAATTTTATTCTAGCACTTTGTCGACGTGATGAAAACACATATCCATGCAAATTTTTATCTTAATCGTTTCGAAGATAAGTCCAGGAAGGACGGATGAACAGACGGTCATGGCGAAACTATAAGAGTTCCGAGTCATGAACTTCGTAACCCTAAAAAGAATAGGGTGCTAAAATCGAAACAACTACTTACTTAAGCAGTATGCAAAGGGAGGGCACAGAAAAGTTTCGTTTAGGGATGAGGTAGTAAGTAAATCTTCCCAATTAGTCAAAACAATACACCGTAGACATCATCCCACTTCAATGATTGTTAATTCCGATGTTAGCTATAAAGGAGTAACGGAGCCATATTTATGTGAAAATGGTATGAAAACATCAGCACAAGTGTATCAAAATAAAATCCTTGAGAAGACGGTTGGACCACTTAACATCACGATGTTCCATGGCCAAGAAGAGCGAGCAAGACTCAGCGGCGGTTCATAAAGTTCCTCTCAAGATTTGTTGGGAACGAACGTGAGCTCTTCCAACTCATCCCTTCCTCTACAGAACAACACGATCTGACAAGGGAAGTCACCCCTTCAGAGTGGTGGACATACACTCCAGAACTAAGCGGTTCGGGTCTTCCTTCTTGTGCCGAGCAGTTAAACACTGGAACTCACTACTCATGTTTTTCTTTTATACTATCCCGGGTCCTTTAAGCGGGGCGTGAAAAAGCATCTCACTAGGCCGCCATACTGCTAGCATTTGCAGTGAGTATGGCAACCCCCACTTGTGGATTTTACTCATGCTTTCCATCAGCCATAGTAAAGTAACCTTGGCAGGCGTTATTTATAAAAAAAAACATTCCGGACTTTATCAGAATCGAAGACCTTATTGTTTATGGTCAGTTTTAGAGAGTATGGTTTGCTCTAAGCATCATGGTAATTTGGAGTCCCTAAAGCTATTCACAAGATTAGCAGCAAATAATTTTTAAATGAAAAGAGTGCGTGCTTCTATTGATAACTGGCCTCAGCGTTTAAAGAATTGTATAGCAGCGAATGGAGATCATTTTGAATAAGCTGCATATATTTTAAATATTTCATTTAGATCTTTCCTTCTATCAAAATTTATGATAAGGTACATATTCACCATCCGCTACAATTTAAGTCAACGCACACTATCCAAGCACGGCAACGGCACCGCTCCAACCCAGCGAATAGCTTGTCATTTGAATTCGACCCTAAAATCGTATGTCGTATAATATGTTTCATAACATCAGTATAAAGAGCTTGCAACACGCGGTTGGCGTGCGTACGACGAGCTTGCACCTCGCGGGCTGCTTAGCGCGCTGGCAGGTAGCGGTAGTCAAAATTCAATACGGAGCCGTGCCGCAGTTGTGCCGTTACCGTGCCGTTACAGTGTGCTATGACCTTTACTCATAAAACTAAATACATCCAAAGGTTGTCTAATACAGTTCGTTATCAGCGATAAGACCCATTGTATCTACCAGTCAGTAGCATTCTATTTGAGATCGCTCGTAATATTATATGGTGAACAATAAATAACATTCTATCTATGCAACAGTTCGCAAGATAAACATGTCAAAACACGTAAATAAAAAACTTTTCATGTTTATAAAATGAGTCTACTAGATTTAGTACACAAATTATGTAGATTAGTTTTCACTTATCAGTATCAGACGACATAAGCATTAATGCCACGAATCGAATATGATATTTTCTTATCCTCCTTATCCCGGGTCGGGCCAAAAAGTGTTTTTGGGATTTTCTTAGGAAATTCCTAATAGCTGTCCCGGAGTTTGGAAGTTTGGCGGTGATTCACGCCCGTGCCTCGGAGAGCACGTAAAGCCGTCGGTCCCGGTTGTCATGAACACCTATGGCAATCGTTATTGGGAAGTCAGTGCCCTCAAATATACTGACAACTAGTTCAATCTTCGAATTTCAGTTCTCCCTTAGGGTTGCGGAGGTCCGATGCCATATTTATTATAAATATTTATTTATAACTTGGGAATAAGGCTAGGAGGATGATGATCTTATCCTCCTTACGTCGTTTTCCTCAATTCTGAGGGTCGTGACCCCTACTTATTAGAGTTTTGTGAACGGCGGTTGGCCATTTGTGTCAGTTTTGGGCAACATGCAAAGCAGCATGGATCGTACTTCCAAGAAAGGAGCTAACTTGGTCTGTCCAATTTATTATGATATTTATATGATATTTTCTTATACATTTATTTATTCCATCAACCTTACATCATTACTGACAAACCTTCTTCCATAGAGTCATTTACTTATGTAATCGACTGCCTTGTTGGTCTAGTGGTGAGCGTATGCGGCTACTGATCAAGAGGTCTCAGGTTCGATTCTTGTATAGGTCCAAATGTTTGTGTGATTCGTAAATATTTGTTTCGGAGTCATATACATTTCGCTATATCATAACATAACGTCTATTGTATTACAACATGGCACTTTTTATCTTAGAAAGTAGGTATTAATGTAACCCAACATTGACGGACATTATCATACAATGTCTCCGATTTATAATAATAAATACGCATGTGATACGTTCCTTCTGATAAAACAGATAACACATATAGGCCACGATAGACTATTGCATTTCTTAATCAGCCAAGATTTTTAACTATCCATACTATTAATATTATAATTGCGAAAGTAACTCTGTCTGTCGGTCTGTTACGTTTTCACGCCTAAATCGCTAAACCGATTTTGATGAATTTTAGCATAGATATAGACGGAACCTTGGGAAAGGACATAGGCTACATTTTACTGCGATAACCGACATACACGCGGGCGGAGCCGCGGACAAAAGCTAGTACAATCATAAATAAGTTATAAGTTTCAAAAAAAAACTAGATTATAATTGAATTTCAGTTTCATTTATTAGCTCAGTAGTTACTGATCCAGACCTTGAGGTCGTGAGTTCGATTCTTAGCGTTTTTAACGAAATATTAATACCTATTATTATTTTTGGCTAGGCTGTCAAAAGACTGCACTGCTTAATTTGTATGTTTTTACTTAAATATATTAAATAAACTATACATGGTATAGCAGGCCGAAGCCTACTTTCTAATGAGAGGCCTATTTCTAAGAGACTGAAGGCCCAAAGGGAGATTAAAAGCTGTTTTTGTCAATTATGTTAAATATTTTCAGAGAACTTGATTCTACGAAAAAATACATTAATTGATCTTATGTAAGAAACAATTATTCTTGACACGATCCTTTTTTATAGTTGTGTCTTTGAAGATCTAACCACCGCTGTCTTGATCCCTGTTCCCGAAGTCGGTGATATTGGGTGAAAGAATGTGTACCCAGTGTAACAACTAACTTTTCAATAATAATAACAATGCCTCATTCCAAACTAGGCTAAGTCTATTACTACAGACTCTGCGTAGTTTGAAACAAGAATTTAAAGCTTGTAGTTTGGAGTCGGTTGACAAATAATCTATTTAAATGATGAAAATACGAAGATATTGTGTAATCCACATATATTTGTTTCGGAATCTGGGTGTTTTCTGTGTATAATGTGTATGTATTTAAAAAAAAGTATGTTTATCTATTTATATCAGTTGTTTAGTACCCATAACACAAGCTCTGCTTAATTTGGGACTAGATAATCTTGTGTGTAAGATGTCCGAATTTTTTTATATTTTATTTTTATTTAATTAATTGCAGATACAAAACATGGTTGTGTTCACTACACTTTATGTGTCTTGGATAGAAATGGAACCATCTAGTCTGGCATTGAGAATCATTACCAACTAGACCTATTAATCCAATTGTCCGATACTAAATCTTTTGGTATATTTCGAAAAGTTAGTAGAAAGACAAAGGAAGAGGAGATAGATATCATCATCATCATCAACAGCCTTTAACACTCCACTGCTGGACATAGGCCTCTCCTTAGAAAGGAGGTTCTGGCCTACTATACCACGCTGGCCAGACGGGTTGGTTTCAAGTTTTCCTTCTCTTTGTATCGATGTTGTCTTTCGTAGTTTATCCTTTAGTCGCCTTTTACGACACCCGCGGGATGAATAGGGGTGGTGACACTTTGTTTTCTTAATCCGTCACCACACGGATATAGATAGATAGATAAATCTTAATTGTACAAGAATACATTTTGTAAAATTAATTAATAAAAATACGCCATCTCTTTTAGGTAACCGCTGTATAGAGTAACAGATCAATACATGTTATAAAACAAAGTCCTCTACCGCATCTGTCGGTCTGTTCCCGATTAACTTAAAAACTAATGTACCGATTTTTATTCTGTTATCAGCAATGGATAGATTGGTTTCCGAGGAAGGTTGTAATATATAATTTGTTAAGTTAAAAATATTTCTGTATCTTCCTTTAAATATTTCTTCCGAAGCCGGGGCGTGCCGCTCGATAAATATGAAATGTTACAAATTAAGGTACAGACCGTACCTACGGTACATCTACGGTAAAATAATAATTATTAACTATTTACAAACTCGTAATAGAAAGAAGAAAAAATGAAAACAAAATCACGGTCAATACGTACACATATATTGATTTATATAACACGAGATAAGTCCCTTAATATAGGAATAACAGAAAAGGGGATCTCAACCTCTTCTGTGAGATTTTATTACAAAAGTGATGATTACCGTCAGTAGAAATAAATTCGAAAAGCTAATCTATTAAACCTGGTTCTAAATCACTTCAAAAGCATAAAGTTGTATATTTAAAATATATTTAAAATATATTTAAATTACCTGAATGTTACTACGATTACGGTAATTACAGTACTTATTAATGTATATTTCGCGGATAGAAATGAATGGTGGCCATTGGAGAGGCCTATGTTCAGTAGTAAACTGCGGTAGACTAATTATGATCCCTACAGGCATTTAATTTTTATATCTCATCTTTTAAAAAAAATATAAAAAATTGCTCAGTATGTAATACACTATCACAAAACTAATTCGTCAATGATAACATGCATTTATACGAGTACATACAACACCTTAGCCACTTTTCTACACAGTACAACAGTTCTAAATCTTAAAATCTCTCATCGTTGTCTACCATTTCGACGTAATTGCGTCAAATACTTGTTTTACTATTCTCAATGGAAAAACACGTTGATTTATAATTATTTCACTTTATCAGACCCGAAGCATTCCAATTTGGATTGTTTATCTAATAATCATTTCATAAGTACCTGATGTTTTGAATCAAAAGTATTGATAACACTCACCGTTTAGTTTAAACAATCCTGGCACTTCATTCGCACTGTTCACAAAAAATCACCAAACATTTCACGTATTTATATTTGTGAATTGTTTACAAAAGTTTATTCAAAGTTCATTTATCAAGTTTTCGCGATGTTTTCCGACACACAGGAGCGACTGCGACCTCCGGCGTCGACTACACAAACGGTACTGAACTGAAACGAAAGAAAACAACATGCGGATACAAGATAAGTCTTACAAATGAAAACAGAGGTGATAAGCCGACTGAATTATAGAGTTTGAATTTATGAAATGTGGCATACATTATCTTAATGTACTAATTTCAATCGGATTGCAGTTTACTGGATATTTAATAAGGATAATAATAATCGACCTTAAAGGACGACACGACAAGACGCCTACAGGCTTTTGAGATGTGGTGTTACCGTCGCATGCTTCGCATTAGTTGGACGCAAAAGTTCAGGAACGAGATTGTGCTCCAGCGTGTCCATATGCCAAGAAAATTGATGCAAACCATCAAAAAGCGCAAAATCGAATATCTCGGTCATGTGCTCAGACACGAAAGATATTTGCTGCTTCAGTTAATAATGATGGGCAAGGTGGAGGGGAAGAGACGCGCTGGGCGAAGAAAGAAATCGTGGCTGCGTAATATCCGGGAGTGGACCGGTATCACCTCCGTTGAACAACCGTTCCGCCTGGCCAATGACAGAGAGGAGTACAAGAAGCTGACGGCCAACCTTCAGGATTGAAGAGGCACTAGAAGAAGAAGAAAAAGAAGAAGGATATTAAATATCGTATTTATAAAAAATATTAAGAGATTGCGTATGTATCCTGTAAAATAGCGTTCGCTTAGATAACTCGTTTATCATCATCATCATCATCATCAACAGACTTTAACAGTCCTTTGAAAGGAGGTTTTGGCCTACTATACCACGCTGGCCAGACGGGTTGGTAAAGGGTTTGTTTTAAGTTTTCCTTCTCTTAGCAGTGATGTTAGCTGCTTATTTTGTTCCTTACGACACCCATGGAATAGGGTGGTGACACTTTGTATTCTTATTCCGTCACCACACGGACACTCGTTTATATTATTACATATATCAAAAAAAAAACATTCATTAAATGCCGAATTTGTTACGTAATATAATAAAGTAAACAAGTTATGCTCGAGCTTAATCCATTTTATAATATTCTGAATAAAAAAGAGTGCAAGATTTTTACCTAAAATCCGTAATTTTTATGTAGTGTGAAGCTATTAAAATTCTGAGTCACGAAAACCGTTTTTTTTTCAGCCTACTGCCGTCCTCTGCTGAACGAAGGCCTCCCTTAAAGAGCAACTTTTAATAATCATAAATTATTACTTGTGTTTTTGTCCTGTCCAAAAAAAAAAAAATATATGTAAGCGGGGAAGTGAATATTATTTACAAATTACAATTTAAAAAATTAAAAAAGAATCCGTAAAATTTTCCTTTAAAATGGAAAATGGATATAACTACTGGGAAAGCGTTGTATTTTGTCCGCAAATAAAAAGACAAAACTCTATACCATGTAGAAAAACAGGGTGACAGGCATTTCACAAGACAGTGATATCAGCGTTATTACAAGTGGTTATTGACATCGATAATCGGTTATAATCAGACGAGACGTACGATTGCTTGCCAAAGTTGTCAATGTGTTTATTACAACATTTATTTTTGCACAGGTGAGTATCGATTTTATTAAAATTGAATATTTGATGCAACAACAAGAACAATTTGATATTCGTTTTTATCTGAATAAAGAGAAGCAAAAGAAAGGTATGAAGGTGGTATATAAATTTACATATGTATGTTTGACGTACACCTAAAGTACAGAATCGATTTGAATTAATAAGGAGGGAGTAATAACCTCGCAGTCACCAGCGAAAGACGACAGCACAAATGTTGTCATTTTAGATTTATTTTCTATCAAAGGGTAGTACCATATCGCACTGATCCAAGAGCCATGGATCAGGAACAACAGAGTATGCGGCCTCAGTAACATCGGAGGTAAGCTAATTCTAAACACACACAGTACAGACAAACCAAGAACCTGTGCGTACATACCAAATGACATCCCGACCACAACACTCACGCAATTCTGCTCCAGGGACCTGACGGCTGTCAGGCTTCAGAATGCCGATAAAAATCCTGACATGGTACTAGCATCAGTGTACATGCCAGGCGACAACGAAAACTGCCCACCGAAAGAGATGGTCGACCTTGTGGATTACTGCGAGGGCGCCAAGCTGGATCTCATTATCTGCACTGATTCAAACGCCCATCACCAGCTATGGGGATGTGACACTTCAAACACCAGAGGAGAGGTATTGTCCACTTACTTATTTTCAACTAATCTTAATATAGTAAACCGGGGCTCAGAGCCCACCTGGGTCACAGCCCGGGGACAATCCATCATTGACCTAACGCTAGGAACAGATAACGCAACAAATCGTATATCAAACTGGCGTGTATCCAACGAAGTCTCTTGCTCAGATCACAGGAGAATTCGTTTCACAATAACAGTAAACACAATAGAGCCAACCCCGAAAAGAAATCCGCGTCGGACAGATATACCTGGCTACAAGCGTCTTCTCGCTTCATTAATAGCTAGTAATCTACCACCGACATCAATCACAGACACCACACAGATAGAGCATACAGTGACTAAGCTAACACTTTACATCAAAGAGGCATATCACGAATGCTGCAAATTAAGAGTTCCGTACACCAAGTGTAAAACCAACCGATGGTGGAACGCTGAACTCGAAAAACTCAGAAATACACTACGTAAACAATTCAATCGAGCCAAAAACTCGAGACATCCGGATGATTGGGAACTCTACAAGGAAACCCAATATACCTTCAAAAAACAAATCAGACACGCCAGGAGACTAGCCTGGAGGAAGTTCTGCGAATCAATCGAATCAAACAATGAAGCTGCCCGAGTGAGGAAAATCTTATCCAGCGACCAAGATCGCAACCTCGGTGCGCTAAAAAAGCCCGATAACACATTCACACAAACAGACCACGAAATCTGTAAGGTCCTTCTTGAAACACACTTCCCAGACTGTAGCCTCTCAGAGGAAAAGATCTGGAAGGAAAATACAGGAATGGTACCAACCAACAATGACTGGACTGTAGCCCGCGAAATAGTGACAGAGGACAGGATTTCGTGGGCTATCAAGTCTTTCCAACCGTATAAATCCGCAGGCCTGGATGGCATTCTACCGGCCCTTTTGCAATGGGGTATTGAATCCCTAAAACCATGGCTGGTGGAAGTCTACAGAGCCTGCATTGCACATGGATACATCCCTCTCGCTTGGCGGGAGGTGAAGGTTATCTTCATACCGAAACCCGGAAAAACCGACTACACACAACCCAAAGCTTATAGACCTATAAGCCTGACATCATTCCTATTGAAGACCCTAGAAAGACTATGCGACAGATACATCAGAGATGGACCTCTACGCATGGTACCGCTACACAAACAACAGCATGCATACTCAATAGGGAAATCAACAGAATCCGCTTTGCATAGCGTGATTTCCAAGATTGAATGCGCTGTAGACCACAAAGGTTCAGCACTGGCTGCCTTCATAGATATAGAAGGCGCCTTTGATAAAACAATGTTCCACAGCATCGACATAGCCCTTAAAAGGCATAGTGTGACCCCAACCTTATGCAGTTGGATAACCAACATGCTCAGGCAAAGGGCCATACAAGTCACGGTGAATGACACCACGAGGGCCATTGTGGCGAAGGGATGCCCACAAGGAGGTGTCCTCTCGCCCCTATTATGGAACCTCGTCGTGAACAGCCTCCTAAGTGGTTTAAACGACAAAGGCTACTTCACCGTAGGATATGCCGATGACATAACAATCATAATAAATGGCACTCACGAAAACACACTGTGTAACCTCATGCGTCAAGCCTTGAAAATTGTAGAGGACTGGTGCAAAGAGCATAAACTAACAGTCAACCCCACAAAAACAGAACTGGTCCTCTTTACCAAAAAAAGGAAGCTGGCAAAATTGCAACTGCCACGCTTTTACGGATCTACCCTAAACCTGACATCAGAGACCAAATACCTGGGCGTCTATTTGGACAAACAACTGAATTGGGCTAAACATACTGAATACATTACCACAAAAGCCAGTATATCACTGTGGCAATGCAAGCAACTGCTTGGCAGAAATTGGGGCATCAGTCCCAAGGCCACTTACTGGCTATACACTACAGTTATTCGACCAACTATAACATATGGCTCCCTAGTCTGGTGGCCCAGGACAGACTCGGTTACTTGCCAAAAAACCCTTGAAAAACTACAGCGATACGCCTGCGTGGCTATCACTAGTAGCATGAGAACCACACCAACAGCCGCACTGCAAACAATGCTGGGGCTGCCACCCTTGCACTTAGTTGTTAAAGAGGAAGCAGCACTAGCAGCGTTTAGACTCCATAATGCCGGCACACTGGGAAATGACTCCAGAATCAAACACACACGCATAAGAGAACGAGCGATCACACATCAACCCATGTTGACATCACCCAATGATAGGATGCTGAAGAAATTTAATTTTCAGAAGCACTATAATATACACCTAGAAGAAGAACCACACGACAAATCAGATACAAAAGAACTCAGAATATACACCGATGGCTCCAAAACCAACTCAGGAACCGGAGCAGGTGTATTCTCAGACGAACTTAACATCAGGGTATCGAAGCCGCTAGGTAGATTCAACACTGTATTCCAAGCGGAATGCGTGGGTATTATCCTGGCGGCCCACGCTATAGAGACAAGGAAAATTACGGACTCACACATCCGTATAGTCTCTGATAGTGCATCGGTACTTAAATCCCTGAATAAAACCCATGTCACTTCGAAACTCATAATGGACTGTCACAACGCGTTAGAACGCGTTGCGACCTCCGGCCGGAATTCAGTGACAATACAATGGATAAAAGGACACAGCGGATCGCTAGGTAACGATGCGGCCGATGAGCTGGCTAGGAGAGGGTCGGGCGCAGCGGTTTTCGGACCCGAACCCGTGGTGCCTGTCCCATTCAGCCAGCTCCGTGGTTGGCTGCAAGAATTTACCCGCACACAAGCACAACACCACTGGCTATCTGTCCCAGGCTGCAGACAATCAAAGGAAGCCATGCCACTTCCTAATGATAAACTAACCAAACGCCTATTGCGTTTGGACAGGGACAGTCTGCGGCTGGTGGTAGGAACTATCACCGGACACTGCTCACTAAACAAACACTTTCACTCCATAGGCATAACTGACAGTCCCCTATGCAGAGCATGCTTAGGGGCAGAGGAAACGGTGTCACATGTACTCATTGAGTGCACAGGTGTCACCGAAACACGGAAAAACACACTTGGATCTCCTAAATCTGTTGCAGAATGTCTGGACAGACTCGGAGACCTTATCCGCTTCTGGAGGGAGGTGGGCTGGCTGGAGTGATGGCCGCCCTCACGTACAATGGTCCACTTAAAGGACTAAGTGCGGAAACCACCCACATAACATAGAACATAGAACATAGAAGGGTAGTACCGCCCCGATTGAACTATCGCATTAGTTCTATACGAAACTACCATGGCTCTACTACCTAGAACTGGTGATTTACTTTTTTTATGCTGATGTAAGGCATGAGCAGAATCCAGGAGTAGAGGTCACCATTCTCATTTTGAAATTAGACAATACAGCATGGTGGCCACACTATGGCGGCTTTTATTTTTATTCACTAGGTGAAAAAATATCTTTTCAAATCTTTGGCTTGTCGAGGACTCAGTAAGCAGGAGTATATGTTGTTGCCACCAACAACAGCCCCATGGTCGGCTCAAACGCCGGTTCCCGAAAGAACCCGGATCATGTTATTCCACACCAATCTGGATTCTATCCTACGCTGACCGTAACAATTAATCTGTAACCAAAAGTTCCCACTCTCTGCCAGCTTAAGGCCCTGTCGACTACTAGTATTACCACCAACGTCGTCTGCGCCCGGAATCGGCCTTCTCTCGATCCCGTTTAGCAATCTCTTTCTTGAGTATTACAGCCTCACAGAAAGAGGCCACTGCGCCCGAGCGCACAGCATGACAGGACACTATGGTGGCCTAGTAAAATGCTACTGCATCATTAGGCCACCGATCTCATACTGATCAATGACAGAACGAATGCTATTATTTTTAGGTTAGTCTTCTGTGAGAGAGTAGTACCATCCCATTCGAGCCGGCCCATTCGTGTTGAAATCAGCGTGGCTCTTCTGCCTAGAGTTACAACTACATCTTTGCAACTTGAACGTCAAATGACTATTATGTGAATAAATGTTGAATAAAGAGTTTAATCCGCTAATGGAGACAATAAATTTATTGTATTCTTATCACCGAAACCATAAATCGATGTGGCCAATATTTATTTAGATATAACGAGTATAGCATTAACAACGACTTAATCGGAGTTCAAATTGTATTATCTTTATATATATAATTCTTGTGTGAGTGTGTATGTCACTGAACTTCTCTCAAACGACTGGACCGATTTTGATGAAATTTTTTGTGTGTGTTCAAGGGGATCCGGGAATGGTTTAGATTTGCAATTAGACCCGGTAGGTGGCGCTGCGATCAAGTTATGGAATTTTAAAGTTGGGCGGTACGAAGTTCGCTGGGTCAACTAGTCTTTATATATATAATTCTTGTGTGAGTGTGTATGTCACTGAACTTCTCTCAAACGACTGGACCGATTTTGATGAAATTTTTTGTGTGTGTTCAAGGGGATCTGGGAATCGTTTAAATTCGCAATTGGACCCGGTAAGTGGCGCTGCGATCAAGTTCTGGAATTTTAAAGTTGGGCGGTACGAAGTTCGCTGGATCAACTAGTATCTGTATAAAATTTTAAGTGCAATTTGACAGAAGGTATCCTCCGTTTTAATAATAGTTTATTCGTAGTTGATGTAGAGATTGGGAGAAAGTCGTTCTCTCAGAAACTGATAACGAATTCAACAACTCTTTTTGTAGGTTGTATGTAGGTTGATGATCATCTTGGACTCACCGGCCTTGTAGAAGGTCTGAGGATGACGTACCCAGGTTTTCCCGTTTTCAAAATTGACGACCTTTTAAAGCAAATACCACTATAATACTGTTATGTGCCAAATGTTTGGTACATCATAGTTCTCTAATAGAATATATTTACAGTTACAATATTTATTTGTGCGTAAATAGAAGTCGCCACAACGATATGATAGTCTGCGGTGGCCCTAAGAGTTGCGTAAGATAATGTAATAGTAAAGTATTGTTACGATAGAATGATAGGTCCGTATTGTACCCGAATTAAACCCGAAATAACTACTTCTAGTAAAGATTTTACTAGTAGTTAATATTATGTCCGCTTAACATGATTAGGTTTACAGTGATCGATAAAGTTCTTGAACGTCTCAAGCATCAGTAATAATTTAAGTTGATAATATAATCAATGAACTAGCATAACGCTCATAGCCAAGAAACCGTAGGTGATTGGAAACGATTACCGAGGGTAAGCAAACACGACGCGGTTAGTACCTAGATGGGTGACCGTGATTAAGGCCACGTTAAACAGTCGGTCCCGGTTTCTGTCATAAGGTAGCAGTCGTGAAGCATAGTTGGAGGCCTTCGAACGGCTTAAATACATCCATAGGCAAGATTACGTAGCCACAACGTGTCTTGCCAGTCCCCAACTCCCACTCGGCCAGCGTAGGGACGTATGGCCTTAACCCTCTTTGAGAGGAGACCCGTGCCCAGCAGTGGGACGTTATGGGTTGATGATAATGATTAATATTGATATAAGAGGCAACATTATTGAGGTTCCATTGTCAAAGACACTTCTTTATTCGTGGATTTCGCCAAGGCTACGCTACAAGTTAGTCAGTAGTCATAAGTTAGTCAGTATAAGGCATTTTATTTAAATAATGAATAGTTTAGGCGTACTATACCATAAAAATAAAATATACACTATAAAAAAATTTAAAGTATTGGTTTTGATAATAATTAAAACTAGTGGTCGCAAAGGGGACAAAATTCGACTATAATTAATTTGAATTTTATGTGGCAATATTATTAAGGTTCTATTATCAGAGACTACAATTTCTATATAATCACGGATTTAGCCAAGGCTACACTACAATATGAATTTTTCAAAAAAATATCTATACGTGTGTGTTAAATAGATAGTAGTATGTGTAACGTTTTATTTATTAATTTAATAGATTTCTGTGCATATTAAAAAGAAAGCTGCCTGCGTCCATTCTCCACATAAACTGTGTGTAAAATTTCATACTCCTCCATCCACATAATTTTCGTTCAAAGGGGTACAAAGTTTTTACTTTACATATAGTATATATATTTATTTTTTAACTGAAATCTATTATCACATGGAACAACTCTAATAATCTGATTTATGTAAGATCTTAATTTAAGGTTGGTCTTGTTACAAAAATATTCTATTTCACCCAAGGGTAGTAGAGTCTTAATTGCAGATTTTAACTGTTATGAATTTATAAGTTTTAAATGCAAAATTACACTGAAACATGTTGAAATCTTTTTTGTTTAATGCTTCTTTTATTATTAGCAAATAGCATTTCACTGTTGAACATAAGTCTCTACCATATACCATACCGTTCTGATCGATTTTGACCTTCACACATTCAGTTCCTGCCAGCCATCTTGTGAATTTAGATTTTTGTAAACTTACATCGTATATTATTTATAGTAATATAAATTTAGACGATACTGTAAACTGTAATAGACTATTATGTGAAAGTCTTAGTAACATTAATGGATGAGGAAAACCATACAAAACATCTATTATGAATTACAAACAATAATTTCTTAATTTTATTAATACAGAACACCTACGCAGATGTATTTTGCCTAGTTAACGTCCACCTCAATAATAAAATGTAATATTTGATAGTTGTATTGTTAATCTTACTGTCTCACAAATCAGCAATTTATATTTCATACAATATTCATCATGTACTTATAAGCTGTTAGTGGTATAAGCCATTGAATGTTCCAGAACTGTTATATAAATTATTTATAAAATAAATATACATAAAAATAAAGTTCTCAGTTACCCATTTTAACATATTATTTGTTGTAAGTTTTTTGATTTAAGTTTTATTTTTGCTTGAGTATTCATTGACTTCAACAACAAAAACTATAAAAACACTTAAGTACCTACTATTCTTCACTATTCAATCCACAATCGCGCGATAAAAATTGCCGAACCAGAGAAAAAAGTAGTGTCTCTCCTTTCTAAGGAGTATCTAGCAGTGGACTATTATACGCTGTTGATATGATGTGAAACAATTTTCCCAATCAACGGTATGAGAAACCTGAACCTCCCATGATTCAGGGAGCTTGACCACAAAACACGTATTTGTGACTCTTGAACTGCAGGTGTCCATAGCAATAGACACCGTTTGCCGTAAGGTAACTTATTTACTCTTTTGCCATAAATTTAAATTGAAATGTTATCAATTTTCAAATAATTTCAAGTTTAGTTATTTTAGTGAAGCTTTAGCTCACCTAATTAGGATTTTATTTAATAAACACCAAATTATTTAGATATCATAAAATGCTTATTTGTTTAATAATGTAAGTTATATAGTCCATTTTATGGTAAAAAGTTCACGGACTCATCTGAATTCTAATCTGACAAAAGTGCCAGAAAGCACAGAAATACTTTTGGAAACTCTAAATGTAATTTAAAGTTAGCCTTTGTTCTCCACAACAAAATCTACAACACTTTTTCTTTAAGTTCTTAAAAGCGTATTATAGTACCAATAAACTGGGCTTTTATTTTTACAGTGTGTTTTTGTTTTTCCTTCTTCAACAAACAGTGTTGCTCCGCGAGTCCAAAGGAAAAATAAAATCACAACATTTTTTTGTTGGGTCTCGAAAAAATAACGTTACAAATTAACTAACTGAGTGCCGCGATGTTACCCGTGGGTTTTATTGTAACTTGCGAGTCAAGCCGTGGAGCAGAGCTACTTAAAATTGTCATATATTCTTTTTTGCTATCATGCCAGTAAAAGTTCCGTCAAAATCGGTCAAGTCAAAAAAGACAAACAGATAGACCGATAAAAACAGTCAGACAGACAGACAAAATGTTAAAAAATTGCTTTTAGATGTAAGTACCATCTATATATACGTCCATATGCATTCAGTAAAAAACTGTTCAATTTTATTTATCTGTAAATATGTATGTACACTTAGGACACAGTTTTAGTTTAAGTTTAAAGAATTCTCATGACTTCATTTTATTTGGGTCTCGACGAAATTGTTAGCAAAATGACACAAAATAAATGTGGACCAAAGACATAACGGTCTGGGGTCTTATATGGATTTGGATTCCTTTCTGTATGTTAATTTAGTGTAATGTAATAATAACAGTATTCCATTTTTTGGCCGTATCCACACTAATAACGTCTTGAGTATTGAGTATTTAAGTATGTAATATTGTGTCGTATTAAATCATAATGGTTAAAGGACCCACGTAAAAGATTGGACATAGCCATTTTAAATACAGCAAACAATCTTGACTGCCTTGTTAGTCTAGTGGTTTGCGTATGCGGCTGCTGATCAAGAGGTTCTCTGGTTCGATTTCCGGGTTGGACCAAATATTTGTGAGATCCACAAATATTTGTTTCGGAGTCTGGGTGTTTTCTATGTATAATATGTATGTATTTACAAAAAAAAAGTATGTTTATGTATTTATATCAGTTGTTTAGTACCCATAATACAAGCTCTGCTTAGTTAGGGACTAGATGAAGTTGTGTGTATTTGTGTGTCGAAATATTTATTTTATTTATTTAATCTACTCAATGACTACATTGATGATGAAGCCTACGTGCTATGTATGTGTAAATATGTCGTATATCCATAAAATATTATTACCATTGAAGTTTCAATGGCAATGTTGGATTCAGGTACTATTTCAATGAAAAGGAGTAATCATTCTGATTAACTTGGAAAGATGTTTGATATATATAAATATACATATAAAGAGTAAGTTTGTAAAGCAACGTTGATATCAACATAAATACGCCGCCTCGACCAGGGCAGTAGTACCTTCACACAGAAGACCAACGTAAAAATGACAATTCTCATGCAGTCGTATTTGTTGGTGAGTTTGAGACCGGAGGCCCAATCATTCTGCATCACTTTCTCGGCCTCCTGAGATCGAGAGAATAATTCAGACCATCTCAGGCTGCCATGCTACATTGTCTGTACTTACCTTATGGATCGTGACCCGACTTCTGTATTTTTAGTAGGCAGAGTAGAATCATTTTGGTAGGCTTAAATAAGTTCACAAAAAAAAGATAAACGTAACGGGGTTTCCTATTCCACAGATAAAAAATAAGCTTGAAATATAGAAGATACCTTATACAGATTATAAGCATGTGTGACTTTATGTGACATCTTTAAATTTAATTAATATATTTATTACACACTTCGCACAACATCTAAACATAGTGCAATATTCAATTAACTTAAATCACGAAACAACTGTTTGAATTTGGGAGATAATAACATATAGAATAACACCATTAAAATCCCCTATCCGCCCTACATAACCTTACTCTGTAAGATACACGGAAAGGCATTTAAAGTACACTTCGCTCGACATTTTTGTCTCGATGTGACACGATAAAACCAAACGTACCGTACGTGCGGGTACTCCTTGAATAGGGGACAAAAACCTTAACACAGGTAATGCTATAATGATAGTATAGCTTAAATTAAGATGATATCGATACTCATCATATTAACTTACATTCTTTGACTGTAGTGGAATTTCAAGATATCAGAAAATTAGAATTTATAGATTTTTTATGAAGATAACCTCTCATTCTTAAGGTCCGAAGACATCCATGATGAACTATCGACTCGTCATCATATAAGAAACACTGACAATGTTTTTTTTTTACCTGACTCATAATACAAATGTTACAACTACACAACATAATTACAAATATTTTAGAGACGGAACAAACAAAACAATATATTGAAAGTAAACCGCGATACATTAGTTGAGAACTTAATGTGAAAATATTAAAGACTTCCAATTTCAAAGGTAGAATTGTTTTTTCCTACTGCAATAAGTATTTCAACGTCAATAAGAATGGAAAGCAAATTTGAGAAGGTTGTTTAACAGTCTAGTCAACAAAAACGAGAGAAACGTGATAATTCTTGATAATATCTTCACTGAGCAAAATTATTTGAATACATTTCGTTTAAAAATTATTGAACTAGCAATAAGAGTTTTAACAACATATCATAGTTTACAAAAGTGTCATTTATTGAGATATGTTAGAAGAAATATATATTTGGGTGAAAATTTTCCTTCAGAATGTCGTGATGACTCAGTTTTTTTTTAATTGTTACGTTTACAGACACTGAGAAATAAAAGTTTTTATGAGTAGCATGTCTTTATTATTATATTTTACGAGTAGGTTAATTGGTTAAGAGACAGTGTTATGAAAGTACGCTCAACGCGCGGAACCCTATTATCAATATAAATAAAGTAATACAGTTTAAAAGTAAAACATAACGTTAGACGTTTACAATAAAGATGAAAGTATAGATAGATTCAAACTATTCTGAGAAACTCAAAGGGTCTAATAGGTACTAAAGGCTACTTTTAACCTTAAACATCCAGTGACTGAATTGTTCATAACCACAATCCATATTTAAACATATTATAGGTCCATGTCGTGACGAATAAAGAATACGGAATATCACTTCCCCTATTCATCTCATGGGTGTTATAAAAGATGACTAAGTGACAAACTACAAAAAACATTATAACTGCAAAGAAAAGAAAATCTTGAAACCAATCCCGTACCAACCTGTCTGGCCTGCATTATGCTATAGGCTTAAACCTTTCTGAGATAAGAGGTATGTCCAACAGAGTGTTAAAGATAGTTGATGAAAATGATTTCTGAAGTCAATAGAAATTGTAGAACAGATTTTTAACACACCAAAAGAATTTGTAAATCTTTATATATATAATGCTTGTGTGAGTGTGTATGTCACTCAACTTCTCTCAAACGACTGGACCGATTTTGATGAATTTTTTTGTGTGTATTCAAGGGGATCTGGGAATGGTTTAGATTCGCAATTGGACCCGGTAGGTGGCGCTGCGATCAAGTTCTGGAATTTTAAAGTTGGGCGGTACGAAGTTCGCTGGGTCAACTAGTTCATTTATAGTATTCTTATAAACCTACAAGGTTGAGTAAAATATTATACCTTTGTTCTTTATTAAAACCATAAAAATGTTTCTTTATTTCAAAGCCTCTGCAGAATCTTGGTTTCCCTAGACGACATATTAATTAAGCAGTGCGCGCTCGCAAACAGAACGAATTTTGTTCGACCTTATTGTCTGAAGGTAGCCTGTTTATATTGATACTCCCTAACAATATTGCCGGAAACTTAAAAACCTTCAGGAACTAAACATTGGTAATAATAACATTTTTTATTTGTAAAGTTTGATTATTTTATAAGCTTTTATTTAACTTGCAAAAGTGATTTCATAATGTTCGATTGTGCATAAATGTCTTATACATTTATTTTAAATGGAAATACAATAATATTGTAACATAAAACTGTTCTGATAAAATAAACGCATCGTGTGGAGCTGATTTGCTCTACCACTAAGAGTTCTTGGTGCTACCTGGGTATCCAGGGTATTTTAATCTTATTATTTAAAATTATTAATGGACAATAGACAAACAATTTTATTTAATACTTTTTACATATACTCGACATACACACCTCTCTTGTTAATTTTCCGAAATCTGTGAAAGCTATTCCATAAAAAGAAGTTAGTGTCGTCATCGTCAAGTTAGATTTTGTTGTCAGATGATAGGTAGAATGATATGGTATGATATGGTATGGTAGAATTTCGCATAAAGTTGCTAAGTCAGTATAAAAAAATCTTCAAAGCTCATTAATAAAACCTAAATCAAATCAAAATTTTGATACCAGTGTTTCAGTAGATACGAAAAATATATATCAGTATGACTCATGAACTCAATTATTTTTATATAATAAGTAAATTAATAAGAGAGATAAACTGATTCAATATAAGCGTAGTCTCAAGTACTTTATTATGTCCTCTAATAATTAATTTATTTGTTTGTCTATTATATCAGTATATTGAGAGATAAGGTATCATCAACAAGATACCTCAACTGTCCACTGCTGGACATAATCCTCACGTTAGAAAGGAGGTTATGGTTATTCTGTTCTAAGTTTTCCATCTGATTGCAGTGTTAATATCCTCCGTAATTTGCTCCATGACAGGGTAAACTTACTCTGAAAAAAAGTATATTTCTTAAGCTGCTACATAAATATATATTCTTGTTCATTACTGTAGCTTCAAATAAAATAGTGTTCTTAGTATTAAATAGTTTGGCCTAGATGTACTTAATTAATGTTTGTGTGGCCAAGTCACAAACGAAATATTAAGTTTCACTATTTATTCAGTCACCAATATACCTTATACTCGTATTCATACCTTGATACAATTCATAACATTACGTATTACATGTAATAAAGATCTTGGTGTTCAATAAAATTATTGTTAATATGAGTTTTTGAGTACGATGTATTCAAAAACTGATCTAGCGGTTAGCGTATGCGACTGCGACTGCCAATCAAACTGACGTTGGTTCAACTTTCAGGTAAAACCAGTTGAGCTAGGAACCAGACTCCAAATAAAGTTGGAAATAATAAAAAAATATTAAAAAAGTGATTATTTTACATATTGAAATGGATGCTACTTTTCAATTTAAAAATAAATATTTTTTTTTAAATAAATATTTTTTTTAAATTTTGATTTTTTAAAATTTGACTGCCTCGTTGGTCTAGTGGTTAGCGTATGCGGCTGCTGATCAAGAGGTCTCGGGTTCGATTCCCAGGTCGGACCAAATATTATTTGTGTGATTCACAAATATTTGTTTCGGAGTCTGGGTGTTTTCTATGTATAATATGTATGTATTTACAAAAAAAAAGTATGTTTATGTATTTATATCAGTTGTCTAGTACCCATAACACAAGCTCTGCTTAGCTTGGGACTAGATGATGTTGTGTGTCAGATGTCCAAAAATATTAAAAAAAAAAAAAAAAAAAAATATTATTTCTGAAGTCGGTCCGTCTTGTCTGAGGATCGTGGTCATCTTCAGAGTTGAAGTGGGGAACACCTAGACCAGTTTTTTCAGATTTCAGCTTTAAAACTTAATTAATTCCGACATTCCTGTATTTCGAATATTACGTCATAAATTGGATCGCCTGATAATACATAGAAATTTAGCTTCAATATGCACTCTCTATGCCGCGTTTTTCCACGTTTACTGGTATCATTTATATGCGTGTGTAAGTAAATGAATTGAAGGGTCTGTTTATCAAATACAAATCATTAAATTTCACTAAAAACATATGGAAGTTTATACGGCGCTGATATGTTATATCAATTTTATCAATTTTATTAGTCAGTCTGTCTATTTGTGCCGGCTAACCTCTACAGTGGTTAGATCGATTTCAAAGGGGATTTTTACGGGCAATTAACTGATGAAGTATCTTATTTTAGACCAGCTTAGTTGTCGTTGTAAAGATACAAAAAGAATCACGGGGAAGACCGCGGATATATATATTACACTTATCATGACATTTGCAATAAGGTTTCTTTACGATTCTAATTAGCCAATTGTATATTGCCGAGAATATGGAAGAAGAAGAGAACTATTATACTATACAACTATACTCTCTTATTCTATATATTAATCGTAAATACTGTAATTGTACATCTGTTAATGTACATGGTCATTAACAGATGGAACAGATTAGAATAGAATAGAACAGAACCAAACAGAACAGAACAGAACAGAACATCTATTCCATTCTCTTCTCAACAGAACAGAAGAGGACAGAAGAGAACAGAAGAGAATAGAACAGAAGAACACAAGAGAACATAGAGAAGAGAAGAGAACAGAACAGAACAGAACATAGAGAAGAGAAGAAAACAGAACAGAATAGAAAAGAAGAGAAGAGAAAAGATGATAAGAGAAGAGAAGAGAAGAGAAGAGAAGAGAAGAGAAGAGAAGAGAAGAGAAGAGTGTGGAATATAACGGAATATAACGGAATAGAACAGAACAGAACAGAATAGAACAGAAGAGAACAGAATAAAACATAAGAGAACAGAAGAGAATAGAACAGAAGAGAAGAGAACAGAATAAAACAGAATAGAATAGAATAGAACAGAAGAGAAGAGAACAGCACAGAAGAATTTGGAATATAACTGAATAGAACAGAACAGAAGAGAACAGAATAGAACAGAAGAGAACAGAAGAGGACAGAAGAGAAGAGAACAGAATAGAACAGAATAGAATAGAACAGAAGAGAATAGAATAGAAGAGTACAGCACAGAAGAATTTGGAATATAACGGAATAGAACGAGTTCTGTTCAGTTCTATTCCGTTATATTCCATATTCTTCTGTTCTGTTATATTATGTTCAGTTCTATTCCGTTATATTCCAAATTCTTCTGTGCTGTAATCTTCTATTCTATTCTCTTCTGTCCTCTTCTGTTCTCTTCTGTCCTCTTCTGTTCTTTTCTGTTCTATTCTGTTCTCTTCTGTTCTGTTCTATTCTCTTCTGTTCTCTTATGTTTTATTCTGTTCTCTTCTGTTCTATTCTGTTCTGTTCTGTTCTATTCCGTTATATTCCACATTCTTCTCTTCTCTTCTCTTCTCTTCTCTTCTCTTCTCTTCTCTTCTCTTCTCTTCTCTTCTCTTCTCTTCTCTTCTCTTCTCTTCTCTTCTCTTCTCTTCTCTTCTCTTCTCTTCTCTTCTCTTCTCTTCTCTACTCTTCTCTATGTTCTCTTGTGTTCTTCTGTTCTATTCTCTTCTGTCCTCTTCTGTTCTCTTCTGTCCTCTTCTGTTCTCTTCTGTTCTATTCTATTATCTTCTTATATGTTATGTTCTATTCTGTTCTATTCTGTTCTATTTTGTTCTATTCTGTTCTATTCTGTTCCATTCTGTTCTGTTCTATTCTGTTCTGTTCTATTCTGTTCCGTTATATTATGTTCTATTCTGTTTTCTTATGTTCTGTTCTGTTCTCTTCTCTTCTGTTCTGTTATGTTCTGTTCTATTCTGTTCTGTTCTATTATCTTCTCTTCTGTTCTGTTCTGTTATATTATGTTCTGTTCTATTCCGTTATATTGCAAAATTCTTCTGTTCTGTTCTCTTCTGTTCTGTTCTGGTCTCCCCTGTTCTGTTCTATTCAGATTTGTTCTGTTATATTCCATATTCTTCTGTTATATTCTGTTCCGTTTTGTTCTCTTCTGTTCTCTTCTATACTGTTTTCTTCTGTTCTGTCCTCTTCTGATCTATTCTGTTCTGTTCTGATCTATTTTTTTCTATTCTGTACAAAATCGGAATTCTTCAGCCGGAAGATGGAACTTAATATACAAAATATTAAAATATATAAACAGATCTTGCCTTTGATAATTTATGTTTAATACTGACAAAAGAGGTAGTTTAATAATTTACATCACTTTTCAAATTACTGTCGAATATATGTAAATATTATAAAGGTTTTATTACTTCCTCCACTTTCTAAGGCGATTTAACTACAAGTAGGCTGGTAAGGTCACATATAGAGAAGGTCCCCTAATTACATGGGTGACTTGGCGCTGCAGCTATCGGTCTCCGATCGAATGTCCAGAGATAGACAAGAAGGATTGTCAGGACGACGCGAGGTGGAGCAGATAGACGAACAAAGCTGACCATGTGTGAAAAGCTTAGGAAAGGGAACGAGATCAGGCGATTTAAAATTTTACATACACACAGCGGGAGTCACCGCTTTAGAGTGGAACCAATACGCACTAGAACTAAGCGGTTCGGCTCTTCCTTCCTGTGCCGAGCAATCAAAAACTGAAACTCCCTACCAACTCATGTGTTTCCTTCCTACTATGATCCCGGGTCCTTCAAGCGGGGCGTGAGGAAGCATCTGACTAGGTCGCCATAGTGTTGGTCACCGTGTTGCATTGTCCACATTGGTAATGAGGACGGTGGCCACCACTCGTGGATTCTGCTTGAGCTTTCCATCAGGCTGAGCAGAGTCATTTTGGCAGCATTATATTATTATAAAAAAAAACACAAATTAATGTCATTGATCCGATTCGTATGAAAGATTCAATATGATATAAATTTTGAGAGGAATAGCATTGTTATGGCCCGCCGTTCTCTTCGAGGTTGTTGGTATTTCGAAAGCTTAGGTTGTAAACAATAACCTTATTCATTGTAGCTTTCTTGTTTTAACAGGCTTGCTTCACTATGGAAACAAACACATCTATAAAGATACTACACAGTAACTTTTAGTAAAAGAAAGTGTAATATTAAAGAAAAACAGTGCTTTGTTAACTTAGCTAATGATTAAAATATTTAGGTATTATTTATGTATAAATAATTATATATTATTTGAATTATACTTAGACACAAAACAAATGATTGTGCTTATCAGTCAATGTTATTTGTTCTGGGTTTGTATTGAACTCATACAGATACCTTCTTACCGGTTGGCTCCTCTAAAGACCAACAGGCCCATCAAGATACCCAATCAAAATACTTTTCAAGTTGAATGTTACTGCATAGTGACTGGTCTAACAAAAACTGGTCTTAAAACTTCTAAATTCTGATGTAATAAAATTTGAAAAAAGTTGTACTCGGAAATTCGTAGTGGAAGGTTTATTGACGAATAATGTAAACCCAATATGTGGCTTCTTAACCCTCCAAGTCCCTTTTTGCTACTTCACTGAACACAATCAACTCGTTGAAAGTCCCTCTACAACGTTCTTGAGTTAGGAACGTGTCCCAAATACTTAATAGCGTCAAATGTAAGCATTGAATGAATGTCCCAATCTTTTATACTCGTATGGGTCCAAAATTGCTATTACGAGCTGTTTGTATCTGAAATTAATGTATTTTGGTTTTATCAGTCTGCCAGTGATCGCATTCAGTGCCACCATTTCGAAATGTTTTGGAAATACAAAGGGAAGGAAATACAAAAAATGCGTAGCGCTCAATCGATATACAAACTTATACACTTCTATACACATATATATGTATACTAGCTGTGCCCCGCGGTGTTACCCGCCTGTTTTCGGGATAAAAAGTAGCCTACATATGCGATTATTCAGAACTCATTTTTAAATTAGCTATTTACAAACTATCATTATGGTTGCTATGCAAGTGTGTTAAGCATAGCAACCTGTGAAGTTTTGATAGGAGATAAACAGTGATACATTTTGACGTCTACGATTTATGTATATTTATAATCACCTAGCTTTCGCCCGTGTATCTCGATTATTGCAGTAAAAAGTAACCTATGTGTTATTCTGATAATTATAAGCTATATTACTGTAAAGTTTCATCTAATTCCGTTCAGTAATTTTTGCGTGACAGAGCAACAAACATACTTACACACATATATACAAACTTTCGTTTTTATAATATTAGTAGGATCTATACACACATCGATGACATACACATGTATGAGCTAGACATACCGGTAGTGTATATGTCACTAAGTCATTCCCTCACTCGCTCACGGTGAATGAATGAGAAGGAAGAATTATGTCATCTCCAGCTTACTTGCGGTCGTGACACAGTTGTGTCGACTGTTGACGACGATAGCGAGTGTGCGCGTGCGTCTGTGAGCCGACAATATAGAAGGATATACTACAATACCTATATTTATTTATTAATTATTTTTATTTATTCTTTATGTACAGGTGTACAGAGGCTTTTATACTTAATGCCGTAGGCATTTTCTGCCAGTTCATCAAGAAAAGGGGAGCTAAAATTTACGGTGGTTTATCCAGTGTGTCTGTAAAATGCCTCCGTACTTGGAATTTGAAAGTTTGTCGAGTTTTGATCTCGAGAGGGAGCGCGTTCCATAATAGAATAGATTGCACCAAGAAAGTAGAATGCCCGAAGTCAGAGCGGTGAGTGGGACAGTGGAGAAGAAGATTGTTTGAAGATCTAAGATTTTCATCGTGATTTGCACCTAACTATTGGAGATGAGTAGTTAAGTAGGAAGGAGAACTTGGTGAAAAGAGTAAAGAATATAGAGTGGTTAATGCTCGTATCTGTCGACGCTGACGAATTGGAAGCCATTTAAGAAGGGAACGATGCTGGGACACATGATCATATTTACGTAAATTGAAAACGAATCGAATGCAATTGTTGAGAAGACGGTCGAGTTTATTGAGCAGATCTGCATTCAGGTCAAAGTAGCACATGTCACCATAGTCGATTATAGGGAATATTAGGGTCTGCACAACCATTGCCTTAGTTTCCGATGGTAGAAAGTTTTTAAGCCTATGAAGGGCCCGCAATGAACCTGTGACTTTCTGGCACACAGATGCGACTTGTTTTCGCCAGCTAAGAGTTGTGTCAATATACAATCCGAGGTCCTTCACACTTTCAGAGTAAGGAATAATCATGTCATCGTAAGTAAGCGGTGGAAGTGAAGCAAGGTCGAGTTGGCTTATACTTTGGTTACTACCGATGACAATAGCCTGGCATTTTGTCGGATTCACTGACACACCAAACATTTCAGACCAATGTTTAATGGCTGCCAGGTCACTATTTACGACCGAAACCGCGGACTATATATTGCACAACTCCGATTGATAGTAAAGTTGCAAGTCATCGGCGTATAGATGATAGGAACACTGAAGTCTTGTAGTGATAAAATTAATAAAGATGGAAAATAAGAGAGGTGAAAGAATACCGCCTTGAGGAACGCCAGCAGCCAAATCACACCAGCTGGAAGAAGATTCTTCCACACTGACTGATTGCTGACGATCTCGAACATAAGAGGAAAACCAGTCCAGTACGTCTTGAGAGACCGAGAAGTGGGAGAGGATAGCAAGGAGGAGTTCATGACTGACGGTATTGAAGGCATTGGAAAAGTCAACAAGTACTACAGTTGTAACCTTGGTACTCTCCATCCCCGCCTTAATGTCGCCAGTCACTTTAAGCAGCGCAGAAACGGTGCTATGGCCTATCCTAAACCCAGACTGAAAAGGACTGAGTAAGCTGTTACTGTAAACAAAGTAGGAGAACTGTTTATGGACGCAGGCTTCTAGCACCTTGGAAAGGAAGGGAAGGATAGAAATTGGACGGAAGTCAGCTGGAAGAGACGGATTAGGAGTTTTAGGCATCGGACGCACATATGCTCTCCGCCACAGGGATGGGAATGAGCCAGACATGAGAGAGAAGTTAACAATATGGGAGATAACGGGAAGGAGGTGGACCAAAAGTGTGGTGATCATTTTCCTGCCGATGCCATCACAACCAACGGCTTGGGATTTAATAGAAAGGATAATCTTCCTAATCTCTCCCTCTGTAACAGGACTGAATTGAAAAGGGCTTACATCTGGACGCGGTAGACTATTATACTATACATGTCGCGATCTGCCGATGTCTATAGTTCCTAGGAACTTCCAGATGTCGGCAGGAGAGGAAGAGGAAATATTATCGAGAATATGGGGCGTTTGGCGTTCCTTATCATCAGATTACACCGATTTCTCGCAGACTTATACAGTTCCCAGTTTGCTTCGATACGGTTTCATATATTATGTGTTTTGAATCTTACATACAACGCCATCTAGTTCCAAACTAAGCAGAGCTTGTATTATGGGTACTAGACAATTGATATAAATACATCAACATACTTTTCTTTTAAAAATACATTAACATACTTTTTTTTCAAAATATACATATAACATAGAAAACACCCAAAATCCGTAACAAATATTAGTAGATCTCACAAATATTTGGTCTGACCCGGGAATCGAACCTGAGACCAAGCACAGCAGTCGTATATCTACCACTGCGCTACTTAAGCTAATATAATTATAATTATTTACCGATATATGCAGTTAACAAAGGTAAGTATCAAATTATAGGTACAATAAATAGCAGTTTGTTAAGTCATTTGCGCTATAGCCCTTCAAAATCGACAAATGTGACAGGCTTGCCAACATCAAACTTGCTGCGTACATCAAAGTGGTGATGCTGGCGTGATAAATTGTGTTATATTAGATAAAAATATTTTTTACCAAGTGACATTTTACAGAGATTTTTTTTGTTTATCAAACGCAGTGTAGGACGTCCTCAGACCTGGTGGATTGATGATTTGCGCAAGGGGGCTGGTAGGAGCTGGATGCGAGTAGCCGAAGATCGAAGTAAGTGACATGTAATTGGAGAGGCCTATGTCCAGCAGTGGACTGCGATAGGCTCATAATTATGATGATATTTTCCTTATTATAAATAGTGATATATTCGTAGTCGACGAGACTACAAAGAATAGACAACTATTCTATGTACTCTCATTGACTAGTGTTAGTTGTGAGTATTCCATTAATTAATTAATTACTATTTATACATCAACAGAACTTATTTCCTTTATTCTAATCCCTTCGTAATTTAAAACCATTGATACCGATAATAATTAATCCTGGATTGATAAGCGTAGGCTTACTATCGCTCTTTTAAATTGACCGTAATGGATCTTTACTTGCTTATCCGGATTAATATCGCTCGCAAGGGCTGAACCTTTATATAACGTTGTAATTGATGTTCCTTACTAATGCCTCGATATTTTTATTAAAATAATTTTATAATGATTCAATTTGATAAATGACAAAAAAAATTACTAGAATAAAATTCGCACGATAAGTATACATTAAATTAAAATTATATTTAAAACATTGAGGTTTCTAATGATTTTTTCTTTTTTATTATATAACTAAAACAAACCATTTCCTTGCCTGGAGACGGGCACTGATGATCACGACACAATCTTGTACTACTACTTGTATTGTATGTACTTTAAGTTAAAAATAAACTTTATTATTATTATCTAATCATCAAACTTTAGTCATTGATTTCAGCAAATCAGCAATTTCAGAAAGGAGGTTAGACGGGTACCCAAAGCTTAAAGTTTTATTTTTACACTCGTACATAGACTAATGTATCTTTATTTCTCATCAACTTTATACTATACTACTACTACTATAACCGCTTACCTTCATTACGGTACACAAAGCCGAGAACTCACCGGAGAGTGCTACTATAGAAACTTTTCCAATACATTTTCAAAGGAAGAAAATTGTGCAATACGTGTTCATTAATAAGTTTTTTTCTCCTTAGAAACTATATTTATCTTGAAAAAGGTTTCCCTAAGCAAGCAAACCTATTTATGCGACGCAAAAACGACAGGGTGTTATATGTTTGATGCGTCTGTGTGTGTTTGTCTGTGGCATCGTAGCTCCCGAACGAATAAACTGATTTTGATTTTGTTTTTTTTTTGTTTGAAAAGTGAATTAGTCGGAATTGTTCTTAGCTATGTCCAATCAGTCAGGTTTTTATTTTAAATTTTATTATGTCTATGCATTTTAACGATCGTACTGGGCAAAAGTTATTTTTGTGAAACTTCTTTAATAATATATTAATAATCAGTCACGAGTTAAGTATAGGTTAGAGATCCTTTTTTGGTTTTTCGGAAGAAGGTCCTCATTTCATCTCATCTACATTTTTTTATCATTTAATTCAATACAACGACAACTTGAAGGCTAGAAGACTTTAGAATTAAAGACGTTAATTACTTGACATTGGCAGAAATAGCTGATATTATTCGGCTGGTTGCCATTTCATCAAAAGAAGGAGAAGAGTATAGGTATAAGTCGTTCAAACATGCTTTTCTGTAGTTGTAGAACTAAAGTAAAATGTTAAATATACATATATGATGATAACAATTAAGTACGTTTAAGTACTTCTAAGGAGAGGCTTATGTCCAGTAGTGGACTGTTAAGGGCTGTTGATGATTGATGATGATGAAGTACTTCTAGCCAATTTCGGTCATGGCTGCCAGTCTCAACGGTGACCAGCTTACTACGCAGAAAATGTGTATGTGGCCAAACACAGGTACACCCTATGTTTCACTCACTCTCACATTCGATACAGATAATGATAAAATATATGGATTATGTACTCCTGTATTGACTAAATTAAAGGTTATTATTGATGCTAGAAGCCCAGTATTGTGCTAAGTAGAGATGCCTATGCCTAATAGTGGACTGCGATAGTCTGATGATGATAATTGAATAAGGTTAAAAATTTACCTATTAACATAGGGACAGCTAAGCAGGCAGATCAGGTGTTGGAAAGTGGTTATCACAGTCCACGAACGCTCTTTTACTGAAAGCCTAAAAGTCCTATCGGGATGGTACAAGTTACAATTTGTTTGAAATTAGATTGGTGAACGAGGTAAAATATATAACGCCAAGGCTCATATTATGTTCTACGGGAATTCGTATAAATCTAGAAGTTTTGTCATTATGTCTTAAAACGCTGTTTTGTCTACGGAAGTAGAGTAAATAAGCATACAAAAAAGAACTACCGTAGTGCTACGATAAACATTGGCAAAGTGCTACGAATCCGTAGCGTACGTCTACGTCCTCGTAGCAATAAAAACAATTTTATTTGCTGACATTTTTAGTACAGAAACCCCTTGAGGCCCATGTTTGATCTGAACATAAAACCAAGGACTTCTTATAGGAGAATATTCCAAATGTTACGTGTAGTCCTTTTAAATCAGAATTTGACATACTATACTTACCCTTTTAAGGTTTATGACTTATAGCTTAAAACAATATAGTTTTAAAAAACTAAACAAACACGCTTTTAAACTAAAAACTAGAAAATAATTGTAATGTAACAAAGCGTGGGGTGCTTTCTGAAAATATTTCAATAACGTCTACCCACGCTTTGTTACATTAAAATTATTTTCTACTTTTTAGTTTAAAAGCGTTATTTTTTTTCTGGACTAATAAAGACTAATTTTTTTACTTTTTTTATTCGAATTAGTGTATTGTCATCGGCCCTCGATAAATCTACAAATTTTGAACCAAATCTTGCCGTTTAAAGTGGGTCAAAATTGTGGGCCAAAGGAGTCGGTTACAAATATACAGGTGAAGATAATATAATGCGTGTGAATACATATTTGTATTGTTAAAAACTTCGGCGACGGAAGAGTGAAGGGTAATAACCCTTCCCTCTTCCTTCGCCGGAGTTTGGTAAAAAAATAACGTAGATACTTTAACAAGCCATATAGGTGTTAGATGATACCCCCCTTAGCCTCAATATTATTATACCATAAAGGCTAACAATGTGTTATATAACATCATTATGGTCCGCCTCACATTTAACGATCACATAAAAGATATGATTAGCTCTCATACAGTGAACCATTTTCTTTAAGGTAACTGTAATTGGAACATGTTATATGGCCTGAAGGAATTTCAAGGGCTATGTTAGTTTTAATACGGTAAATTGATAATAATAGTTGGTTGTAATGTATATATATATATATATATATCAAAAGTATATATTATGTTCATTCTATGGTTAGTTTGTTGAGTTATTACTGTTGGAAGGACGAATGACGAATCTATAAGGGTTCCGAGTCATTAACTATGGATCCCTAAAAACGACTTCAAAGAAATACTATTCCCAGTACCCAAATCGCGATAGGTATACCTTTGATATTTGAGGAGTTTCCGCGATTTCTCCAAGATCCTACCATCCGAGCTAGGTTTCCTAGTCAAGGGACAATATGGCACCACAGTCATCAGCTTTTAAATAACAACTACTTACCAAGTTTCAAAAGTATAGTTCTTATGGTTCCGGAAGAAAGTGGCTGTGACATACGGACGGACAGACAGACAGACAGACAGACATGACGAATCTATAAGGGTTCCGTTTATTGCCATTTGGCTACGGAACCCTAAAAAATAATTCGAATCGAAAGTTCTGACATTACATTAAAAAAAATCAGTCCAATTAAGAATCTTTTTCTATTTTTGGAGTCTATTAAAACCAGCTATTATGGAGAGTTTTGAAGGAGGTTTATGTCCGGAAGTAAACGTCTGTTGGCTGACATAATGATGATAAGGTTGTTGAATACCACTAGAAAGCCCACGAGTCACAATCACCTCACCTGGTCGGATTACTGATCCTTTGCGTTGGAGGGACAAGACACCAGTTCCTCTACAGAAGTGACCCCAACATGATGATGAATTTCCAATATTATATCTCCAATATTATATATTTCGATATATTACTTATTACCAATATTATACATACTATATATTAGTTATTACAATATTATACTAATATATATATTACTTATTACAATATTACCTATTTCCAATATTATATATATCGTAACATCATCGGGCTTCGGTTTCATACGAAACTCCTTAGTTACCATAAACTTATCACTGACTGACTGAAATTTTATATTTTAAATAATCCCATGAGGAGAAATTGTATCAAGTTTCATGGCTAATCCTTCAACAAAAGCAAAAAGCCATCAAAAAAAAAGGCTGGAACTCTCATCCAGTGTAGAAATAAAAAAAAAGATTTGTTAAAAAAGTATAATTTAATAATAAGAACTAAATCAACAATGGCAATTCTGTTAATTTAAAATTTATGTTATCGTTTAAAATTTAGGACAAATATTTACTATAATTACAAATTCATAGTTTTATGTATAAAGCTGTTTAAACTAATTAAATTCTGTTTAAGCTCCGGACAAACTTGTGCATCCGAGTTTTGATTTTTTATAATTTCATCTCAACAGTGTATAACCAGCCTTATTTTAAATCACTTTGAATGAATTTTAGTCTAATTTTAAAACGAAATGCTATGGCACAAATATTAAAATAATCGCATCATATTGGGTACCGATCACTCTTTTAAGTTTTACAGAATTATGCTCTGCATAAGAATTTTAAAATGAAAATTCAAAAGGCATTAAATTTTGTCACAACAATTGTATCGGAAAACGTCAATTGAAATATTATGAAAAATATTTTTACTATAAAATGTAATCATACACGGTATGTCCAGCAAAGATAATTAGCAAAACATTGACTTTAGCTTTTCAATCTGTATAACTTTCACAAAAAAACCGCGTTTCCAGATAAACTCGAAAATACGACTTTACATTCAAACACTGGTTAAAGAATTGGTAGTTTACGCAAACCTAGAAAAACATGAATTTTAAAGAAATATATTCTTTGTCTAAATAGTCCGGCAGATCCGGATTGTATCTCGCGTTCTATAAATCCGATCGGGTTCCACTGAATAGCGTTAGAAAGCTGAGATTTTGTACTAAAACAACTTGTATGACAGTTTCATGATTAGTTGACTCAGTTTTAGTCTTCGACTTCATTCAAAAATAATGGATTTCTTTTTACAACACATATTCAGTAGAAAACGATCGGACGTATACAACGCGAGATATAAATCACTAAAGCGATCTATTGAAAAATCAAAGATTGAAAAGTCTTTATAAATAATATGAAATCTATTCTTATTGAAATACAAATGTATGCTTTGAGATTGCAGGTATTCAAATATGATAAGAATAACAATTTTCAAGTGATTTAGAAATTTGCGTATAAATTTTTGCGTAAACCTAAAAAAAGAATTTGCAACGTTACCAGTATTACTTTTATATATGTTAATTAAAAAGCTTTTAACATTTTCTCGATTTATGAGAAATCGTTGGTGTTGAGTTTTAAAAACTTTAGACTTTTTTTCGTTAAAATAAAACCTCGTTGTGACAAAACAGTCATTGAAAAATGAACATTGTTTATAATAGCTCATTTCACGTCATGTGCTACCAGTATTTAATTTGACCCTGTACATAAATACACACTTAGTACTAAACACATTTATTAATTATCTAACTCGGTTACATTTAAATTTAAAGCATTTACATTTAAGGTCCTTACACACAAGCTATACAATATATGTAATATAGATTCATATGATACAACTTGTTTACTATAGTCGTACGTTATTGCCGCCATCAATAGGCAATATTCTTGCATAATGTCAGGCAATGCAAAGGGAATATAATGGCTACTGATCGCGTTGTTGCTAGTAGTAATATAAATATCTTGACAAGTGAACATTTAAAATGTAGCAACTTTACATGTTACTAGCATTATAATCAAATTATATCAACAAATTTTACTAGTCCACTGCTGGACATTGGCCTCTCCTTTTAATAGGAGTTTTTATAAATATTAATATTATTTCAAAACATATGTACACAAAAACAATATACACAACATAAAATATACACCAAAATAATAAATTTACTTGGTTGTTTTTTAATATTTAAGAAAGTATAATTTATACAAATACATTCAAAAGTATCTTAGTTCCAATACCTCATAATCCAAGTAAAGTGGTGGTCTAGTGGTTAGAGTATGCGACTGCTGATCAAGAGGTCTCGGGTTCGATTCCCGGGTCGGACCAAATGTTTGTGTGATCCGCAAATATTTTTTTTGGAGTTTGTGTGTTTTCTATGTATAATATGTATGTATTTACAAAAAAAAAGTATGTTTATGTATTTATATCAGTTGTCTAGTTACCCATAACACAGAATACATAATAGTACCAGCACAGAAGACTCACTCCGAAAAGTAAATTAAAGTTAAAGATACCCTCGGTGTCAAAAGATTAAGTTCAATTCAGATCGCACAGCGCCGAATCACTACGATTATATTTACCTACAATTGCGTCTCTTTCTATCATGTAACTCTGAACTGTTCTGACGATGTCTGTTCGACCGGCAGGCAGCCGGCCGACTATACCTAAACTGCGGAGTGACACCCCCCTGCCCATAATACAAGGCCTGCTTAGTTTGGGGACTAGATGGCGTTGTGTGTAAAATGTCCGAAATATTTATTATAATTATTTTAATATAATAGTTACTTCCGAAGGTAGCTTGTGTATAAAGACCATTATTATACATGAAATGTGTTAGTATTAGTTTTATAAGATTACTATTTACATAAAATGTAGACTCCCTTGGTCGGATCTCTTGATAATTTTTGCCAAATATATGTGTAAGATTTTTTATAAAGAAAGTTTTCCAACATGAACGTGTTTAAGTTACACATATAATTTAATCATTTATATCCACAATAACAAAAATAATTAAATTCAATTTAATTTGCTTTTTCTATAGTATTAACTTCTCAAGTATATACCACTATATAATAAAATTATTTACACACTGCACACTCGGTTATAAATCACAAAACAGAAACCTCGATACTGCTTGTCATCGCTTTGTAACATAAAACTTTCATTGTCATCATATCTCTATTAATTACGAGTATATCCGAATTCGCAACCAGTGGATAAGATTTCATTAGTTGCAATATTATTGGAAATTAAACATTATTTGTGTGTCATACATCTTAAGCAGGCACCACACTTCACTATGCGCTATTCGTTATGCGGGTTATTCGCGCGCATACGGCGAAGTGTGGAGAGTATATTCGTTTCGTTCACCATAAAAATGACAGTGACACATCTCTACAACACACATATTTGCCTTATTTGGCATACCAGTTCGGAGTGTGGATGGCATGTTTGTTGTTTGCGCGCATAACTAATATTTGGGCGAATACGGCGTAGACACATAACGAATAGCGCATAACGAAGTGTGGTGCCTGCATGAGAAGATATTTGCAGGTGTACTTATAACTATCACAGATAAAAGGAGGCTATCAGTATAGTTTGATACTACTGAGATATGTTTACTTATATCGTCACTGGCCTGGCCTGTGGGCCAAGTGGAGTGACGATTTGTGCCGGAGGACTGGCAGAGGCTGCATGCGAGAAGCCCAAAATCGGTCAAAGTGGTGTGCAATGGAAGAGGCCTACGTCCAGCAGTGGACTGCGATGGGATGATGATAATGATGATGATGTTTACTTATTTGCCTCTAACTATACTAGTTAAGCCCTATATGTTACGTATAGTAAGTAGAATTAAATATTTGTTGGTTTTAATCGTAGTTGTTAATTTCTACCGATTTTCATAAATGTCCTCTTGTTAAAACTGGATATAGGTTCTTGAGAACGATCTTAGGTCTACTGGATTTAAGAAATCTTGTTTTATTTAAATAATATGAAATATGTACTTGGGCATAGACATAGGTTATTAGTATATACCTAGAGGTTATTGGTGTTCATTAAAAGCACTCCTGTTTAGAGTATTTTAATTAAAATGTCTGCTACCAAGAAGGCAACGTTGAAAGCGCTTCGATTTTCTATTAGTTTTACTTATTGTTTTATTCGTCAATCTGTTAGCTCACTTGATAATTTTGAAAGGCAAATTACAGATTTACGTTTATACTCTACTTTAATTAAAATGATTGTATTTTTGAAAATGAACTGTAGACGGTTTCATCAATTTTAAAGTCATGAAAACTCAAATAAATATAATTTGAGGATTAAATTCATGAGTTTTATTGATCTAGAATTTGCTACTACTCATATTATATAATGTTGAACGATGATATGTATAAAGTAACCTGATAGATTAAATATTGCACTGTTTATGCGTGGCTATATTTAAAATAGAAAATACACCACATGAATATTAAGATGCCAGCAAAGACAACACAACTTGTCCTTAAAACTCTTATGACCTTAAGTAGTATCGGTAAGTACATCTGCAAATATGTTCAATGTTGCATATTTCTTAATTTGATACAATATTGTCAACAGAATCCAGGATTAGTATGTTCTATAACACATCGTTTGCAGTATTTCTTGACGGCTCTATATCCTCGTAACGTGACTGGCGTATCTTGAATATTCAGTTGTGTAAGACCTCGGCAGTAATATGCCACGGCCTCCAGACCATCATCAACAACGAGCTCACAACCTCTAAGTGCCAGCTTTTTGAGGTTTGGACAGCATCGAGCTAGGATCTGGAAAGAAACAGAATTTATTACAAAAACTATACAATAAGACTAATAAGTAATAACTTTAGAGTTGTGTAATGTAAAAGATTTCGACCTGAGTTTGTTTCACCGGCTGCCTAGCACTCATAAGATTTTTTTCAGATGAAACAAAGAAATTGGCTAAGATCACATATATTATACAACTAGCTTTCCGCCCGCGGCTTCGCCCGCGTAGAATTCGTTTATATCGCGCGACACGGTAAGGGTAGATTAAACAATCTTACATGATTTTATGTTTGATAATAAGGAACTTCGACATAAACTTTCGTCCCCTATTTCAAACCCTTCTATCTTTATTTTCGCGATAAAAAGTATCCTATATCCTTTCCCAAGTTCAATTCTATCTTCATACCAAATTTCATCAAAATCGGTTCAGTGGTTTAGGCGTGAAAGCGTAACAGACAGACAGAGTTACTTTTGCATTTATAATATTACTAGCTTACCGCCCGCGGCTTCGCCCGCGTGGAATTCGTTTATATCGAGTGACACGGTAAGGGTAGATTAAACAATCTTACATGATTTTATGTTTGATAATAAGGAACTTCGAAACATACTTTCGTCCCCTATTTCAAACCCTTCCACCTTTATTTTCGCGATAAAAAGTATCCTATGTCCTTTCCCAAGTTCAGTTCTATCTTCATACCAAATTTCATCAAAATCAGTTTCAGTGGTGACAGCGTAACAGACAGACAGAGTTACTTTCGCATTTATAATATTAGTAGGGATTACACCATCGGAAAGTAGAGATTTCCTCAAACAGAAAACACCCCAATTTTTTGAAATAAGTAATTAGTTTGACGGGTGAATTTTCGATATTAAGTCAAAATTTTATTTTTTCAGCCTATTTTGACTTAATATTCAAAATTCACCCGTCAAAATAGGGTGAAAAAATAAATATTTCAAATCAAATAAATTACAGTGGATTCTGGACATAAAAAGGTAAGTTTTCACTAAACTTACCTTTTTATGTCACTAAACGTTTAGAAATAATTGTATTTGTAAAAGATAAAAATAAAAAAATAAAAACTTGGTTGTTTGAATTTTTCACATATAATTTGAGGTTATGTGAAAAAAAGTGTAAATAAAAAATCGGCCAAGTGCGTGTCAGGCCACGCACAGGAAAGGGTTCCTCAGTCACCCATAATGGTACGTGAATTAGAAATTGTATCCAATGGATAATTGTTAAGTTTACGTATTAATGCGTGTTTATCCGTGTGGTGACGGATTAAGAATACAAAGTGTCACCACCCCTATTCATTCCATGGGTGTCGTAAGAAGCGACTAAAGGAATAAAATAAGCAGCTAACATCACTGCCAAGAGAAGGAAAACTTGAAACAAACCCTATACCAACCCGTCTGGCCAGCGTGGTATAGTAGGCCAAAACCTCCTTTCAAAGGAGAGGCCTATGTCCAGCAGTGGACTGTTAAAGGCTGTTGATGATTAATGCGTTAATTTTGTATGACGTTTTCCAAGTAAGCACATTGTAGAAGATAAGCCTCTATAACTCCTGAACTAACAAAGTCATCTAATTCGTTATAGTTTCCATTTAAAATTTATTATATGGACCACTATCACGAATTTTTTCAGATTTTTTGAGCCGGCCGTTTAGCTTTTAGAGGGGGGGGGGGGGGGACGCCCTGTTTTTAAGTAGCCTTTAAACTGGAATTACTCGCAAACGGATACCAAAATCAAAAAATTGTCTTAACAACCCTTTAATGTTTTTAAAAGACCTATATAATGATACTCCACATGATAGGGTAGCCTCGAGAAAAAAAAAACATCCCCACTTTACGTGTAGGGGAGGTACCCTAAATAAAAATATTTTTCATAATTTTATTGTAGCACTTTGTCGACGTAATTACAATACATATTCATGCAAAGTTTCATCTTTCTAGCACTTACTGTTTGGACGGTAAGTCGAGGACGGACGGACGTACGGACGGACAGAAGGACATGACGAATCTGTAAGGGTTCGAAGTCATAAACTTCGGAACCCTAAAAGTTTAGATCTTTTAATTACCTACAACTTTGCCATTTAACTTTTTTCCTTGTAGTTATGCCGCACTTGTAGTTTTGCCGGAAATCGAGATAAACCCTTTTTAGGGTTCCGAAGTTCATAACTCGGAACCCTTATAGATTCGTCATGTCCGTCTGTCCGTCCGTCCGTCCGTCCGTCCGTCCGTCCTCGACTTACCGTCCAAACGGTAAGTGCTAGAAAGATGAAAGTTTGCATGAATACGTGATGTAATTACGTCGACAAAGTGCTACAATAAAATTATGAAATATAATTTTATTTGGGGTACCTCCCCTACACGTAAAGTGGGGATGATTTTTTTTTCTCGAGGCTACCCCATCGTGTGGGGTATCATTAGATAGGTCTTTTAAAAACAATAAAGGGTTTCCTAGACGATTTTTTGATTTAGGTATCCGTTTGCGAGATATTTCACTTTAAAGGGCACTTTTTTGTAAAAACAGGGCGTCCCCCCCCCTCTAAAAGCTAAACGGCTGCTTCAAAAATTTCGAAAAAAATCGTGATGCTGGTCCATTTAATGAACTTTGAAGGAAAACTATAACCGATTAGATGACTTTCTTAGTTCAGGAGTTATAAAGGCTTATATGGTATAATGCGCTCACTTGGAAAACGTCATACAAAATTAACGTATTAATACGTAAACATAACAATTATCTATTGGATACGATTTTAAATCCACATACCATTATAGGTGACTGAGGAACCCTTTCCTGTGCGTGGCCTGACACGCACTTGGCCGATTTTTTACACTTTGTTTTATATATTTCGCCATCCAAAGTGACTCTACCCTGCCTGATGGAAAGCATGAGCAGAATCCAAGAGTCGGGGCTACCACACTTGCTGCGAATGCAGAAAATAATGTATGGCGGCCCACACTATGGCGGCTTAGTGACATCTTAGTGAGATGCTTTTTCACGCCCCGCTTAAAGGACCCGAAAACCTCCCCCCTACCCCTTCCCGATCTCAGATCGCCCGTAAATTATTTTTCCTTTCATTTTATAATAATATTCTCCTCCTTTTCCAATAGGTTTCATCCTAATATAATTTTATTTGTTTTCAAAAATTATCTACCTTAATCTACTGGTCTATATGTCATTTACAAACTATCATTGTGGTTGCCATGCAAGTGTGTTATGCCTAGCAACCTGTGAAATTTTGACAGGAGATAAACAGTGATACATTTTGACTTCTACGATTTATGTATTTTTATAATCACCTAGCTTTGGCCTTTGTGTCTCGATTTTTGCAGTAAAAAGTAGCCTATGTCCTTTCCCAAGTTCAGTTCTATCTTCATACCAAATATCATCAAAATCGGTTCAGTGGTTTAGGCGTGAAAGCGTAACAGACAGACAGACAGACAGAGTTACTTTCGCATTTATAATATTAATAATAGGGATATAGTAGGGATGTATAAAACTACCATTAAGAAAGTACTGTAGAGAGTTTTAAAGGTTTGTTTTGTGTGCTGTGAATGTGTGAATCACAATCGAGAAATTAGAACGCAACAATTACTGACCATGACTGAATAAAAAAGCATAATTTACCTGTAATCCAGCTTCAGAAACATCCGTAGCACCAAGGTCTAAAGCTCTTAGCCTGGAACACCCTCTGGCGATAGCTTCTACTCCATCATCTCCTAGCGCCCCGCATCCTCGAGCGTTGAGATACCGTAGTTTATAGCATCGTCTCGCCAACGTTCGGATTCCGGAATCAGATACCTAAGGACCGTAGAAATATATTAATATAATAGCCATCACTTTTAAATATAGATAGTTCTTGATTTTAGTAAGCTTGAGTAGGTACAAAAAGTAGCGCAACTAGTTGTAGTAGATACTGTCCTTAAGAACAATGGAAAAGTGTTAATGATAATGTAAATATAAACATAGGTTAAACATAGAGTAACCTAACCTATGTTTATATTTGCTTACTTACTTCTTTTTTAGGTAAATACTATTTATAATGATTTTTTTAAATGGATTAAATACTACACTAATATACGGTACAACTCTTTTGTGCATTCCACATGCACATATTTAACCTGTAAATATTTTCAACATTATTGCTATTTTGCTCTTTATGTGGTTGGTTGGTAAATCAATATAAAACTACAACATATTTTGCCGTAATTAGTGTGCAAATGTTGTAACTTGTAGCTAATGAGATGTCTATAGACCGTGGTACTTGCCTACCAGTAAGGCAACTATCCATACGTTTACCCCTCTGAAACGTAATTAAAATAAACATACTCGTAATTTTTTTATTTAAATGCCCTTATAAAAGAAGATTACAGAAAAATATGAAACTAACAGAAGAGTACTAAAAACAACAGTACTTTCACGCACGTCTATTTATGAAGATCATGTTCTTCAGAACAATTAAGGTTTTGTGACTGAAATTATTTACCTAATAAAGTGCTTATGTCATATAGACATCTGACGCTATATTACAGAACATCACTTTATATTATCAAAGAAACAAAACTTAATTATCAAAACAACACACTTTATACTTCAAATTGCGTTGTTTCGTTCTTATAAAAGAAAAGATTACTTTCAAGGTAAATTAAATTGAAATAAACCAGATTCACAATCATTATACAAACAATTCAATGCCTAAAATTCCTTTTTAATACAATTTAAAAGAAAAATAAAACCACTTTTCTAAAAAAAGAAAACGTTAATGTTAGAAAGAAGTATCAAAATGATTTTTCTAAGTATTCTTGGCAATTTATCTAGAAAATCGTCTTCGTATCAGACAAGAAAGTTAAAGGCATACTTAATAATCCTTTTATAACGATACTAACCAACGCCAGACAATGCTGTATTAAAATTATTTGTGAGCTTACTTGGAACTTAATTCATTGATTTTTTCTCATTTCTAAATTTCCTTGAGAATATGTTCGGTAGTTTTAATTGTGCAAATACTAATTCAAAAAGTTCGTAATCGACTTTATTGTTACTCGTTATGTCTGTCTGTCATTGAAACGGAATCCTAAAAGTTTTTAGTAATATTTAGTAGCATTCATTATTTTTCTTCAATATGGGAGGGTCACGTTACAATAAATATACGTAGGCTGGAATTGGAAAGAAAAAGTGACCTTAAGGAAAACCAGTTTAAATTTGCTTTTTCATTGTTTTCATCGAATAAGTCCGAAGAATTGCAGATGACACCTACACCCTCAAACTGTTTAAAGCAAAAGTCGACAGCATGCTTGGGACGCGGTAGTTACAATCAAACCTCGTACAAAATCATCTTATTTTAATTGTATTAACTGATATTATATACAGCATACGCTCTAACGTCAGTAGTATACATATTATAACTTCTTTATGAAACCAAACACTTGAATAACACAGAAATGAGGTGGTCCTGATGATCTACGTACAAAGTCATAACATATTTATTTCTATTGCTATCCAACATTGTCCAGTACGCTGTCTACAGACGCCCTTATACAGTATCGCGACACAACTGAAACTGTCTCAACAAAAGCTCATAAGTTTTTACAAAACTACAAAACCAGGTCTGGTCGAATAAGCTTCAATTAGCGACAGCGCTTACAAACCATTGTCACGTTTGCTTTACTAACTGTAAAGAAATTATAGCCAAATCTCTAGCCTAATATAAAATTATGTTGTTTTTACACACCTGTGTACATTTGGCTACTGAGAGATATCGCAACGCAGGGCCTAGTTTGGCCAGTTCATATAGCCCAAAATCCGTTACGCCTGTGCAGTCGGACACGCTGAGTTCCTTCAGTGCGCAGTACGATGGTATCCACCTAACTCCCGCATCTGAAAAACAAATATTTAATTGTTATTGAGGAGTTTTCGAACAGTAAAACACTGGACCGTGTTATTTTTTTTTGAATGCGAGGAATGATTTGATCCTAATAAATCTAGTGCTGTAAATATAGATATTGTAACCAATTTTTTATATATTTTTAGCCTACCAAAGTAACTTTACCCTGCCTGATGGAAAGCATGAGTAGAATCCAGGAGTAGGGGCCACCATACTCATTGTGAGGGCATACAATGTAGCATGGTGACCCATACCATGGCGGCCTTATCAAATATCTCACACTCACCAACGAAATACGACAGCAAGAATGCTGTCATTATTAGGATGGTCTTCACTATCCTAAAAATCTGGAATATCCTAAATTTAGTAAATATGAAACTCGTTGGTTAGTTAGATTAGTTCAATTTGAAAGTATGATTGCAGCAGTTTATTTCAAATGAATTAATATTTTATGTTTATTTTTCTTAGACTACATTTATTTATTTATTTATAAACTTTATGCACTAAATTTGTACATCGGCGGACTTAATGCCCAAGGCCTTCTCTTCCAGTCAACCTTCGGGTGGTTCAGAAATTTTATCAGTAACGTGCACAGAGGTTACATATGAAGTGTTCAATAATAATTCTCACAATTCACAACATATCTATACATATATACACACTCACTATAACTTCCGTTAAGTATAAATTTCACAGTATACTTTGTCACACTGCTAACACATGCGATGGCAATTTAGCCTCTCCCTGAGGCTTTCTAAATGTCAAAAGTTAGTATAGGTATCTTGTTTTATCAAGTGACAAAACGCTTATGTTCTCTTGAGATGCCATTTGTACGATTTGGATAAGAAAAGTGTTATAAAGTATACAAAATATAAGGACATTAAATAGATCTACGTATACTACATTGGGTATGAAACGGCGTTTAAATCATTTTGATAATCTTCTTCTTTTCCTTTGCCCCTTCCCACGTTAGGTGGGGTCGGCTCTCCTTATCTTCCTGCGCCAGGATAGTCTGTCCTGGGTTGTCGGGTCAGGTAATTGGGTCTTCCTTACGAGATTGGCCATACTAGTCCACCAGGTCAAGGGCGGTCGTCCTCTTCCTTTCTTGCCCTCCGGAAGTGCCAGTGCCTTCTGAACGACAACATCATTTTGATAATCAATTTGAATATTAAATTATAAACAATGTTCCTTTCTTCTGAATTTACTTTTACGTCTGATGTTTTTCTGTCATGTGTGTAGACAAGACACATGTCACTTATTTATTTATAACTTCATGCACTTTTGTACATCGGCGGACTTAATGCCCTGGACATTCTCTACCAGCCAACCTTTGGGGGTGCAGAGATATAGTATGGTAGGTGCGTCGAGGTTAGAGTTGTCAAGAGCAATTGATATAAAACCAAAACTAAGGTAATAATAGCATAAATACAAATACATATATAAGAACAGATACATACAAAAATACATATGTACACACATACACATATATATATACATACATAGATACATACACACATCGTGCATTGTAGATAATGACTTTAGGGAGGCATACTGTTAATTAATTGAGTGACTCTGCCATCTCGAGGATAAGCATGCACGCTCTTTTTAAACGTGTGTCGATTCGTGGACGTCCTGATTTGAATCAGTAGTTTAGTTCTGAATTACAATATTATAAATTCTGTATTAACTCTGTATGTCTATATGTTACGCATTTTCGGCTAAATCACTGAACCGATTTGGTTTTATTTTGGTGTATAGATAGATTGGACCCTGGGAAAGGACATAGTTTACTCTTTACCGCGATTACCGGACGCGCACGAAGCCGCGGGAAAAGCTAGTTATTAATAAACTACATAAACAAATATAAACTCCGCAACAATTAGGATCCTAGAGAAAGCCTGTTTGCTTTCTTAGATAAATTTATCTCATAAGTAGTCAAGTTCAACTTGCTGGAGCGGAAATGAATCAGATACTACATTTTTACATATGAATGAACCTGATAGTGGTTAAAGAGCTTTTAAAAGTCTTAAAGATAGATTTCTATTTTAAAAAATGCAGTGGACTACGTAGACGCACAGCGTTAATTATTCATACAATATTTGTACCAATAATACAAAAAATAATCTTACAAAAAAGGCCAGGGCCGATGGTTTGATGTGCTCTCCGAGGCTTAGGCGTAAAATGGCGACATAAACAGAAAAAAAATCTTCAGATCTTTATTCAAGACGGTTAAATAATAAAACGAAGTTTTTCAAAACCGATTGATTCTAAAGGCATAGAAAGGTATAACCGATATTAGGATATCGGTTATACCATCCATGTTTCATCTATACTCAATTAATTTATCACTCCTATAAACCTAAATTCCACTGGATAATCCCTGTCTTAAAATGGAGGTTACTTATTTCAAAAAGTTACAGTATTAATATCTAAAATAAAATTTGACTATTAATACTATGCAATAAAGTGCAAGTTACAGTACAAAAGTTCATTTTACTATTTTGCATGTTAACTCTAAGAGAAAATGCAAGATTAAAAAATGTTGCAAAACGCGTTATTCCAAAAGTCGTTTCTTCATAGTTACTAGACGGGGTGAGTTTTTTATGGAACGTTTTGTATGTAGTCGTTTTATATTTAGCTATTTGTATGCTGTCACTGGCCAGCTGTGCTTTTTAACTTTCTTCCATAAAAATTAAAACTCACATCTACATTTATTAATAACAAAATGCTGAAGAATTTGTTTAGAATTTGAGTAGTAGTAGCGAATGCCCGCCTGTATCTCAGATATAGCAGATTTTTTTTTTTCTTCAAGTATCTTTCTATTGGTAAAATTATGTCCTTTTCCAAGTTCAGTTCTATCTTCATACCAAATTTTATCAAAATCGGTTCAGTGGTTTAGGCGTGAAAGCGTAACAGACAGACAGACAGAGTTACCTTCGCATTTATAATATTAGTAGGGATTATTAAGTCCGCTGATGTACAAAAGCGAGCTTTGTTAGCAGAGCTTACCTGAAAATATTAAAACTATGTTCAAATTTGGTTTTAAGTATTTTTTGCAAACAATGTTTTCAACTATTTGTCTATGCATTAAATAACAGTCATACAGCCATAGTGTCAACCCTACATTTTAATAAACAAACACAGTACTCCACAAATAGCCTATAGCACCTTGAAAGAAAGTCGTATGTGAAATCCCAGCATATAAATGTTTTAGAAAACTTGATAGACTGGAACTGGAGTTGATTAATAAAGCTATAGCCAGTAGTGAAACATTTTAATCATACATAATATCGCATATACTCATTTAATCTTAATAACTAGTTAACACATTATTGATAGAACTGATCCAAGTTATAGTTTTACAGGATGCACAATATTTCTTACGTACTTAATCCGATGGGATGGATGGATGTATCCCACCTTATTATAGACTTTTCTTTGTTTAATAAGGAGATTAATCAGGCATTAATTATTTGTCACTATTTTTAGCTTTTATAGGGCTGACAGTAGACAACCCAGTTAAAGTCTAAATTACAAGTTCTACCGTTGCGGTAAGATGTAAAAAAATGCGTACGCTTATACAAATGAATCAACTTATGAGACCATATTAAAGTATAAACTAAATTGAAAAGTTGCATTACAACTTAACTCATTGGAAAAAAACTGTTGAACACTGAACCTCCTCCTTTTTGAAGTCGGTTAAAAAGGGAAAATTAATTGTTATGGAATTTTAATGAATCATTTTATTTAAGATGACTATGAACTCATCTTAAAAATAATTTCATTTAATTTTTCGCAAATTTTTTTTGTAAATTTTTCATCACAAATGATTGTGATGAAAAATTGACTCTCGAAAAAATTGTATCATTTACATTTTACATACATCCACTTCAGTATATTTTTCACAGTAAAATGTGAAACTATCCGGTGTATATAATTTGAATTACTTTTTTAATTAAAAGACTCGGGCTTTACATTTTCTTTTTTAGGGTTCCGTAGCCAAATGGCAAAAAACGGAACCCTTATAGATTCGTCAAGTCTGTCTGTCTGTCTGTCCGTCCGTATGTCACAGCCAATTATTTCCGAAACTATAAGAGCTATACTGTTGAAATTTGGTCAGTCTATGTATTCTGTGAACCGCATTAAGATTTTTACATAAAAATAGAAAAATAACAATACATTTTGGGGGTCCCCATACATGGAACTGAAACTCAAAAATTTTTTTTTCGTCAAACCTATACGTGTGGGGTATCTATAGATAGGTCTTCAAAAATGATATTGAGGTTTATAATATCATTTTTTTCTAAACTGAACAGTTTGCGCGAGAGAAACTTCCAAAGTGGTAAAATGTTGGTCCCCCCCCCTCTAACTTCTAAAATAAGAGAGTAATAAAACTAAAAAAAATATATGTTGTACAATACTATGCAAACTACCAACGAAAATTGGTTTGAACGAGATCTAGTGAGTAGTTTTTTTTTAATACGTCGTAAGCCGTAACACGCAATTTACCTTTTATCCAATCAATACACCAGTATAAAAACATCGATGAAAGTTACAACGAACTACAAGAACTTTTATATGATGTTACTTGCTGATACGGAACCCTTCATGGACGAGTCCGACTCGCACTTGGCCGCTTTTTTTCTTTAACGAAAGTAGAATCTACATATTAATTAATACGTACATGATAGAAGGTCTTGAATATTCTAGACAAGCCAATTTAACTTGAACTATCAACTACCAACTTTTATATCATGGCAGTATACTGGACTCTCATATACTTTGTTATAAGAAGGTAATCAGACAAGTTAGAATGGTCGATGTAAAATGCATGCCTTTGATACCTCATGTGCACTGAAAATTAACTTATGTGTGTATATATATGTTTGCATAAGCTTCTATACAGGGCCGGATTTAGGGAAGTGCAACGAGGGCAACATCCCCGGGCCTCCACAAAAGAGGGGCCCCTACAATAGAGACTTCGGAAAAAAAAATTCTAATTCAGACTGGTAAACACTAGTAAACAACTTTTTCTTTCATATTTTTTTTGCGTTGTACCTTTACCTACAGTACTTTGTACAAACATGATTACATTAAATATTAACACCGTTTGTACCGTTGACCGTTGGTAGTTGATTGAAAGAACAGAAGACCCAATGATGCAGAAGCATCTCAATAGCCCATCACAGTGTGGGTCACAATCCTGCATTATCCGCATTCGCAATAAATATGGTGACCACTACTTTTGGAGTCTACTGATGCCTCCCATCAAAGAGTGGAAATCACAAATCATTGATCTATATTTGTTGACTTCAATCAAGCAAAATTGTTCATTTTATCTGGAATATAATTTGGGACCAAGGGGCCTCCACTCCTTTGTTGCCCCGAGGCCTCTACACATTTAAATCCGGCTCTGCTACTATACAACACCTTACCTACCCACCTACAATTGCAAACACAAACCTCGTATTTTCATTATATTAAAAAGCCATTTAACAAACCATGAAATGGTTCTAGCAACAAAGGAAGACAAGCTTCATGAGCCACAGGTATTAGCACAATGCGCTTATTAAACATACGTAATATATTATTTATAGTTGTTCTGTTCTAAAGCACTATAAGAGTGGACGCAAACTAAGATACGATTAGAAGACAATCTAAGTGCTCAAAGTCGCTTCTTCTTTTCCTTCGAAGATGAGATCGTTATTAATCAAAAAAGATCAACTAATTCTGTCAATAGTATTTAAAGTTTTAAGGTCAAGTCTAATGAAATTAATGACAAAAGTGTGGATGAGATGAAATGGGACTGTCTTTTGAAAAATCAAAAAACGGTCTCCCAAAGTTGCTTCAAACCGTGGTCCAAAAATTTTGTGTGTTCTTTGTGTCTGTTTCATGCACGTCGATAATATTTTTTCTGACTCAGAAGTATTCTATTCTTAATATTTGAGTTGTATTTTAAGGAGAAAAATAAAATGAATTTAAATGATTAGAAATAAAGTTACATGATAGTAGTGCCTCGCCTATTTTAGCACGAATGTGCGTCTCGATCGGGGCGACACTCCTCTCTCAAAAGACCAACATAAAATGACAGCATTCGTAATGTCCTGTTTCGTTGGTGGTTGGCTGAAAGAACAGAAGCCAGTGATACAGAAGCACCTCACCCATCACACTCAGCCCATCACAGTGTGGGTCACAATCATGCATTATCCGCATTCGCAATGAATATGGTGACCACTACCTTTGTATTCTACTGATACCTCCCATCAGAGAGTGGAGATGGAGCAGAAATTTAGGACTCATAGTTTCAATATTCATACACAAAGTTGTCTTCAATTAGTTTCAAATAACAATAATCTAACCCTTTTACACGGTGTCGAGGTGTCATTTATAATCCCATACTAACCCTTATTCTAATAACTATACTTATTTATTTTTAAATCATCACAATTGACAGTTTAATTTTATAACGAAGCATGTTATAGTGCACCATTGAACATATACTTCTTCTTAGAAAGGATCTTTTGACCTACTTTCCCATGCTAAATGCGTTCATATTACACCAAAACATAGAACAATTGATCATGCTCATCGTTCAATTAATCATCCTGAGTTAGAATCAAAATCACTACCTCTAGGTTAGCCGTTACCGTGAAACTCGGAGTCGTAGAATCATATCATAATGATAAAGTCGCAAGGGGTCGAGTAGTGTGCGGTAATACTTAATATAATTATACAAGTAAATTAAGTTGAACTGTCTGTATATAATGTCAAATTAAGCATTTTTCACACGGTAGTTTAAGTGACTTTTTTAACATTACTGATACAATACTGCATGAAAAGCAATTGTGAATAATATCCGAATCAAAAGCAACAAAATCGGCGGGTAATACCGCGGGCCGCAGATAGAGTTGAATAAAGTTGCTAGTGCAGTGCAAGCACACTTAATCCTCTTAAGAGAGTGTAGTCTTTTGTGTACATGATTTATTAAGTGAAGCACTAAAATATGATTCATTATATATACGAAGGTTTTGCAATAACGACTTAGAAGCTTTTATTTATGCAAGCTTTATGCCAATTACTGTTTGTGCATGATAAAAGAAAACGTTAATGTATATTTTTCGAGAATAATGTATGAAGTATTACTATCGTGTTCAATGCATTGAGACGTTACCTAAACACAATTCTTCTAATTAAAAAAAATATCAAACTACAACTTTTGTTTACAACATTGAATTGGTTGTTATAGCGAACTTCGGGATAGGTCTTTGTCCAGTAGTGGACGACAACTACAATCGTCGAATTCACATCCTATAATCAACAGCTTCACTTCTAAATCTTCTTTCATATTTTTTAATTTCATTATGTATGCCTCGTTTAGCTAATGGTTAGCGAATGCCACTACTGATCAAGAGGACTTCTAAACGATTTTCGGATCGGACAGCCCGGCCGGGAGTATGGAAGACGGCGGCGGTGCGTCTCCGCCGTGCCTCGAAAATCACGTTAAGTAGACGGTCCCAGTGGTCATTAACATCTATGGTAATCAAATATACTGAGAACTAGTTCAACTTTCGAACTCAGTTCGCTCTCAGGATTACGGAGGTCCGATGCCGGTCACTGCATGGCAAAATCCAAAAAATAATGTTGGGAATTAAACAGGCAAAAATATATTATAAAATGATAAAACAAATCGACTTACCTGTGACTAGAGTACATCGCCTTAGATATAAATACTGAAGTGAAGGGCAGGTGTGGAGTAGGGCACAAAGACCGGCGTCCGTAACAGACCCACAGTCCGTCAGGTCTATGTATTCTACCGGAGGTCTTCTCGTGGACAGTCGGGTTTCTAACCACGACCATTCTGGCCAGTCCACATTCGGACAACCTGAGATAAGAAAAACGTTTTAAAAAACTGTACTAGAATGCTTGTTTACAGGAAATACAGATAATTAATTAAAACATATTATGTACCACAAGTCTGTGGTGGTAACGGATTAAGAATACAGAGTGTCACCACCCCTATTCATTCCGTGGGTGTCGTAAAAGGTGACTAACGGATAAACTACGCAAGACAACATCAATGCAAAAAGAAGGAAAACTTGAAACCAACCCTATACCAACCCGTCTGGCCAGCTTGGTATAGTAGGCCAATACCTCCTTTCTAAGGAGAGGCCCATGTCCAGCAGTGGACCTTTGAAGGTTGTTGATGATGATGATGATGATGAAGAAATTTCAATCTACTATAATTGATATGGTGAAAGTATCGAAATTAGATTAAAATACTCAAAAAAACAGCTCAAGTTACTCTTTATATCATCAGCTATATGCCAGTGAGAGAGGCATACCTCTCCTTAGCAAGGAGGTATTTTGTATTGGTACTTATTTATTTTTTATATTATATTTACCAAAGTGACTCTACTCTGCCTGATGGAAAGTATGAGCAGAATCCAGGAGTAGGGGTCACCATCCTCATTGTGAGTACATATAATGCAGCATGGTGACCCACACTATGGCGGCTTAGTGGGACGTTTTTATGCAGAATCATTGAATTTTATAAATGTAGTTTATACCAGTTGGTAAATTACTTATATAAAAAACGCTACTTATTTAAACTGCCTCGTTGGTCTAGTGGTTTGGTTAGCGTATGCGACTGCTAATCAAGAGGTTTCGGGTTCAAATCCCGGGTCGGGCCAAAAAATGTTTTTGGGTTTTTCTTAGGAAATTCCTAATAGCAGCTCGGAGTTTGGAAGTTTGGCGGTGATTCACGCCCGTGCCTCGGAGAACACGTAAAGCCGTCGGTCCCGGTTGTCATAAACATCTATGGTAATCGTTATTGAGAAGTCAGTGCCCTCAAATATACTGACAACTAGTTCAATCTTTGAATTTCAGTTCTCCCTTAGGGTTGCGGAGGTCCGATGCCAGTCGCTCCGTGGAAAAACTGAAATTGAAGTAAAACCGGTTGAACTAGTAGCCGACCCCAATCCAAATAAACTTGGGAATAAAGGCTAAGAAGAAGAAGATTTAAAAACGCTTAAAGAAATCATAAGAAAACGATGCTTCTTACATATTCAGAAAGCGCATAAATAAATAAATTAATAATTTCTTGCAACTTTCTTAAGCATATCGCTAATCATTTCCTGTACAACTTGATATGGTCTTCTACATCCTAATGAAGCTATTGATGTTTTAAATGAACCAATAATACGTTAATGGCCAATTACTACAATAATGTTAATCTATACCGGCTGTGACACAGAACATCTCCTTATCTATAAATAGTGCTGGCTGTACACGTTTAAAACATGATACGATATCTACTTTACGAAAGTTACTTTCTAGTACAGAAAATAGATAAAATGAGATTTTTCAAAACACTGTATGAAAACTTGCAAAATTTCACTCTTTACATCTCTGAAAATAAATAGAAATTGACATGTCTGTTTGCAATTTTAAGTGAACAGCTTGTTTCAACATTCATATAAAACTACCAGTTGATCCAGCGAACTTCGTACCGCCCAACTTTAAAATTCCAGAACTTGATCCAATACCACTACCGGGTCCAATTGGGAATCTAAACCATTCCCAGATCCCCTTGAACACACACAAAAAATTTAATCAAAATCGGTCCAGTCGTTTGGGAGAAGAATTATATATATAAAGATTTACAATAAATGCCTATAACGAGAAATCTATTTTCAAAATTTAGTCAGTCTGTCTGTTTGTTCTATCTAATCTTTGAAACAGTTGGACCAATTTATATGGGAATATCACTGACAGATAGCTGATGTTGCAAGGATTAGTTCAAGCTACTTTTTTTCCCCGCGGTTCACAACTTGTAGTTTAGTTAAAGAGTTTGGGTTGAAAATATTGTTTGGTTAACAATAGAACGGATAGCTATTAGAACGGATTGTAGTTTAACATAGGCTTAAACTAGAATTCGTTCTAATAGCTATTAAGTATGTATTTAGCTTTAATTCAGCTCATTTTCAGACTTTAAACTTTTACGCCTTTTATCCTACAGATATTTTGTAAAGTTTTTAATGAAGTGATAGTGTAATATTTTAATGCCTCAAAGTTGTGAAAAATTCTTGTCTATATCCTTTAAAGAAATGGGAAAAAATAACTCCATCACCGCTTTTAATTTTAAACATTACAACTTTGTCTACGCTATTTACTTTTACTTTTTACTTAGTTCAAGTGATGTAAAACGTTTAAACTTTCTTCAACTTCAATAACAACTTCGTATTTGATAATAATCTCACAAAGTAGAAATATTTCGTTAATATATATAAAACTTCAGATGTTAATTATTAATGGGAATAGTTTGAAAAGCAGTGTGTACATTATCTAATTAGAAACGGAAAATCACGAATAACATTTGAGTATATTTTTTCAACTCCAAAGTAAATACGAATCTTGTTGACGGTTAAAAATCAAAAGGCTTTTATTTCAAGTATGCTTTTAACACATATACATATACGTGCGAGTAATTATAACATTATTTAACTAACTCTAGTTGTGTCATTGTACAACTTCTTGGAATATTTTGAATGACTTTTCATATTGATTACGTGTTGCCCTTCATTTGTGATAAAATTGTCACTTAAAGAAGAAAAATATAGGTTATACAAAATACAGTCAATTGTCCAGAGTTATTTCGTGGATTTCTTCGCAATTTGTTGTGACAAGACCATTTTTTTTAACGTGTGTGACGGAATCGGCAATGTTGTGACAAGATCAAGCTATTTAGAACTACAGTTTCTGAGCAGCCAAGGTATCCCTTACATCACGCTCCCGCGTTCAAAGAAAATTCAAACAATAAAATGAATCTTAGTCACTTACCTATCCATCTACTTTACGATTTCATGTTATTATTAGCTAAAAGTCAGGAGCTCATAAATTTCTTGTACGAATCTTATTAGGCCGTCTGTCACGATTTTCATTAACGTCTCTCAGTGAATTAGACGATCGACTTACAAAAGAAATCGGATGTCTCCCTAATGTCCTTATAACAGATGCTTCAACGTAAGAAAGTAATAAATTGAAAAGGAACTTTACCTGTAAGATCGATGTGCCTCAAGTCTGTTAAATCCGTGACGAGAGGTGCTAACGATCTCGCATCCATGCTGCTAGAACTAGTCACAGCTAAATGCGTTAGGTTCCTAAATGTGGCGACTAGTAACTGAGCACTTGCAACCGTCACCTGTGAACAATATATATACTAATAGAAAATCCAAATTTATACCAAAAAGATAAAGTCTTCGGTTTTTATAAAAAGCGGCTCCGTTCGTATCATTCTTATCTTTTATTACCCAGGGGTATGAAATATAGTTTACGTTCTATTCTCAGACCTACTGAATAAACACACAAACTTTTATAAAAATCGATCAAGCGGTTTGGGTGGAATGCGTTGTCCAGTATAATGCAACTAACATTGTGACACAAGAATTTTATTTATAGGAGTAAGACTAGGTCTTTAGTACAAAAATTGTCTAACTATCCGATTCGAAATATTTAAGGCCTTACAAAATTTAATTTGTATTATTGTGTATATAATATCCCTAAGTAACCATTCCGCGAACTTTAGGGAAATTGTCACAATTAAGCGGATAGGTGATCAAGACTATGTCATTGGTATGTTAGCTTAAATGAGACTTTACTTAAATTGTTTGATTCATAATAATATAGTTCCGAAAACTTCTATGAACTAATTAATCACCACAACAGTAACATCGTGAAAAAAATTACAGATAATTACCTGATCAAATTACCAGATTTAACAACCAAGTGTAACGTAATTAAAATGAACATAAAAATGTAAGGAAAGTTATAACTATTTATAAAATAATATTTACTAGTGGTCGCCAAGTGCTCGATGTTCGCCATAATTGATTTGAATTATAAGTTTCTACAATATTAAGGTTCGATTTATCAAAGACTTATAACTTCTATATAATCACGGATTTACGATGCGTGTGTGTGTCAAACACATGGTAGTGTGCGTGACGTTCTATTTATTAATTAAATGTAGTTTATGCATATTTAGAAAAAAAAGTTGTACACTCCTCCTCCACAGAAACCATGTGTGCGAAATTTACACCCTGTTTTCGTAAAAAGGGGTACAAAGTTTTAGTATATAGATTTAGGTCAGAAGACTTACCACACTATTCTTCGACCGCCACTCTCGGACTGAACTCACACAAGGCCCCGCCCTGGCTCCCGCACATCGAGCAGCTATTTCTAAAGGACCTGCCGCTCTGACCCTTTTCCACGCTTCTGGCCTTGTTATTAGCCGCGTAGTGAGTCTTGCCCAACGTCGACACACGCGCGACATACGGCAAAGGTCTGAAACCTAAAATAACAATATTAATGAAACCGCATTTTATACTACGCGTTATAGAGTAATTACTAATGTTGTTTTTTATCTGGAATCCTACTAATATTATAAACATTGTTTGTGAGTATGTGTGTAAGTATGTTTGTTAATCTTTCACGCAAAAACTACTGAACGGATTTGGATGAAACTTTACAGTAATATAGCTTATATATCAGAATAACACATAGGCTACTTTTTACTGCAATAATCGAGATACACACGCGAAAACTAGGTGATTATAAAGATACATAAATCGTAGATGTCAAAATGTATCACTGTTTATCTCCTGTCAAAACTTCACAGGTTGCTAGGCATAACAAACTTGCATAGCAATCTTAATGATATACGCGGGTAACACCGCGGGGCGCATCTAGTACATCATATAGAGAAAATGCGTAAACTTAAAGTACATGCCACGCAAAACGTTTACTACACACAGCATAAATTATAAAATGTAAAATAAAGATAAATACTTATGCTTGTCAATTATTATTTTTAATAACAACTAAAAAAAGCAAATTATGTTAGATAAATATTGTGTCACTCTGAAAATCATAACATTCAAAAATAACACATCAAAAGCGAGATACCTTAAATATAGAATATTAGATACAAACCTCTAAATAAGATAAAATCTTCAACCACAACGCATCATTGAGGTTATTATCCCTTCTTCTTCTAGGAGGGCCACAGTCAGCCAGAGTGTGATAGCCCTGGTCTAGACTCAACTCGCTCAGGTCTGCGGCTAAAGATAGAGCCGGTTCGGGCGGTGGAGGAGGCCGCCGACGGGCCCCTCCACAGACCCCCGGCCCTGAACAGCTCCCGCTGGACATCGCGAGATCCTGCGAACAATGAAGACTTATATTAGTTGCCAGTTATATATATATATCAAAAAATGCTGGTGATAGTGTAATGTTTATACAGATAAACGATGATGTACGGACGGTGTAGTAGATTAGGTGGGGATCTCTTCGTTTTTTCTTCGCTGAGCCTTGTGGGTTCATTACCCACATTAAATTTACCTTAGTGTGATCCTTGAGCTATTTTTAGAAGTGGGGGTTCTTTGTGTCCGATATATGTTTGTTTGTAAAGTCTACGCGACATAGATATTTCTTAATAGTTATTCTAACAGTCATGGTGGAGACATATAAATATTACAAAAATCTGTGCTGCCGTTTTTGTGTATGGTATGTATGTATAGTATAACTAACCCATCTTTATTAAATATATCAAGATATATATGTTTTATATTTACGCCTACTAAAGTGGGTCTACTCTGTCTGGTGGAAAGCATGAGTAGAATCCAGGAGTTGGTATCACCGTACTCCATGGGATATGGAAATGCAGAAGGTTGAGGATGTGTACCACTGAGCAAGATCCCCTTTAGCTGTAGTTAATAATAAAATAAATAAAATAAATAATCTCGAACTCATCTGCTCAAAAAAAGTTTTATTTGCAAAAGTGTTCATGTAACCTAATTTCAGAATAAATGATTTGATTTGATTTGATTTGATTTGATTTGATTTGATTTGATTTGATAATAATCGAGTCGTGAGAAAAAAAAAATACGAGTATACGAATAAATTACGTTAATTCCGAAAGTTATCACTTACACCTTAATTGAGCTCACTACCATTCTTTAACAATGAATAATCTCATTTGTTTTATTATAGTGAGTATACTTACTAATCCGTTCGATTTAAGAATAATATATAAATATAAGAGTTTTCTATAAAATAGGGACTCCCGGCTAAGAGGTAACCTAGTAACACATTAAGTCGCTCACGATTGCCATACGAACATCTTTCAACCGTTTCGGGTAGTTAAACCCTGAAAGTAGATGAGTAATTGGGTTTCAAAAGACGTTCTACGTAAAATAAATTTCAGCCGTAGGTCGTGTCTTAAAACTGAACCCAAACTAATACAGAAAAAAAGCCTCCGAAAGCTTTTTAAATGTATATTAATGCGAATCTCTTCAATATCAATATACCTATAGCGTCATTATCCTTTCATTGGTTTGTCAATTTATTTGCATCTTGGGTTATTTATACGGACCCAGATTAGATAAGAAGTACCATTAATGGTCGGAGAGTAAATTTAACTCAGTTATTTTAAATCACCGTGTTGGGAAACATTAAAAAGAAATTCATTTTATTTAAGTAACAGTCACAGAAGACAAAAGTATCGTAAAGCATAAACCAAAATTAGTTTTAAGTTTCCATTCGTTAATCGAACACTTTGTAACAGTTAAAAGGTAGTAGAGCAACGCTGATTTCAGCACGAACCTCTCGACCGGGGTAATCCTACCCTTGAACAGAAGAAGAAGAAGAACCAATTTAAAAAACGACAGCCTTCGTGCTGTCGTTTTTAGTTGGTGAGTGTGAGACCGGAGACCAAAAGGTGTTGTAGGATTTCACTAGACCACCATAGTGTGGGTCATAACGCTGCATTGCTTGCATTTACATTGAGTATGGTGACCCTGGCCTTTCTCCTAGATTCTACTCATTCTTTCCATAAAGCAGAATGTAGTCACTTTAGTAATCGTAAATACATATACATATAAAGAAAGAGCGCAAAAATCTATTATAATAATATGGTCTCTAAGTCTATCTTTGCAAAATTTCAAGAACTATTATTCAGTTTCTTATAATGGGAAGTCAAAAGGAAAATACGAGATAATTATCTAACGATGCCGACCACTTAGAGTCAAAGTCATTAAATCCTTTTCCATACGACGTAAGTACATAACAATTCTTCCACAAGGTTCATTACAGTCGCTTCAGCTTTTTAGTCCCATTGCTGTCATGTTGACAGTTTTACTAATGCTGTAAACTCCTATACAGTACTTGGCATAATAAACGTTTATAATTCCCACATGAAGATGGCGAATTGTAATTCATTCATCATTTAATTAAACGTCAAGAACTTGCATGTAAACGCCGCACAACGTACAAGCAAACAAAAAATGTCACAAATGATTAATAAATTAACATTTCGGATGTATTACACGTCTTTTTTAGGGTTCCGTAGCCAAATGGCAAAAAACGGAACCCTTATAGATTCGTCAAGTCTGTCTGTCTGTCTGTCTGTCTGTCCGTCCGTATGTCACAGCGAATTATTTCCGAAACTATAAAAGCTATACTATTGAAATTCGATCAGTCGATGTATTCTGTGAACCGCATTAAGATTTTTATATAAAAGTAGAAAAAAAACAATACATTTTGGGGGTCCCCATACTTGGAACTGAAATTAAAAAAAATTTTTTTCATCAAACCTATACATGTCAACAATCTACGGATAGGTGTTCAAAAATGATGTTGAGGTTTCTAATATTATTTTTTTCTAAACTGAATAGTTTGAGCGAGAGACACTTCCAAAGTGGAAAAATGTGTGTCCCCCCCCTCTAACTTCTAAAATAAGAGAGTGATGAAACTAAAAAAAAATATATGTTGTACATTACCATGCAAACTACCAACGAAAATTGGTTTGAACGAGATCTAGAGAGTAGTTTTTTTTTAATACGTCATAAATCGTAACACGCAATTAACCTTTCATCCAATCAAAACACTGTTGTTAAAACATCGATGAAAGTTACAACGAACTATAAGAACTTTTATATGATGTTACTTGCTGATACGGAACCCTTCATGGGCGAGTCCGACTCGCACTTGGCCGCTTTTTTACTGCTTTGTTGGTCTAGTGGTTAGCGTATGTGCAAGGGAGTTTGCTGCGAAGACCGGCTATGTAAGCCATCTCCGGGCGCATCATCGCCAATCCCCTTTAGGAGGTCGAAAATCGGTCGGATACGATTATTAAAATTATTATTTACAAAAAAAATGTATTTATATCAGTTGTCTAGTACTATACATAATACTCTGCTTAGTTTGGGTCTAGATGATGTTGTGTATCATTCGTCCGAAATATTTATTTATTAAACGTCATCTAGTTCCAAACTAAGCAGAGCTTTTTTGAAACATACTTTTTTTTGTAAATACATACTTACTTTATTAAGAAAATTTTCAAAAATTGCTATTTAAAACAAACATGTAGAATATGTCGGACAAAGAAATAGATAATGGAGCTTTTTTTTATATTTAATCCTGCACAATGATTACTCTGATGGTTAATATTTAATAAGCTACTTGGGGCGGAGACAAAGAACTATCATAAAAATCGATCCTTTCGTTCTTGTGTATGATGTGTATGGTTTATCAAATCTATATCATAATAGAAGGAACCAAACATGTAAATTTCAGTAAGCATTTAGGCTCTACCTAAGTCATATCATTAATTCCTTTCACAATACGAGTTATACATAACTACTATTAATTAATTGTGTGATAACAAAACGTTTTCTAGATAATAAGAGAGAAGCTTCAGAGATCATGTTCAGCTGTCGGTCCCGGTTGTCATGAACCTTTTTTGAAATTATTATTGCGAAGTCAATGCCCTCGTTGCGGAGGTCCACACAACCAGACGCTCATTGGTAAAACTGATTTTCAGGTAAAACCGATTGAACTAGTAGCCGACCCCTAATAATCTTGAGAATAAAAAAGCGGCCAAGTGCGAGTTGTAACTTTCATCGATGTTTTCATACTAGTGTATTGATTGGATGAAAGGTAAATTGCGTGTTACGATATATGACGTATTAAAAAAAAACTACTCACTAGATCTCGTTCAAACCAATTTTCGTTGGTAGTTTGCATGGTAATGTACAACATATATTTTTTTTAGTTTAATCACTCTCTTATTTTAGAAGTTAGAGGGGGGGGACACACATTATTCCACTTTGGAAGTGTCTATCGCGCAAACTATTCACTTTAGAAAAAAAATATATTAGAAACCTCAACATCATTTTTGAACACCTATCCATAGACACGTATAGGTTTGATGAAAAAAAAAATTTTGAGTTTCAGTCCCAAGTATGGGGACCCCCAAAATGTATTGTTTTTTTTCTTTTTATATGTAAAAATCTTAATGCGGTTCACAGAATACATCGACTGACTAAAATTCAACAGTATAGCTCTTATAGTTTCGGAAATAATTGGCTGTGACATACGGACGGACAGACAGACAGACAGACAGACAGACAGAAAGACTTGACGAATCTATAAGGGTTCCGTTTTTTGCCATTTGGCTACGGAACCCTAAAAAGGCTAAAAAGATGAAGATGACTTATAAGACTTAGGACTTTAAATGTCATCTTTTAAAACAAAACTTGGATTCTGTTGTTTTTGCGATATGTGCTCGATAAAAGCAAATTGGTATTCAAGCAATATAATTTATCATGGAAAGACATTCGTCTGAATAACATTAATGTGTTCTATGAATCGTACCGGCTGGTTCCACTTAATCTTAGTTTGGACACTTTATTACTCCGCAATGAAGGATACACTGAATTGAAATATGTCTGTAAAGAGATTAAAATTGTTCTAAGAATAATGACTTGGAATTAATTGCTTATTAAGATTTATGTATGGCAAACTAAGACTGGAAAGATGTTTAAATTTGTTTTCATTCTATGTAGAAGTAAGAAGTTATAGTCCGAACGATTTCGGCCATGGCGACCACCTCGACCCCTTATAGGGCTTGGCGCTGATGCGCCCGGTGATGGCTTATATAGTCGATTTTCGCAAAACTCCTTTGCACAAAGTGGGCAAGTAAGCTTACCGCTATCATATTATAGTGAATGGCGGCGAGTGGACGGGCTTTAAGCTCATCGCGCTTGGCGTCGAGGTCAGCTAATCGAGAGCAGCATTCTATTTACCAAGTGACTGAGCTTTCCGTACACCTTTACGATTATATGATCAAATGTAACATCGCTTCAGACCGTGACAAGCAACAAATGTAAACCTGACATGGTTTGTTTCATTTGGATAATCCATTTCTTGTCGTTCTACAACTTGCTTAAATTGACTGAAAGAAAAATGTAGTAGAGAAAAAAGTAACGCCATCTACCGAATATATTCTGAAGTAATGGTTCCGTACATTTAATCGCTATCCTACTAATACTATAAACGAGAAAGTTTGTGAGTATTTATGTAGGTCTGTTTGTTACTCTTTCACGTAAAAACTACTGAACGGATTTGGATGAACCTTTAAAAAAAGCCTATACATCAAAATAAGTCTTTAATTTCACAGGTACTTCATATTACTATATAGACATTTTATTTGCTGTGTATTTAAAATACAACGTTCCTACGTCGTTATGTGAATTATTTATATTAATGAAAATAATAAACGTATACTAATTTACTTACTACGATTTTAATCAAATTATATTTTGAATAGGCGATATCAAAGTAATTTGCAATTACTTATTTTAGCAAACGATTTATTACAACCAAAAAAGGGTTTTAGTGCAAGGTTTTTCAAGTAATAGACAATTAATATTCCACACATAATAATTCAAAAACCAGTTATTTTATGCAATATGTATGTATTGATGAGATGAATAATCTGTATGGGTGTTTTATCGACAAGTTAAGCGGTTCAAAGAGCCTGATTGGTAACCTAATTAGGTCTCTTATGCGAACCATGTTCAAATTACTCTTCACCTATAGCCAAGCCATAAATTTGGTTAAAACATTACTCGTAAATTATGTACGTAAAATTTTGTAGTCTCTCAAACCTTTCTAAATTTCTTGTTGGTAAAATTTCATATTTAAGAAGTATATCAAAGAAATACAGCAAAAAATTTCTAGGTAATGTTTCGAATCGTGTTCTTAGCACAATATTTACTTAACTTTCCACAATTTTGTGTAAAACTTTTAGGTATTCCAGTGGTTTTGTAATGGTATGTTGTTGTTAATAACTCGGTTTCTTTTAAACATAAAAAAGTCTTTAAAATCTTTAAAAAAGTCAGTTTAGCTCAAGGCACCAAGAATAAAATGATAAATAATATAATAAATCACATCATACACAACACCAATCTTAAAATTGATTGTAAACTATAAAAGCTACATTAACTGATTTAATACTAAATACTTTTACTTGAAAACATGACTATGTTCTCGTAGTCGATTTCAGTCTAGTTGGCCAGTCTCAACGGAGACACACCAACTTTGCAGGAGATTTTAGCGCGAACACGGTTCCCTCACTCCCACAATCCGATGAGACAGTTTCTGACACAACTGGATCAAGTTCAGGACCGACGTCTTGTCGTACTCGCCGAGGCATGGGGGTTAAAAACCCCAAACTCCTATACTCCGAGCTGTTATTAAGTATTTCTATAATTTGAAAAACTCAATAACACTTTTTGACTCGCCCGGGATTCGAACCCGAGATCTCTCAGCAGTCGCTTAGACCAATGAGGCAGTTGCTTGAAAATATATTACATACATAGTTAGCATCCAAACCCGAAAAAAGTATTACAGATCTTACAAATAAACATTTGGATTGACGACCCGGGAATCAAACTCGAGTCTGAATTATGTGAAGCATGTCTGCAGCTTATATAAACAGTTTTAACGGTAATGTCATAATAAGACTATCCATTAATAATTTCTTAATTATCTTTAAACACAACTTCAGATGTATCAACATATCGTACACTACCTTAAGATACACATCTTCGGTATGAACTGGTTCTCCTGACCTTATTGTATAATTAAATATATCTCACAATGGATTAATATATCAAACAAGTTTATCTTCTGCAACGGTAATAGTAACGTTATTTTAAGGTTGCCTGAGACAGCATAAAAAAACTGAACCACTATGGAATTATAAAGCATCCCTTTAACACCGAATCTACTGGAAGGATTAAGTTGAAAATTCTGTTGGATGTTTTTATCATTATCAATTGTTCTTATTATTACATATACTTTTACTTTTATTCTAGATTATTTTTGTACTGCTACTGGAAACCCAATGGTAGTCACAAAAAATTATTAGGTATTAAAAACAATTCTAATAACTTTACGTCTTGTTAATATTTCCGGGTCATTATAACTCATAACGTCCCACAGCTCCCCAGCTCATACGTCCCCACGGTAGCTGAGTAGAGGTTGGGCACTACCAAGACAACATCGTCGGTACTTAGGTATTGCCTTTGGATGTTTTGACATTTTTGGCCTTGTCAGCTATTTCCATTAAAGAAAGCGAAATAAAACCGTTCTTTTAACTTTTTCATAAACTGATAATTCCTTCGAACTGGAATAAATCAACGGATAAACATACAAAAGAAGCAAAATGGTGGCACCGTGGTATCAAGCGAGGTTGTCATCTGTGCCACTAAATTTTAATTTATGAGCAATAATTATTTTAATTGAAGGTTGTGTACATAGTGGAAATTGAAAGAGAATTTATCTACGTGTATCCATTCTGTTTCACTAATAAATTAAAGGCTTATTAAGGTTGGTTTTATACAATTAGCAGCTGCACTATGAGTAATAAACAGCTTTTAATGAGTGCGGTTACCGCTGGCATGTCCTGTATGTTGTAATTTAATTTGTTTTGTGCAACACTTAATATAAAATCACTGAAGCTACATGCTTAGTGTGGTGTACAAGAATGACTTAGTTTTTTTGGATCTGACAGAGGCTATTTTTAAAGTTGACGGTGTCAATCATTGTTCTCTTCCCCGAAATAGGGTTTTGTACCTTCATTCCGAATCTTCAAGAGTACCGCTTCGTAAACTTTTATTTTTATTCTTATACTTAGACACTTTAAAATTTAAATGATGGAATGGATGGAATGAATGGAATCAATAATTTTATTCTAATTTGAAATCGATTGATTTACTATTTCGAAAAGTATTTTTATATAATAAATTAAGTTTGTAGATTAGCTCTAAATGTAATAAAATAAACAAAAAATAATTGAAAAACAATTCTAATACAAGTTTAAGTACCTCAACATTTATTGTTGTACTTCATTTCGAACGGACTTCTTGACTGCGAATGGCGGCTGTATAGACTATGCAGTAACATTATTTTTATATCTGTTTCAATGACACAATATTAACTCTGGTGTCCGGCAGTCATAAAATTTATGTAAGCGTTTCTTAGTACTTGAAATAAAGAAATCGTATGAGCTTTCAATTTTATTGTCATAGATTATAACTTACAATCTACAACGACGACGTTGGTGTCGTTATCAGGTAACTCTGAATGACCAAAAATTAATGTTTGACAATAAAATTGAAAGCTCATGTTATAACACAAGATTAAACTTTTAAGATTCGATATTACATCGACGAATCATAATAAGTCCCTTTTGTGATAATATTTGTAAATTTTGGGGTTTAATATGCGTATAATAGTTTCCAGACAATGTTTAAATAATGAGAACTGTTTTATTTTTAACAATCATTAATAGTCTAATAGTAAACTATTGAATATTAGTCTCTTCTTGGAAAGGAGGTCTTGTTCTACTATACCAAGCTTCCCAGATGGGTTGATATAGAGTTTGTTTCAAGTTTTCCTTCCCTTTGCACTTGGGCTAAGAAAGCAATCTATCTTGCATAGATTGCTTTCTTATCAACCTATCTGGGAAGAGTCGTTTCAAGTAACTCTATCCTAATTAATATTATTTTTACGGGAATTAAACGCGATCACTTATTATGGGTATTAATAAGTGATCAAGAGTCAGCCTGTGACCACGGCCAGTGCACCTGGTCGAAACGTCAGGCAAATCAGAGGTATGTAATACCCTTAATAAGTGATCGCGTTTAGTTCCCGTAAAAATAATATTAAATATCATTCACGTCTTATCACTGCACTGATTTCAGCATTTGGCATGCAGGCAAATTTGGCATGGAGATAATTTAACTATTCAGGAATGACATATGCTACTTTTTGTACCGTGATAACTACATAAACAAAGGTGGAGCCGCGGACAAATGCTAGTTTCTGAGGAAGAAGCTTAGTTGTACCGTAAAGTAGACAGGTGAAATGAAATATAAGTCATTACTACAAAAGTAATTCTCCTCTCAATAACCTGGGTGTAAGTTATAACTCTTTAATAACTACTTTTAATAAATCGAAACTCACCAGGAAATTCAAACTTCATCTATTAAATTACATACCTCCTTATTTTATTAAATTCATTAAATAAATAATAGACATTCATTTCCCTATAGCCTTCTCTAATGACTAGCTAATGAAGAAGCATGCCTTTGCTAACCAACTCATAGGTAAACTATATATTAATTATGTTTAATAGCCAGCTAAGGTTGAATACGAACATTATAAGTAATATTTGAGGACATCTTACACATAACGTCATCTAGTCCCAAACTAAGCAGAGCTTGTATTATGGGTACTAAACAACTGATATAAATACATAAACATACTTTTTTTTTGTAAATACATACATATTATATATAGTAAAACACCCAGACTCCGAAATTTGGTCTGACCCGGGAATTGAACCCGAGACCTCTTGATCGGCAGCCGCATACGCTAACCACTAGACCAACAAGGCAGTTAAAAATAATTGAAACACTAATAAGATAGTCATCTTTCTACAGAACTTTTTCATCAAATAAAACTTGGTTTACAGAGGTCTATTGACAGCTATTCCACGAGAAAAGATTAGGAGGAAGGAAGGAGAAGCCGTTAAAGGAAGCAGCCCAAATTAACGTGTATACTAAAGTCAAAAATCACATTTTCCCAGCGATGGGAGAAGCAAACTTGTCACATCGAAACTATTGACAATACTAACTGTACTCACACACTTGAGACCTCATTGAAATAGGTGTCAAATAATCGGTTGATTTACGCTTGACGGTATAGGGCTGTCAAAGAAATGAAATTGATGTTGTATACTGAGACTTTTTTGTAAGGATAGCAAGTGTACTAGCGTAGTTAAAGCATTTTTTATTTTTCTGTTTGCGATGGCTTATAGCCGCGTGGCCTTAAGTGATTGGAGGAGAGGAGGAGCATTTCCGTGATTTAAAGATCACGCTAAGCAGCCGGTCCCGGTGGCTTAAAAAAACATCCAAAGGAAAGATTACGTAGCCACAACGTGTGTTGCCTGTCGTAGGGTTAAAGCCATACGCCCGCACGCACAGTGTGGAGAGGAATCCGAGCCCAACAGTGGGACATTATAGGATGTTGATTAATCCTGTTTCCTTAGAAGGCACTGTCGACTGTAGCGCAGTTTACACTAATATGATCGTCAAAAAATTATGTTAACGTAGTTAAAATGTTAATGCATGTACTTAGAATAAGAGAAAAATGATGAAAATAAACTATTATTGATGTGAAACATCTATAGCCGCACGTAAAACAGATTTCTGGCCTGGCGACGCCTGGCGACGCGTCGCCACGGCACGCTATACGATGGTATATATATACAGTCTATATGCAGTAGTGTGTACTGTACTATTTTAATAATTAGTAATATTTTATTTTATCATTATGACATATTTAGTTCCTATTACAATATGTTCTTTTCTGCATATTACTTTTACAAAATAATGGCGATGTTTCACATCTGCCAGGCGTCCCGTGACGGCTCACATTTTTGATGTGAAACATCTATAGCCGCACGTAAAACAGATTTCTGGCCTGGCGACGCGTCGCCACGGCACGCTATACGATGGTATATATATACAGTCTATATGCAGTAGCGTGTACTGTACTATTTTAATAATTAGTAATATTTTATTTTATCATTATGACATATTTAGTTCCTATTACAATATGTTCTTTTCTGCATATTACTTTTACAAAATAATGGCGATGTTTCACATCTGCCAGGCGTCCCGTGACGGCTCACATTTTTGATGTGAAACATCTATAGCCGCACGTAAAACAGATTTCTGGCCTGGCGACGCCTGGCGACGCGTCGCCACGGCACGCTATACGATGGTATATATATACAGTCTATATGCAGTAGTGTGTACTGTACTATTTTAATAATTAGTAATATTTTATTTTATCATTATGACATATTTAGTTCCTATTACAATATGTTCTTTTCTGCATATTATTTTTACAAAATAATGACGATGTTTCACATCTGCCAGGCGTCCCGTGACGGCTCACATTTTTTTTTTGTAAATTTATCAATCACTGCATGCGCACTCTCCATATTTGTTTTTATGTTTGTCTACGTCAATTTGTTTACTACACCGTTCCATAGATGGCGCTGTGCGCTACCGGTAGATCGCACTATCATTTGGTTACGGCATGTAATATATAGTGAGTAGATTTATTTTTTATTTTTGATCATTCTTTCAACTATTGTGTATTGTTTTACCTAGTGAGAAATACAACTAGTGGTTAACAGTCAGTAGTTTGATTTTACGGCCCCTAAGGATCCATTTGTACAATGTTTTATAATTCCAATACAAACGGGCAGACGCTGATCACAAGAGACTACAACCATCAACAGTCGTCTGTATCTCAAGAGTCAAATATATATTGATTTCATTTATTCAATCCGAGGCAGGTTTATAAGTGAGGTTGACTCATTTTATTTCATAATCAGGGTGAAGAAAAGTGATCAGCTTGTGTGTACCTAAAAATTGCTAAATAAGTGAACCATTTTAATTAACTCATACATTGTTTGTTTAAGTTGTATGGTTTACTTTCCACAGTTATTCAATTATAATACTTCAGTGTCAAATAACCAATTTTTTTTTTTATATACATTTCTAAAAGCCTTGCTTGAATTCTACCCATTTGAGCCTAAGTTGTAATTCGGGTTATTACTGGTAGTGCCCCTATTGTTTCCTGTGAGTGGCAATCCTAACCAATGTTATAACTTCCCAGTCCATTAGCGTATACAAATTCTATTTACCTTAGCTTGGTGCTGTTTCATAACCCAGCAGCACTCAGCCGAGTTCCCCCGTAATTATGTTTACATAGACGCCAGTTGAGTAATGGTGCAAAGAAATTCTAAGTGTCCATCACCGATCATGAAAATAGTTAAAGAAGGTGTTTGAAGTTCGGCCACTGCATAAACACTGAGCTTTGTCGTTTTCTTGTCCCTATTCTTCGGAGTAATTGACCCATCCGTTTTGTGTTTCTATTACCGTGTCAGTTTTAAAAATATTCTTTTCCATTGAAGTCCCACATGGTCAGGAGTGTCTTGTTCGCTACGGTGACTGGTTGCTTGTAAATATGCTTATTTAATATTTATGATAAAAACATACATACATAAATTAGTGATAAATTCAACAGAAAAAAATATAATAATTTCAGGGTTGGAAGCGACCTCACGGAACCAGGGAATCATGCCTGGCAGACCATAGCCCAATACTTGATGTTGAGCAGTTCTATAAAGCTAATCAGCCCGAGAAATTTTGTTAAAACACCTGTAAATTTTCTTAACATCAGGCGGACGGCTTATCATGAAAGAAAAACAAAACCATTTCGCAATGTACTTGGTACAGTTCGTGAAGAGTATGTCGAGTAATCAAGAAGAATAGAAGAAGAAAACTTATTGTACCGAGCCTAAATATATTTAGATGAGGTAGGAAACGAGCTTGTTTGCTTTAAAACCAAAACATGAATCAATATTAAAAAACAACCTATGTGGGTGTTAAAAATATAAATTACACCGTCAAAGGAAGGTAAAATCTATTAACATCTAACAAGCAATCAAATTCTTACAATAACTATTAAAATAAAGTCATATTAGAATTATGTTGAAGTATTAATTGGCTAAAAACATATCAGGTCATAACTCACTCGCTTTTGTAATATTCCTATCAATTTTATTAAAAATTAATTGATTAATGTTTCTTGCGGCGGTTACTGAACATAGCTATAATATATACGTTTTCCGGTGTAAACCTGAGAGCATATGAGTTCGTGAGCACCGTGAGAGGCACTCCGGATAGTTATATCATTTTGCTTATAAATATAAGATAATATTGAATTGATTTGTGATCTTTTATACACTTACTTTTATTAGAAAAACTTAAAACACACCCTATACCAACACATGTGTCCAGCATGGCATAGTAGGCCAAAACCTCATTTCTAAGTAGAAGCCTGTGTCCAGCAGTGGACTTTAATAGTGCACAAGGAATTTAAACATTGACAACCATTATGTCCGACAGCGTAGCAGTAGTAGCAGGATACAACTATTCCTTTATATATCTAAGCAGCTAAGAGTCTTAATCTAGTATTTAAGCATTTTATTTTTAGAACGAGGTCTATGTTCAGCATTGGACTGTTCTAAAAATCTAACTGTACACAATAAACTGTGGTAATTCGGGGCTCACAATTCAGTGGTATAGAATTCAAAGCGATTAGGACCATACGATGTTCCGTCAGAGCTATTGCAAGAAACTCGGGTTTAACCAAAGAATATTGTCTAACAGCTTCGCAGAATTTAAGACAGTTAAAATCCACTGACTTAAATCATCATGCTTAAGTGGAAAATTTAATCCCTAATGTTAATTGAAGTGTGTCTGTGCCCGGTCTTACTAAATTGCTGTAAGATTTGATTAGCAGCACGTGTTACCACTTTAATTAAAATTGGATAGCGACAGGTACGCACTTATTACCCACCTATTTTATAATTGAAGTAATATTTATAATTAAGTATCTAACATAACATGACGTTGCCTTGCCGGTCCCCAAGCCATACTTGGCAAGCGTGAGTACGCCTTAAGTATCTTCTGAGGGGAGATCCGAACCTAACATTTTGACATTAGAGTTGTTGATGATGATGATCTAACATATATTCGCATCTGCCTACTCACTTGGAACTAGAAGAGTATATATTTATGTACGACCAACATTCCTCTATGTTTTTATTCCTATTAACATATTTAAGAGGCTACTTAAGAGCCTCAGTAGAGAATACAATGAACATACAGTGTATCCTCTGCCCTGCATTAAAAAATCCTTTAAAATAATTTTAAAATGCTTCCTGAAATTAAATTAAATTAAATCTTATGACTTATGATTCTATTATGCATAAAACATATCTACCGGCATCAAATATAATTGCACTATTAACCGACAAACACATTGAATATCTTTTATCACTCAGCAATATATTCTATCGAACACAATTTATGGGCGTGTGAGTCTGAATATAATTAAAAGCATACGAGTCCTTGGTGGCTAGATATTCTAGGCTGGACTATTTAGTTTTTGTTGTCTTATGTCATAAAACATCACTACCCGTGTATACTAAGGACTGTTTGCTTTCTAAGGAGTCTTTAGTTAAAATAATTAAGTCTACTTCGAGAATATTAATTCTCGAAGTAGACTTAATTATTTTAACTAAAATATTTCGAAAATGCAAAAGGTACATATAAAACTTGAACGGAGATCATTCTAGAACCAAATTACTTTGAGTTCTCGCATTTTTCATGGACTATTATGTATTCACTAAGACTTCTGACTCTTAATAAAGTATTTATAATCTCATAAACTATTTATAACATTTAAGATGTAGTCCTTGAACGTTCTTTTAATGAATTTTTGATTTAGGTATTTCTAAAAAGCAAAGTAAAACCCTTTTGTATCTTTACATCACAAAAAAGTGTAAATAAAACATAAATCTTAATAAAAATCAGTTCAGCTTTTATAATAATAATTATTTATTCAAGTGAGTTTTCCTGACTTTTGAGTTTAACTAACCCGTCGTTGATTTATATAACGTTAAAGTAAAACGTTCGCAAATTAGTTAGCAATTAATATTTCTTATTAAAAAACTTAAAGAAAGTTGACGCAGGATCTTTGTAATCTGAAATAGCATATAATCTAGTTCTTAATGTCAAAAAGGCGAGATAAATATGAGTGAACCCTAGGGAAAAGTTTGTCTAGCTTTTATAAGTTAATGTTATCATGTCAGACATTATAGCAATGTATACCAGACGAAGTGTTTCAACGCTAAGTGAAGAGCCGAGATACGACTCGATATAATCTTAGTTATGCCTTGACGGAGCCATGTATTAGCAGTGCCGATAGAGATATTTATAAGTTATTTTAAAACAGTCTGTTTGTAATAAACTCAGGATATCTCGTAACTCTCAATTTATTTTATTTAAGCCTATCAACCTTCCGTGTGGTGACGGATTAAGAATACAAAGTGTCACCACCTCTATTCATTCCATGGGTGTCCTAAGAGGCGACTTAAGGAACAAAATTAGCAGCTAACATCACTGCCAAGAGAAGGAAAACTTGAAACAAACCCTTTACCAACTCGTCTGGCCAGCGTGGTATGTAGGTAGTAGTGTAGTAGGCCAAAACCTCCTTTCAAATTCTGTCGGAACCTAATAGTGATGACGCAAGAGCTCTATTTAAATTCATGTCGATTATGTTGAAATTATAAGTATATAGTAATAAATATGTTTAGGATACGATGGAACATGGAACTGACATACGCTGTGCGTAAAAGTCCCTAAAAAAAAAGAATAAAAAAAAAACCTCCTTTCAAAGGAGAGTCCTATGTCCAGCAGTGGACTTTTAAATGCTGTTCATGATGATGATGATGAAGCCTACCAAAGTGACTCCACTCTGCCTGATGGAAAGCATGAGTAGAATCTAAGTATAGGTCGAACAATTACAAAAGAATAATGGCGTTAGCGATCGTAGAAAGAGATTGGACGAGGAATACTTGTATCTTGTGTTACTGTTACTCATCATCAGATGAGTAACGCGGTCTCAAATTCTGAAGTACAATATCCGGTCATCAATTTTTATAATCTTTTATTACAGTTGTTTACTTCATTGCTAAAAAACTTATGAAACTAAGTATTAAAGTTCAGGGTAAAGTAAGTTAATTGTGCAAATGAAACACGTAGCCTTCATGTGTGACAGCAAAGAAATGTCTATAAAATCATAAAGTTTTCTTTATAACGCCAGAGGTAACTTATCTCACACTCTTGGCGTTAATACACTATAATTATATTTACTGCAAATAAACTACAGCCCAACACATTACGGTTATTATATGAAAAACAATAACTGATATTAATGTTTTTGGAACTAACTTTTCGTTTCATATTGATAAGTAATTAAGAACACAAATTACGAAAAGTTAATAAAAATTGTCCATCAACCATTTTTTCCAAATGAGGTTGGAATCGGCTTTTAAGTCTAATGCCAGTTACTATCGCTGTCACGATAGACAGGGAGTGAGGTTATAGAGGATCAATCAACCCCTAACTTCTTGCCTCAACTCGCATAGTTCGGGAGATTGGGTCCTCCATAATCTAACTCGGTTTAAAGCAACGAAACTGCTTCACACTGGACTTATTTGAGGCCATCATGTCACTGCGATCACCTTGAGAAATCAATCTCTTAGCAGCATTGTTAAAAAGTTAATAATTGCAATCATTTTAATATATTGTTTTTGTGATACAGATTCAGACAATAACATAAACGTTAATTCTAATTACGAGTCTGACTCATAATCGCGCTCAAGGTGTTTCGTATAAATTATATTTACGTGAATAGTTTACATAAATTCGATTCGATTCATACATAAGAGGTATTCTGAGAGTAGATTCTATAAATCTAACTAAAGCAACACGTAGATTTAATAAATTATTCTCATAAACAATGCCACTTAATCCTGAAGTAACATTATATTATATTATCACTAAATAATAGTGATAATAAATATCACACATCGAACACAACGCCATCCAATCCCAAACCAAGCAAAGCTAGCACTATGGGTATGGCTGGACATTTGATGTAAATATATAACTACTTTTTTTTATAAATACACACATATTATATACAGACACACACATAAACTAAATAAATATTGGCAGATCATACAAACATTTGGTCCGACCCGGGAATCGAATTGAGGTCTCGTCAAGCACGAAAAACGCTAACCACTGTGCCACCGAGGAGTTATTATAAGTATTTAAATCGTTGTAACTATAAATAATTAACAAACTTCTCACAACAAATTTTATATCTGATAATATATCTTATAAAATATTTTTTGTTTATGTCATAGAAGGCTAATTTACGGTTCATTTGGTAGTAAGACACTACCTCTGCCTACGTATACGTGTAACCCACGGCACACAACTATGTAGCCTCCCTTTGAGTACCTTCTCCCTTAAGAATGAGGACATTGCCCTTTTGATACTTATCTTACACGTAGCCCTACCGGTGGGGATAATGAGTAGGGCTAAATGTAACTGCCATATATGTCAAAGTATGCTATTTTAACCGTTACAAGTACATGTTTAAAAACAGTTATAGTAGATAATATAGGCTACAATTGTGTAAACATTTCGAAAATGCTTAATATTTGATTGTTAGTTTACGTATGATAAGTCCTCCGAACTATGTATATATTTATCACTTACGCAAAAATACATGCGCTTACGCAGGCCGTCTGCGCACAATAGCAGTGCACATACTAAAAATAAAGCTACAGTAAAATACAGAGTGTCCATGTCGACATGTCTCTAGCGTGTCTCCTATCATATCCCCGTGTCTATAGTACTGCAGTGACCCTACTAACCTGCAGGAACATACAATGCGTTAATAGCCCTGTTTAACTACGTTCCTCAGCGAGCTCGAATCATTTCCCGACCCGCTTCGTATAACATCCAGTACCATACACACTCATAAACTATTTACGATGTAGGTTCCCTACAGGTTTCATTAACAATTACGAACTTTATACAACGTTGAAGTCCTTAAACTCTTCGACGGAAGTCTTAAGCAAACCGAATTTAATGCTAAGTCAGAGTTCATGAATTCAACTGCCCATCTAGAATAAAAGTAGTATTATTACTTTTGTTTATGTGTGTCTGGAACTTGTCAAACGGATCAACGGTTTGACAAGATTTCATCGTATTTGCAGTGATGTTGTACAACACCCACTTGATGAACAAAGGTGCGAATACTTACACTGTTAAGCATAAGATTTTCGCATCCAGCTCATGCAAGCCACCTTGTTCAAGTCGTCACTCCACCTGAACGTGTCTTCTACCCCAAGAAATGTTAGTTCTGTAAGGAATATTCTTTTCTGGATAAGTAAGCTGAAGTGGCAGTGAGCTGGCCATATTAACTGCAGAACTGACAAACGCTGGATGTATACGAACGCTACAAAATGTCTTATACGGAACACAACAATGTTACGTTAATACTAGTGGATGTAATAAATAATTTATCAGGTAAATTAACTATACTTAAGGCTATTTCTAAACTTGCACTATCAATAAATCTCTGATGGCATTTACGATTAATCTGTTATCTATATGTATGGCCAGTCTCTTTTTGTTATTTTTTATAACACGTACAGACGGAAATACTAGGCATAAATCTTCCTATAAAATATATAATCTTTCTTCCTTATTCAAACGGTGGCCTTTAAATTTAATAACATTGACATTTGTAATGAAATAAGCTTGCAAATAGGAGTTGTTCCTAAGAAATGTGACGAACAAAGATGTTATATTGATTTTAGTACTTACTGTAAATGTTTTATGGTTTCTAAGCGCAATATTGTAAAGTCAATATCGACTGATGGTCTTTTTTTCTTTACGATGTTATTTTTTCTTAACGCTCCTAAACGTCCACAGTTTATCAACTACAGTTAAAAATAATAATTAATAATATTAAAAAACTCATCATCAACAGCCTTCTGATTTTATCTTGCGTAGTTTATGCCTTATTCGCCTTTTACGACATCCGCGGGATGAATAGAGGTGGTGACACTCTGTATTCTTAATCCGTCACCACACGGACGAAATTTAAAAAAAAAAAACATTTTTATTTATACTTTATTTGATTTAATGCCACAATATGACTTTAGTCTGCCCAATGAAAAGCATTATCGTAATCGTCTGTGATTTTTTAGAAAGAAAAGAAGAAAAATATTTCTTTCAATATTAAATTTGTATCCTTTTTAGGCGTTCGCTTTTCTTTTGTATTTTGGTTTTAAATATAAATATGTATACGTTATCTTGATAAAAGCTTCTAATTATAAAAAAAACTAGATTAAAGGTAAAGTTGTTTGAAGATGAATAGCTAGAAATAACCAGAAATGTATAAAACATCACTCAGACTTTGATGTTTTAACATCAATCAGAGATTTAAATAAATAGATTAAACGTATATCTCCATTTCAATCAGTATCGGAATCTGATCTCGTGGGTTAAGTTGTTTTAGTTGTCTTAATATTTATTTAAATGAAGGTCTGTCAATGTATTCATTGTGCGCTCAAATCTAGCAATTTCCGCTGGCGCCAACATTCACCAACCCACGCCTGCCCTTGGCTCTAATCGAGTATATCCATAATCCATGGCCAATACTCGATGACTTTCAAATACATGAAATAGTGATAGTCTGACATTTGTACTAGAAATACTCGTAGATAAATATCCATACTAATATTATAACTCAATCAGTTTGTTATGGTGTGCTCCATGTGGTGACGGATTAAGAATACAAAGTGTCACCACCCCTATTCATTCCATGGGTGTCGTAAGAGGCGACTAAAGGAACAAAATAAGCAGCTAACATCACTGCCAAGAGAAGGAAAACTTGAAACAAACCCTTTACCAACCCGTCTGGCCAGCGTGGTATAGTAGGCCAAAAGAGAGGCCTATGTCCAGCAATGGACTGTTAAAGGCTGTTAAAGACTGTTGATGATGATGATGAATCTGTTTGTATGTTACGCTTTCATTAAATTTTACAGAGGCGGTACTATGAGAGCGAAATTGACTGATATAATACTTATATTATATACTGACGGACTGGCAAGACACGTTATGGCTACGTAACTACCATCCTCTCCATAGAGGAGATCCAAATCCAACAGTGAGGCATTATGGGTTGTTGATGTAAACATTTGGTCCTATTTACAAATCAAAACCTCAGCATAACTATCGCATTCGCTACTAAAGCCGCACCGAGGCAATCAGATATATTTATTTTCATGATATTTATATATCTGAATCTAGAGTTTGTAATAACAGTGTCATTGTGACCATATTCTATTTAGTATAGTATACAAATGAAATTAATCACAAAACTGAAGTCAAACAAAATTTCAAAATAAAATCCATCAAGATCCGGCGTCAACTACCCATCTTATGAACTTTCATTTTCTCAAATGAAATGACATTAACGAATGACCATAAATCATTAAAGCCTCTTCAAAACATAGATCTTTATGGCACAGAGAAGATAAGGGCAGCTAACGCCATCTGGATTATAAATCAAGAACTGCACGCGATCAACCATGTTATCGATTCATCTAATAGTCAATACGAGTAACTTGCGTGTTCTGTATGTGGAAATATTATAAGTGGAACCTTGCCTAGTACTATAATTTATATTCTATTGGATTATTTTATTACATGTACAGTAAGGGCCCAAACAAACGTAGTGTAGGATGCCTACAGGCAAGGTGGAGTGACGACTTGCGCAGAATTACTGGCAAGAGCTGGATGGCAAAATCGATCAGAGTGGTGTGTAATGGGAGAGGCCTATGTCCAGCAGTGGACTGCGATAGGCTGATGATGATAATGGCAGTAAAAGCCCGTTGGTATAGTGGTTAGCCATCGTGACAGCTTAGAGGGAGGTTGTGGGTGAGATTACCACCGCCTGTGTACCCCCTCATAAACTTAAACGGGTAAACGTCAGTGTATGTTAGTATTATATTATTTTATGAAAACAAACTTCAAAGTTACACAAATTATAGAGACTAATGATAATTTGCATCTATTTCTGTAACTAGGTGCAACTTTAAAACTGCAACATTTGGTACCCATCAGAATTTAAACAATCGACCCTCAAATACACTATTTGTTCTAATAATATACTTTCTTAGGATATAATCATCAATAACAGCCTTTGACAGTCCTGCTGGATATAGGCCTCTACTTATGAAGGAGGTTTTTGCGTACTGTATAAGTTAGCCACTTTTATATATGATGTTAATTTTAAAAATATGTAGTTTGTTTCATTATTAATCTATTTACGGTATCCAAAACTCATATAATGGCAAACAACTTACAATCGTAAAAATTTATTGTTACTAATATGAACACTAACACAACTCTACCAAACTTTCTCTTTGTAACTTATGTAGTTGTAAATCGCGAGTGACGCCGCAGAGTGAAGCTAGTCAAAGAAAATAACCTAAGTTACTCCCTAGGTAATTCCAGTCCCGTCAAAATTGATCCAGCAGTTCCATAGATTTGATAGTACATCATCAACAGCCTTTAACAGTCCACTGCTGGACATAGGCCTCTCCTTAGAAAGGAGGTTTTGGACTACTATACCACGCTGGCCAGACGGGTTGGTAAAGGGTTTGTTTCAAGTTTTCCTTCTCTTGGCAGTGATGTTAGCTGCTTATTTTGTTCCTTTAGTCGCCTCTTACGACACCCATGGAATGAATAGGGGTGGTGACACTTTGTATTCTTAATCCTTCACCACACGGACATTACATTTACATTACATACATTACATACATATTGCATACAGACACCAAAATTTTACTTATTTATATATAGGTTTTTGTACCAAATATTTTTAAGAAAAACGAAGATATTTATTATTATTACTTTACATCGAAATCATCAAACTCTTCTTCTTGTCTTTTTGTTAAAGAAATACTTTCATAAACAATAAAAGCATAATTTTAAAATTTTATTATTACTTTTAAAGTCTACTAACGTAGTCACAATCAAAATCCTTAATAGGACTGTATTCTCAGAAATTACTAGCTGTATTGTCATACGCGCTATAAAGGCGGCAACTTGTATTATAATGGATTCTGCATGTAATTGGCTGGTAAATCTGTCACTGACTGCATCTTAGTAAACATATTTATGAGAAACGTCACTATAACTTATGCTTCGAACTTTGTTTAGCCTATTAGCAGAGCGAAGTTATAATAATTGTGCGAACGATGCTAACAAACGAAGTACACCTGGTAGTTAGTCACACTGAGTGAGTTTGACAAATTACTAACAATAAATAAAATGCAAAAATTTGTATCTTTTATTTAAATTGTTATTGTTTTGCGTTGCGTAATTATGTGTAATGCGTTATTTGTTTTATTTTTGTCTTTAATGCTTTAATGTCTACACATATACTACGTCACTTCCACAATATTTTTATTTCAATAAGCATTAACATATCTATCTTGCATTCGCAGTTTATTTTCCTTTTTTCATTATATTTATTATTCACTAATTGAACGGTATCAAACTCCAAAATTCATTAAGCTGTTAAGGCTACAGAGTATGCCAAAGAATAAAAAATACATTTATTCAAATACATAACTGTTTCCTCTGGTAGAGTCGGGTAAGTACCTTAACCTAACAATAGTTGTGAATTAATTAATAGTTAATTAAATAAAAAACATATTATTATTTTCGGACATCTTGCACACAGCGCTATCTAGTCCCAAACTAATTAGAGCTTGTACTGGGTACTAGACAACATATTAATACATAAACAAACTTTTCTTGTAAATACATGCATATTATACATAGAAAACACCCAAACTCCGTAACAAATATTTGCGGATCACACAAACATTTGGTCCGAATCCCGAGTCGGGAATCGAAGTAAAATACTAAGGTAAGGTTGCCTGGAAGAAATTGCTTTTAGCAATAAGGCCGCCCTTTGTACACTCTATATTTGATCATTGTGTTTCTTTTTTTTTGTAACTCTGTAATTTTGTGCGCAAATAAAGAATTATCTATCTATCTAAAATACCGCCGATTCGTTTGATATTTTATTTTTAGTCACACTTATTCTATTACAGTATTACCTCTTTAGGGTGTGAGACAGTACTGTAGTTATGTTCGTATTTATTTTTATGTTTGTTCCCTTTTAGCAATAAAAACTGAATTGTTAGGGTTTGTTATTTTATAGGACCAGATTAAAGTGTGATTTTATTCAGCCCGATATCTGATCTGCATAGGAATGTAAAGAGTATTGAATTGCATAAATACTTATCTTATAACACCCAGTGGTATTTTCCTTATAATTTTTACTTACGAATATTTTCTTTAAACTTATGTATTTATGACTTTTTTATATATTTTTTTGGTCGTATTTGCATTGTATTAAGTTTATTCAATGCATTGATGGTTATGGTATAGTAGGCCAAAACCTCCTTTCTAAGGAGAGGCCTACGTCCAGCAGAGGACTGTTAAAGGCTGTTGATGATGATGATGATGATGATGGATGGTTAAATTGGTCTCGTTATAAGTGATTCTGATTGTTTAAGCTGAGGTCGTGGGTTTGTTTCTCACCCAAACCTGACTATTGTTTAAAACACGTTTACAAAAGTTGGTAAGAAGCAAACAAACCTACAGTTTTCTTTGATTCCTTTTGTTTACTACAATCTGTTGCCATGCTCCAACATTGAATTGCACGTTGATTGGGATATGTCATGTCATGTTCGGTATGTGACCTACTTTATTTTATAATAGACTCCCTCGTTGGTCAAGTGGTTAGCGTATGCTACTGCTGATCAAGAGGTCTCGGGTTAGATTCACGGGTCGGACCAAATGTTTTCTATGTGTAATATGTATGTATTTACAAAAAAAAAAGTATGTTTATGTATTTATATCAGTTGTTTAGTACACATAATACAAGCTCTGCTTAGTTTGGGAGTATATGATGTTGTGTGTAAAGACGTCTGAAATATTATATTTATTATCAATTTCTGATCAAAATTTCATCCGGATCCGTGCAATCCATCTGACTTGATTGGGTCACATAAGTCCAAACATCTATCCCCACAAACTTGTCCGTATACTTCTTGGATTTGACGAGAGTCCTTGGCCAATGAAAAAAACGCCCTTTCTGGATGTTTTATATATTTTTAATAAATACAAATTCAATTCCCGACTTGTATTCTAATGTAACAAATTATTTACTAAAAAACTAGCTGAGTCCCGCTGTGCCACCCGCAGTCATTTTTATAAAACGCGAGTAACGCCGCGTAGCGAAACTAGTTAAGGAACTACTACTACTAAAAACTAGAAAAAATAACCTAAGTTACTCCTTAGGTCTTCAGCTTTCTGATAATGAAAGTCCCGTCAAAATCGATTTAACCGTGAACAAAAACCCAGACAAAAAAAAATCAAAATTACTTTTTTGGTGTATCTTACTTTCATTTGTATAAAAAAAATGATAATTTGATATCAAATCAAATCAAAATCATTTTATTTCAAGTAAACCATACAACGGCACTTTTGAGTCGTCAAGTAGTCAGTCAGTAGTCAGTCGTGAAGCTAATCGTCTGTTCCAATTCGTAGATCCGATGGAGAAGAACAGACAAGAAACTCCATGGACACTCTTTTCCAACATTGTTTTTACAATTTTTGGTTACATTGGATATTACATACAAACGCTAATTTTATTTATTTGTATAGATTTGTTATTCAAACTAACCAGTAGATGTATCGCGTGTTTGGTATTGACACTTATTTATGGTTTTATTTGTAGTTACATTTATACATACGTATTACTTAATCATTATATATTTGCTTTTTATACTTTTTTATATGTAAAAAATAGTAAATTACAATGGTTTAAACGATTAGTACTTTAATTTATAAATATGAAATAGACTTGTTAGTCTAGTGGTTAGCGTATGCGGCTAATGATCAAAAGGTTTCGGATTTAATTCCCGGTTTGAACCAAATATTTGTGTGTCTGGGTGTTTTCCATGTATAATATGTATGTATTTACAAAAAAAAAATGTTTATGTATTTATATCAGTTGTGTATCAAGTAGTAGATGACGTTGTGTGTAAGCCGTCCGCAATATTTATTCATATTATTATTTATTTATTATTAAAGCAAAATTTTAATGTTTTCGTCACAACCAAATATGACTTACTTCAGTACTATATGTACCTACCTACCTACTTAGTAGTGTTAGTTTTATTTACATTTAAGTAAACCCTCCCAAACAAATAAAAATCTTCTAAATCGGTTCATGAACTTGAATTCGAAACCGAATGTAGATTCTCTTCTGCTTAGCTTGTTGGTTAAAAAGACATGTACAATAATATAGTAGGTACTATTACTATTTTAGGAACCTCACTATTATTGTAAAGGCTCAGCGCTACTTGCAATAGAACATTAATTATAAAATAATTGGCTGGGATCGTCAACGATAAATACACAACCGAAAGTGAAAACTTGTGTTTATGTTTATTAATGACCACAATTAATAGGCAACATAAATTTACATACGCACCAGTCTTTATTCAACCAATAACAAATAAATTACCAGTCATTAAAACCCACTGAGAAGGCAAGAATGTTACGTAACAAATTATCAAAGTTAAGTTATTAAAAAGTCTGACAAGAATGGGTATGGCTTTTTATAGTTATATTTCATTACTGTTTTAAGCAGAAGGAAAAGTAAAAGATATGGTGTTTTGTCCCTTCTTTTTTTACGTATAAATAAATAAATAAACAAATAAATATTTCGGACAATTTACACACAACGCCATCTAGTCCCAAATTAAGCAAAAGTATTATGGGTACTAGACAACTGATATAAATACATAAACATATTCTTTTTTTGCAAATACATACATATTATAATTGAAAACACCCAAACACCGAAACAAATATTTGAGAATAACACAAACATTTGGTCCGACTCGGAAACCTCGAGACCTCTTGATCAGCAGTCGCATTCGCTTACCACCAGACTAAAGAGGAACCCTTATGTGCCGTCACCTCTAGACCTTAAACCACACGATGTGCCACTCTACACCTGAAATGAGCCCTCCCATTCCGATCCGAGCAATGCAGTTATTGAAACATTCGGATGTTTTGTCCCTTCAACCAGGGTAGAATACTCCGACCAGTGATAAAAAAAAGCTCCAAAAAATGATTCATATTAAAAAATCGTATATTAGGGTCCAATTGGTGTAAGAGCCACGCTGATTTTACCACGAATGCAGCCCGGGGCAGTACTACCCTCACACAGAACACCAACCTAAAATGACAACACTTGTGATGGCGTCTCCTTTCATTGATGAGTGTGAGACCGGAGGCCCAACCATACTGCAACATTCTCCTGGCCTCCGGAGGGCAAGATAATGATGCAGGTATATGTCACCAAGCCGCCATTGGTGTGGGTAACCATGCTGAATTGTATACACTCACATTTGCTAACTATCAAGCAGAGTATAGTCACTTTGGAACGCTAAAAAAACTTTTATTGCCAGTTACAAAAAAAAAGTATAATAAAATGGTAGCGACATGTGTGCTTTATTTTCATTTAAGTCGCTACGTAACAAAACAATCAAAACCAATGAAAGTCACTCTGTGTCAGATATTTGCTGCAAACAGTCAGAGTCAGAGTGGCTCTACTAGCTTGTTAATGTTTTTTCGTGTTCAAAAGTATGTATTTTGATGTTTTTCACATATTTATTACAATAAATTAATTTGTCTTAAGGTACTTGCGTCTATAATAGTATAATTAACAATACCGAATTCCAACCTACAAATCAAGATAGTTCGTTTCTTTTTTAAATTGCTTTGGTTGTACCTTTGGACATAATTCTGTCTGTACCTTGGGACACGTCCGGAGGTTCAAACAATGTTTGTACCTATGATTGATGATGTTCCATTTCTTTTTGCCTGCAGTGCCAAGGAGTAAAATCGGTGTTAAAAGATAAGGAGTTAGCCCAGAACGATTCAAAGAAGCATTAAAAACTGTATAAAAATTAGGAAAAGTGTGTACTGTTGCAAGAGAATTTGGATTAAAGAAGTCAACTTTACACATATATGCAAAGTCTATTCTAAGCGGTTCTACTATAGAAATAATATGCAGACCAAATTATGCAGTAAAAAAGGTATTTTCTGAGGAGGAAGAAAAGCTGTTATTGGAATATATAGTGAAAGCAGCTAAACTGAACTACGGATTATCAGCAAGGCAAACTTGTATTTTAGCGTATCAATTTGCGGTTGGAAAAAAACTAGCAAACATTCCTGGAATGGCTGGCTGGCAAATCTTTACGTAAACCAGAAGCAACGAGTCTAGCGCGTGCAATTTGCTTCAATAAAGTTCATGTCCAGAAGTTTTACAATAATTTGAAAAAACTGTGCCAACGTTATGAATTTAAGCCGAAAGAAAATTTATAATTTGGATGAAACTGGGTGTTCTACAGTTCAAAAGCCTGAAAAAGTTTTAGCTCCGAAATCATTTGAAATATTTCAAATGGTTTAATCATCCAAGTAAATATTTTTATTTCTAATTTAATTAAAATGTTCTCATTGTTACCTAAGACTACTATTTGATTTTGTTGTAGAACTAGCAGAAGATATGTTGTTAGAGTTCTATTATCTAATTTAATGATGATTAAAAGACTGATTAGACAGAAATCTTTGTCTTTTGTGTCGTCCCAAGGTATATACAAGGCTGTCCGAAGGTACAAACAAGTAACATACCTGAGGACAAAACACCATACTTACAAATAATGTTTGAAAATAATATAATGGCAACACTTATAGACGTAATAAAAAAACAATAATATTAGACCGTATGCCCTACAATATAAGATCTTAACTATTTCTATACTTTGGGTATATACAAAGATACGTCGATTTAAATATTAGGTAGTCAAAAATGTCCATAGATACGTTACATCACCCTACATTACAAACAGCGGTAAAACAATTAATCGTGTAAATAAAGCATTACCAAGTATTATATCCATCCAATTGTAATTCTGGTAGTATGATAAGAACCAATGATTATTTGGCGCTGGTGGAAGACTTAATATGACAGCATTACGTGTCAAAAATGGGACTACTAAAATGACTTTGAATTAATAACGAATAAACTTATTAAAGACATAATGGTAAGGTACAGTACAGACAGCGAATAAGAGAATTCAAGGTATAAATCAAGCAATAATTCGTATTATGTTCATACTATTGTAAGTCCGGTCATACGACAAGTCTGAACGACCACTAGGCGCCGCTGCGCCGGTTTTGACGAGCGCCCGTAAGTTCCGCGATTAACAACGCGATAAACATTACTTTAGTGTTCGGTGTGACTGTCATACTATAACTTTTGAATTCTTATTGCTGTACTATGTCCACAACATATTTGATGTCTATTCAACTTTGAATGCAGCAGCAACCAATGTACATAAACCTATCAAATAATATAAGTTTCATGATAAAATTATTGTGAAAAACCTTTTGCAGACTGTGAATATCTTATATCAGAAAGAAAACTAATGAGCTGAAAGGCAATGGGCTTATCTTGGTCCGTAAAGAAGCTTATATACCTGTTTTCTAGTTCGATAATCAGTACTGTACCACATACATGATTACACATACATATGTTTACTAAATTAAAGGTCAGTCTTGAAGAAATGCTTCTAATTTAGCTCTCAAGCTCTCAATATTTACCATACATTTAAACATTGTAAGTGAAAAAAATTATCACTACATAATAATCCCTACTAATATTATAAATGCAATAGTAACTCTGTCTGTCTGTTACGTTTTCACGACTAAACCGCTGAACCGATTTTAATGAATTTTGGTATAGAGATAGATGGAACCTTGGGAAAAGACATGGGATACTTTTTACCACGATAACCGTCATACACGCGGGCGGAGTCGCGAGCAAAAGCTAGTAATTATATATTTAAAACAAATTCCTTCGTCGTGTCCGTTTATGTACAGCACGTATTTTCATATGGTCTTCATCGTGGGATAGAGTGATTTTTGAGAAAAATTTAGATATATAATTAGGTATTAGAGTCACACTAATTTCATCACGAATAGGCTGACACGACCGGGGCGGTACTACCCTCACACAGAAGGCCAACCAAAGTGTCAGCATTCGTGCTATCGTCTTTCGATGGTGAGTGTGAGGCTGGAGGCACAATCATTCTGCACTCTTTTATTTCATCTAATATATAAAATTGTCGGGTTGTGGTGCTTGTTCCCAAAGTCTTCCGAAACGACCGAAATTTGGTGTGCATATCGAGTAGGTCTGAGCGTCGGCCAAGATCTGTTTTCATACTCTAGGACGCTAGCGCAGCCGCCGGCATCAGTATATTTATATATGAACTAGTTGACCCAGCGAACTTCGTACCGCCCAACTTTAAAATTCCAGAACTTGATCGCAGCGCCACCTACCGGGTCCAATTGCGAATCTAAATCATTCCCAGATCCCCTTGAACACACACAAAAAATTTCATCAAAATCGGTCCAGTCGTTTGAGAGAAGTTCAGTGACATACACACTCACACAAGAATTATATATATGAAGATATCGTAAAAGTTAGCGAAAAAAGTACAAGCGCGTCCTCGTCCCACAAAACGATTTTAAAAATTATTTTACATAGGATATATAAAAAATATTTTCCATGAAAATCCGTGAGAAACCGGGGCGGTTGCAGGAAGTTTAAGAAATAAAGATATTTTGTGGCAATGTCAATTATCTGTCTCTTAGATAGTTGTTAGACATACCTAGCCCAAGTACTCGGACCCCAAGAACTTAGCGTCTGTACCCCAAACGGGTAAAAAATTTAAGTACCTAAATAATATCATTGCCAAAATATTGATGAATTGTGGTAAATTCACAGTTCCCACGCATGATTTCAAGCACTTGAAAATGGTTATGCACGCACACAAAACGTTAGCAATTGTATATGGCGGCAAAGCGGCTTTAAAAACAAAGAAGAAGAAAGGATAGTTTAAAGTGTTCGCACGAATTCAAAAGAGATGTAAATGTTTGAAGTAAATTGAAAACCTTTAGAGAATACGTCTGTCGGCTTTTTGAATACGTTTTCGTTTACCCACGGGAATGGCAGACGTACAGAGGTGTTTACGACCAAGAATTACTGCACAATATAATTAACGTAAAGAGCATGTAATAGAATTTGCAAGTAATTAAGAAAAGTACTAAGACTTACCGTTTAACGGAACTAAACATAGTTTGAAATCGAAATCGCATCAAATGAGGTTGTAAAGTAGTAATAACTATGATAATGGTCTATACAATTTAAACGTTTGACAATTCATACTAATAAAAGAATAGGCATAGAGTAAAAAAAAGATCACTACAATGTACGATTTTGAAAAGATATCGATATAATTTATATATATTAATGTGATTTTATTGAATCGATTATATTATTGATATTGTGTAAGTCACGCCAACACAATTTTGTTCGATTTGTTAAGAATGAAACGTGAAACGGTACCTCTTACATTTAATGAACTAAACTCTTTTGCAAAAAAAACGGGCACCTAAGCAAATAACTATTTTATAGTTACTATTTGTTTGTTTGACAATTTTAGGTATTGTTATCCTCAGAATTTTATAAATTAATTAGGAAGGAATAGTTTTCACCAGTTTTATCTTAACATTTTGATTATATTATTGAGAAATAATGTTTAAGCTCAAAACACTATTATTGTACTTGCTCGCTAAATAAAAATGAAACGCGTTAATTTCTTTGTTTTTATTGAATACATTAAAAGCAGATAAAAGTTTAGTATTGAGTGTGACCCCCTCTTGCTGAAATCACGGCTTGCATTCGTCTGGGCATGCTAGCAAGTATATCTTTTATGGTTTCTTGGGGAATACGTTCCCACTCCGCGGTAATCACATTCTTTAGCTCTCTGATGGTCTGCGGAGCCGGCTGCACTGATCTCACTCGTCGCTTCAGAACGTCCCAGACATGCTCTATGAGATTGAGGTCCGGACTTCTAGCTGGCCAGTCCAAATGACGAAATCCGACTTCTAGCATATACGCTTCCACATGGCCAGACCGGTGGGCGCGAGCGTTGTCGTCCAATAAAATTGAGTTTTCGCCAAGAGCGGTTAAAGCGGGTTGTGCATAAGGAATTAGAACTTCCGTTATGTATCGGTGTCCAGTCAGTGTACCCTTTTAGATGAAGACTAACTCCGTACGATCCATAGAATTTATTCCTGCCCAAAACATAACAGAGCCCCCTCCATAAGGTGTGATTTCTTCAAAACATGCCTATGCAAAGCGTTCTCCTCGTCTACGTAGCACTCGCCGACGCCGGTCTTCACCATGCAGAGATATCCTGGCTTCATCGGAGAACAATACCCTATCCCAGTCTTCATGAGTCCATGTCACACAATTTCGAGCGAAGCTAAGCCTGGCAACTCGATGTCCACGGAGTAATTTAGGGCCGCGTGCCGGACGATGACTGTGTATATTAGCAGCGAGAAGCCTCCTCCTGACCGTCCATAGACTAATTTGCACATTTCTTAATTCTTCGAGTCTGTTCTTGAGGTCCACATAAGAAGATTTGCGATTTCTCAACGCTTGACTAACTAGAAAATTATCATCCCGTAGTTCGGTACATGTCTTTCTGCCAGAACCAGGCCTTCTCTTGACGGAACCGGTCTCTTGATAGCGTTGCCAGGTCCTTTGAACTGTCGACCGACTCACATTTAGCCTCTGAGCCACGAAGCATTGGCTGCAACCTTCTTCAAGCAGCGCAATAATTTTGCTCGCTTTTATCACTTTATCTACCATTTTCGAGAGTGCTAAACATCAATAACAATACTTTTAAATGTCAAGGACATCAGATAATTTAATAAATTGACAAAAAGTTAATTAGAGTCGATTTTAACTATTGGGAATTCGCGACACAAAATGTAGATAAAAGTTGTTTTCTTTGAAAACCAGTCTCAGTCAAAAATTTGAATTTAGAAAATACTCTTATAAACATTAAGGCACTTTTATAACTGGCCAGTAACATGTTCAAATGAATAAAACCTTTTTGGTATTTTATTTTTTTCAGCCAGGAAGAAAATCGAAACCGCCCGTTTTTTTTGCAAATGAGTGTATAAACATTTGAATATTTAAGTTTGTATTTTTATATTTGGATATACATTATAAGTTATATGTAATACTTATAAATATAGTATATAGCTACAGATATACGTTTTGAAAACAACTCTAAAAATAAAATGTTAGTTTTTATTTTCTGTTAATAAAGTTACTATATATATCAAGATAATAATTAGTATGGGTTCAGTTTGGTTCATTTCTGTATCAGATACCAATTACGCTCATGTATATTATGCATATAGATTAAATAGCTCTTTTCGAACTGATCGAGCCATCTCCATTCCTTTATCGGACTACTAGGCGCAGGCAAAAGTTTCATCCATACGTTGTTGGCATACCCAAAAGACGAACTAAACGGTTTCACAGCTCGTTTTTGGTGAGAGTTGCCAGAGTTTGGAACGACCTGCCTGGGTCTATTTTTCCTGATGAGTTGAACTCTGGAGCCTTTAAGAGTAGAGTGAACAGGTTTCTTTTGGATGGGCGTGTACCATCTTCATCTTCATTTACACTTTCCATCAGGTGAGATGGAAGACAAACGCCTATTCCATTACAACAAAAAAAAAAAAAAAAAAAAAACTTCTGCAATACACATTTGACAATATACAAGAACTATCTCAACTATATAGTAATTACTAACTATTATTTTGAATAGCGTTCTTAAATTGAACATTCTATTTATCTCTTCCATCGATAGAACCGATATTATTTTATTTATCGGCAGTACCATCGATAAACTTACCACATCTCGAAGTCAACTATCGATAACACAACTATTTCTATCGCAATAGCACTGCTACTAATACTTGTTCACCAATATAGCTGTACATGAGGGTATCTAAAGATCATTATCTACATGGAATCCGTATAATAAATACAAATTTCCATTTTATCTTGTATCTGTCATAACCGTTAACAAAGTTTATGTATTTAAAATATGACATTCCTGCCCTAATTACAAATGGTGGCTTACAGCAATCGAATGCGGTCTCTTAGTTAATTCAAAACGTGTTCATGGGAACTAATAAACGCTACGAAATGACTTTAATTTCAAACAAATATATATTTCGTGATTAACACATGATACGGGTAATGAGTACACCTTCATGTAACAGATAGGATAGTATACCGTGATATGAAGCACATTTTAAAGTTTTATCGTTGTGTAGAAAATTATCTTCTTTAAGAATAGTTGAGCGTTTGAGAGTCTTTCTTCTTCACATTTAATAAATTCCTTCATTCGTTTTCAACGATAACAAAATGCTCAAAAGCTACTAGTTTTTAGGGTTCCGAAGTTCATAACTCGGAACCCTTATAGATTCGTCATGTCCGTCTGTCCGTCCGTCCGTCCGTCCGTCCGTCCGTCCGTCCTCGACTTACCGTCCAAACGGTAAGTGCTAGAAAGATGAAAGTTTGCATGAATACGTATTGTAATTACGTCGACAAAGTGCTACAATAAAATTATGAAAAATAATTTTATTTGGGGTACCTCCCCTACACGTAAAGTGGGGATGATTTTTTTTTCTCGAGGCTACCCCATCGTGTGGGTTATCATTAGATAGGTCTTTTAAAAACAATAAAGGGTTTCCTAGACGATTTTTTGATTTAGGTATCCGTTTGCGAGATATTTCACTTTAAAGGGCACTTTTTTGTAAAAACAGGGCGTCCCCCCCCTCTAAAAGCTAAACGGCTGGCTCAAAAAATCTGAAAAAAATCGTGATGGTGGTCCATATAATGAACTTTGAAGGAAAACTATAATCGATTAGATGACTTTCTTAGTTCAGGAGTTATAAAGACTTATATGGTAAAATGCGCTCACTTGGAAAACGTCATATAAAATTATCGTATTAATACGTAAACATAACAATTATCTATTGGATACGATTTTAAATCCACATACCATTATAGGTGACTGAGGAACCCTTTCCTGTGCGTGGCCTGACACGCACTTGGCCGATTTTTAGTATGTAAAATACAACAAAAACAACAACTACATATGTAAAAATAAAGGTGCTACTTTCTTCCTACCGGCGTTCTTATAGTTTTTTTAACGATTACAAAACTTTTTAGAAAGAAAACCTCAAGAAAATATTACCATTTATATTTTTTGGTAGTTCATTTATCATCATAACATCATATGATCATGGTAATGGGTCGTTATTTTCTCTGAAATATGTTAAAAAGGCAAATTCCATCTTGATACATACCGTGATTTGTCATCTCGTTACCCGTATCTTTTGTATAAGTCGTATGGATTATAAAGGTAATTATAAATTAAAATAGCAGATTTAGCTCTATTTTGTTACAAAGTTACACTAGGGATTATTTTTTAAATGTTATAGCTACCAAAATGACTGTACTGACTTTAGGAGTGATGGTCCCCACACCCATTGTTAATGTATTGTAGTGTAATTCACACCACACCGGCTTAGGATGTATGTCGGAGAGTAACACGTCGGGTATTAACGAGTTCTAGGTTTTAAATGCTCAGCACAAAGTATAAAGTACACAAGTTCATGCAAAAAAAATAACAGATCTCGAGATTTTATAGTTGCCTAAAAAAGGTTGTTTAAAATAAATAATTCTTGATTATTATCTACGTAGAAAAAGGTAAAAATACAGTTAGTACAGTTAAATTAGTAGTAGCTACAACACAAAACGTAGTGGTACAAGCTTTATATTTTGTTCGTCATAATAATATATTGATCTATTAAGGCTTTACGACCCATAACAAACTCTCGTGCTATAAGCATGTAAGTACATTTCCTACAATATACAAGTTATTGGTTAAAACATTAACATGTTGTTTTAAAAGACAATATCCGCAATATAAATTCTTGTGTCTTGGGGGACTTTACAAACAGTCATGTAACGGACACAAAGTACACTCAGACTCAGAATAGATGGATAGTCTAGGTACTGTAATTTAAAATCTATTCTCTCTAAGTATCACTAACATCATCAACCGGTTGCAGTCCACTGCTGGACATAATTCTCTCCCAAAAAATACCACAAAACCCGAACTGCTATTTTTTGTATCCAGTCACTGTCAGTCTTCTTTCTTCTTTAAGATGCGTCATACATCACGTTTGCCAAAACGCAGTCCCCATTGCAGAATACGCTAACTCTAAGTTATTAGTGACTCCACCTAAAGTGAATCCACCTAAAGTCACCTATGTCTCTCAAAAAGAAAAACCTAATACTAAAAGAATTTTCAAATTTGAAACAATAGTTCCGAACATTGGCTAGTTCAACCATACAAATAAATTCTTCATAATAATCAGTATTAGTGATTTTTTTATCGCTACTAAAGTACCTGCATGTCATATAGTATAAAAATTTACCTGTAATAAATTCTATCACATTATGCATCGGCATTTCACAAATACATTATTCTAAAATCTGACTAAAGTCTTATTGAAATTGTTATGGCTTCCTGTCTTTGCTTGTACTAAACAAAATAAATCTCTAGCGTAACTGTTCGTGAGCTTTCAAACGGATGATTAAATTTATTTAACTATATACAGGATGTTACTGAAAGGCATGATTATATTCCATGGCCGTATAGTAAGCAACTTGAATCGCAATAAGATAATAAATTATTTTAGCAGTATTTCTTTATCTTAAAAGAAAAATGTTAATAGTTTTGAATAAATTATTTGTTTGTAACTTCATTGTACACAAATAAGGTATAAATTTTTGTATACAGATATAAATAGAATTTATGTTATATATATAAGAGGACTAATGAGGAGGATGTGATGAATGTTGATTTCTTAGTCATTACAATTGATTAGAAAAATCACAAAATATATAAAGTGTAGTAAAACATATTACACATAATTTGTTGTATTTATTATTTGTATATTCGTAAATGAATTTGACGTCCCTTCACAAAATTTACACATGTCTTCATACACATATATATGCATATACATATACAGCTCATATCGATAAATACCTCATATACCGCACCGTAATATAATTGGCCATAGAGTACATAAAATTAAATCCCTTGGAAGTGATGATGAGATAAAATTATTCAATAAAAAGCCAGCTAAAAGCGTTTTGAATATTGCTGAAGATTTAGTTCCGTATTTGTTACTTTACTTCAATCGCTTTTATCGGTAATTTTATTCTCATTTTAAAAGACTGTTTTGAATTGAATTTTTATGACTACCTTTGAATCCTAATGCTCGTTTTCACTAACTATACTTTAACAGTATTTTTATTAGGAGCCGCCTAACGTACGTAGCCCTTAAGTTTTCAGAGACATTCAAGCACTTAAGTGTTACGTAAAGGTAAATGAAAATAATAATAATTATTATTTATTTTCTTACCACAATATAGCATATGTACATTACATATAAAATACACAATAATATAACGAAAAGTTTCAGTTTATTTCAGTTACATTACCCTCACTATCATTACACTCACTATCTAAGTTACCTTACTTACCTTACTCTCTCTCTCTCTAAGAAGCCCTTTAATTTAGATAACATTGGTGAAGACGGCCTTAAGAGTTTTATCCCATAAAATGTTAAATTTCATCACAAATATCCAAGAACTGAAGACCAATAACAATAAGGCTTAATTATTTTTTCAATCGTTATCAATAGACATTTCTTTCTACATTTTAGAACGTATTTAAATGCAACACAGAGTGTCAGAACTCCCATTCCTCGCAGAGGTGACGTAAAAGCCGGCTAAAAGAGTTAACTTATCAGTTCAACAGCACTGCATAGAAAATAAAACTGAAGACAAATCCAATACCAACCCGTCTGACCAGGATAGAATAGTATGCTAAAAATTCTTTTCTGAAGTGAGGCTTATATCTAACAGTATATTACTAACTACTCCTGATGATGATTATGATGAATATATTTATTTAATTATTTGTTTATCTTTAATGCTAACATGTCAAAGAACATAAGATGAGATAATGTAACAATCGGTGGTCTAATCACTGTCGGCTTCTTCCACACAAGCATAACAAGAAAATTTAGTTTTCTTAAAATTTTAGGGTGATTTAGTTATAATTTTCAAGTCCTATATGGAATATCTTCTAAATGTATAAAATTCTCCTATCGCAATATATTTACAATACATAGTTCATACAATTAAAATATGTATTTTATAAAAAAAAACACTATGTATATGTATTTATATCAGTTGTCTAGTTAATCATAATACAAGCTCTGCTTAGTTTGGGGACTAGATGACGTTGTGTTTAAAATAAAATAAAAATTGTTGCCATACTCCTACGAAATGGCGTTATCGATTCTTACAAAACTTTTTGTGTTTATTCAGTAGATCTGAGAATAATACCTAAACTATATTTTATAACCACTAGGTAATAAGAGATGAAACGTACACAAGCGGAGTCGCAGGCATCAGCTGGTATACAAAATAATTACTAATGTTTCACTTGGTACTCAGTCATGTCTGTGCCATTAATTAATATAACCTCTTCACATTTATGAATATCGTTAATGACAACGTTGTGAGCGAGCGCTGTCGAGTTCACTTCATTTAATTACGAAACCGCTGCCTTCCAAACCAATAAATACTTTAAAATGCTAAATAAGTAGTTATGGTAAAAACGACACAATACTGTTTTTAAATGTGTTAATTTATTTCAAATTATTTGGTTTAATATATAAATACACGAATTGTGAAGAAAATATTGATGACTAATTTATATCACTCGTTTTAGATCATCATCATCATCAATCATCAACAGCCTCTAACAGTCCACTGCTGGGCATAGGCCTCTCCTAAGAAAGGATGTTTTGGTCCACTATACCACGCTAGCCAGACGGGTTGGTATAGGGTTGGTTTCAAGTTTTCCTTCTCTTCGCATCGATATTGTCTTGTGTAGTTTATCCCTTAGTCGCCTTTTACGACACCCGCGGGATGAATAGGGGTGTTGACACTCTGTATTCTTAATCCGTCACCACACGGATTTAGATCAAATAATTATAATTATGGTTATCTGGAATTTTGATCATATCGTTGGTTGAAAAACAAAATTTCAAAAATGGTAGGTAAGGTAGGTAAAAGCAACTCTATATATCTGTCTGTTTCGCTTTCAACAAGGCCGCCGAACTCATTTCGATTAAATTTTTATGGACGAACTTTGATTCTTTATGAAGGAAAGTAAAAATTAGTTTTTCAATAAATTTCATGAAACTATTGACAAAAGAAGCTCAACACTGAAGTTCGCTTCAGTTACATTTTGAAAAATGAAAACAATTTAATCATGGGTAACCCCAAACAAATGATCTTACAATAAAATATGACAGTGTCAACGTTCGTTTTAAGTCGATAGCAAGTGTAGTATAAATATAATCAATTTGAATGCAAATGGCTACCAGTATAGCGATCCACACGCAAGTGCATACATACATAACTGGTCATTCGTACCTGATCATTTTAATTGAATATCTTACTGGAGCTAAGTGGAATTTAGTCAAGTTTCACACTGCGATGGAATAGAAACAAGGACAGCTTGCTAGGTACTGAATAATTACTGGACTCGATTAAATACTTCCCACCTTATAAATATACTCGAATAAGCTGAACTGCACTACTCCAAACGATGCGATCCGAGATCAGTAGTGGGATATTATGGGTTATCGATGATGGTGATAGGTGGGTTATCATGATTCAATCTGTCAGGTTATACATTAAATGATAAAATGTGATATTCAATTGGAATTAGAAGTCAAATTTGAACTTAATTGAACATTCTATCTATGCCGTTTCTTTTTGGTTCAGAATGATTACTGTAAGTACTTCTAAGTTAAGTTTAATAAATATACCTACTCTGTTATAAATTTGTTTTATATACTCAATATTCCATTTGGGTTTGCCAATTTAATATTTATTAACGTTACTTCCCTTTGACTTTCCCATGTTCCGATGTAATATAAACCATATTAAGCCTATTAGTTACTGAACAGAACTGTGACATTTCCCAGAAATTTGTAACGAGGACCTCGGTAAACGTATTACTAAACCTCAGTCGGGTCAGACAGCAAACGATACGGGATGACGATAACTTTTACTATTTCGTGTCTAACTTAGAAAAAACAAAATTTCGTACAGTAATTTATCTGTTATGTCGTTTACGATAAAATTTTCAAAAAATATTTTCTATTGGGTCTCAATAAAATGAAAAGCTGCTGTCAAAGATTGTAGATGATTTAGGCTCTTTGTTGCATTATTACTCAACAAAATAACTTGCTTAAATGGAAAATAATTTTATACATATAGTATAGTATAATTTATACATATAATCAAATAATCGAACACTTTTGTCTAAATCTAAGCTAGTGTCAATCGTATACACTGTTTTTAGACTTTCGCGACTTTTACACATACTCATGTTTTTATTGTATTCGCGAATTATTCCGTTATACCGCGGTTATACCGCTCGTGGTCACCCGTATTCTACCCGAGAGCGGTATAAAGGTCAACGCACACTATACAAACACGGCAATGGCACCGCTCCAACCCAGCGATTAGCTTGTCATTTGAATTTGAACCTTAAATCGTATGTCGTTTAATATGTTTCATAACATCAGTATAAAGAGCTTGCAACTCGCGATTGGCGTGCGTACGGCGAGCTTGCAACTCGCGGTTGGCGTGCGTACGGCGAGCTTGCACCTCGCGGGCTGCTTAGCGCGCTGGCAGCTAGCGGTAGCGGTAATTCAACACAGAGCTGAGCCGCAGCTGTGCCGTTACCGTGCCGTTACATTGTGCTATGACCTTTACTCGTTCGAAACGTCGGAAAATAGAAGGTATCGTAACCTTTTTCATTTTATCGCTAATAAGTCCCGTTTACAGTTAGTTAATTAATTTAAAATACATAAAGAATTTAGCTTTACGTTCTTTACCTTATTAGTGTATCGTTTAAATGTACTGATAATGAAAATAAATATTAAAATTGTATATGGTTGCATTATAATTAATTATCATGTAAATATAAGGATGATGCATCTTATCATTGCCAGAGCCTTTTAACCAACAATTTAAGATTTATATCTCTGCTTATGCCGAGGATAACTTAACAAGGTTTAGTATAAAAATATATGCCTAATTCATTTTCAAAACGTGTATGTATGTGGTGGCCTTAAGTTAGTCTATCGTATGCAGTTGCTGATCAGAAGGTCAGGGACTCAATTCCCGAGTCGTACTAAAAATTGGGTTTATTTGCAAGGAATTCCTTACGGAGTATGGAAGGTTAGGGTGCATTACGACCGTGCCTGATGCATTTTATTATAACTGATTAATTATTCATCAAAGTTAGAAAGAAAATACTTCCATCATTTTGACATCAATTTTCCTTCATTAGATTACTACTAGAAAGAGAAGGAAAACTTGAAACCAACCCTATACCAACCCGTTTGGCCAGCGTGCTATAGTAGGCCAAAACCTCCTTTTTATGGAGAGGCCTATGTCCAGCAGTGGACTGTTAAAGGCTGTTGATGATGATGATGATGAGATTACTACCTATAAAAAGTAGAAACTAAATGTAAACTTAATTTAATATCTATTGATCCCCGATCATAAGTATTAATCGCCGATAAATGCTGCTGATGCTGATAAATTAAGTTGATGAACCAAATAATATGCCTGTAGTTTCTTGGATTTATCATCCGAATTCATCACGAACTAATACAGCCGCCAAAACCTTTCAAACTTACTAGTGTTTATTTGCTAAGCTCTCATAGACGAGTGGTCGTAGGTGATTGGAAACAATCATCGAGGGTAAGCAACTACGGTGCGGTCAGACTTAGATTTGTAAAAACATTGTTTTTGTATGCACGGTTGGCCTAGTGGCTTAAGCGGTCGACACGCCGCTTCCTACTACGCCAAGTGTCGTGGGTTAAAATCCCACGTAGAACAACACTTTGTGTGATTCACTTGTGACAATTTGTTGTTCTGAGTCTGGGTGTTCTTTGTGTCCGTTTCATATATGATTGTAAACTCCCCCGCGACACAGGAATTTATATTCCTAATGCGGGAGTTGTCTTTTTAAAAAAAATGAAAAAAAAAACATAGAAAACACTCAGACTCCGAAACAAATATTTGTGGACAACAAATATTTGGTCCGACCCGGGAATCGAATTATATTGACTGCCTTGTTGTCTAGTGGTTAGCGTATGCGGCTGCTGATCAAGAGGTTCGATTCCCGGGTCGGACCAAATAGTTATATGATCCAAAAATATTTATTTCGGAATCTGGGTGTTTTCTATGTATAATATGTATGTATTGACAAAAAAAAAGTATGTTTATGTATTTATATCAATTGTTTAGTACCCATAATACAAGCTCTGCTTAGTTTGGGACTGGATGATGTTGTGTGTAAGATGTCCGAAATATTTATTTTTATTTATTTATCGTTATATTAACAAATCTATGAATACTGTGACTGCCTTGTTGGTCTAGTAGTTGCCGTAAGCGGCAACCTATCAAGAAGTCTCAGATTTGATTCCCGGGTCGGACCAAATGTTTGTATGATCTGCAAATATTTGTTTCGGAGTTTGGATGTCTTCTATGTATGTATTAACAAAACAAAATGTATATATGTATTTATATCAATTGTCTAGCTCTGCTTAGTTTGTGACTAGATGTTGTAAGTCAGTAGATATGTCCGGAAATATTTATTACTTATAAATATGGCTTGACTGAATGTAATGTTACTCGTATATCCGACAATTGACTTTCAAGAATGTAAAAAATTCTACTTCATTACTCCTGATAACTCGTATTGCCAACACTCCCGAGCTATTCCTGCAAAAACCTAAACAAGATCTCTTTCTCACTATTGTCTTTTCATCGTACTAACTTTTCCTTTTATAGTTAAGTACCGATACTCATATCCATTTCCTTAAGTACCATATTGACGATGGCTTGTCTCCTTCTACGTAAGTGGAATTATTATTATAACTACCAAAATGATGGCGTTTATGATGCCTCTGCTTACTCTTCATGGAGCATAAGCGTGAGTATAGCCGTATTAATACCACAATAAATGAAATAAAACTACTTACTTACCTCTCAAGAACGTTTACTAAGATTTTCTGACGTTAATAATATCGGCGGTAATATGAAGAATCTCATTGCAATCCTCTCATTTACTTAAACCCGTGTAAAATATAACGATAAAAGTAATTTACACACACATAATGTCTGCTTAGCTATATCTTCACATAGAAAATGTGTTGCAATAAAGAGTGACAAATGTTTTTATTTAGTGCCGGGCTAAGCTTCGCACACACTGGAAATATATTAAATGCGAATATAATATTTTAATGCCCGCTGTGAATTTTAATATTACATCCAATTGTACAAGAACTTATTACATTAATTAAGGAATATAATAAAGAGGTATATTTAGTAGCCGACCCCAAATAAACTTGGAATAAAGGCTCGGAAGATGAATAAAGAGGTATATTTATATTATTTGCAAGGATCCATAAAATTAAATGGATTATAACAGGAAATGGAGATCTTAATTACTTACAATAATGTCTTTATTTCTTTATTAATATTTAAGAAGACAATTACCACGTTAGAAATATACATCTTGTATCGCAGAGGACTTTATAAAGTTTATGAAACAAACACACAGAACACCCAAACTCGGAACATCACTTTGTGGATCAACCAATGTGTTGTCCCATGTAAGATTTGAACCCACAACACTTGGCGCAGTAGAAAGTGGCGTGGCGACCACTTAAACCACTAAGCCAACCGTACAGTCATTCCTGAAATGTTAGACAAAAGCATGGTAAAAAACATCTTGTGTTGTTTCAAATGGAATTAACAATGGCGCAAATTTTTACTGCCTCGTTGTTCGTAATTTCAGTTCTCCCTTAGGGTTGCGGAGGTCCGATGCCAGTCGCTCCGTGGAAAAACTTAAATTCAGGTAAAACGGGTTGAACCAGTAGCCGACCCCAAATAAACTTGGGAATAAAGGCTAGGAAGAAGATGTAATAATTAAACGTAATACGATCATAGAAATGTGTTAACTGACGTTGATTGAAGCTGGATATATACAATATTGTATTCTTTTACACCTACAATTGTATTCAAAAATACCGGCATGATTTCACTCCCCGGATAAATTATATTGTGGTTCGAAAATTAAATAAAACAAACACAGAGTTGCAAGCTATTTCAATAATTAGTCCAGTCAATTAAAGCTTAACTTTGCCATTTCGGTTGAACACCTGCAACCAACACCAAAATTTCCGTAAGTCTTCGTAGATTAATATATACTAAAATTGCAGGGTGCTGCATTAACGGCAAAGTGTGCAAATACATTGCAAAAGGGTGCAAAAACAACTTTTTCGTCTATATCTCGCGATTGGCTGGAAAAATAAAAAAAGATCCTACTACAAAATTGTAGGAAATTAAATCCCCTACAAAAAAGAGTCAACATATTTTCGCGTATCTCTCATAGTTTTTGCACAAAATGCATTTAAATGTGCAAAATTGTAAAAATAATATTATTAATCTTTTTTTTCATTTTGAAGCGATCCTACATGTTTCTTTGGGATTTAATTAATATTTTTCGGACGTTTTATTTATTTATTTATACCTTTTTTCATATACCTAACAATCTTGTAAAAAAAATTCATTATCATCAGCCTATCTCAGTCCATTGCTGGACATGTTGTGTGTCAGATGTCCAAATATTCATTTATTTATTTAGGCCTCTCCCATTGCACACCAAAAAAAAATCATTTCAATTTTACTATATGATATTTTCATCATCATCATCATCATCAACAGCCCTTAACAGTCAATTGCTGGATATAGGATATAGGTTTTGGCCTACTATACCACGCTGGCCAGACGGGTTGGCAAAGGGTTAGTTTCAAGTTTTCCTTCTCTTGGCAGAGATGTTAGCTGCTTATTTTGTTCCTTTAGTCGCCTCTTACGACACCCATGGAATGAATAGGGGTGGTGATACTTTGTATTCCTCATCCGTCACCACACGAACAATTGATATTTTATTTTTATATTTTTTTAATTAAATCGGATTCAGCGCAAATTTGCAAATTTTCAAATTTTAGAGGATGGTTATCTAATGAACAGTAGGCATTTAATATGCCTGATAGAAATGTTATATACCATGGTGATATAAGAGGTAAATGCCTAAACATAGTTTAATAGGACCTGCATAGGTGATGTTTTTAAGCTATTGTATAGCTTTTATAGCGGGCTTTGAGCGCGGCGACCGAATCAAGAAATTCCGTAACGTAAAACCTAACACCCTAAAATAGGATAGAGAATATGATTGTAACTGCAGTGCGACAAATTAAATGTTTTAATTCTAAAGATAGCTGCTGCGCCCGGTGCTCCCTTGTCTATTCTTGAATTAAATTTGCATACATCTGTGTTATGGAAACAGGAATGAATTCTGTTATATTCTTGTTTTCTATAGCGTTTTATATTTATCTTGCTGTAATGTTTTTAACTCGAGTGCTGGCCGATATTTTGTTATGAAATCAACAACTATATTATAGACTCTTGTTAATATTACCGATTGCCGTATATGATATATGGTATTGTGACACTAAATCATTAGGGTCATTTAATGCCGAAACTGCCTCGTTGGTCTAGTCATAGTGGATAGCGTATGCGACTACTAATCAAGAGGTCTCGGGTTCAAATCCCGGGTGGGGCCAAAAAGTGTTTTTGGGTTTATATATAGCAGCCCGGAGTTTGGATTTTTGGAGGTGATTCATGCCCGTGCCTCTAAGAGCCCGTAAAGCCGTTGGTCCCGGTTGTAATGAATATCTATGGCAATCGTTATTGGGAAGTCAGTGCCCTCAAATTTACTGGCAACTATTTCAACCTTCGAATTTCAGTTCTCCCTTAGAGTTGCGGAAGTCCGATGACAGTCGCTCCGTGGAAAAACTGATATTCAGGTAAAACCTTTTGAACTTTTAGCCGACCCCAAATAATAATGGGAATAAGGCTAGGAAGAAGTGATATAGGTATAATGCTGAAACCTAAGTTACAATTTCAAATGCTTAGGTTTGACTTGATTGACTGCACGGTTGGCCTAGTGGCTTAAGCGGTCGCCACACCGCTTCCTATTGCGCCAAGTGTCGTGGGTTCAAATCCCACGTGGCATAACACTTTGTGTGATTCACAATTTGTTATTCTGAGTCTGGGTGTTCTTTGTGTCCTTTACATGTATGTTTGTAAAGTCCCCCGCGACACAGGAATTTATATTCCTAATGCGAGAGTTGTCTTTTTTATAAAAGAAAAGAAATTCAGATATTAAACAATACTAGTCAAAGCATCAAAATTCTTAGTAAACTCAAATACCATTTCCTTTTAACAATGTTCAAGAATAAGTCATTTATGTGTACTTTTCGATGAGTGTCACGTAATGCTCACTATTGTTCCAGGTCTGGGTGTTCTTTGTATCATCGAATTGTATGTTGATAAGGTGCCCGAAATACAGGAATGAAAAGAATGCACTCATTTACATTGAGACAAGTTTCGCAAATCATTAATTTCATCCTGTTTTTTTCATATTTTCTTGTAATTTCAAAATACATCGTTGCAATATGATTGGAGGAAAAGGTAGTTTTTCAACAGTAATAATAATAATAACTTTATTGTCTGAAAAGATGCATACAATTTCAAGTACAAGCCCTGATTCCCAAATTAGCGTGAGCTGTGTGTCGGTAATCAGTTCCTTCCCAAAGTCAATAATACAATAACTTTACTTATTATTTGTATATTAAGTGTAATACTTGTAATACTTGTATAGAATATTAACATATATATGATATTAATTTTGTTTGTGTGAGTAATATCTGGGAATATTCAATTGCTAGCAATAGTCTATATACTTACATATACATATATATTCACGAAAATATTTATAGAGAGACAAAATGTGATTCCATATTATGCATTCACATAATGTCGATTTTCATGTTAGATCCTTATACGTATTCCGACACTGCGCATTTCAGAAATTGAATGAAGTGGTAAATATTAGAAAGAAAAACAATGAAATTACGGACACTGATAGAAAAGGGATACTGCTTGTAAAGTTTTCAATTTAAGCAACATGTTCAACAGGTTCTATTGTTGCATGCCAATATATAATAAAGAAAATACCAATACCAATTTGCAGTTGCATACCAATATATTAGAAAATATATCTTACCAGCTGCGCCGCGTTACCCGCGTATTTTCGGGATAAAAAGTAGCCTACTTAGGTGATTATCTAGAACTCATTTTTAAATTAGCCATTTACAAACTATCATTATGGTTGCTATGCAAGTTTGTTATGCATAGCAACCTGTAAAGTTTTGACGGGAGATAAACAGTGATACATTTTGACATCTACGATTTATGTATATTTATAATCACCTTTCATCAATCAAGTGTGTTCCGGCCGTCTAAGTGACAACATCAGCGTTCACATTTTAGTCGCGAAAAATACTAATAACCACTTAAATATCTTAAAAACTGTGTTATAATAACAACAACACATTATTAGAGCGTCGGAGCTCATACGGAAGCAGAAACTTGCGAAGTAAATCACAGGATACAAGAAAAAATAGTAACAACGATTTCAAGGTCAGTCATTAAACCATCAGACATTACTATTATTTTGACATTCGGCCGACAGACACTGTCAGCCAAAGATCCCAGTGTTGCAAGTGCTAGAAATAATTTTCTACCATATTCTACCATTACGTTTCATCTTACGCAAACATAATATAATGGATACTCAGTTCCAACTCTTGTTTGAAAACATGAAATTAGAAATGCAAAATCAATCCAGAGAACTTACTGAGTCTATTACAAATAATATATTGTCTAGAATGGAAGACAAATTAATCCCAATTATAGAAGAAAATAAAAGCTTGAAATTAAAACTAGAGGTTCAGCAAAAAGAGATAGAATATTTACAAAGAGAAAAGAGAAATAATAATATCATAATATTTGGCATGGACGAAATGGAGAAATCAACACTTGAATTAATAAATAATGTAAAGCAAACATTTGAAAAAGATTTAAAAATTGGTATCGACGAAAATGGAATAAACAACATTTACCGAATTGGGAATAGAAATAGAGAGGGGAAGAAACCAAGGCCAGTCCTGGTTTCCTTCGTGAACGGATGGAAAAAAAGAGAGATAATGAGGAAAAGGAAAGACCTTGTGAAGATTTATATCACCGAAGATTACCCCAAGGAAGTTTTAGCTAAAAGAAAAGCATTACAGACGGAGCTAATAGAAGAAAGAAATAAAGGGAAAATAGCGTTTTTGAAATATGATAAGATTGTAGTGAAGGGGAATGAAACAACTAATGAAAAAAGGAAACGGGAATTTTCTTCGTCACCACATTCCTCTAACTCACAACCTAAAAAACAGCCAATCACCACATCTCTAAAAACTCATAGAACTAACGCATTTGATTTGATGAGAAATAGATCAAATTCACTCACCAGCATCCCTACGAACAAACAACAATAGCAACTAAATCTCGGCAACCGGAAAGCACACCAACATAAAGTAACAAAATTACCTATAACAACAATAACACACCCTCCCCCAAGCCGACTGGTCATCGTGGGGGAAAATGACCAACACCCTCTAAGGCTAGAAAACCAGAAAAGAAATAAAAATTATGACATAAACATTGCATCACTTAATACAAGATCATTAAGAACCCCAGAGAAACTCATCGAATTAGAATCAGCGATCAGCGAAATCAAGTGGGACATAATAGGAGTAAGCGAAATGAGAAGGCTAGGGGAAGGAATAGAAGACCACGGAGAGTATATTTTACATTACAAAGGGGAAACAATTGGACAATATGGAGTTGGATTTTTAATAAAAAGGGAATACACAAAGCGAATAGAAGAATTGAAAGGAATCAGTGAAAGAATTGCAATTCTAAATATCAAACTACCCATACAAAACGGCAGCGATGAATCATGGTCAATTATTCAAGCTTATTCACCGACTGAGGCATACAAAAAAGAAGATATAGAAAAAATTGAACTTTTTTACCAGAAATTAAGAAGCACTATAGAAAGCGCTCATAAAAATGTGATAATAATGGGAGATTTTAATGGACAAATTGGGAAACGCCGTGAAGGCGAAGAGTACACTGTGGGAAAATACGGTCATGGTAACAGGAGTAAAAACGGAGAGCGATTAGTAAACTTTGCTATAGAAAATAAACTAAGTATCTTGAACAGTTTCTACAACAAGAAGAAAAACAAGAAATGGACATGGACTTCCCCAAACGGACTGTACAGAAACGAAATCGATTACATAATGACCAATAGACCGAAAATGTTCAAAGACATGTCGTATGTTCATAGATTAAATTTTAACTCAGACCACAAAATGATTCGTGCGACGTTACGAGGGACACATAAAAAGAAAAGTCGAAGGTTACAAACAGATTCAGAGCATTATCTGAACATTAGAAATGAAAAGGATTTAAGGAATAACTTGAAAGAAAAACTAGATAGGGGAGAAGCAAAAGAATGTAATAAGCAAATTCAGGAGAAATACAACGAATTTGTGAATTTGCTCAGAAATGAAGCCCGTAAAGCATATACAAATAAAAAAATGACACTATCCACCGAAACAACTAAACTAATTAAGGACAGGAAAATGCTTTTACAATGTAGCAAAGACAAGAAGATACGCAAAGAGATTTCGGACTTAAGCAAAAAGATTAATGAAAGTATAAGAAAAGATCGACAGAAAAAAAGGACAAACACATTTACATATCACATTATGAAAACAGGCGGAGTAAAGAAAGCATTTAAAGAATTAGAAACAAAGAAGAACTGGATGCCAAATATAAAGGATAAACAAGGAAAATGTGTCAGTAGAAGAACTGAAATAATAAATATCGCAACGGAATACTATAAGAAACTGTACAAAAGCAAAGTTAATAAACTAAATACAACTACGAAGATCCATGATACAGAAGATACCGAACCCATACCACCGATTCTGAAGGAAGAAACAGAAAGAGCTATTACTTCACAGAAGTTAGGAAAAGCACCTGGACCCGATCATATTACCAACGAGCTACTTATAATATCTATGCCAGAGATCGTGCTGAAACTAACTAATATATTCAATGAAATAATAAAAAGTGAAATTATACCAGACGATTGGACCAAATCAATAATAGTTTTGTTACACAAAAAAGGAGACAAAGGAGACATTAATAATTATAGACCGATAAGCTTAATGTCTAATATATATAAAATATTTTCAAAGGTCATACTCTTTAGACTAACTAGTATCCTCGATGAAAACCAACCAAAAGAGCAAGCGGGATTTAGGAGCAGCTTTTCGACCATTGATCACATTCACGTCTTGCGACAAATACTCCAGAAATACTCAGAATATAACAAAACATACTGGTTGTGTTTTGTTGACTTCACCAAAGCCTTTGATTCCTTAGAACACCACTATATTTGGGAATCATTAGAACAACAAGGGGTACAAAGAAAGTATATACGTATACTAAAAATCATATACGAAAGAAGTACGGCCCAAATAAAATTGGAAAGGTCAGGAGAGGAGTTTCCAATCGAAAAAGGTGTACGGCAGGGTGACCCTATTTCACCGAAGCTCTTCTCAGCGGTATTGGAGATGATCCTTAGGAGATTGGATTGGGACAATTTCGGACTTAACATCAACGGAGAGAAATTGAGTCACTTGAGATTCGCAGACGATCTAATACTTTTCTCCGAATGCCCGAAGACGCTAGAAATTATGATACGTCAACTATCAGATGAAAGTGCAATAGCTGGCCTTACGATGAATATAACAAAGACAAAAATAATGACTAATTCTGTCCAAAAAGACATTATAAAATTAAATAATCAGCCACTAGAATATGTATCTGAGTATGTCTATTTGGGGCAACTAGTATCAACATCTGAAGGCATGCAGAAAGAAATCGAGAGAAGAATAGCGAATACTTGGAAGAGGTTCTGGTCGTTGAGCGAAGTAATGAAAAACAAAGAAATACCAATGTCGGAAAAACGAAAGGTGTTTAACACTTGTATTCTGCCATGTCTGACATACGGATGTCAAACTTGGGCCTTAACAAAAAAGCAACAAAACAAAATAAACATTTGTCAGAACGGGATAGAAAGAAACGTACTTGGGGTGAGAAGAAGAGATAAAATACAGATTAAAAGAATCCAAGGAAAGACTAAGTTTACAAAAGTGCAAACAACTTGCAGAAAACTGAAATGGCGTTGGACAGGGCACATGTTGAGAGAAAAGAACGAGAAATGGACTAGAATCATTACAGAATGGTACCCAAGGGGTAACACAAGAAGCAGGGGAAGACAGAATCAGCGATGGGAAGACGACTTAAAGAAAGTAGCTGGACCGGAATGGTTACGCATAGCAAAGCACAGAGACGAGTGGAAAGCCTTAGAGGAGGCCTTAGAAGGCCAAAGAAGGGAAACCGAGCGCCGAGTCAGTAAATAATATATTATGTAGTCTAAGTTTTATGTTGAATATTTTTAAATTAAGTAGTTTAAAACTCTGTTAACCAGCATTAAAGGCTTATTTTTATTTTATATAATCACCTAGCTTTCGCCAGTAAATATTGATTATTGCAGTAAAAAGTAGAAGTAATGTGTTATTCTGATATATAAGTTTTATTACTGTAAAGTTTAATCCAAATCCGTTCAGTACTTTTTGCGTGAAAGAGCAACAAACTTACATACACACATACATACATCCAAACTTTCACGTTTATAATATTAGTGGGATAGTAGGATTAGTAGGATTTAGATCGATTTCAACTAAATATCAGAATTTGCACTAGTTTCAATTAAATGAACCCTTGCCTAGCACACATAAAACTTATACATGCTCTAAATATTTACGACCGCGTTACTTACACGACTATGGGGCCATATCGGGCGTCTATGCACATATTACAGCCATTATTGTTCTGATAATATTATTCACAGTAAAGTCCTAGGCAACAAGGTGCATATGGACTTAGAAGCGAAATCGTGGACCTCCTTAATAGAAAACATTCCTAAAATGGCGCTACAACTTAATTGTGAGTCGGAATTCCAATTGTGTTGTACTATGCTATTTATTTGTCGTAGAATGTGTTCTTTTTAAATTTTCTTTTTCCATTTAACACTTATTTTGCAGTTAAGTGGAATAAAAAAGAAACTGCCTCTAAAAGTAAAAGCTCTCCAAAAATAATTTACTTTTTAGTGATAAATCATGTAGATACACAAAATTATATGTATTTACCACCTACTGCTTTTAGTCAAAGATGGTGATGATTTTTCTTTCTTTTTTTTTACTACATTTTTTTTTTAATTTACGACTCTAAACAGACATCGATGTGACCACCTGTAATATATTACAGTATTCATGCTGTTGGCAAATCCAGTGATATGTGTTATTTAACTACTCGTCTAAGCATAACTATTACAACTAAACAACGAGACAAAAAAAAAAAAAAATGTGCGTGTCAGGCCACGCACAGGTAAGGGTTCCTCAGACACCCATAATGGTACGTGGATTTAAAATCGTATCCAATAGATAATTGTCATGTTTATGTATTAATGCGTTAATTTAATATGACGTTTTCCAAGTAAGCTCCTGTTATTCCTATGATGTGTGTAATACTTAAAATAAGCCAAAAAGTTCTTCTTCTTCTAACTATCGCTATAAATAATTAATATATCAAAGGCTTTCTGTGGTGGTACATATGTATGAATGTTAAACCCTTTGACGGCCAGGGATATCTAATAACGTTACACCAAATTACAACAACGTCCTGTTTTCGACGTGTCAGACCGTCGTTGCCACCGTAAGCTCATTTTCATTACGTGGATGGAGTCCTTGGTGGTCACAGGGTTAATATTAGGTAAGGCATTAAATACAGTCCGTTAAGGACCTTCAATGAATATTACGACCCAATCACTAATATCCTTGGATTTCTAACTATTAAATTTGTTGCTTATTAATATCACTTATCATTCGAGGTCATACTACTAAGTAACTAGCTATTTAAGTAACTAACTACAGTAAGCAGAATAAGAGTCTTTATAAAAATCTGCAAAGAGAAGAAAAACTTGAAACAAACCCTTTACCATCCTGCGTGGCTAGCGTAAACCAACACGTCAAAAGCTATCAAAGTTTCTTGATGGAGATTATGATAAGTTTAGCAGTTTCTTTTTATTTTACGACATCACGTAGTCTAAAATAGTCACTAAAGAATGTGCATAAATTCTAATCTTACTTAACTACAGTGTGCGTCTAAGCTTGACCAATAATAAAGTGCATTTTAATAATGAACAAGCTATAATTCTTGATAAAAAAATGCGTAAATTGTACAAAGTGTTACAAAGTATAGTATATTACTGACATAAAGGTACTAGACAATAAACGTAGGCTCACATTCTGATTCGTAGATGATTAAACTTTACACCAAGTGATTAGAATGGCTTATCATATATCTATCTTGTAGAACACCTTTGGTAGAACCATGGACGTATTCTTTATATGTCTTGCACACCACTTTAATCGATTTTATATGTCCACGGGTAGAACATATACACGGGTGAGTTTGGTCACAATAGAAACTTCTTAATTATTTCTTTCCTATCTCGTTTCGTACACTTATTTTACAAATCCATCAACTGATAAAGCTGAAGAGAACATAAAACTATTTACGATTCGTAAATTTAAAACCTAATTGATGAACTTCAAAAAACTCAGCAGAAACTAATAATTACATCGTTTTGTAGATCTTGTGAACACTAAAGTTATCAGAGTTGATTTTGAAGTCCCTCACATGCCTTTATATTTCTATTTCAGTATTCATATTATTTACAACTGCTATGATTTTCTTACACCATCGTTTCTATATTAATAAAACAAGTCTTAAAGTTAACTTTACCAACTTTATTGGTATATTTTTGTTGAGTTTAAATGATTCCATGACGCAGTATTTGGCGTATGTGGCTGTTATCAAGAGGTATCAGCTTACCGGGTCAGACCAAATATTTGTGAGATCCGCAAATCTTTGTTTCGGAGTTTGAGTGTTTGATCGATGTATGTATTTATATCAGTTGTCTAGTACCCATGATACAAGCTCTGCTTAGTTTGGGACTAGATGACGTTTCTGTGTAAGATGTCAAAAAAATATTTATATTAAGACGAGTACCAGTCTTGATAAAAAAAAACTTTTTAAATAACACGTCACTGGAACGGACAATTTTCCCGGGGCGCAATGTGTCTAAATGCGCAAAAATATCATATTTAATACTCTCATCCGAGTCATCGTTGCCAGGAGCAATAGGCAGAGCTCCGTATACCTTTAACTTAATGTTCGTTTATTACTAGTTTCGCATTTTATCTCTTTCTTGTATACGTTTAATAATATTGTCTTCATTGCACATATAATTACTTTTTTTTACTTTTTATGTCGAGTTTATGTGAAACAATATTTGCTTTGGAAGTCGAATGTAACATAGTTGAAAGAAAATTAAATTCGAACATCAAGTTACTTGGATAGAACTGAAAGTATTCAGTTCTAACTAAGTATACTTATATGTATACTATATTTAGGAATCTATTTTCTTAAATATTGTGGTTGTCGTTTAGTACAAAAGTTTGCTGTCAAATTGGAAGATCGCTAACGCCTCTATTTTTTGTATTATTGGCTGATATTCGTTCTGATCACGTGACGTCACTCCTAAATATATTAATTTGTTTTCTAATAACGTTTAAGTTTGTAGAATTCAACCTGGTTACGGGGCTGATTAGCTTGGCCTCTGTCTATGGGTCACTATTTTAAGTCGGAATGACATAAGATTACTTTATTAGAATGTCAAAAAAACTTAAATCTAATATCAATTTGTGGGTTTACTTCTAAAAGTATTGTAGCTGTATACTTTAATGTTATATTTTTTAAAATTAATATTGTATTACGATGCTAAATGGTACAATGTTAGAGATTACATTGTAAGTTTGTGGGAAGAAAAACAGAGCCGGCAATGATAACAATCTAGTCTCAACAAGTATACTAAGTGTTCCTCTTTGAATAGCAGGTTTTAGTAATTTACACTAATTTGAGTCTTTATGTTTACTTGCATGAAAAAAATCTATTTTGAAATTGCTATCAGAGAGTTTCATTACCATTAAACGACCATTAACGAATTGTGCGAAAACTGGGCATCAGTAACGAAGATCTCAAATTTAAACTAAAAGATTAATAGTAATCCCTTCAAGTATCTTAAATGTTTCAACATAAATTCAAAGGAATGCTGCGGCGTTTATAATTGGCGTAATATTGTTCTCTAAACTAGGAAAAACTTAATTAACTTTGTACAAAACAGCGCTAAAAGTGAAAAGGTCCTTTCCAGTGCCTTACTTAATAGCAATAATATTACACAACCATTGGCAATATAAGCATTAAGTTATTATTCGTCACTGGTACATCAAGTATTTTTGTGTTGAAGCTCATTTAAACTGTTAAATTAAAGTTGTGAAATGAAAAGAATCCCAAGTATCTATATAAATTCCTAATCTTTTGTAATTGACTACGGTGAAGCCAAAAAGACTCTTCCTTTTGTTGATTATTAATCTCAGTTAAGTAACCTTTTTGTATTAGGTTACTGGCAGGTTTTTATAAAGTTTGAATTATTTTTTAAGAACGATATTTATTTTAAATTAGAAAATTGTGTAGTGAAATATATTATTCTGTTGATAGTTCTAGAAGCAAAAACATGTATCTGTAAATTATAATATTGAATTAAAATTCTGAAATATGGATTCTATTCATCAAAGTTTATCATTTCTTGAAGTATCCTTTTAGTAACCAAATAATGATTTAGCCACATTCAAGCCACCGTTCAAGAGGTTATGGGCCCAGCAAGATATCAGCATGATACCAGGAAAAAGAATTTTTATTGAGGATGTAGAAAAGTGAAAAGCCCCCGGAAGAAAATTGTAAAATGAATTTACGAAATTGAAAAATGAACAAAGTGAAGAAACTAATGTGAGTAATGAAAATTTTATTGAAGGCGATTTAGAAAAGAAAGGACGAATTATTTCTAAAAACAATTAGAAAACGTGACATGAGGTTATTGAAGGTTTTGGTAAAGCTGATGAGACCAAGAGGATGTTTTTTCGTGAAGCTGATGAGAAATGAGGAGACGGAGTTTGTTGGTGTTTTTTTTTTTTTGATCATGATGGAGATGATCATGAAGATGTAGAAAGTGATGATGGATGTCACGATAGCGATGGTGGAGGTGATGGAGTTGAAAACGAAGATGAGATGGATATATTGTTGTCACGATGGAGATGAAGATAAGTGATGATGGAGGTCACGATGGTGTTGATGGAGGTGATGAAGATTAAGTTAGTTGGTGTTATTCTCTCGTCATAATATATATGTATGTTAATAGGTCTTTTTAGGTATTTGAATTCGAAACCTTTGTGTAAGTATGCTAGTTTAAGGGGGTGTGAGATAATAGCAGAGTCGCGCAGTGGAAGCGTGTGTGTGAAATTGGTGTAAAGGGAAAAATAATTTAATTTTGTTATTCAATTAATTTAAAAAAATAACGGAATGTTTTAGATAAATTTTTCACATAATTTTTTGACAGAATTTTTTGACATTTAATTTTTTCCTTTATAGTGTATTTGTTTTTTCTGTATTTTAAGGTTTGTTATATTAAAAGGTTTTGGTTTCTGCTGAAAGAGTATATTACTGTTTGGTGTTTAATAATTTCTAAATTGTGGTTGGAAATTATAAAAGGTTGTTATAATCATAAAAGGTAAATCTGTTGAAAGAGAATGTCATGGTTTTGAATGGTGTTTAATAATTTTAATTGTGGTTGGTTATTATTAAAACTTTTGGTTTGTTTGTTGAAAGAGTTGAGATGATATGATGAATGTTAATGTTATAAATGGTTGATTTGATTTGAAGCTAGTAGTGGAGCTGTTTAGTGGAGCTGTTTAGTGGAGCTGTTTAGTGGAGCTGTTTAGTGGAGCTGTTTGTTGGAGCTGTTTGTTGGAGCTGTTGTTGGAGCTGTTTGTTGGAGCTGTTGTTGGAGCTGTTGTTGGAGCTGGTGTTGGAGCTGGTGTTGGAGCTGGTGTTGGAGCTGGTGTTGGAGCTGTTGTTGAAGTAGGTGTTGGAGCTGTTGTTGTTGTAGGAGTTATTGGAGTTATTGTTGTAGGAGTTATTGGAGTTATTGTTGTAGGAGTTATTGGAGTTATTGTTGTAGGAGTTATTGGAGTTATTGTTGTAGGAGTTATTGGAGTTATTGTTGTAGGAGTTATTGGAGTTATTGTTGTAGTTTTGTTGGAGTTGGTGTTGTAGTTTTGTTGGAGTTGGTGTTGTAGTTTTGTTGGAGTTGGTGTTGTAGTTTTGTTGGAGTTGGTGTTGTAGTTTTGTTGGAGTTGGTGTTGTAGTTTTGTTGGAGTTGGTGTTGTAGTTTTGTTGGAGTTGGTGTTGTAGTTTTGTTGGAGTTGGTGTTGTAGTTTTGTTGGAGTTGGTGTTGTAGTGTTGTAGGAGTTGGTGTTGTAGTGTTGTAGGAGTTGGTGTTGTAGTGTTGTAGGAGTTGGTGTTGTAGTGTTGTAGGAGTTGGTGTTGTAGTGTTGTAGGAGTTTGTTGTTATAATTTCTAAATTGTTGTTGTCAGGATATAGGTGTTTGTAGTTGTGGAAGTAAGAATGTGTAAGAATGTGTGAAAATGCTTTTCGGTACTTATCTGAGATTAAGGGGGTGTGTTGATTATTAATCTCAGATAAGTAACCTTTTTGTATTAGGTTACTGGCAGGTTTTTATAAAGTTTGAATTATTTTTTAAGAACGATATTTATTTTAAATTAGAAAATTGTGTAGTGAAATATATTATTCCGTTGATAGTTCTAGAAGCAAAAACATGTATCTGTAAATTATAATATTGAATTAAAATTCTGCAATATGGATTCTATTCATCAAAGTTTATCATTTCTTGAAGTATCCTTTTAGTAACCAAATAATGATTTAGCCACATTCAAGCCACCGTTCAAGACCTTTTAGCTTATTACTTTTGGCAGTCCATGTCCATCGTAGCAAAGATGTTAATAGTTTAGCATTAATAACCAGGGTGACGTATGCCATACATTTTTATAGAAGGGGAAAATGACCATTGGTAAGCATTATCAACGTTAGTCGAAGACGTACCACTACACACTAAAATAGGCACCACTTTCTCACAAAGTTCTCCATTCTCTTGTAGGACCTAATCTGTACTTACCTGTGTGAAAGGTTAAGGTTTAATATTTAATTTTTGAACTTCATAAACACACGTACAAAATCAAAGCCCGCTACATCACAAGCTAATATTGACTGACGAATAGTAGTCAGCTTTATTTACCGTTCACCAAACGCTGGTCAAATAATTTTCCGTCTAGTAAAAGTCGTACAAAGACAACATGCTACCAATGAACACAACTCCGGGACCGAACTGGAACCGTACGCCTCGACCCTTAGGGTCACATTCCAACACCATTTTACTAATATCCGCTTTAGTATTGAGCTAGTACATTATGCGAGTTGTATTTTTGTAGGGAAGATATTTATGTAAATGATATAAGAAAGTTCGCGCTGTCCCAGAAACACATGCTTTTATTTATCAGTTTCTTTTGCGTGACTTTGAAAATGTATAATTTATATAAAAGCCAATTTTTTGAATACGTTCGTACCTTACTAGTAGCATAGTATGCTACAAGTAAGGTGAGTGTTTATGTTCTCCGAGTTCCTAGTAAACTTTTTAAAACGAATTATTTCAAAACAAAGATTCTACGGAATACAATTTTTGCATGGAGCTCCGATCACAAGCCATTAATTGAACCGAGTTGGAAAATTTTCTTTTTACTTCAATTTTGTATAAAAACTATTCATTTAAAATAATTCAATAATTCAATAAAATAATTCAAAAAAAAAATTAAAGCATCTGTTTTTTTTGTGAACTACTGTTGTGAACTATTATGTGGATTGTTTTTATGTCCGCTTTATTAGTCTAGTCGACAAGTTGAAAATGGTACAAAAAAGAGATACTACTCTTAAAATTATGTGCGATACCTATACATATACAGATAGATAGACAATTTTTTTACTTTACTACTTTACATGGATTTTTCAGTTTTTGTTCAAGTAAAAAGTAACTTGTCGACTAGACTATAATATGTGTTCATAAAGCACACCGCGACAAAGAGACTTGAAAAAAAGGGGCCAAGTGCGAGTCGGACTCGCCTATGAAGGGTTCCGTAGAAGTAAGTAACATCATATAAAAGTTCTTGAAGTTCGTTGAAACTTTGATCGATGTTTTAATTGCGGTTTACGATTTATGACGTATTAAAAAAACTACTTACTAGATCTCGTTCATACCAATTTTCGCTGGTAGTTTGCATGGTAATGTACATCGTATATTTTTATTTGGTTTTATCACTCTCTTATTTTAGAAGTTACAGGAGGGGGGGACACATTTTACCACTTTGGAAGTGTCTCTCGCGCAAACTATTCAGCTTAGAAAAAAATGGTATTAGAAACCTCAATATCATTGTTGAAGACCTATCCATAGATACCGTTATGTATGGGTTTGATGAAAAAAACAGTTCCAAGTATGGGAAGCCCCCAAAATTTAATGTATTTTTTCTATTTTATGTGAAAATCTTAATGCGGTTAACAAAATACATCTACTTACCAAGTTTCAACAGTATAGTTCTTATAGTTTCGGAAATAAGTGGCTGTGACATACGGACGGACAGACAGACAGACATGACGAATCTATAAGGGTTCCGTTTTTTGCCATTTGGCTACGGAACCCTAAAAAAAACTCTTTCTGTACTGTTGGTTTTCTTTATAAATCATGTTTAAGTGTACAATACAAGATAAATCAAATCAAAGGTCAGTAGAAATAATAATAAATGTAACTTAAAACTTCGATTAAGGTATCATATTCCTTACAAATTTATTATCATGAGCACAATTTTACCATTGTATAACCATATCAGGTTAATTGGGTTTGAGCTAAATTGGAAAAGAAAATGTTTATATAATACCTAAATGTAAAGAAGAATTTGCGAACGATCTTGGGCCCTGTGCGGAGACCTGATGGAGGATGGAGGATTAGGAAAAACGTAGAAATTGAGGATGCCGTGACGGAGCCAACTATCATCGGACAAATTAAAGCACATAGGCTCCGGTGCCTTGGCCACGTTGAAAGAAGGGAGAAGATCGAGGAGTGAAAAGAGCCTATCTGGGTCGTCCAATCGGACGACGCCGACGTCCGGTTGGGCGACCCAGATATCGCTAGAGCGATACAGTAAAGGCGGACCCTTGGGAAGCTTCAAGCTGACAACTGGCGACAGGCAGCCCAGGATCGAATGGAGTGGCGTTCTCTTGTGTCGGAGGCCAAGAGTCACTTTGGGTCGCTGAGCCAACGGAGTAAGTAATATCTAAATGACTTCTAGAATTAGAGAACAGATTTTATTTTGATACTTGCACGGGTGTATAGCTTGCTAAATCAATCGACAACCCATAATGTCCTACTGCTGGGCTCGGGTCTCCTCTCAGGAGAGGGTTAAGGCCGTACGTACCCACGCTGGCCTAGTGCGGGTTGGACACTGGCAAGACACGTTGTGGCATCTAGATCTGAACCTCGCCATTGTTGCTTACCGTCGCACTCGAGCGCTCATAGCCGAGTCGCCTTAGGTGATTAGAAACAATCACCGAAGTTAAGCAACTATGGCACGATCAGTACTTAGATGGGTGACCGTTTGTGACAAAATATGTTATGAGCGTTTCCGTGATTCGGAGATACATAAGATAACAGTGGTGAACAACTAAGAGTTGGAGGCCTTCGGGCGGCTTAAAAATATCCAACGGCAAAATTACGTAGTCACAACGTCTTGCCAGTCCCCAACCCGCACTTGGCCACTTATGACCTTAACCCTCTTCTGGGAGGAGACCCGATCCCATCAGTGGGACGTTATGGGTTGTTGATGATGATTAATGGTACATACAATAAGCGCACTTCCTCATACTCATTCATTAAAAAAAAGAATACAATAAAACTATTTTAAATGGCAACTCGATTAACGATTAGAAGAATTAGTTATCTTCTTTTTACGATTCCGAGAATGTTAAAACTGTCTTTCAATAAACGTATTTTATTACAAAAGGTAGTTATATTTTTTATTATATGTTTAAATCTTTCCGTAATATAGAAAGCCTCCTTCTAATTATAGTATTGTTAGATGAACTCGAAGTGAAATAACACTGAGCATAAATATGTATCGACCATGCACAAAAGACTATCTACCGTAGCATTGCATTTGTCCGAGTCACGGTATACGCATACAAATTTATATGAGTATTTTGAGTGCACAGTTTTGCATCTATATAACAGAATGAATTGCAAATCGTAAATGTCCGTTAAACTATTTAGTTTAACTCAGAAATACACCTGAAAAGGATAAATTTATCTAAAAACTTCGAAAGAATTCCTCATTTCCTGGAAATAATCCTGCTTGCAATAGTTTTATTTAGACTCAATGGAATACAGGTTTTGGCTGGTTACTTTGGTCGAACGCCTGCCTAGCACTAAACTGCTTTAAAAAATATTTTTTTGAATAAAGCGACGGAGTTAGATACCGCAAGTCTCTTATTACAATGGCAAGCAGGGACCAGCCAAGTTGCAAAGTTCTTTTTTTTTTTTTTTTTATATTTAAGCCTGCCAAAGTGACTCTACTCTGCCTGATGGAAAGCATGAGTAGAATCCAGGAGTAGGGGTCACCATGCTTATTGTGAGGGTAGGCAATGTTCTTTCGTTTTCTATACTATTCTCCATTCTATTTCTCGATTCTCTTCTTTCATTGGCTAATATTTTGTTTTGATCACGTGACTGAGTGACATTAGCCAATGAAACATGGTAGTAGAGAAATAGAATAGAAAACGAAAAAGTTTGCAATTTGACTAGGGGGGCTGGATCGTATACCCATGTATGTCACTACAACCTCAAATCAAAAAAATATGTGTATGACGTCATCGCAAAGCTAAGTCGCGCATTTAAAATAAATTATTAATTGTAGAATAGATACGAAAGGGGCAGACTACTCATGTGGCAGACTAAAGCTGGAAACACATTATCGGACGCGGCTGACAGCCGCGACTGATAAGTGTGCGGTCTCGTCAGTCAGTTTTGTGCCAGATTTCTGTCGGACGTCCGAACGCTCAAGGATAGTTTGCACAGCTCAGTGTATATTTATATTCTAGATCACGGCTATCAGCCGCGTCCGTCAGCCGCGTCCGATAATGTGTTTCCAGCTTAAGTATTCTGTTCGTAATATTCTTTACCAACACTTTATTTACTTCCACTACAAGGTACAAGAGAGGGATAATAAAAATAGAGAGAGCTCCCCTAGCCAAGTTACATAGAATAGAAAATGAAAAATGAAATAAATGAAAATCAAAAGCGGTTTTTACGGGATTTAAAAAGTTAGAAACATAAGTCAACATAGACTACCTATTTGTCATTTATATGCATACCGATGAAATATATGTACATAAATTTTAAAAGTTTTTAATTAAAATAAAACATGTATTGATTTTAAGTAGAATCACAATTTATTAGAAGGATCATAGAAAAATGTAACATGCACATTTCATTTTTAATGTACATCATCTGTTAAGTTGGTTTATTTAATAGTATTTGTATATATTTATATAAAAATAGTATATAACAATAACATTTATATTAAAAAAGCGTTTTTAATCAGAATTAGTTTCAAATTTGTTCATAGCGAAAAACCCGTATGCAGTCCGCGGCGTGATAAGAATATTAAAATAAACGTGTCGTTGATGAAACCGTACCATAAAATTAAAATGGGCACTTTGTGCGCAAACCTGTGCCAGAAACTGTAAAACACTGCGGGACAATTTAATATATGCACCATTTTTACGGCGAACATTAAAGTTAATATAAAACATTTTGTTTCTGAAATCTGCCATAAAGTTTATTACGGTGGGGATTAATATTATAACTTAAAAGTGATAAACGTGTAGATATTGATGCTGAGTTATAAGTTTTTAACTGACGTATTGACAGGGCGTTAAAGTAGGATAAATTAATTTGACTCTTTATCTTGACTTGGTCTAAAAGTATGATCAGAAACATAAAAAATATGCTCGTATTTATGAAAACGATTTTTATTGCCGTAAATGAGGCCACGTAGGACATCATGATGCAGCTTGTTGTACACCATTACGATCGCCATATATGATCAACTTTAGTTTTTTGATCAATGATATGGATATTTTCATAATATGGTATTTTATTATGGTAATTCACAAAAGAATAAATCATTGAATTTATTTTATAAACATAATTGAATATTGAATATGAATTATTGACTATGTAAGTCATGATTTCAAAAAATACTTCTAATAATCATAACAAAAAAATGCTTTTAGCTAGTTTTTTTACTAGTTTGTAATCTATTCTATTTCGATTGGAACATGGTCCAATTATCTTCAGTATGTCACAAGACATGTCTACCATGTAAAAAGAGCAAAAATAATAAATTGAGTAGGTATTTCTTCTAGTTGCTAAGTTGGCATTCACATCATCATCAACCTATCGCAGTCCACTGCTGAACATAGGCTTCTCAAATCGCACTCCACTTAGTTCGATCTTCGGCTACTAACATCCTTCTAATATTATTTGATAAGTTTATATTTATAATACAGTATGTTTCTTTCCAAAAATAAAAAAATAACATTTCCAATTATAAACTGTAAAATTTTAAGTGGCACTAAATTTTGTCCGCCATTGTATGACCAAGTTCCTTCACCTATCCAGTTCCGTAAAAGCAATAGACTGGACATTTTTATACGTCCGCTCCGTGATTTACAACTTGTTTATAGGGTTCCATGTTTTTGAGAACCGTCAAATAAACGCCCATAAACATAAATATTGTATGAGTACATATAATTAAATGCGGCTTGTTTATTTGTATGTTTCTATTTTCTTAGGAACTTTGTTTGTTTTTTTAGTCTTGTGGGATGGCTAATATCTTGGACTTACTCTCTCCCTTATGTCTTTGTTTGTTGATACTTTGAATCATTCGTATAAGCAGTATTATTTGCCTATTACCTTCTTGCTAAGTTTCAGCGATATACTGTTGTTGGTAGACAGCTGTTGGAGACGCGAGTGACGAAATTATAGTATTTTAACTAAATAACTAACTGACTTGATTTCTAATGCTATCGTTCTTTATTACAATTATAATGTTAAAAAAAAATGCATTCAAGTCATTGCAAAATTATATTTATAAACATTATCACACCTTGTTATATATTTGACGCAATAACGTTTGGATAAAACACAGAATGAAAATAAGTTAAATATTTATTCAATACGGAACCAACCATAATTACCAGCCGATCGTTGGTATTCGCATTTAAGTTGACATCGATGTAACCTCTGCTTTAAGTCGTCGCTGAGAAATGACAGACCATTTTATATTGTTACTGCCTTTGAGTGAAACTGCTAGCGGTGTGACACATTAGAGTTCTTGAAAGCACTCAATGAGAATTGCCTAAAAGTTAAATTAAGCCGGTATTTTAGAATGTATGTCATAAAATTCCAGTTTCTTCTATGGCTGCAGACTCATCTAAAGAGTTAGAATGTTATTCTATAGAATTTTAGTTTTCCTGGGCGGTTTCCGCACTTAGTCCTAGTTATTGGACCACTGTGCGTGAAGACTTTTTCCCATTCAATCCAGACAGCCTAGGTTGGTCCAGAAGGAAAGCAGCCTCCGAAGATTACTGCAGGCCTCCTGAAATGTTGCCGATGACTATAGAATTTATGCCCGTTGCTCGGCCACACTACTGCATTCCATAATGACATGTTGTGGCGTTTCTTCTGCCTCCATGCATCCTGTTGTGTTATTTTGTCTTATGACGTCGGGTTCCTTAGATGAAATAAGATCGACAGTAAATTACTACTAAAATTGAAAGAAATACCTACTAATACAAATACATTTGGACTGTTAAATATATGTTCTTTCTCCTTTACATTATTTGCCTTTTTTTTCTGGTGATTTAATAACGTTTATTTATTTACCAATACCATTTATTTTAAAGTATCCTCATATAATTTATTTAAAAAAGGTTATTTATCCGATCATTTAGGATTTATAAACATGAATATTGTTTTATTAACTTATATTATAATAAAGGAACCGGAAAGATGTTTATGGATTCGAGACGGCTAAGAACCGACATATTTAACGAGGTTTGATCAGTCAAACTTTGTGAAAGTGGTACTACCATTGACAAAGACACCTCTTTATAAATATCAAAATTCCTTAAATTGTATTACCATGAAGTTTGTGAGGACAGGTGTTTGGATGTTTGTTTAACAATAACTCATAAAAGTCTGAAAATATCTGGATTCAGTTTGGCACAAAGATATATACTGGTTTTATTTATCCAAATATACACAATCTTTAGCAAAAAAACTACTTATAACGGAACTGTAACTAAATAAATAAAAGTATGTACTAAAATTATTATTTTATTAAATAGGTGTCTAATATTGAATACTTATTCAATCGTAAATCCTTAACGTAATTACACATACATAAATCATGTTAATTACAATAAAAAAATGATTGAATTAATTATTTATAATTAGGAACTATAATTATATGTGTTTGTATCATATATAAGAGACGAAATTCCTTTCATACAGATTGCCATCTCTCATTAATTCAAACGACGGATGTCGTACACTGGCCATTAATACATTTACAATGTGTGGTCGATAAAGGTCACATTGAACAAGCCCATTTGCTCATACTAGGTGAGCTAGTTAATATCGCTTCGGAGGTGGTTTAAAGCTTAAACCGCGAAGTGAGCAGCGACAATACTTGACTGGGTTGTTGGTTTAGAGGATAGCGTATGCGGCTGTTGATCAAGAGGTCTTGGGATCGTTTGCCGGGTTGGAACAAATGTTTGTGTGATCCGCAAATATTTGCTTCGGTGTTTGGGTGTTTTCTATTTATGATATATTATGTATGTATTTACAAAAAAAAAGTGTATTTATATCAGCTGTCTAGTGACCATAATTCAAGCTCTGCTTAGTTTGGGACTGGACGGCGTTGTGTAAGATGTCTAAAATGTTTATTATCCGTACTAATATTATAAATGCGAAAGTAACTCTGTCTGTCTGTTACGCTTTCACGGATAAACTACTGAACCGATTTTGATGAAATTTGGTATGAAGATAGAACTGAACTTGGGAAAGGAAATACTTTTTACCGCGATAACCGATATACACGCGGGCGGAGCCGCGGGCGAAAGCTAGTTACTAAATATGTGTCAAACAAGTTACTCAGAAGCCCTAGTGTGAGTATATTTCACGTATTTTCGATCGTTACGGTTAGTGTCGGTGAGTTACTATTCCAAAGACATTAGCCTAAGTTATTCCTTTTGTCATCAACTATCTGCCAATGAAAGTCCCGTCAGAATCGATCCAACCGTTCTAAGGATTAGCCGGAATAAACACACAAACTTTATAAAGTGCTTTTTTGTTGTATGTAAGTATCGTCGTATTTACTGTCATATGAACTTGAATTTTATTTATTTGTATAAATGGGAGCTTGCCATAGTTACTCTACTTTACCTGATGGAAAGCATAAGCAGCATCCTAGGGTAGTTTTCACCCTCACTGGGAATGCAGACAAAGCATCATGGTATTTGTACCCTTTAGCACGGTACCCTTGTATACATGATCGAAGAAATAGGAAAAATAGTTTTTCTTTGTGGTGACGGATTAAGAATACAGTGTCATCACCCCTATTCATCCCGCGCGGGTGTCGTACAAGGCGACTAAGGGATAAACTACGAAAGACAACATCAATGCAAAGAAAAGAAAAACTTGAAACCAACCCTTTACCAACCCGTCTGGCCGGCGTGGTATAGTAGGCCAATACCTCCTTTTCAAGGAGAGGCCTAAGTCCAGCAGTGGACTGTTAAAGGCTGTTGATGATTGATGATGACGATGATTTTTTCTTTAAATAATTAAAAAATATAAAATAAATTAATTGTAATTCTAGTTTTTCAAAATCTATGTTGGAAACTACAAACATTCTGCACCATTAAACCTGATACTGAAGCCATTGAAACGTCACTTAACAAAAGTTAAATAGCAGGAAACAGTTTTCATCTCCGAGTATTTGATAAAGAAACAGATCAATATAAAAAGATCTCGCTACTTAAGGAACTGAGTAATTAGTGTAATTTTAATTTCCTGTTGCTGTGTATCAATTACGCTATTATAAGTGAGAAACTAGAACAAATCACTTTCTCTGCGATAGCGCTTATTTAGTTAACAGTACATGATCATCTATAGGAGTGCTTATCTAAGGGCCTAGTGTGAGTATGTTTTCATATGAACACGAACGAACGCGATAGCGAGTGTGTTTTGTGTTGTGATTGGTGAACATTTTAGCGCGGACTAGTTGAAAAACGCAAAAGGTTAGAAACGAGATTGTGCTCCAGCGTCTCATTATGCCTAGAAAATTTATACAAACTATCAAAAAGCGCAAAATTGAATACCTCGGTCATGTGCTCAGGAACGAAAAATATTTGCTTCAATTAATAATGATGGGCAAGGTGGAAGGGAAGACGTGGCTGGGAAATATTCGGGAGTGGACCGGTATCACCTCCGTTGAACAACTGTTCCGCCTGGCCAATGACAGAGAGGAGTACAGAAAGCTGACGGCCAACCTTCAAGATTGAAGAGGCATTAGAAGAAGAAGAAAAGTCGAAAAAAAAATCCCATGCCAATGTATAGTAAAGCCACGCTGATTTCATCACGAACTAAAAAGCTCAGCCGGTTAGATACTATCCTCTCACAGAAAACCAACCTAAAATAGCAGCATTCGTACTGTCATATAATGCAGAAACATCATAATTGTCCGCCATAGTATAAGTCACCATGATGCATTGTGTGTATTCGCAATTAGGATGGTGGTCACCTCTAACGGATTCTATTCCTTATATCCATCAAGCTGAGTAGTCATTTTAGAAGCTTTAAGTATACAAATAAAAAATACATTCATTTCATTTATGTTTATACCCTTGATTAACAATATAGAGATCTATTGAAAGACTTTGCAAATGCTGTCGGTACCTCATGCTGTCGGAAGTGAAGGTCTAAACTAGACACGTGAAAGGCTTACCCGTACATAGTTAATGTGATTTAAAGGTGAAAAGTTTCCTAGCAATTATTTTGACAATTGGATCACCACAGACAGTTTAAACAATGGCCCCGTTTTAATGTTTTGCTTCATCTTCGCACTTATTTTGTAATTGGATGCGAAGGAATGAAATGAATACAATTGTGGTATTTCTAATGAAATTTACTTTATTTAACCCACCATTGATGTGAAAGGTACCCTGTGATATTGAGGTTCTGGTGTTCATTAATGTGGAATGTTTATATCCGTATACGATTGTCTATTATTTTTTTAGATAAATTTATATATAGACGCTGTTAAGCATTCGTGTGTTAACCCACAAAAAATCGAGTTTTGACTTATGAATGCTGTCTTATTCTTTAGATCATAAGGTTTACGATAGTGCAATCCATTTTATTGAAAACAAATCGCAGAATATTCTAGAGTACAAAAATTGTTATTGCTTAATTCCTAAATTAAGATTTGTATTTAGCATTTATGTCACAAGTGCCTTACATTATTAATGCCAAAATCTAATGAGACTACAACAAAAAGCATTAATGTGTTATACTACGGTTAACATAGAAATGCGTAAATCGGATTGTGGGTTAGAACAAAAATGCAATATTTGGCGAGCGCGGACGGTGGCGGGGCGGTAAGGATTGCGCGAGCTTGTTGACCACACCGACATGTAAGTTTTTAAGCAATTGCATAGCTTTTATCGCGGGCTTTAACCGCGGGGACCGAATCAAGAAATTTCGTAACGAAAAAAAACCTAACACCATGAAAACGGATAGAGATATGATTGTCACTGCAGTACGACAAGGACGCCACATGCGTCTCCGTGCGCATGCGTACTGCCGCCACTGGCTGTTATCCGTTGCCTTGACAACACAGTCATTCTAGATTATTATCCCTACTATTTTATTGTTTATTATATTATTATTTTATTATTTATTATAATATTATAAATGCGAAAGTAACTCTGTCTGTCTGTTACGTTTTCACACCTAAACTGCTAAACTGATTTTGATGAAATTTGGTACACAATTAGTCTAGAGTCTGAGGAAGGACATAGGCTACTTTTTACCACGATAACCGACATATACGCGGGCGGAGCCGCGGGCCAAAGCTAGTATTAAATAATTGTTTCGGAGTCTGGGTGTTTTCTATGTATAATATATATGTATTTACAAAAAAAAAGTATGTTTCTGTATTTATATCAGTTGTTTAGTACCCATAATGCAAGCTCTGCTTAGTTTGGGACTAACTAGTAACTAGGGTCTGATGATGGCGCTGGAAGGTGGCCATAGGAACCCCATCGAGTTTGCGCTCGTTTGATTCGTTTAGACGAGTTCTTTGACACTATATGGTAACCAGGGTCTGATGATGGAGCTGGAAGGTGGCCATAGGAACCCCATCGAGTTTGCGCTCGTTTGATTCTTTTAGACGAGTACTTTGATACTAAATGGTAACTAGGGTCTGATGATGGAGTTGGAAGGTGGCCATAGGAATCCCATCGAGTTTGGGCTCATTTGTTTCATCTTGACGAGTACTTTGACACTATATGGTAACCAGGGTCTGATGATGGAGCTGGAAGGTCGCCATAGGAACCCCATCGAGTTTGGGCTCATGTGATTCGTCTTGACGAGTACTTTAACACTATACGATATGAATGTTATTTCAACAAAGCAAAGTATTAAGTTACCGTGCGTGTAACTTCGTTCCATCCGGGTGTCCCTTGACTTGAGAAAGAACTTGAGAGGTGTCCCTCTCAAATTATTTTTATTTATTTAGTTTTTCATTCCATAGATATGCTCATATCACTATTTATTATGTTCTCTGTTTAGTTGTCTTTCGGTTAATAGGATGATTATATTGTTTGGCAATAATATTGTTAGAATGTATGTTAGTAAAAAGACAGTGTATATTGTTTTGTAAACTTGAATTAATATCAAAAAAAACAATAAATAAAAAACAATTAAATTGCATAAGTTGATAAAAATGCTATGCAATAGCTTTGCCGCGGCAGTCCCCGAGTGCCACACGACTGTTTTTTTTTTACAGCACGCTACAATTAAACTCTACTCTGGTACTCGTAACTTAATACTTTGCTTTGTTGAAATAACATTCATATCGTATAGTGTTAAAGTACTCGTCAAGACGAATCACATGAGCCCAAACTCGATGGGGTTCCTATGGCGACCTTCCAGCTCCATCATCAGACCCTGGTTACCATATAGTGTCAAAGTACTCGTCAAGATGAAACAAATGAGCCCAAACTCGATGGGATTCCTATGGCCACCTTCCAACTCCATCATCAGACCCTAGTTACCATTTAGTATCAAAGTACTCGTCAAGACGAATCAAATGAGCCCAAACTCGATGGGGTTCCTATGGCCACCTTCCAGCTTCATCATCAGACCCTGGTTACCATATAGTGTCAAAGTACTCGTCAAGACGAATCAAATTTTCCCAAACTCGATGGGGTTCCTATGACCGCCTTCCAGCTTCATCCTAGACCCTGGTTACCATATAGTGTCAAGGTACTCGTCAAGACGAATCAAATGAGCCCAAACTCGATGGGGTTCCTATGGCCACCTTCCAGCTCCATCATCAGACCCTGGTTACCATATAGTGTCAAAGTACTCGTCAAGACGAATCAAATTTGCCCAAACTCGATGGGGTTCCTATGGCCGCCTTCCAGCTTCATCCTAGACCCTGGTTACCATATAGTGTCAAAGTACTCGTCTAAACGAATCAAACGAGCCCAAACTCGATGGGGTTCCTATGGCCACCTTCCAGCTCCATCATCAGACCCTGGTTACCATATAGTGTCAAGGTACTCGTCAAGACGAATCAAACGAGCCCAAACTCGATGGGGTTCCTATGAAGAATCTAGAATGACTGTGTTGTCAAGGCAACGGATAACGGCCAGTGGCGGCAGTACGCATGCGCACGGAGACGCATGTGGCGTCCTTGTCGCACTGCAGTGACAATCATATGTCTATACGTTTTCATGGTGTTAGGTTTTCTTTTCGTTACGGTATTTCTTGATTCGATCGCCGCGCTCAAAGCCCGCGATAAAAGCTATGCAATAGCTAAACGGCAAAGGTCCTTTGCTAAAAGCTATCAATACACTAAAAATATTTAGTTACGAAGAAAATTTCTTGGCTTAAATTTTTTCAAATTAAACCTAAAAAGATACTTCTTCCATGATGTATATAAAATCTGCTTTAAATGAAACCCCTAGGATAGTAAGTAGACTTGTCCAAAAACAAAAAATTAAAAATATGTAACATTTTAAAAACATTACATTGCCTTTGTTATGGCCAAATAGTAGGAAATTATCCAGCAGCAAAGTAAAAGATCTCAAAGATATTCATAAGTTAATTCCAGAAGATTGCAAAGCTATAGCTTCTTGGATTACAATAGATTTGTACCATATGATGGATACAAAAAAAAAATGGTTTTATTTAAGTAATATGATTAAAACAATAATAATAAAAAAAGTTTAAAATTTTTGGTTATGATTTTTGAACAATTGAAATAATATAAGCGTTAACTTGTTGTATTTCTTATTTTAAACAGAACTTAAAATGTGATTCAAAACATGTTAAAGCAATTACTTAAATAAATAAGTACATGAACATTTTAATATGTTAGCAGTTTATTTTATTACATTTTTTTAAAATGAGTACAGATATTCATTTTAAAACAACAAATCAGAATATTGCATTAATGTCTTAAGGCACATAAGTCACATAACACATTAATGCTAAATGAAATAAACCCTTCATCAATTTAAGCATCAATCATTTTTATGCTTTTTCTATTTAATGATTAATTTATTAAGAAATATACATTAATTTTAATAATCTATACATTTCAACAAAAAAAATGATACCGCTTAACAATATTTTTTTGCTTAACATACGCGGAAAAAGAAGATTGTTCTTAAAAAACTTTAACAGCTGATTACTCAAAACTAGCTCGGTGTGGGTTAACACACAAATGCATAACAGCGTCCAATATTCTTTATTTTAGGAGCATAGAAGAATATAGGGTTATTAAATACTTTTAAGTATAAGATTTTTAATACTAATTTTAATTAAAAATAAAACAATCTGGACAGAACTCAGCAAACTAGAATACTGATGTGAAGATACTTATAAATTTCAAATATTACGAAGATAATTTTCAACCAGATAGAACAAGTAATTGAGTTCATCATATTATATCTGTTAATTGGCCTGGGTGAGAATCAAAAGATATTTTCACTTCTTGCATTGCTTCTCGTAATCAGGATCATTTCGGTAATAGGTATTAGAGCCATGCTGATTTCAGCACGAATGGGCCTTCTTGAACGGGACAGCACTACACTCACACAGAAGATAAACCTAAAATGACAGCAGTCGTGCTGTCGTCTTCTGTGTTTTCAGTGTGTCACTCTGTTCCGAAGGTCGATGCTGAAATAACTCACTGAACCATGCTGTATTGTATGCACTCACATTGAGGATGGTGGCCCCTACTGCTGGATTCTACTCATGCTTTCCATCAGGCAGAGTAGAGTCACTTTGGTAGGCTTCAATATATAAAAAAAAACAAAAAGAAAACCAAAACCATTAGACCTATAGTTCTGTATAATAAAAACTTGCTTCCACAATGCACGCTTCACCACATTAACGACCACGCTACTTGCGCAGGCGCAGTCAAAATGTCAAACTACAATATTAAAACAAGCCCTAGACCTCATTTAGTTTATAAAGCCCCTAGCTACTGCAGATACTATTATAGTTTATAAGTAAGTATCTTATAAACTCGTAATGATCTAAAACCACAGACTAGTGCTCCAAGATCCCTCATTTCTTTCTATCATTATTATGATACTTGCCGTACTTCCATCTAATTTATATGTAGCCAATGACTTCATCTTTGTAAAATGGCCATTTCAATAAGTAATAAGTATAGTTCTTGTACGAACAATTGCTTTTCGAAATTGCCTGCATGAAAACGGTACTGTAATGGATACTACTTTTCCATAAAAATAATGATCAGAAGATATTTTAAAGGTAATATGTATTGCTATTATTTCATATTAAGTAGTTAGTATCTCATTATTTTTAATGTTATTCATGTATTTTATGACCCGAAAGGTCAACAAATAAATAAGCGTAAGACATTATGTCCGCCTCTTTTATAATATAATATATTTCCAGGAGTATTTAATGAATAAAGATACAACACTATCATATAGATAGTTTTGAATATGTACTATCAAAAAAAAAGCAAAAAAAACTCATACGTGGACGTCAAAAATGCGAATTATGCGTATCTGTGGAATGATTTATGACATTCAGAATGGAGGGGATTTTTAGGTTATAAATTTATTTGATATTTGATTTTCTCTAAATCCGTGCATAAATATAATAAATGAAATAATCATTTCGATTCGATTTAGCTTTCTTTATCTAATTATAAACACTTAATTAGATAAAGAAAGCTAAATTGTTTATAATAATGAATTAAAATCACTGACCTTGAACGGTGAGCGGGCGTACTAATAAAAAATAAAATAAAAAATAACTACCTTGTTATCACTATATACACTATTTTATACACTATAACACTAAACACTTATTAAGATAAACACTACATCAAAACGTAAACAATACGAAATGTTTATAAAAAGTTAACGTAAACATACGCGGACACTTGAGTACAGCTACCCCACCCCAGCCTGCAAAGTTATGATATTCGCAATAAATAAAATACTAATCGACAGATTTTAAATAGCTCAATTCAACTACGTAGCCCTTTCAAATTGCTCACCTTTAATTATTTAATTAAAAACAAATAAAGTCCTTGAAAAAAATTTAATTTATCTGTATATTCAAACTCCTATATCTTGTGATGTATACAATATTTCAAATTGCTCAAAGTTCTAAAATACTGCTCAAGTTGCATTTGTAATTGCTCAAGTAGAGTTCTCACCAGCTCCACTTTCCTTAATTATTAAATAAATATAAATAGTTTGAATAAATTTTAAACCAAACAATAACCTACCCTACCCCAGAATGCAATGAAAAAAACACTAATCGATAGATTTTCAATAGCTCAATTTAACTACGTACCCCTTTTGAATTGCTCACCTTTAATTATTTAATTAAAAATAAATAAAGTCCTTGAAAAAAATTTAATTTATCTGTATATTCAAACTCCTATATCTTGTGATGTATACTATATTTCAAATTGCTCTAAGTTCTAAAATGCTGCTCAAGTTGCATTTGTAATTGCTCAAGTAGAGTTCTCACCAGCTCCACTTTCCTTAGTTATTAAATAAATATAAATAGTTTGAATAAATTTTTAACCAAACAATAACGTACCCTACCCCAGAATGCAATGAAAAAAATACTAATCGATAGATTTTCAATAGCTGAATTTAACTACGTACCCCTTTTGAATTGCTCACCTTTAATTATTTAATTAAAAATAAATAAAGTCCTTGAAAAAAAATTAATTTATCTGTATATTCAAACTCCTATATCTTGTGATGTATACAATATTTCAAATTGCTCAAAGTTCTAAAATACTGCTCAAGTTGCATTTGTAATTGCTCAAGTAGAGTTCTCACCAGCTCCACTTTCCTTAATTATTAAATAAATATAAATAGTTTGAATAAATTTTTAACCAAACAATAACCTACCCTACCCCAGAATGCAATGAAAAAAATACTAATCGATAGAGTTTCAATAGCTCAATTTAACTACGTACCCCTTTCAAATTGCTCACCTTTAATTATTTAATTAAAAATAAATAAAGTCCTTGAAAAAAAATTAATTTATCTGTATATTCAAACCATTATATCTTGTGATGTATACTATATTTCAAATTGCTCTAAGTTCTAAAATGCTGCTCAAGTTGCATTTGTAATTGCTCAAGTAGAGTTCTCACCAGCTCCACTTTCCTTAATTATTAAATAAATATAAATAGTTTGAATAAATTTTTAACCAAACAATAACCTACCCTACCCCAGATGCAATGAAAAAAATACTAATCGATAGATTTTCAATAGCTGAATTTAACTACGTACCCCTTTCAAATTGCTCACCTTTAATTATTTAATTAAAAATAAATAAAGTCCTTGAAAAAAATTAATTTATCTGTATATTCAAACTCCTATATCTTGTGATGTATACAATATTTCAAATTGCTCAAAGTTCTAAAATACTGCTCAAGTTGCATTTGTAATTGCTCAAGTAGAGTTCTCACCAGCTCCACTTTCCTTAATTATTAAATAAATATAAATAGTTTGAATAAATTTTTAACCAAACAATAACCTACCCTACCCCAGAATGCAATGAAAAAAATACTAATCGATAGATTTTCAATAGCTCAATTTAACTACGTACCCCTTTCAAATTGCTCACCTTTAATTATTTAATTAAAAATAAATAAAGTCCTTGAAAAAAAATTAATTTATCTGTATATTCAAACCATTATATCTTGTGATGTATACTATATTTCAAATTGCTCTAAGTTCTAAAATGCTGCTCAAGTTGCATTTGTAATTGCTCAAGTAGAGTTCTCACCAGCTCCACTTTCCTTAATTATTAAATAAATATAAATAGTTTGAATAAATTTTTAACCAAACAATAACCTACCCTACCCCAGATGCAATGAAAAAAATACTAATCGATAGATTTTCAATAGCTCAATTTAACTACGTACCCCTTTCAAATTGCTCACCTTTAATTATTTAATTAAAAATAAATAAAGTCCTTGAAAAAAATTAATTTATCTGTATATTCAAACTCCTATATCTTGTGATGTATACAATATTTCAAATTGCTCTAAGTTCTAAAATGCTGCTCAAGTTGCATTTGTAATTGCTCAAGTAGAGTTCTCACCAGCTCCACTTTCCTTAATTATTAAATAAATATAAATAGTTTGAATAAATTTTTAACCAAACAATAACCTATCCTACCCCAGAATGCAATGAAAAAAATACTAATCGATAGATTTTAAATAGGTCAATTTAACTACGTACCCCTTTCAAATTGCTCACCTTTAATTATTTAATTAAAAATCAATAAAGTCCTTGAAAAAAAAAAAAATTATCTGTATATTCAAACTTCTATATCTTGTGATGTATACAATATTTCAAATTGCTCAAAGTTCTAAAATACTGCTCAAGTTGCATTTGTAATTGCTCAAGTAGAGTTCTAATATTCCCTAATTATTAAATAAATATAAATAGTTTGAATAAATTTAACGTATAGATAAGTGAATGCTGCGCATGCGCGCAAACAGTAACGTATACAGATAATTTTTTTTTTTTTTTTTTAATTAAATAATTAAAGGTGAACAATTTGAAAGGGGTACGTAGTTAAATTGAGCTATTGAAAATCTATCGATTAGTATTTTTTTCATTGCATTCTGGGGTAGGGTAGGTTATTGTTTGGTTAAAAATTTATTCAAACTATTTATATTTATTTAATAATTAAGGAAAGTGGAGCTGGTGAGAACTCTACTTGAGCAATTACAAATGCAACTTGAGCAGTATTTTAGAACTTTGAGCAATTTGAAATATTGTATACATCACAAGATATAGAAGTTTGAATATACAGATAAATTATTATTTTTTCAAGGACTTTATTGATTTTTAATTAAATAATTAAAGGTGAGCAATTTGAAAGGGCTACGTAGTTAAATTGAGCTATTGAAAATCTATCGATTAGTATTTTTTTTATTGCATTCTGGGGTACGGTAGGTTATAGTTTGGTTAAATAATTATAAGAATCTCCAAGAAGAAGTAAACAGGTATCTTGATTACTTCTTCTTGGAGATAGCAAACATAATGAGCATGTATACTACTACTTATTTTGTTTTGGAGCAAAGAAGAATATATAGAAAATACTTTGTAAACAGACATAAAGTTAGAAAATAAAGTTACCTTTTAGTCATGATTTGATTTTTGTATAAATTGAACATAATGAATAGGTCAATAAATAATAAAAATACCTGATAATAGATGATGTTGTGCTTGGAGTATTACAGTTTCATTTCACTATGATGAGGTTATGAAACACTTGATTTTTTTTGCCTTGCGACTCGCGTTACTTTTTGCGCGTGTTAGATTAGAAAAAGATGAGATTAATTATCTTTTAAAATATTAGAATATTTAGAACGAAAGGAATTTGAATATATCAAATCAAACCAAATCAAATCATATTAATCCTTTTTTTATTTCAATGTCAAGTAGTCAGTCAGTTTGTTAGTCGTGATTCTATTCGTCTGTTCCAAGGTGTAGATCCTATGGAGAAGAACAGACAAGAAACTCCATGGACACTCTTTTCCAACATGTTTACATACATATTTCACATTATACATATATCCATAAATCAAACATTATAAATTATTACACAACTAGATAACATTTTAGTAAAAAGAAATACACAAAAGTGAATGGCATATACTTAGCTTTTAAATCAATATAATATCCTCAATTAATAGTAGAGAGCTCCGTACTGATCCACGTCTCGACGAGAAGTCTCCCTGTCCAGTTGGAACCCTCGCTTTTATAGGCGACGACAAACAAGTACGACACAGTATTTTAATCAAGTACCTTCATCAAAGTACATTATTTACAGAATGTGTTTAAAGTAAAGTATTAATACAAACATATCAATATTTATATAAAATATATAGTCAAAAGTAATAATAATAACATTAACATTACTAAACAGTGTTTATAGGCAACGACAACTGAGTAAAACATACGAGTATGTATTTTATCAACTACCGTCATCAAACAATATGTTCAGAAAATATTTAAAGTAAACTATTGACAAACATATATCAATATTTATACAAAGTATTTAGTTATATTAATAACTACATTTACATGAATCTATCACGGCCATACTGACTTGTACTTCGTTCTCGAAGTACAAAATACCACTAACACACTTAATGTAAGAATAAAAATAATAATGTTAAAAACTAATACATTTTCTCATTGTTATAGTTTCTTTTCACATTAAGAAGACTATAACAACGGTCAGTTGCTTTGACAACAATATCATCTAGCCTCACACCTGCTGCACATGAGACAGGCTAGAATCAAAGCAAAAGACTTCAGCAGTTCAACTAAATCAGTTCACCTCAATTACATCGTGTCACCTCAATTACATCGTGTCACCACATTTACATCGTGTTACCTCAATTACATCGTGTCACCTCAATTACATCGTGTCACCTCAATTACATCGTGTCATCACATTTACATCGTGTCACCACATTTACATCGTGTCACTACATTTACATCGTGTCAGTACATATTTCCTTAGGACATCAATGTACATACAATTTGGAGTACAAATCAAAATTACATGTTACATATTAATATTATTTAACAATAAGAAAATACATAAATTAGTCATTGTGAGGCACTGCGTCTTCGTCAGCCCATTCACCTGGCCATAGTCTCAATTTATCTTTAGCTACAGTTTAGCCAATTTCAAAAACCTTATTGTCTCGTCTTACAATGTCAAATCGAGTATTGAATTTATTTGCCTCACGACATAAACGCTGATAAGCAAGTTCACGGTCTGCCCTTAGGTCTATTACTTTCAGGTATGGGAATATCATTCAGATGTGCTTGAATACAGGGGATATTTGCATTACAACCAACGAAAAAAAAGAATCAGCGTAAAACCCGTAGATTTTTAGACAGTGGTGTTAATTGATTGTTGAACTTTCTAAAACCCGCTTGGCCAGTCTGACGACTTGCTACATATAGTAACATCTTGACTAATTTTGCTAAAAAAATATTCATCAGTTCTAATTCTTCGCATTTAACAGTAATTACGATTTTTGCATATATTTGTAAGCTACCGATGCTTTGATTATACTACAATTTGAACCTGTATCATCACCAGGACTAGGTGTCAAAACTAATTTCGTTTGACTAAAAAAACAAACCGACTTGATTTTCAGAATTAGGCGAATCATTTTTAGGTCGTAATGTGCAGAATAGATCTATATGCCCGGGCTTTTTTTTTAGTAAGTACAAAATTTTGTGAGCAGCAGGTTGTCGCTATTATGATTACGATAATTTGTTGATTTACTGTTTTTCGAATTTCTTGTACGATTACGGTTAGATTTCAGTCATTCCTCAAAGATCACAACACAAAAATGACGGTATTGTACGAATTGTGTGTCAAGAAATACAGAGTTGATTTTATATATTATTTAGAAAGATAGTGGGTACTTTGGTTAAAATATTGTCAATGTTGTTTGGTAAAATATTTTTGTAAAATGTATTTTATTTTACAATTAGTAAGAAGATAATCCCACAGTAACAACTTTTTTTTTTAGGATCTATTTTGAAACCTTTAGGGAATGCGAGTTAGAAGTGTTCTTAGTGCAACAATCTGTTTGTCTTTTTTTTTTGTTTTGGCATATGAAGTAAATAAGTTTATCAACCGTGAAGTACTCTTAAGATTTGTACTTTAGCAAGAAACTAGCAAATATCTTTAGTTATATTACATTTAACTAAATGTCTTGTGATTTTTGTAAATAAAGATTTAAGATAAAAATGTAAGAACAGTAGATGGGTAGTTTGCAATAATATTGATGCGAAAGTGTTGAATGTTGAGCATAGAAGGTTATAATTATTATAGGGATGTTTTTATTCGTGTTCAATTAACAAAACAAGTTAGCTATTGCAATAAATAAACAGAACTTTTCCGCATAATCTATCACGGCCAGACTGACCTGTACTTCGCTCTCGAAGTACTTGAACGTCTCTGGCATTGACATATTAATTCTATCACTTGCTGCACATCAATTTCAAACTAACCTCAGGGCAGTGACACAGCAATTCATACAATAGCCTCTGGCCTTGACATACCAGTCCTATCACCTGCTGCGAATGAATTTCAGACTGATATCAGGGCAGTGACCGACCAGCAGTAATCAAGCTTATACAGGGCAGTGACCAACCAGTAGTGATATAAAAACCGTTTTATTCTAAGCTTATATCCTCTCAAACATCCATTGTTAATTGAACACAATTTATTGTGAATAATTTATATATAACTGCAAAATATCTAAACGATTCCCTTTCACAAGACAGCAATCATTAAGGGAATTAAATAATCGCACAAAATATCAACAATAACACAACAACGTAATAATAATCTATCATGGCTAATCACTAATAAACTATATCACCTATATGAAAATCATTATCTACGAATACTATCAGTATTTTTCTGCAGTTTTCCTAAGACGTAGCCTAGCTATGTCAGCTGCAGAATCAAACCCGTGGCTATCATATAGTGATTTATTTGCATACCCCTAATCGAGGCAAAAATCTCTTATTCATGGTTGATTTTATGGAATTACAATCCGTAAGAACAGTGAAATATAAACCAAGTAAATAAAATTATTTAAGAGCATTAAGACGTTAACGTTTCTAATTCATACACGGGTATTTAGATTCAGTTGTTGAGGTACGTTATCTGTTTAGGTTGGGCGTTTTGTAGTTTAAATAGGTTGTAAAAAAAAAATTGAATTCCAATGTACTACTAAACCGACTGTTAAACGATGCTATCCTAATATTAATATCGGATATACCTCCATAAACAAGCTGGACAAGCTGTCCCTCAAAAATGCTACCTGCATATTTACAATAGAGTATGACCAGAGCCCTTATGGGCTTTAACTACTTTGCTTACGGTAGTGATGGAAGCTCCATCCATGGTCCTTGGCTATGGCGTCAGTGTTGTCCCAGCCTTCCGCCCCGTTGTTCTTGTCCGGATGAAACGGCGGCAACACCACATCATCTTTACTTCGGTTACCAGCTACAGCATCACGTATGGCTCCAGAAGGCCCTCCAACATAGCAGGATACATCTGAAATTTTTTGTGACAAAGTACATAAACAATAACAAAGCACATAGGTTCCGATCGCACTTCTGATGTTAGATTAGAAAAAGATGAGATTAATTATCTTTTAAAATATTAGAATATTTAGAACGAAAGGAATTTGAATATATCAAATCAAACCAAATCAAATCATATTAATCCTTTTTTTATTTCAATGTCAAGTAGTCAGTCAGTTTGTTAGTCGTGATTCTATTCGTCTGTTCCAAGGTGTAGATCCTATGGAGAAGAACAGACAAGAAACTCCATGGACACTCTTTTCCAACATGTTTACATACATATTTCACATTATACATATATCCATAAATCAAACATTATAAATTATTACACAACTAGATAACATTTTAGTAAAAAGAAATACACAAAAGTGAATGGCATATACTTAGCTTTTAAATCAATATAATATCCTCAATTAATAGTAGAGAGCTCCGTACTGATCCACGTCTCGACGAGAAGTCTCCCTGTCCAGTTGGAACCCTCGCTTTTATAGGCGACGACAAACAAGTACGACACAGTATTTTAATCAAGTACCTTCATCAAAGTACATTATTTACAGAATGTGTTTAAAGTAAAGTATTAATACAAACATATCAATATTTATATAAAATATATAGTCAAAAGTAATAATAATAACATTAACATTACTAAACAGTGTTTATAGGCAACGACAACTGAGTAAAACATACGAGTATGTATTTTATCAACTACCGTCATCAAACAATATGTTCAGAAAATATTTAAAGTAAACTATTGACAAACATATATCAATATTTATACAAAGTATTTAGTTATATTAATAACTACATTTACATGAATCTATCACGCGCATGCGCAGCATTCACTTATCTATACGTTAAATTTATTCAAACTATTTATATTTATTTAATAATTAAGGAAAGTGGAGCTGGTTAGAACTCTACTTGAGCAATTACAAATGCAACTTGAGCAGTATTTTAGAACTTTGAGCAATTTGAAATATTGTATACATCACAAGATATAGGAGTTTGAATATACAGATAAATTAATTATTTTCAAGGACTTTATTTATTTTTAATTAAATAATTAAAGGTGAGCAATTTGAAAGGGGTACGTAGTTAAATTGAGCTATTGAAAATCTATCGATTAGTATTTTTTTCATTGCATCTGGGGTAGGATAGGTTATTGTTTGGTTAAAAATTTATTCAAACTATTTATATTTATTTAATAATTAAGGAAAGTGGAGCTGGTGAGAACTCTATTTGAGCAATTACAAATGCAACTTGAGCAGCAGTTTAGAACTTAGAGCAATTTGAAATATAGTATACATCACAAGATATAGGAGTTTGAATATACAGATAAATTAATTTTTTTCAAGGACTTTATTTATTTTTAATTAAATAATTAAAGGTGAGCAATTTAAAAGGGGTACGTAGTTAAATTCAGCTATTGAAAATCTATCGATTAGTATTTTTTTCATTGCATCTGGGGTAGGGTAGGTTATTGTTTGGTTAAAAATTTATTCAAACTATTTATATTTATTTAATAATTAAGGAAAGTGGAGCTGGTGAGAACTCTACTTGAGCAATTACAAATGCAACTTGAGCAGCATTTTAGAACTTAGAGCAATTTTAAATATAGTATACATCACAAGATATAATGGTTTGAATATACAGATAAATTAATTTTTTTTCAAGGACTTTATTTATTTTTAATTAAATAATTAAAGGTGAGCAATTTGAAAGGGGTACGTAGTTAAATTGAGCTATTGAAATCTATCGATTAGTATTTTTTTCATTGCATTCTGGGGTAGGGTAGGTTATAGTTTGGTTAAAAATTTATTCAAACTATTTATATTTATTTAATAATTAAGGAAAGTGGAGCTGGTGAGAACTCTACTTGAGCAATTACAAATGCAACTTGAGCAGTATTTTAGAACTTTGAGCAATTTGAAATATTGTATACATCACAAGATATAGGAGTTTGAATATACAGATAAATTAATTATTTTCAAGGACTTTATTTATTTTTAATTAAATAATTAAAGGTGAGCAATTTGAAAGGGGTACGTAGTTAAATTGAGCTATTGAAAATCTATCGATTAGTATTTTTTTCATTGCATTCTGGGGTAGGGTACGTTATTGTTTGGTTAAAAATTTATTCAAACTATTTATATTTATTTAATAATTAAGGAAAGTGGAGCTGGTGAGAACTCTACTTGAGCAATTACAAATGCAACTTGAGCAGCATTTTAGAACTTAGAGCAATTTGAAATATAGTATACATCACAAGATATAGGAGTTTGAATATACAGATAAATTAAATTTTTTTCAAGGACTTTATTTATTTTTAATTAAATAATTAAAGGTGAGCAATTCAAAAGGGGTACGTAGTTAAATTGAGCTATTGAAAATCTATCGATTAGTATTTTTTTCATTGCATTCTGGGGTATGGTAGGTTATTGTTTGGTTAAAAATTTATTCAAACTATTTATATTTATTTAATAATTAAGGAAAGTGGAGCTGGTGAGAACTCTACTTGAGCAATTACAAATGCAACTTGAGCAGCATTTTAGAACTTAGAGCAATTTTAAATATAGTATACATCACAAGATATAGGAGTTTGAATTTACAGATAAATTAAATTTTTTTCAAGGACTTTATTTATTTTTAATTAAATAATTAAAGGTGAGCAATTTGAAAGGGGTACGTAGTTAAATTGAGCTATTGAAAATCTATCGATTAGTATTTTTTTCATTGCATTCTGGGGTAGGGTAGGTTATTGTTTGGTTAAAAATTTATTCAAACTATTTATATTTATTTAATAATTAAGGAAAGTGGAGCTGGTGAGAACTCTACTTGAGCAATTACAAATGCAACTTGAGCAGTATTTTAGAACTTTGAGCAATTTGAAATATTGTATACATCACAAGATATAGGAGTTTGAATATACAGATAAATTAAATTTTTTTCAAGGACTTTATTTGTTTTTAATTAAATAATTGAAGGTGAGCAATTTGAAAGGGCTACGTAGTTGAATTGAGCTATTTAAAATCTGTCGATTAGTATTTTTTTTATTGCGAATATCATAACTTTGCAGGCTGGGGTGGGGTAGCTCTTGAGTACTTGAGACCACTTGACGCGCGACGACGATTGTCAAAACAATTTGTACTACAGACTAAACAAATTCAATGCCATAGGGTTGCCCTGTTCATTATCGATCGATTGTAAACAAAAACCGGTAATCGAGAATATCAGATTGTCGACTAAAATAGACTTTAAAATCAAGGAGGACGGATGTCCTAATCGAGTAGATACACAGTTATATAAAATTTTTTTGAATACTAATCTAGTATTTTAACAGTTGAATGGTTATTAGCATCAACACAACACAAATAATTAGAGGTATAAGAAATAAACATTTAAGACGCTTCAACTTTTCACATGTCGTCACTATTCTAAAAAGGCACTTATCATTTCATTGTTTAAAGACCAGCCTAAAATTTTATTAAATAAAAGCTATAAATTCCGCTGTGAGGTGTTACGCTACGCTTTTAGTAAAATAATAAAGTTTAAGTATAGTTACTTAAGGGCTATAAATGAACAATATTTGTTATAACTGTTAAGGCCAGAGCAGACAAAATTCCTACAGACATGTCTTCAGTCCCTACGCTACTCGATTCAGTCACCACGTATTATTTGGTCTCTTTATATACATTTTGAGAGTACTAGTCACTAATATTTGATCAGATAGAGGCCCAATTTTAAAAAGCCAGACGTCCTACGACAATGTCTGTCTGTAATGACGTCTTTTCTTAAATGGCGAATTCGGACTTAATTAACTAAAAAATAACTTTCATATTCCTAGTAAAAAAGAAAACGCACGGAATTCATCCTTTCCACGAACTACTAGAAAATGAATATTAACCCAACTCTATATCATTTCTCTTCTGTTTATCTATTCACTTCTTCTTGTGTATTTGTCCGTTTACAAATACAAAAGAATTTTGTATTTGTAAAATACAAAATTCTTTTGTATTTTACAAATACAAAATTTTCACCATTCATCAATAAATTACTAATGAAATCCTTTTATATCAATAGTAACTTTTGTGACGTCACTTTAGTGTGTTATTATTTCAACTTTCAACTTTGTCGTTACAAATGAATTTTGTTCTCGAAATTATTAAACGTTTTACAATTCCAGAATTTGAAATTAATATTTTCTCGTAAATAAAATTGTAGAACTACTAAGACCACCTAATAAAATAGTCTTACTTTGGCAAGTTATTAAATTTCATGTAAAATATTGTAATCTAAAATTCTAACCGATATTTAATACGAGTACCAGGTACACACATATCACCACGAACAATACCAGTTTATTACTACAAAGTACAAAAAAAGTACAACTCTGTTAAAAAGTATATTGTACTAGTCAGAAGTATCGAAAGCTAAACACTTTAATTTGCGATTTAACAACAACCATTCCATGTAGTAACTGATAAAGAATTTGCATTGATACTAACTCTATTTATTCCGTGGGTTTCGTAAGAAGCAAACTACGAAGGACAACAGCATTGCTAGAAAAATGACAACTTAAAATGAACCCTATACCATACCCGTCAAGATTAGAGACGCTGCAAACAAACCTCTATGGAAGAGCATGCAAGAGGCATACCTTCAGCAGTGGTTTACGAAATGCTGACCAGAAGAAGGAAAAAGGAAGATACCTGTCTAGTAAGCATGGTACGATAGGAAAAGGCTTGCATTCTAAGAAGAAGCTCATATGCAGCTATGGACTGCTAAATGCTGTTGAAGATGATGAACGCTGTTGATGACGAATGCCGTTGATGATGATGTTAATACTAAACAACATAATCATCATTTAATTGCCGTAATCCAAATTTTATTTCAGATTGGTGCAGTATGTTTTGTTCTTCCGTTCTACTCTATCAGCTATCATTTCATGTTAACTCCCTTTCTAGCTATATCTTCTTTCACATATCCCATCCACCTTTTCTTTGGTCTTCCTCTTCTCTGGTACCTTTCAACTCCCATACCTAACATTTTCCTCGCCACGTTTTACTCTTTATAACATGTCCATACTAACCTATTCCTTCTTAACTTTTTATCCACTGGCGCTTTCAACATAAACAATACAGATTGAAAAAAACTATAAAATATATTTTTACATATTTAATCTCTTAGATGTAAAAACGGTATCTATTATAAATATTCGGGTGGCATTAATCCTAGGCCTATGACCTCAGTAACAAAAGATTCCCACACTTATAACAATAATCCAAGGCATATTTTGGTACTAAACCATTTATCTATACACATTAAGAAATCAGACGTATTTACATAAGCTGTCGTAAAATATTAAATTACGTTGTTACTGGCGGCCTCTCCATCGGTTTTATGTTCTCTCTCGCATAATGAGATAATGCCGATACCACTGTTATTTCTTTACGGATAACAGAAAAGAAGATTTTGTAAATTAAGTGAATTCTTTGCTAGTAGTGACCTGATATTAAAGAAAAACATTACCTAATTATGCAAAGATTTGATACACCTACTACGATAAATGTAGTTTATGTATTTGATCCTCGCATGGGATAAAATTTTGTGTGATCCATAAATATTTGTTCTGAATCTGGGAGTTCTTTGTCAAAAGTCCACCTCAAAACCAGATGTGGTACTATTGTGCGAGAAATCTTTAAAAATAATAAGTATAGCCCCATATTTTTCTAAGACTGCAATAGCTTTATAAACATTTTACCATTAAAGTTATTATAAAGCTTAATTGAGAAGAGCTAATGAAAAATTAAGGCAGAAAATCTCCTCTGAGAATTCAAACTTTTAAAAAGCATAACGCGGTAACAGCTTTTAGATTATTCTAGAAATATATAAGACTTACTTTTATTTTATATTCTAATTGAAAATGTAAGATTTAAAAAGGTAATCCAAAAGTCGTTATTAAATGCCTGGGAAATATGAACTTAAAGCCCGGTTTCCACCGCGAGCGGAACGGACTCATTGCTTGAAAACGCTGTTCATTTTAAATTGCATAAGAAATATTACTTCGAAGTTATTTCAAACGTATTCTAGTAAAATTTTCTGTATATCGTCGTTGTCAAACCAAAATCTGCTATGTGCACTTTTTGAGATTTTTACTTTTTGACCTTTTCTTATAGTTCACAGCCCTATCTACCATATAAAAAAACTGTTATGTGTCTATGAGTACTGTACGACGATCTACGACTGCTTTTTAAAATATGCTATGTGCCGCAGCTAAATTTTTGTCAAATAAAATCTGCTATGTGACACACTGCTACATAGCATATTTTATTTGACATCTATCAATTACGACGTGTTAGAAAATAATCTGCTATGTGTTTAGTCTAAACAAAAAGCAGCATTGTTAGAGCTTATTTATACTCAATATAACGATAACAATAAATTGACAAGTTGATATATTATGAATAATCCTTTGTACGTTGATACTTATGCATTGCAAGAATATTGGAGCGATAATACTTTGCTGTTTATTTACATTTACCCTCAAATTTCATTACTCCGAATAATATTGTCATTGTAGTTGAACTATACTTAAAAGCAGACCGTTAACGTGTTGGCTTATTAGTTCATACGCATTTCAAAGTTAAAAGTGCAGTTAATACCGTGTGTTTGATTGAACTCTACAATGAGTAGGGGAAAGAAAATTGTCGATTTAGTTTTAACTACCAAAGAGAAATGTTTACAAGATGAAAATCAAAAGGTGTTATGCCAACCTCACGGCTATTCATCGGCTTTAAATCCAGATCTGTTAAATTACGACGAGATAAATCAACCGTCTACATCTTCGGGCGTATATACAAGCATGTCAATAAATTCATCCCCGGAACGGAGTGATAGTTCATCTTTTCCTACAACCACTAAAGGAAGGCGCTACATTATTTACAGTAGTGATAATGATTCATCAAATGAATGTCCAGTACAAGAACTAAGAGCGACCATCGAAATTCCGAGCAACTCTTTAGCCCCACAATTTTCTCAGTGTAAAGCAAAACGTCAGCGTTTATTGGGAAAACCATATATGGGTTACAAGAAAAAAGATGGTAAGCTAGAACAGACTACACCAAAAGCTGCTCGATCTGTAAAAAGTCGTTGTAATCATACTGTAATACAACAAAAATCTAAAAATAGTTTCATGTGTGGATTGGTAACGGAAGAAGAACGAGCTGCGTTGCATACCAAGTTTTGGAATATGAAATCATGGAGTGAAAAAAAAGCTTTTGTACAAGGTCTAGTATCTAAAAGAAGTTTACGTAAGCAAAGAAAGCGTGATGATGGTTCAAATTCTAGGAAAGAAACTGGTTTTGATATTTTTGTGCACAAATATGATTGCCAAAATACAAAATTAAAAGTGTGCAGATTGTTTTTTTTAAACACACTTGATCTTGGACGTGATTCTTTCTTGCGCTGGGTAAAAGATATACCAGCAACAGTACATGACAATGAAGCCTCTTCCATATCGGCACAGTGTCACAGTGTTAATGTGGCCACTAAGAATAGACGAGGTACGGTATCAGAATGGTTGGATTTACTACCGAAAGTGCCAAGTCACTATTGTCGAGCATCATCAAAGCGCATTTACGTCGAGTCAACTTTTCGATCACATCTGCATATGCATGCCGTTTATAAAATCTGGTGTAATGAACAAAATAAAAAATCTGTTTCAAGAAACACCTTTTTAAGTGTACTTGATAAAAATAATATTTCCATTCACAAACCGCGAAAGGATCAGTGCGACGTTTGTTTTAGTTATCAATTAAAAAATGTTTCGCAACAGGACTATGATACTCATATCCTCAAAAAAGATGAAGCGCGTCATGCTAAGAATATAGCAATAGAAAACTTAAAGAATAATCCGGACAGCATAGTGATAACTGTTGACGTGCAGAGTGTCCTTTTAGCACCAAAATTACTTGCTGGTGCACTGTATTATAAACAAAAACTACAGTGTCATAATTTTACGATTCATGATTCTCGTTCTGGAGATGTCACTATTTATTTTTGGCATGAAGCTGATGGAGGAGTTACATTCAATGAATTTACAAGCTGTGTAATTGATTACCTTAAAACTACATGCAGAGCTTATAAACACATTGCAATAATTAGTGATGGATGTAACTACCAAAACAGAAATAAGGTTCTAGCAAGTGCATTATGTAACTATGCTTATTTTTTTAAAGTAGAAGTGGAACAAATAATTTTAGAAAAGGGACATACTATGATGGAGGTTGACAGCGTCCACTCCACTATCGAACATTATATAAAGCCCCCTATCTATGCACCTCAGGATTACATTACGAGAATACGTCAAGCGCGGCCTAAACAACCCTATGACATTAGAGTTGTTCATTATGATTTTTTTAAGGATTATGAAAAATTAACCACCAATTATCAGTCTATCAGACCAGGTAAAAGGAAGGGTGATCCCACGGTCAATGATGTCAGAGCATTCCTATATAACTGTATGGGTGAAGTATATTTCAAACTTCGTCATCCACAAAATTATACAATCCTTCCGCAACGAAGGCATATTCCCAAAGAGTATCCTGAACCTGCGACATTATATGACGGGCCGTTGGAAATAACACAATCCAAGTTTAATCAACTACAAGAACTTAAACCATTTATAGACAGTGACTACCATCCATTTTATGATTCTCTTAAATTTAAGTCCGATTAATACTTATTTTCTTTCATTTATTACTTATTAAATACTAATTACTAAAGCACAAAATCGATCAAAGTGGTGTGCAATGGGAGTTGCCTATGTCCAGCAGTGGACTGAGATAGGCTGATGATGATGATGATGATGATGAAATACTAATTTAAAACTAAAATAGTTTTATTCAATACCTGTTATGTGCCTTATGATTGACCATTTAAAATCTGTTATGTGCACAATTTACACTATTTTTAAAATAATAAATAAAATATTAAATCTTTGTGGTTAGAAAACAATTAACTTTATGTATAATATCTATAGCTTTCATTTAATATAGTTCTTAAAATTCACCTTCATATAAAATTTTATACGAAAATGTTTTTACTCGATAATTCAAAATAGAGTTTTTGCACATAGCAGATTTTGGTTTGACAACGACGATATGCCACTTTGGAACACGGACTTATATAGCAAACAATCATAATCAGTTTACACGACTTACTTATGCACTCTGATCTCAAACTAGGCAAAGCCTGTGATAACCCGACTGCTAATACATTCATTTACATATTACTATACGCAGACATTTCATACATAACTAAGACCTAAACTCATACAAATAATGAATACAATCGTTTATACTAGGTGGGTATCAAACCCTGCACCAATCAGGTTCAGGAAGACCAACGAACGAGAACATAGATTTATGTCGAATTTCGCCATAGTGTCTGTATACGGTAATTAACAGTGATGGAAGCCTCAACATTTATCATGCTTCTGTTTTCAAGGACGGTTATTGTTAAAAAGAAATTTACCATGATGAACTAACACAATCTTATTAGGCCTTTTTCTTACAATTACAATGCTAAATCGCAGTATTGACAGATAAGGGAATCATACTAGACTAAATAAGACCTTGTTGTAAATAAACCCCGTACTATTTGATCATTAGAAACTAATCATATCCAATACATGACGGTGTACCTCGTTACACTTAACGAGACTGATTAAATATAGCTATAAAGTACTAATTGCTCTGTATATTCTAGTGCCACGGGCATGCACCACAGATGCTTATTATGATCTATCAATCGTCGACATTTGCATGAAGAAAAGCTTACATAATCATAACTTCAATGATTAGAATGGGCTTTCTTGAGGCGCTGAAGGCCACTGTCGTTAGTAGCGAAAATTTTAATTTTTATTTATTACCATTTCTAGGCTCAATTTATTCGTATATCTTTATTATCACTGTAATTTTAATAGCGTAAGAATATGGTTTATGAAGATTAAGATACATCGTACTTAAGATTATTTTAGTTTTAACGACCTACATCGGCAGTCTCGTGTGCAAACTGGTCAAACAGCGTTTTTTTTTATCTTAACTTACACCACACTTCGCATACATATGACACGTCCCTAAAACCACTCACAATCGATCACATTTACTCGTAATACAGTTACCACATATACAAGAGGATTAATTACCCATCGCAAAATACCCTGGAATGCAGAATGCAAGTATAGAATTGATCGAGACTTTTTAGCAGACGTCAAACAGATTCTAATTTTTTTTAATGTGCTTCGTTTAAGGCTTAGTGTTAGTAATACTGACTACTAAGCTCTCTAGCTTATTAGTCAGATTTACCAATACTGTCTCTACCCTACTAGGTTCGGTTCTGGCCGGGACTGCCCTGATCGGAAATAATTTTGTTATAAGCACCAATGTTAGTTCTGTGACAGTGTGTTTTTTGTGACGTATATATGTTCTGATACTTTTGAAAAAGATGTGATGATGACTTTTGTGGTATGTATGATTTTATTATTTTAAACTCTCTATTCTAATAGACACTTATTACATAATTAATATAACGAAAAGCAATAAAGTACATTGTAAATAAAAACCAACCAAAACAAATAGACTTCAAGGCATTTTTTTAACCGTGCGTAGTTGCCTAAAATTTACTGAGAAGTATTTTTTTATAAGCCAAAAAAGTAAAAATAAAGTACGACTTCCTTTAAAGCACTGACCGCATGCGGTTTCGTGTAAATACTTCATTCATTATGCGTCGATTAACATGTTAAGAATAATATACAGCTTACATTATTTTATCCAGCCTCAAATTAATATCGATCGCGTGATGAAGCTCTGTGTAGGGCCACGGACCCAATTAACCGTAACCTCTTATCAATTTCTTGACATACTACTTTTATAAATTAATTTAATTTCCATAGTCATTAAGGGATTAATGTAAAGCAATTTGTATTGGCTACTGGTCACGGTAGCTATATTTTGAGGAAACATTTAATTTTTGTTTTAATCTGTGCCTATTAGCATTAAAATAGAAAGAGGTTGGGTGTAAATTAAAGTATTTTAGATTTTGTTTTGTCTGGAAATAGACCTACAGATATCTTTAGGAAGGTTTAAGATTGGTTTAGGTACGTTTTGTCTTACTCTACTATGCTGGCCAGACGTTTTGGTTCATAGCCATGGTGTTGCCATAATATTTCTATTATTTCAGTCTATGAGTATGTATGATGAAGCTTTCAAAGCCGAGTGGCCGTAGGTGATTGGAAACAAACTCCTATGATTCTACTGCTGCTCATTGAAGGAGCTGTAGAATCATAGAGACTGTTGTAAAAGGATGTTACGTAATTTAAAAACTATTAAAACAGAACTTATACTTATTAATTTTATGTTATGCTATCATCATCATCATCAACAGCCTTCAACAGTCCACTGCTGGACATAGGCCTCTCCTTTGAAAGGAGGTTTTGGCCTACTATACTACGCTGGCGAGACGGGTTGGTAAAGGGTTTGTTTCAAGTTTTCCTTCTCTGGGCAGTGATGTTAGCTGCTTATTTTTATGCTATGTTATTACAAAAAGAAAGGGAAGTAGTTTTGGAAATCTATTAGGTTTGTATATTCCAGCGTACCGCTTAAACTACTGATCCGCTTTTGACTATATAAATTCTATGAAAAGTATTCATGAAGTCGGATTATTGCTTTTTAAAAATTCCAAACTCCTGGCCACTCTATCGTCAGTTCATAAAACAATAATTCACCTCTGTTCGATATCAAACAAACCATAACCAATAATAGTACCTTGGTTACTGTACCCTACATTTCGTGGCTATCATTTCGCAAATCACGCCGTATCGTTTTCGTGGGAACGCAGCGAGAATCCGATCTCTCAGTATTGATTAGACGATAGATTTATCTTTGTATTGTTACCATCTGATACGGGAACTCACGAATATGCCAGATCAAATCAGAAGATCTGTATTTGTCGTGGCTCTGATATGTAAATAGATTAATGAAACTTCTTAAATGACACATCTACTATTTGTTGTAGATTTGTGATAGGTACTGTACTGTTTTCGATTTCGTGTTTTATGCACGTTCATTTTAGTGTCAAATTTAATCCATATTCACATATTTTCGGGTACTACTCAGTGAAAAGCAACTGAATAACTTGTTGGTCAGGTCATAGTGTTGTTGAGTTTTTCTTTCAAGAAATTCCTAATATCCCGTAGTATGTAAGTTTGGCGATGTCTGGGAGAGTACGTTAAAACGTTGATCCCGGTTATCAGGAACATATCAATCCTATGACAATTGTAATTGAGAAGTCAGTTATCCTTAAATTTACTGACAACTTTTTTCACCTCTGAGTTCAGTTCGTTGGTCTAACAGATGCGTATGAGTCAAAGCTTCGGTTTTATAGAAGTAGCTGTACTTTTGTGAAGCTGAACATCATGCAATGATGGATACCGCGAGTGGATTTGCCGCTAGAGGCGCTAGTGTAGCATAAGGTCTCCGAAATATCAAATTACATTTCAGTGGGTGGAAGTTTATTTCCGAAGAAAAATAAATATTTTTTTTGAATATTTTGCCATACGTGACAATAATAAATGGGAACTACAGCAAATGTCTGTGCTTTGTAACAATCTTATGTTTCGGGAACTTTTGTCGTCTTTTTTTTCTGAACACAACAGGACTGCGCAACACTACGGAATGCTCAATAACATTTTATAATACGGTTTTAAGTTTTTAAAAATTATCACTTGCGTATTATTAACAAACTTTGACAGCTGTCAGCTATGACCTCATTCTATAGTGGCGCTCACTGGCGAGCACAAAAACGGTGGTCCTTATTGAAAATGCACATTTCTAGGGTTAAAAAGTTACAAGTGCTTTTCACGTAGAACTAAATAGTATTCTGAGATAGACGAATACACCAAATAATAATAAGGTCATAAACTGTAATGGAATCGATACTTAATTTATATCATAAATTCTAAAGTTACTCTGTCTGAAAGCGTGACAGACAGTCACACTTTCACGGCTAAACCACTGCATGCATTTCAATAAAATTTGTCATGAAGTTGCTAATACTAGCGCAGTACACGCGAGTGGAGTCGCGAGTATAAGTTAGTAAAAATAAACGAGATGTTAAATCTTAAACGAGGAGAAAAGTTATGCTAAGCACAACAGCTGCCTAAATAGTATCCAAGCAATATAATATCGCCGGTTAGACCGCCTGTGGATATTAAAAGGTAAGTTATTTTATTACCAGGCCCTACCTCAGCAATAAAGTATCTTACCTCGCGCAGTGTAGTATTATTGTTATTAGATATTAGCATTCCATTCAACCGCGTTGCCTGTTTTGGCATTCACAAATTATATTCCAGAAGTCATAATCCTAACTGATATTTATTACGCGAGTACGCCTGAGGAGGGATTACTCACATGTTTCTGTGAAATCACATATCTACCAATACTTACAATTAGACAGATATTTTATACAAAACTAAGTTTTGCCAGCGGTGTCGCCCTTTTGTATGTCGGTTGATGCGACAAAAAGTAGCCTATGTCCTTAAGCAAGGTCCAGTCTTTCTCGGTTTAGGGATTCAGTCGTGAAAGCGTTACAGACAGGTAGAATTACTTTCGTGTTTATAATATTAGTTTATGTAAGTAATACACGAACTCTATATTTATTTTATTTCTTTGCAAATGCACGCTTGTACTTTCGCTTGTACTTATACTTTCCACTAAACAGAGTAGAGTCATTTTATTAGGCTTGAATAAAAGAAAGAGAATGAAGTAAGTTAACCGTGATTTACTGCAACATAATAAAGATAGTTTAAATGAGTATGGCCATGTTACGACACTTTTATTTTGTGTATTGTCACGATGCAGCTACACCACTATTTATAAAGATAGTTCTACATTCTCGTCATTTGAATACCTGTATTGTTTAATTTCTGAACGAGTCTCCCACGTCCTTGAATTGTTTCAAAAATTTAATCTTTTAAATCCATTGTTTCCAGTACGGGCATTCATCATAAATCTTCGAAATTCAAAACTTGTTTATAGTACCAAATACCTTTGCCATTAACGTGTTACAGATAATAATAAAAAAACATGATTTTGCTAGTGTTTGTGTTCGTTTTTTTTTATATTAAGTAATTTTAAAGCCCTAATTTGACACTGCAGAGAGGAGAAAATAATCTATATCAACCGGTGCGACTAGCGTGGTCTAATAGAACAAAACCTCCATGTTATGGAGAGGCCTATGTTTAGCTATAGACTGTTAAAAGATGTTTAGTCACCCTTCTAAGACTTATACTTTTCAACATAATCCTATTCGATTTCTGCATCAGTACTCATTTCTGCTTCGCAAAAGCTTAGGAGAAGTAGGACGTCAAATTCTTTAAAGCAGCGCTCCACAAGGCGTATTCGCGTGATTGCTTCCATACAAAACCGGCTATGTCGATTAATACTGACAAATTAGCTTTCTCTGACATACACATGGCCCAATCGGTTGACATAACTTCGCTCCACTTTATATTCTCAGACCAATTAGAATTTAAATACGGTAACGGAAACCATTTTGCTATTATACAGAAAATATACTAGCCAGTTTGTTTAGTTTACGTTTATGTCAAATTTTTAACCAAATTCCAAAAAAAGCATCAACCTCTTTCGTTGTTTTTATATTTCTTATCATATTACTTCTTTTTTTATATAGAAATTACAGCTTTAGGAAATATTCTGTATTGCAGGACTTACCAAGACTTTATAATCATACATGAAACAGACCCAAAGAAACCTAATACTTATTACAAGATAGATATTATAGATCACAGAAAGTGTCGTCCCATTTTGGATTTTAAGTTTAGGAACTGATTTAGAAACTTCTTCGGCTGATGTAAACAGCTTCACACTTCACACTTTCATAGAGATAGTTCGTATGTAAAGTACCATATCTGTATAATACAATAACTGATATAAATTTATACTAAACATGAAGTACTTTTGTATGTTGTTAATGGCCGTGATTTTGTTAACTTTTTTTCGCATAGTTATTTAGTTTAGTTATTTTAAGTTAATAAAAATTTGTTATTGGATTATATACTTTGATCTCCTTGGTTTAGAGTGCATTTTTCAATATCGCACGCATGTATGTTTAGTTCAGAACCAACTAGAAGTTCGTCGGAGACACACGCTTGTTTATTGGTTAAAAACCTTTCTAGTTCAGCCAAATAAGCAAAATAAAGGTGTCAATCTCGGAATGAGAGATAATAAGCTGTAAACTCGTATTAATCTTTATAATGATGTTCTAAAAGTTGTCTCAAAAGTCTCATAAAATCTCGTGTCTGCATCGTAAGTTTTTCAAGGTCAAATGTCACAGAAATCACATATTTTCTTATCACAAAAGTCATGAATTACAGAATTGTAGTATTGGTAGGAAAATTATAGAATGATTAAAATTACTTGTTCTTCGTTCACTGACTAGTTATTTCGTTTATCGTGTTAATGTAACTTTAAATAGGTAAATACAAAATAATGTATATTTTAAAGCATGCCGTGATGTTGTTGTAAACTGTAATGAACCTTTAGATAATTTTAACTAAGACGTTATAAACAAAGATATTAGATTATTTAAGAAAACCGCAGATTCTCATGTATTAAGACGATAGTTGAAACTTCTAGATAGTTTGGATTCAATAAGTTAAAACACAAGGTTATAAATCTAACTTATCTGATACATATTGCAAAATCATTTTACATTTATCCGTATTTAACCAGTTTATGTAGTTAATATTTATACTTACAATTTAATGCAATACAGCAAACCTAGTTACGGAACAATATTTTAAAACGTACTGTTGCGCAAGCGTATGTACCAAATAAAGTTCTTTGAGCTTTGATTTCCAGATTAAAATACAAAGCAAGGTTTATTTAACGGCTCTTATCTTTAAACACACCATTTGTTGCAATTTATTTCCATTAGTTCACATACTTACTTGAATTTTAAAAGATAGCGATGGTTTCGTTATCTTTTAATGTTTAAAAAGATTAGATTAGTTTTAAATTTCTTTTGAAATTTTCCTATCTATTTTATATGTTTATTGTTGAATAATGTCTTAGTTATTAATATCAGGCAATGAACTATGCTCCAACCACATGTTTATTAATAAAATATAATCTATTAAGTATATCCGAAAGTTATCATTATTTTATTTTTATTTGCCTTGTAAATCTTTATTTTTCTTTGGAAGAATATGTTTTTGCATTAGTATAATTGTGAATTTTGTTAACATCTTTACCTTCCTAGCGAAAAAGTTTTGACAAAGGGATCTTTCATTTTTTCAATGCATTATCATCAACATATTGCAGTCCACTGCTGGACATAGCTACACTCGGATTGATTTAACAAAAACCCGTTACATAACCTAAAAAAATGGAACTAAAGCTTATATCCCTAATCACCAAAGTCTCGAGTCTTAGATCTGTCTCTTCACACTCTACTCTGCCTGGTGGAAAGCATGTGTAGAATCCAGGAATAGGGGCTACCATCCTCATTGTGAGGGTAGGCAAGGCAATATGGCGGCCTAGTCAGATATTCTACATCCTTCTCTCGGCTTCCGGAGACTGAAATCAGCTGAAATTTGTGCTGAAATCAGCGCGACTCTACTACCGACATGATGAATAGGTTCGCTCGCCAGCAATTCAAGTCATTCTTGACCCTCTATAACTTCGTTGTGGATATACCTAGAAACTCGATTTTGGATTAATGTTTGCTATTTGAACAGCTTGTCAATTCGACACCACATACTATCCTGTATAATTTAGTCTCTATTCTGTGACTTTTCTGAATGAATAGTTGTGCATCATTTACATCCTCACTTCACAACTACTATATACAGGTACTACTTCTACCAGGTAAATCAGAAAACCAAAACCTATCACCAACATAAAAGTCCCATCAATCCTTACTAATATTAAATATCACTTTATAAAACATAACACATATACCACATATAATTTATAAAACTACTGAACCGTTTTAAATGAAATTTGGTACTCAGATAGCCTAGAGCCTGAGAAAGAACATAGGTTACTTTTTACTACGATATACACGCAGGCCGAGCGGCAGGAGAAAGCTAGTTATTAATAACTAATGATAATATCGTTGATCCCAATAAGGAAAACGCTATTTATAGCTAATAATTATAACTGCACAATTTCTGGTTTTCCATGTTTACTTTAACTTCTTGCACTAACATACGAAGTTGTCTTGGCAATATAGAAACTTATGGATATATTTTGAACAAAATTCATACTATAAATCAATATTGTCGTTAAAAAATTTGTAAGGAACTCTGCCTGTCTATCAGTCTGTCTGTTACGGTATTTAGCTAAACAGTTGCACGAATATGAATAAAACTTTGCAAGAAGATACTAAGATTCTTCAGGAAGAACATAGGCTACTCTTTATGGCGAAATCCAACATGTATGTCGGATTGTGGAACCGCGAAACCGAAGATATCTAAATCGGGCTATCTGTTACATTTTCAGGAAAAACCGCTTCGTCGATTTAAGTGGAATTTTGTATGTACAAATTTTAATTCTTAATAAATCACAAAACCTTCTCTTCAGCACGATGACGGAGCCGCAGACCAAAGCTAATTTTCATGTAAACATTTGAGGTAGCAAATAAATCAATGGTAAATAAAAGGGAATGAAGAGCACTGTCGGTTAGGAGCAACATGCTGATTCGAAGGTTTGCACGTTGCACATGTGAGGTAAAATTTACGCTTTTTAAAGCGTACTGTCAGACTTTCTACACGTGTAGTCTTTCGACAAGTTGTACGCAGAGGATCATTAGTGCTTTTCGGGTCCAGTATAACAATGCATTCAGAATGCTGTTGGGGTTGCCACCATGGTTCAGTGCCTCTGGCATGTTCGCGCATGCTAACACTAGATGGTTTTGCAGCGATCAGGCGAAAACGAGCTGCTTCACTACTACAAAGGATACGTGGTAGTCCTAACCGTCTCCTGAGTGTCATTGCGGACAGAAATGATAGTCTTATAATAAATTATCTGTGTAACTTACATGTACTAACATAGCAATAAGTCTATTGTCTACTAGCACACTATGGAATTGCCGAAATAAGAGTTTTGTTATTATTATTATAAATATCTAAATTGTTGTTCAAAAAACCGCTACTGATTTAAAAGTACTCTTTTTCGCCTACTGCCAAGATCTGACTCACTATTTACCCTAGGACACCTAAAGATTCTTATTTAGAAATTATCTAAATTCAATCCATTTACCAAAATATATAGTCTTGAGTTCTGTTCTTTGCTGTAAAGTTGTCAAACACCTGATGTGAGTCACTGAGTCACGTCATCATTGACGAACCTTTGTTAAGTAATACCAGCGAAAGATCACCATCAACCATCTTTATTATAAGCCTACCAAAGTAATTCTACTCTTCCTGATACAAACATAAACAGAATTCAAGACACTGCAGCAAGGTGGCCTAAATTTTAACGGCCTAGTGAGAAGCTTCTGCATTATTGGCCTTTTAGCTTCTATGGTACTATTGCTAATGAATGGGATCGCTCGTCAGCAAATTTTGCATTACCATCATTTGAAACACTGGTGTAAAACCTTCATGACAACTGCATGTTACAAATATTTGTGTATTTGTTTATTATTCAAAAGCCTGGTCTATTTGCACACCTGGTCTACTAATAATAAGCTTCATAGTTTAAGTTTCTGTTTTGTGACTGTTCTTATTCTATTGGTTTTTGATTTTAGGTACTTTTAACAACCTATTTTCAAATGATTTTGCAGATTATTTATGAACTTAAAAATACCGTTTTGCTGTTTAAATTTAAATGTATAAATTATCATTAATAAAGAAAATAATATGCAGCAGGTCTTTGTTGTACAATTAGTATTTGAAGTAAGTGAACCCTGTTTAAATATTTGTCCAAATATTTGATGAAAATGGTCAACAATTTTGGAACAAATGTTTGACCAAATGATGCATAACAGTAACATTCATTTCAAATATCAAAACACAAAAACTTTTTAAGCAGTAATATAATATGGGACAGAAAAATGACATAAAAGGTAAAATAAAAATACTTTCTATCAGAATCTTTTAAGTTAATATTGTCGTCACGTTAAGGGTGAACATCTGAATTCACAGTGCAATATCAACTCCAAATATGTCCACAAGTCGCTAGCTACAATCTTCCATATTCAGGATAAGTAAGGCTTAGTTAAGTTAATGTAACATAAGACATAACGCTAAAACTGTATGTAAAATAGCTTACCTAAACACCGGACCCCTTTTTCCTAACAGATTTCACGTAGAAAAGGTTCCTCAACATTTTCAACTTAACAGCAATCCTCCCATAGCACTGTACTCATATTTTTTTCATTTTCACATATTCACTATCACAATTTCACTTAACACCAACTTAATTAAACCAACTTCAACACGTTTCAACTTCGATTGACAATGTATATCACACTAAACGACAACTTTCGATGTGTTGGTATTCACTTAACTCACTTTTCGAACTTATCAAAAGGTTTTCACATAAATATTTCAATAGTTTTAATAGATATGTCAATTTTATCTGACGTGTAAAGTTATAAGGGTTCCTATAAAGCGTATGATGACCCTAAAAGTTGCTTTACAACTGAGTGTTGAATGCAAAGCACACGGTTTCTCCTGCGCCCGCGCCGGTCGGTATGCGGGCTTATGTGTGTGCGTGCGTTCATGTACACTACGAGACGCACACGCTCACAAACAGGCTGCACGGTTTTTGTCGATGTCCACGGGGCAAGTAACCTTAGTGGAATAGCGTTGTAGCTTGCAATACAATAAAGGTTTTTTTGTGAGCCTTTCAAATATAGTTGCTTTAGGTCTTCGCTAAAATTTATTTTACTTTGTACTTTCATTACCTAAACGATCAAACGAATGGATATTACAAATTTGTCTTTAAAATCTTTGGTTTTTTCAATACTCATACAAGACATTAAAACTTCAATAAAATCAAATTATTAAAACAAAACACTGAACAATAAACGTAAAAATAATAAATCTGTTTTCCATAGTATAATGATGAATTTCGATTGGCACATGTTACTGTCTTCCTTTAATAAATACAGTAGTAGCGATTAGCGATTAATAAAATGTTTATTTAAATTTCCAAGCTGCAATACTGCTCCACTACGCCAAAGTTTTTCTGAAAGCTGCTGGTCGATGTCCCGCTAGCGAGACTCGAACTTCGATGTTCTTTCTCTATTGAGCCTTCTCGTAATCACACATCAGAAAGAGACCGCTATATTTCTTACAAGAGGCTGTAAATTTGCAGAACTTGAAGAAGCCTTACTATGGTATTATTGACGAGAGAATTACAGTCGTTTAGGTAACAACCGGCTTATTTGGAGAGGTATTTTATTGTACCTGTTGCCTTAGTGAGATATGTACCAACTTTACAAGTCGAGTTGGCGATATTGCAACTCGCTGGTTTATATGGATACCAGGCTGAATGGTTCGGATATAAGTCTATTGAACAATTTCGATCGGTTCAACTCTACTTTTTATTACGTAATCTAATTATAAATATTAAGCATGTGAATGTTATACATAGTTAATAGATTGTTCCTTCCAGGTATAGTTACATATATTTATTTTTTGTAAAAAAAATAGTTTTTTTTACTTGTTTTATTTTAAATTCAAAGTGATATACTGATACGTCTAAAGAACATTTTGATTTTTCTTATAGTTAGTAGCAAATATTGTTGCTTTGTATTTTATTTATAAGTGGGCTCTTATGTCATCCGAAAGTAGCCTCGAATAATAATCATTAGCATTCTGCCCCTTTTCCCAAATCTTTATAAGGTTTCATTGCTATGGCTTTTTTTCTTCTTTCTCTTCTTTCACTCGTCAGTTTACTGCTTTCTTCCTTTTTTGATTTATTTTATTTTAGTACTCTTCTTTTAAAATGAGAGTCAGACATCGTTTTTTTTTCACTTATGCTTTAAATAAAAACATTCACTTAAGTAATAGGTATATCTACTTTTTTTTATTTAACAAGAATATTTTTTTTATTTTAACAAAAATTGTAAATTAAAACCAATATCGATTAGAATTGAATCCGAGACAACTTGATGGGCAGTCGCATATACTAACAGCTACACACACGAGGCAGGCATTAAACGAAAGCATTTACTTGCGCAATATACCGAGTGTTTATTTTTTATATTAACAAGACGATCGCCATTAGATAATAAATATAATGAGTACTTACTTTACGTATTTTTTCTAAACACAACGGTTATCATGTTTGCTAGTTCGCCAGCGGCATTCAACGATATCTTTACTTCTTACGATTAACAATTTATGTTGGCATACGTCTGTAATTACGAAAATGATGTTAAAAGATTCAAAATGATTTGACCGCTTGAACATTTTTTAGATGAGGAATTAAAATTGTTGAGTTATTTCGCGACTTTGCTTGTTAGTGCCTGGGGAAGTGTAATTTGTTTAAGAATAATATAATGTAACTATTGATAACAAAAATACTAGTTTGTAAGGTATATTAAATAAGCAACTAACATCAACTAAGCATACACACTATAAATTATACTAATGTTATACATTTCAAAGTAACTCTATCTGTCTGTCTGTTAGGATTAATTTCAGTATAGTCATAAATTGAACCTTGGAGAAGGACATAGGCTACTTTTTGTCACGATAACTGGCATTCCCGCGGGCGTTACCGTGCGAAAAACCTAGTAGTAAATAAAAATTGACTGATTTATTTATTTCAAATCACCAGCAAATGATACACACATCAAATACGAATATAAAGTAAAAAAAAATAGTAAAATAAATGCCCTGTGCTCATTCATTTATAGGTGATCACGGCTAACAAAGGATAATTAGCACGATCTAAATTAAAATTAAATTAAAATAATATAATAATAATAATAAAGAAGAAAACCACTAGTTAAAAGTGACTGCACGGTTGGCCTAGTGGCTTAAGCGGTCGCCACGCCGCTTCCTACTGCGCCAAGTGTCGTGGGTTCAAATCCCACGTAGGACAACACTTTGTGTGATTCACAATTTGTTGTTCTGAGTCTGGGTGTTCTTTGTGTCCGTTTCATGTATGTTTGTAAAGTCCACCGCGACACAGGAATTTATATTTCTAATGCGGGAGTTGTCTTTAAAAAAAAAAAAAAAAAAGAGCCATAAACAACCTAAAACAGCAATTCAATCAGAACCTAAACTCTGGCGAGATCAGACCCATCGACTGATATATCTATAAAGGGTTTTATAAAGGCGAAATTTGCCTAAAATTTACACTTTAATGTTATTTAGTCTCGGTTGTATTTATCCCTTTCCTTAAGCTTTCTTATTAGAAAGCTTAAGGAAAGGGATATAAAAAAAAAAAAAAAAAATAGAAGGTCTTCGGTCTCATACTCACCAACGAAATACGACACCACGAATGCTGTCATTTTAGGTTGGTCTTATGTGTGACAAATTAAGAATACTCACTACACCTATTCATTCCATGGGTGTCGTAAGAGGCGACTTAAGGAACAAAATAAGCAGCTAACATTGCCAAGAGAAGGAAAACTTGAAACAAACCCTTTACCAACCCGTCTGGCCAGCTTGGTATAGTAGGCCAAAACCTCCTTTCTAAGGAGAGGCATATGTCTAGCAGTGGACTGGTAAAGGCTGTTGATGAAGTTGATGTGAGGGTAGTATAACCCTAGTCGAGCACGTCCGGCCGTTGTAAAATCAACATATTGTTGATTTTTAATACGATAAAGGTAAAAGGCACCATTATTTCATTAGAAAATCTAACGAATATACCGTCTTGACGTTTAATAACCTAAACTCAATAACATTACTGTCAATTATTATGATGTACCAACCCTAGCGTTTTGACGTTCACAATTGATTTAACTTCTCAATTTTCCATACTCTTCAAGGAAACAGGAAAGATGTCAGAACATAATTATCATGTCGTATTGAATTTATAAATTGTTTATTTATGCGGAATATGAAAACAAAAGGAAATGTTTTTCATTTCGATTATAAAACAAAAATTATTATTAAATTATTTATCTTTACCTCGTGGCTGCTTAAGCTGCTTAAGTTCCCTTCCGCTACTTCTTATCCGGGTTATCCAGTTAGGAGTAGGAGAAGTCCAGGGTGGGATCTCCTTCTGAACTTCTCCAGCGCCTGCCCGCTCCTGATGCGGGCACCGTCTCGATTTGACGACCCTCTCTTAGGCGGCGTCCGGCACACACCGACGCCGCCCCCTCGCGGCTGGCCACATAGTGCGGGTGGAGGGAAAACCCGTCCCGTCCACCCACTGCCACACTCAAGGCGGCATGAGGCGCAGATGTTCGCGCCTCCGCCGCCCGAGTCGCCGGCGGCGAATCTGGTCCGATTGGATGTCGTCCTCCCGGGCCTTCTCCGCCGCCTCCTTCTGCGTGATTACGTCCTCGCAGAAGGTTGCGACCGCGGTAAATGAGCTCTCGCTGCCGACCATGGAACGAACGACGGCCGGCAGCGAGAGATCCCCTCCGATGACTGCAGTGAGGACCCGGCGCTGCGTCTCCCATGCAGGGCAGACCGCCAGCGTGTGATGAGCCGAATCCTCACTGCAGTCGCAGTGGTGGCAGGCGGGACTCAATTCCCTCCTGGCGACCGAGTGCAGGTAACGTAAAGCAACCATGCCCGGAAAGAACCTGCGTCAGTCGTAAGGTAAGGGTCCCGTGCTGCCGCACTGCCCATTCGCCGATGACCGGCTGAAGCGCCTCTACGGTGGCGAAGCCAGCACGTGGAGTCTCCAGCCGGACCGACCAGCGATCCATCGTGGCTCGGTGAGCGGCTTCGCGCCACTCGCGCACGTCCTCGGGCGGAGGTCCAACTCCACCACTCTCCGCCCGGTAGTTAGCCACTCGCCGATAAACGTCGGCGAGCACTTCCGCCTCCAAATCCCACGGGGGTGTTCCGGCCAGGGCGCACGCCGCCTCCGTCGATACGGTGCGGTAGCCCCGTATGGCTCTGACCGCCAGAGTTCTCTGAGGCTGCCTGAGGCGCGCCCTATTCTGCTCGGTCAGAGCCGCCGCCCACACCGGTGCACCATAGAGTGCCATAGACCGGACAACCCCCGTGTACAGCTGCCTCGTGGCGACACTGGCTCCTCCCAGATTGGGCAAAAGACGCCCAAGGAAGGAGGCAGTGCCGATCAGCTTCGGAGCAAGCTGTTGGAAGTGCTCGTCGAAGAGCCACCTACCGTCTAGGACCAGACCCAGATACTTTAAGTGGGCCCGGACCGGTACGAGGACCGAGTTGACCTCGATGGAGGCGCCGGCGGGTGGACCACGACGGAGCCCATGGAAAAGTAGGGCTTCCGTCTTTTCTAGGGCCACCCGCAAACCCAGCGCCTCAATGCGCCCGACCACCAGGGAGACTCCTGTGGTGGCCAGGCGTGCCGCCTCTTCGAAGGTCGACCCCCGGGCTATCACTAAAGTGTCGTCGGCGTAGCAAATTACACCGACCCCGGGGGGGAGACGCCCTCGCAGGACCAAGTCATATCCCATGTTCCACAGGAGTGGTCCGAGGACAGACCCCTGTGGAACACCGCACGACATGGCCCGACGTCTCAAGACTCCTTCTCGGTCCTCGTACATGACAGTACGCTCCGTCAGATAGTCTGCCACTAGCCGCCCCAGGTATTGCGGCACTCTGATCACTGATCACTGATGCAGCTGAATGGCAGACTATTGAATGCGTTGGCGATGTCCAACGACACCGCCAACAGCACGTCGCCGCAGCCCACCGCCTGTTCGGTCGCGGCCTTCAGACGCAGAATTGCGTCGACCGTCGAACGCCCCTCCCGGAATCCAAATTGGGCGTCCGACAGATCGGGGCCCACCTCGCGCAGGTGCCGGACGATGCGGGCGTGGAGCACCCTCTCGAACAGCTTACCCGCCTCGTCCAGCAACACGATGGGCCTATAGGCCGCGACCGAGTCGGCAGACCGACCTGGCTTCTGGAGCAGAACCAGCTTCCCGCTTTTCCAACACTCAGGGAAGCGTCCGGACGCCAGACTAGCGTCTAACACTCCCCTGAGGCGGTCCGACATATGATCGAGGGCTCGGGCCAGCACTCGGGCAGGTACCCCGTCTGGCCCGGGGGCGGTGTTCTTGGATCGAATCCTTAGAACAGCCGCCCCTACCTCTGATTCCCTGACGGGCGGCACATCAGCCTCGCCTTCGTCGTCGCCTCCGGCCATGACGGCCATCGACGGGGGCGTGTGCTCCGCCCGCTGTGGGAATAGGCCCTCGACCACTTCCTGCAGGAAGCTGGGCTGGAGAGTCTCCGTGAGGGGCAGGCCCCCCGCGCAGAGCTTTTTGCGCACCGCACGATAGGGCCGACCCCAGGGGTCACGCTCGAGACTCTCCAGCATCTCCTTGCGGCTCTCCTCTTTGGCGCGGCAGATGGCCAGCTTCAGAGTTTGCCGGATCTCACGGTATTCCTCTTGAAGCCGATCCACCTCCTCACCGACTCCGCGGTGGCGTCGCCGACTACGAGTGAGGCACCTCCGGGCACGAACACAGGCCGCACGGAGGTCCGCCAACTCCTGGGACCACCAGTAGACCTCCTTCCTTGGAGGCCGACGCCCACGTACGCGGGGCATGGCCGAGTCGCAGATCTGCGTAATCGCACTGCAGAAGCGACCAGCCCCCACGTTGACCTCTTCGGCCGGGGCCTGCGGAGGCAGCCAAGAGTTAAGAATGGCCGCCTCCTCCAGTAAGTCCCTGTCGAGCTTGGCGACAGACCACCGCGGAAAGCGGGAGGGACGCCGCGCCGCGTGACCCCTACTGGCGTCCTGGGACCGGGAGAGCTCAAATCGGATATACAAATGGTCCGAGAGCGTCTCAACCTCATCCAGGACACGCCAGTTCTGTACACGTGCGGCGAGTGCAGGGGTAGCGAACGAAAGGTCCACTATCGACCCCCCCTGTTGTCGCACGCACGTGTTGGTGGAGCCTCTGTTCAGTAGCCAGAGGCCCACCGAGGCCGCCCACTCCTCTACGGCCTTGCCCCTGGCGTCCGTCGCCGGGGAACCCCACGCAATGGACTTGGCGTTGAAGTCCCCCAGCACGAGGACGCGCCCAGACGCTAGTTGCCGCATCGAGGTCTCCAGGTTGTTCAGGAAGACCTCGAAGTCACTCAAACTCTTACTGGGGGAGAAGTAGATACCGTAAACGGTGATCCCCCCCCACTCGGCGGCAACATATCCCGTGCCCCTGTCTTTGAGCGACAAGGGCGGGGAACCAGCCGACGTGGAGCCGACGACTGCTACGGAGCCATCCCAGTCACCCATCCAGTTTGGACGGGGAGGGACGAAGTAGGGCTCCGCGACTACGGCCACACCGACCGACCACTGCGCCATGGTTTGCAGGAGGAGATCCTGCGCTGCGGCGCAGTGGTTCAAGTTCGTCTGGACGAGAAGGTTGGAGACTTGATCCATTAAGGGTTCGTCTCTACAACCTCCTCCATGGGCGTCGGTGCCGACGCACTAGTGACATCGGAGGCAGCCTGGATCGATAGGCTGGCCTCCGGCGCTTGCCGAGACGCGCGGGGAGGCTTGCAGCCCCCCTGCCCGGTCTGGTGATTGGCGGGCTTATTCGCCGCCGCACACACCGGGCAGTGGGGGGCAGCTGAGCAATCTGCCGCCTTGTGCCCCGGTCGACCGCAGCGGAAACATAGACCGCTGCAGTCGAAGCAACTCTCGCACTTCGAGCGAGTGTGTCCGGCGGTTAGGCACTTGAAGCACCTCATCGGCCTCGCAGCCAGGACCGTAACCCTGGCATTCACAAAGCCGACGAGGATAGCTCCGGCGTCGCCCAAAACTTTGGCTGACGCCACGGGACAGCTGACCCATGCAGCGCCTAGCCCGCCTGGACCGGGGCGGATGGTGCCGACCCTGATGTTATCCGCGCTGCAGCCGGTCTTCTCCCGGATTGCATCGCGGACATCTTCGGCCGTCACAGAATCGTCCAAGCCCGAAATACGCAGCTCCGCGCACTTCGTGGGCCTGGCGATCTTGACGCCATCCCCCATCCCCCTTGACTCCATCAAACATGCCCCTCAGCGTCTCGGCACATTTGTCCGCCGTCTTTGCGCCTTCTGCTCCAGGGAACTCGAGGACTCGAGCTCCCGTCTGGGCGCGGCGCAACCTGACCCCTGCCGGTCCAAACTCGCTGGCAAGACTGGCCCGGGCCTTTTGGAAGACAGCCGCATAGGTCAGTCCACCACTGGCCGCCTCCGGCGTGACGGTCACCACTACAGCCGCGGTTTTAGGCGGCTGCAGTTTTCGCGGCTTCTTTTTGGTGGCCGCTGTCACCACCGGCGGTGGCTGCGAGGCTTCGGCTGCCTTTTCGGTGGCCCTTCTGGCCCGCTGCCGCTGCCGCTGTTGGCGCCTCTTTGAGCTCCCCACGACCTGCCAGCTGTCGTTAGCAGCGGCAGATGTGGAGGTGCCCGGCAGGGGTGTTGGAGTGGGGAGAGGGGGGAACTCCTCTCCTGTTTCCGGCACCGCCTTGGTCGGCGCTGTGGCCGGTGTCTTTGCCGGCGCCTTCGCCTGCGCCTTCGCTGGCGCCTTGGCAGACGCCTTCGCCTGCGCCTTTGCTGGCGTCTGGGCCAGCGCCTTCGCCGGCGCTTTCGCCGGCGCCTTGGCCCCCTTCCCCTGTTTCTGGGGAGCCTCAGGGGCCGGGGCAGCGGCCGCCGCCGCATACGACACCGGACCTCCCTCAACGGGGAGTTTGGTCGGCGCCGCCGCAGCCTTCGGCCTCTGCGATGCCAGCGGCGGACGTACCACTGGGGGTGGAGGCAGCATTGCCTTCAGATCCGCCAGGCGACCATCCAGCATGTGCCCCACCGCGACTAGCACCTGGCGCAGCTGGGCGTCAGGCATCGCCGCATTGGCTGGGGCTGGGGCAGGCTGGGGCAGGGCAGTGGCCACCATCTCGGGATGACTCGCTTGAAAGCAGGCGAACTTGTAGCCGAGTTCGGCCACCTGCGCCGTCAAGCGGTCATTTGCCGCCTGCAGACGAGCCACGTCTCCGACGAGTTCGTCCACGGCCCCCGTGATGGCGGAGGAAGAGTCCTTAAGGGCCCTCACAAAGGAGCCCTTCAGGTTTGTGGACTTGGTGGCCACTCGGCGGATCACGTCCACCGCCACCTTCGCCCTATCCTGCACGGAGGGAGGAGCCTGTGGTATGTCTCCCGCCGTCGTCATCAACTCCTTGACCCTCTGCAGGAGTTCCTCAATCTCTTCCTCCGCCTTTGCCTCTTTGTCCACCCTGTTGCGCCGGTAGGTCTCCGGCTTGAAGACGGAGCCTGACGGGCCTGGGACCGGCGAGGGTGACGCCGTTCTGCGTTTCGGCTGGGATGCGTCACCGTCGTCTTTCCCGGCGAGCTCGCGCTTCCTGTGGACGTCAATCGGCTCCAACTCCATTGGCACCGAGCCGTCCGTGTCCGCCGCGGCAGTCTTGGAGCGCAGGCGCTCCGACACTCTTCGGCTCCCAGTCGTCTGTTCGACTACTGGGAGCCCCTCCAAGATGGGCGTGTCCATCATCACCCTCAACTCCTCGGATGAGACATCCTCCAGGATGCTCACCACCTCACTCTCCTTCTTGCCTTCTTCGCTTACGTTTGCCATTGAGCTTGCCATTTCGTTGTTAATAGTTTCCAATCCGTTTTCTTTTGTTTTTAAATTTAGAGTATCCATAATAAGACCCACGAGAGGGGGAGAAATACAAGGTCGACCCGGGCAGAGATCCCCCAATACCCGGGCAAGCGTAAATTTTTAGCCAAACCGAGGGGTCCGCAGGTACCTCGGCTTGGGGTGCGTTCGCAACTGAACTTCCCATCAGCCATGCATCCCCTGGCCACGCACCAGAGCTTGAGATTCGGGGTGATTTTTTATAGAGGTTTTCTTCCTCGCGGTCCAAGCGGTTAAGCCAAGACCCACGCCCCCGATCAGAGCATTCTTCTCGGGGCTACGCTATGCCGACGGTGGCAGGAAGACTACGTCACCCTGCCTGCTCGGTGGTAATGTGAATACACGCCGAGCCCGCCCTCCTTTCTCCACCGCTACCAGCGGGAGAAACTCCGACCCATGAAGGGTCCCACCTTCGGTTTTTTAAAGAGGTTAACCTCCTCCTTGCTCCGAAGAGCGAAGAGCCAGCTGGGGAAACGGCGGAAACGCCCGCCCCGCTGGACCAGGCCTTGCCCGGGAGCCGATGATGGCTCCTCTCCAGCTAGAATATTAGCCGCTGGCGATAATCCTCCCCTCCAGATAACGCGGAGGAAATGAGGAGGAACAGTGCTATCGCCAGCGCCCAGGGTGCACCACGTGGAGGTTTTCTAGCCAGCAGCACCCCTCTAGCCAGCAGCACCCCTCGTACCTGTTGGCCATATACCAACCCGTCTAGCTTGATACAGTGTGTCAAAACCTCTTTCTAGTGAGAGACATATGCCCAGCGGTGGACTATTCAAAGCTGGTAATGATAAATATTTACTAAGAAAATATTTACACTGTGAAACTGCTGTTAAGTGCTATCTTGATGGCGTTATGTGAAATGTCGGGAAATTTTATTTTCGAGCTGCCCCGAAATGGTTTCATACACGGTTGTTCCATGATTGAATATTCAATTTTTACTTTAATCTTGAGAATTTTCTCTAGCGTTTTTTCGTAGTAATGACAATTTCTATACAAATAAATAAAATGGCACCTCCATCTGTTTGTAAAATCAAATGAACATTTTTTACTACATGCATATGAAAGTATGCAGGTACTAACATTAAAAAAGCATTTTTATACTTTTTGGTCTGTCTGTTCCGGCTAATCTCTGAACTTTTACTAGCAGATAGTTATGTCATAAGAAGTAATTTAGGCTATATTTTATACGCTTTTTATTGGCTTCACCTGTGTGTTTGCTTGTTTGTAACCGACTCCTTTGGGTGCGATTTTCACCACTTTAAATGGCCAGATTTCGTTCAAACTTTGTAGATGTATCGAGGACCGATGACAATACAATATTTAAAAAAAAAGCTATAAGAAAATTAGTACTTTTTAGTATTTTTTGTAAAAAAACTAGTTTTAAAAAACTAAACAAACACGCTTTTAAAGTAAAAAGTAGGAAATAATTGTAATGTAACAAAGCGTGGGGTGCTTTCTGAAAATATTTCAATAACGTCGCCCCACGCTTTTTACAATAAATTTATTTTTAAATTTTTAGTTTGAAAGCGTGTTTGTTTAGTTTTTTAAAACTATTTTTTTACACTAGTTTTGCTCCGTATCAATACTCGCGAAATACAACAATAACCGGTGATACCGCGGGACTGAGCTAGTATTTATATAAACAAGGCTATCGACCTATGTGTTTTTCTTAGTCCAATTAAGGAGTCATATCCATCACTATCCTTTTAGGAACAGAACCTGGGAGCTCGTAATTTAGAAGCTGACACTCTAATAGCTGTTATCGCTGTTTAATCTATTCTCGCTTGAGAAACATAAGATACGTGTAATAAAAATAGGTACCTATTTAAAACTAACGGGTTGGAAAACAGAATGACGGGTAGAATTTATAGTCTGGCTTAACGAATGCCAAAATCAACGGCCATGTCGGCCATTTATTTTATTTGTTAACTTCATTAGACGAAGTAAATGGCTTGAGTAACTAACCATCTTTTGTGTGTGAAAAACAGTGGAGCCTTTTTTTTTTATTTTTTATGTGTGGAAAATCATCATGGACCGTCACCCCACCGGGGGTTACGGCGGGGTGGTGTGTCGGACTTGAACCGACTAAAAACCACACAGTGTGCCCTCTCCGCGCTTCTCCGTTTAGGAGGAGGAGAAGTCCAGGGTGAGATCTCCTTCTGAACTTCTCCAGCGCCTGCCCGCTCCTGATGCGGGCACCGTCTCGGTTTGACGACCCTAAAACAGTGGAGCCTTGCCCAACCTGTATGGTAGGGCCCTACTACCCTTATCCTAAAATAATAGTATGATAAATACTCGTATAACGTTATGCAAACTATGTAATAACTAAAGAACATCTAACATAATTTGAAAAACAATTGTATTGTAAATATTCCTTAAGATAATATTGTAAATAAATTAAGAAAAGTATTTAAAAATGGTATAGTAAAATTAAAAAAAAAAATTATAACTTGTCAAGTTTTGTGGAACCCTTTTTAGGGTACCGTAGTTCATGACTCAGAACCCTTAGAGATTCGTCATGTCCGTCCGTCCGTCCGTCCTCGACCTACCGCCCAAATGGTTGGTGCTAGAAAGATGAAAATTTGCATGAATATGTTTTGTAATTACGTCGACAAAGTGTCACAATAAAATTATTAAAAAATATTTTTATTTGGGGTACCTCCCATAAAGTAAAGGTAAGGAAAGGGTCAAAGTGGGGATGTTTTATTCTCGCGTCTACCCCATCTTGAGGGGTATCATTAGATAAGTCTTTTAAAAACATGCTAGGTTGCAAACATTTTCGATTGAGGTATACGTTTGCGAACTATTCAACTTTAAAGCGCATTTTTTGTATACCGGGTCTCCCCGCCCCCTCTAAAAGCCAAACAGCTGGCTCAAAAAATCGGAAAAAATTCACGATAGTAGTCCACATACTCCACATATTTAAATTTCAAGGAAAACGATAGCAGTTTTGATAACTTTTTTATTTCAGAAGTTATTGGGACCTAACTTGTAAAATGCGCTCACTTGGAATACTTCCTACAAAAATAAAGAAATAATAAGTAAACATTAAAATTATCTATTGGACTCGATTTTAAATCTACCTACTATTTTAGGTGAATACGGAACCCTATTCTATGAGTGGCTTGACACGCACTTGGCCAGTTTTTCCCTATTAGTTTTATCTTAAAAAACCATAAGACGAACCAAAAATAAAAAATAATCTTTCAAAAACAATCAATTTATTTATTATGTAACAGAAGTAACTTAATAGATAAATTGTTTTTGACACTCAATGCAATATTTATTTATCAAGATGACTACTTGTTTCGTACCATCCAGTGCATACAACGAACGGTACTTTGTATAGTCAATTGACACACATGAATCAGCTTGCAACAAGGTTATCCAACTTATATGGCAAACAAGTACACTGTCCTCTTGGTAGTAAATGGATTTTATCAATAAATAAATATTTCGGACATCTGACACACACATCGGGACTAGCCGAACTAAGCAGAGCTTGTGCTATAAATTCTAGACAACTTATAAAAATACACATAATATGCTTTTATCGTAAATATATACAATTATACATGGAAATCAAACCCAAGATCTCTTGATAAGCAGCCGCATACACTAACCGCTAGGCCAACAAGGTACTTGATAGCAATAGTTGCAATTTACATTTATTTTAAGCGGTTTCAAATTTGATGACCCTCTTCACAAACGTCCCTTAAAAGAAGGTTTAACTTAGAGAGAGTTTAACCTAACTCATCAACCTATAGGAGACACCTAAGTGCTTTAATGTCTTACAAAATGTAGGGGTACCTTCCAGTAAGGAGACGGTTCAAGTATTGTTGGTGAAAACGGGTAATGAGTGTTATAGGTTTGATCCCTACATTGGACAACACTGAGTGTGATCTACGAATTGCTATTCTGAGTCTGGGTGATGGTTGTGTCCGTTTCGTGTTTCTTTAATACGTGAGTTATTTTTTATAAAAAAAAACACTATAACGTTTTTTTTCTTTGTCCTTAATTCTCAATTCAATTCCATTTTTGATTAATGATCCTATGGTAAAGTCATGTATTTGAAAGACAAACCGTCAAAGGATTTAATCTTGTTTCTCTTTCTCTTTTCAGTTTTATTTTAGTAGTATTGTGACAGATTGACAGATTATTCAATCTTTGACAGATATTTATTTATTGTCCCCTAAGTCAATGACCATTTTCCAATTATTTGCTTTTGTCTAAAGAGACAAAATGTAAAAATCATAAACACTCATTCAAATTAGACGATTAACAGTCAAACAGCTACGGCCATAAAAATAAATAAAACAGGTACAATTTGTACCATAACAAGGCATTAGTAAATTGATACAAAATATAATAATTTTATAGCCGTCCGCTTGAGATGAGACATTCAATTAATAATAATAAAATCTTGTGTGACATTCCTCAAGCATTTCTGACTCGCTCACACACCGGTTTTAAGGTACATTAGAAAGAGGTGGATGTATTGATGGAAGCTCTCTGTTATCGTTCATTCCCGGAATAACTTTCCCATAGATTGTGATGGTGGAATGGTTATGCGTTCGGAATGCAAAAAGTATGAAGCGCATTACTTACGTATTCGTCATAAGTCAAAATTTAAGTGCAACATGAAATGATTAGCTATGCCTGAGATTTGACTTTTACGATTACAGAGCCCTTGTGGTATATTGGCTGCCCTGTGGTTCTAGTATCTAATACATAGAAGTCAGTAAGTACCCCTAAATATAGTGTAATATACAAGTAGTTCCACCTTTGAGTTCAGTTCGCCCTCAGACTTGCGGAGGTCCAATGCTGGTAGGAAAACTGATATTCAGGTGAAACCGGTTGAGCTAGTAAGTGACCTCAAATAATTTTGAGAATAATGAAGGCTGGTATCATCATCTGACTTTAACAGTCCACTGCTGGACATAGGCCTCTATTTAGGTTTTGGCCTACTATACCACGCTGGCCAGACAGGTTGGTATAGAGTTTGTTTCAAGTTTTCATTCTCTTGGCAGTGATGTTGGCCAGGATATTTGTGGTTTATTTTTAATGACAGTTAAAATGTGTTCTAAAATCAATTAAATATTAACCTGTAACCACACTATAACGGAATTAGTAGGTAGTAGAACCATGCTCATTTCAGCACGAATTGGCCGACATTACCGGGGCGGTACCTACCCTTGCATAGAAGACCAACATCATCAGGCAAAGCAGAGTCACTTTGGTAGGCTTAAACAAAAAAAAACAATAGATTGAGAGCTAACCCACTTAAAATTACTTGAAGTTCTAGTAGTCAGGACAGGGCTGTCAATTTGTTCGAACGTTATTTACATAAGTTTATTTTATAATGCATTACATTACGAGCATAGGTACTCTCTAAGGAGAGATCTATGTCCAGCACTGAACTGTTAAAAGATGTTAATGACACTGTAGTCGAATTTTATTCCTTTAATAAATCATTTTATATTAAATATAATACCGGTATTCATAATTTGTTATTTAATTATCTGAAATATAATTATGCAAACATTATAGTTAAACGTGAGCAGATAACCAATTATGTTATTACAGCACATTTTCCACAGCGAACACCACTGTCACAAGTTTAATTGCTAGAACAAGCATTACCGATGTAATGTCGCGATTCTAAGGCAAACAGCTTTATCACATGTATTAAGTGAATAATAACAATTAATGCACACACGATGTTTCAATATCATATTAGTCAGCGACAGAAGTTTTAAAGAGCTTAATATCAACAGGTTTTACTACATATTTTGTTGAAAGAATATTGTTTAAATCTATTTTAATCAATATATCATAATACATATTTTGTTTAAATAGATAGTGAGTGTGTTAATATATACGTGTATGTGTTCGTAGCTATATCTACTCTATTCTATAAGTGGCCAATAATACTAAAGGGCACCATTAGGTGTTTATAACGTGTCATGTTAAATTAAAAAAATATAACGATAACAGTTCCTTTATAAATATACTAACTGACCCAGCGAACTTCGTACCGCCCAACTTTGAAATCCCAGAACTTGATCCCAGTGCCACCTATCGGGTCCAATTGCAAATCTAAACCATTTTCGAACCTACTTGAACATACACAAAAAGAAAATCAACAAAATCGGTTTAGCCGTTTAGAAGGAGTTTTATATATATATACAGTTAACCGAGTCACATTTCGAGAAAATGGGATCATATACTGACCAATTACTCTAAATACCAGTCACCAACAACCATTCATTATCTACTGAACATTTTCCAACGTATAACAAACGGCATAAGAATTGAAACCATCAAATAAACATCAATAAGTCCATCTGATGGTTCGTATAACTGATCGAGCCACAACAAGATAAATTATTCCGCTACAATGCACCTATAAAAGATAAGCATCTACAAAGAGAACTCAACCTTGATTGTGTCCACTTGAGTGGAGCCGCGGGCTAGAGATGGTTGAAAAAACATCTGTAAGCCTACCATACAGATACATATGTAGGTATGTACGCGTACTCAAAGATCTGTCTCACTTGACCTCATCTCAAGATGCTGTTACAACATTGTGTACTCATACATTGTTACCACTGTATGTTAAAACTTACATACTCAGAAGCTTCTTAGAAAGTAGGAATAGATAGATGCTATGTAGATAGAGATAGAAACTGTAGATATTAGATTAAACTTTCTTGAAGTAGCCTAAGTAAGTCTCTTTAAATTTATTGTGTTTATAATAATCTGTGTATATGGGAGAATGATGCACAAACATCTTACTAAGCCGCCAAGTTGTAGATAGCGTTTAAATATAAAGATTGATTTATAGGCTGTAACTTAGCTGTAGAAACATGTATAGAATTAGTTTAGTAAGGACAAGCTGAAAATAAAAAAAACTGCGGTATATTTATTACCCTTTAGAAAAAAAAGCAGATCATACACATAATATTCATCATCAACAGCCTTTAACAGTCCTCTGCTGGACATAGGCCTCTCCTTTGAAAGGAGGTTTTGGCCTACTATACCACGCTGGCCAGACGGGTTGGTAAAGGGTTTGTTTCAAGTTTTCCTTCTCTTGGCAGTGATGTTAGCTGCTTATTTTGTTCCTTTAGTCGCCTCTTACGACACCCATGGAATGAATAGGGGTGGTGACACTTTGTATTCTTAATCCATCACCACACGGACATAATATTCCTCATATCATACTCCTACATAACCTGAAGGTTGACTAGCAGAGAATGCCTCATGGCATTAAGTCCGCCTTTGTGCTACATGTGCATTAAGTTTTAAATAAATAAATAATCAAACTAGATCACAGGAATCCCACCTGTAATGTATGAAAGGCAGAGTGAAAGAAAGATATAGTATGAAGCATGAAAGTGCGAGAAGTAGCTTAACGAGAACTGGTATGACAGGTTTTAGAATAGAGTAGGCTCCAAAGAGCATTGGAGGTGCTAGAATTAAAAAAAAAACATGCGTTCGCAATGAAGATAGTCTTCTCCTGGATTCTACTTATACTTTCCATCATGCAGAGTAGTAACTTTATAGGCTTGAAAAAAAAGAATGATTAATTTAACTTCATTCTTAAGAATTTTACTTCATTCGTTAACTAACCATAAAATATTTTATAGTAAGTAAATATGTCAATATTGGACATCTTTATTGCTTAAATAATAGAACTTGGCCGTGAGAAATAGTTTCCCGATAATTTGATCTACTTTTGAAAGTAATAAATAGAAAATTAGTTTGAGTATTTATCGATTGCTTATTATAAAATTATAAATTGTAAAAAAATAATTATAAATTAGAGAGATTTGAACAAAAGCTGTTTTGGAGTTTTTTGGCAGCTTAGTTGCAGCTATAATAAATTAGAATAGACAGAGGATAGCAAGACTAGAATGCTAGTGATAAAATAATCTCAATCTGGATCGAGAAACTACTCCATTTTTCCTTACCGACCAGAATATATTCAATTACTTACTGCAAACTAGCTATTAGATACTTTAGTTGTTTTACAAAGTTCCAGTGATTATTGTAACAAGGAATTGGTGTAACCAGCTGATACGTAGAAATTAAGAAGTATAGAATCCTCTCCAACTTCTAGCATGTGGAAATTCCTTGAAACACTAGGCATTGGCAAAAAATAACACCCTAAGTTTAAGACGACGATTTGTTTAGATGACATTAACCGTCATTTCTCAGTCTGTATTTCGTGCGTCCAGACTCGTCCGGAGACATTGATTGCGACGTCAAGACACGCATAGCTGCCGCATGGGCCAAATGGCGAGACTGGTGTCATTTGTGACCCCAATATGCCGATTAGGCTTCAGAGACAAGTCTATAAAACTATCATTAGGCCTGTCCTCTTATATGGTTGTGAAGCGTAGCCGGTGTTGGAGCGACACAAGAAAGAACTGCGGGTCACAAAGATGAATATGCTGCGGTGGATGTGCGGCGTCACGCGAAAGGAGCTCGTGAGAAACTCCTGAATTTGCGGCAGCCTTCATGTTCGTGACATCGCAGACAAAATCGCATGAGAGTCGCCTGCGCTGGCACGGTTACGTTTTGCGGCAACCGCCTGGTTATGTGGGTAACAAATGTCTGGCAATGATGCCCCGCCGGGTCCCGGTAGAAAGGGTAGACCCAAAAAATACTGGCTTGGCGTCGTAATGGGTGACATGCGTGTAAATGGTCTTGTTAACGGGGATGCCTAAAACCGCAAAGTGGAGGAGGAAGAGCCGGAAAGCGGACCCCGGGCTCCATTGTGCAAACTTTGGAAGCAACCGGGACGACCGTTAGGATGGTGATGATGAACCGTCATTTCTTAGTCGTTTTTACAATCATTAAAATCTAAACCTATATTTATATTTTAATACTTATACAACCTCTTTGAATGGTAACCTTATTACCTAGAATAAAATTAAACCAAAAAGGATTAAAGTCACCGCAACACCATGAGATTATTGTAGGAATCTATATTTAACGGAAACTACACAACATTCCAAGATGGCCGCCATTATATTGCTTCATAATTGAATTACAGTCGTAACACGTGACTAGCAATACAAAATGTCAAGTTTAAAATCATAAATAACAGTGTTCTTAGACGATAAAAATATATTACAACAAATAATATGTAAAAGTTGGCCTACCGAGACGTATTCGGTACAAATGAACATATTTCAGTGAGACATTTACGGCCCTTCCTAAATTATTTTGTAACAGTGACACTTTTGTTGATATTCGTTTAAGTGTGTAATAAATATTTTGGTATCGTGTGTTGGTATTAGGATTCTATATATCTATAGGTATGTATATATCTCTATATTTTTTTGTATATTTATTGTGTGATTTTTAAACTGAAATAACTTTTTTTGTTAACCAATTGAAAGAAAACAAGCAATCTTTAGTGAAGTTTACCATAATATATAAAAGAAAACTGCATCTAAATCAGTTAAGCCTGATATCAAAATTACAGCTTTTCATTCAAATTATTTACTGTACTTACATAAAAAAAAGAAAAAATTCTGTCCGTCTATGTGTTCCGGCTAATCTCAGAAACAGCTGGACAAATTTTAGTGGAATTTTCATTGACAGAAAGCTGTTGATATAAGGAGTAACTTAAACTACATTTTTTTTCTCCGAGGCACAAACCGCCAAACTTCCAAACTCCGGGCTGCTATTAGGAATTAGCAGTCGCATTCGATTCTATTCGATCAAAGAGGCAGTTAGTGTATCTATAAAATTTAAATCATAATTATGTGATATTGTGTTTGTATTTCTTATGAAATAAAATCTCACAGATACTTTTTAAGAGTATTATTAAATTTTACGAGAGAAACAATTTTTAGCAGGTTGAAGCAGTCAGTCATTCTATGGATGGGTGACTATACTTGTGTTAAGCATGGTCACGACCCTTTCGTACGTCTAAGTCGCCAGTCGCTTTAGATACAAAAATAACAGAGTTCAGATAGCAATCATCATCATCATCTTGAGATTTGAAATAGGTTATTTAGCTTTAAATTGTTTTTTTCTAATCCCACCACTAAACCAGGAGATGGTAAGTGGATGAAGCAACTTATAAACACCTACTTAGAATAATCGCACCACGATATAAGCACTTACGATAAAAAACGGCATGGTGTCTTTATTGCCCAACGAACTTCTGATTTTATATTAACAGTTTGTTTGTAACAAATCAACTCTAATTCTTAGTGTTCTTCTTCGTCCTAGTTTTTATTCATAAGATTATTAGGGGTCGGCTGCTAGTTCAACCGGTTTTAACTGAATATCAGTTTTTTCACGGAGCGACTGGCATCCGCACCCCTGAGGGAGAGCTGCGGAATTTGAAGGTTGAACAAGTGAACTCTTCGAAGCACGGGCGTGAATCACTGCCAAACTTCCATACTCCGGGCTGTTAAGAATTTCCTTTAAGAAAATCCTAACAACACTTGGTCACTCCCGGGATTGGAATCCTTTTGACCAGTCGCATACGCTAACCACTAGACCAACGAGGCAGTCATAGGCAAGACATTCCTTAAACGTAAATAATACGGCAAGATTTGCTTGGTAGTTATATTCCGCAATCATAATATCCAATATAAGGCTTTGTCATAACCAACTGTTATTAAGATGATATCATCTATTGTTCCTGTGTTATTCAGGTCAACATCATTCCAGACTACTTTATGATAGAACGTAGATATGTATATTGTAGGAGTAATAGAATTAAAATAGAACGTGATAAATCTTCCAATATTATATACAATTGTTAAGTATTTGGGAAGTAATCAATGCATTGTAGTTTGACTGCCTTTATGCGGCTGCTGATCAAGAGGTCTCGGGTTTGAATCTCGGATCGGAACAAATTTTTGAATGATCTACTTATATTTTTTTCGGAGTTTGAGTGTTTTCTATATATAATAATTAATATGTTCTTATTTCAAAAAAAAAATATAAAGTGTAATATAGAAACTCTGCTTAGTTTAGGACTGAAGATAATGTCAGAATATTTTTTTTTTATTATTGTTTACAATAATAATACACAAATTCGAATACATAGATTGAATTTAAAAACAACAGACTGCAAACTCTGGCTTAAACGGCCAAAATAATTTAAGCACAATTGAGATTGATGTCACAGGAATTAATTAAAATAGTTTACGAAAGACATTTCAGAAGTCCTACAATGTACACAAGCCTCGTCAGTAAACGATACAGCAAAACATTCCTTATTAAATTAGCTGTAGGCTTCAGATTGTCACGCAATATTCTACGGCAATGCTAACCCGTTTCTCATTGCTGCACACAATATATCCATTAACCCTTTATGATATTAGATTCAAAGACGTAGGTACCTTTTTTCAAATACTTTTATATAAAAAAAGCATTCATTATTAGTTCATAAAAACTAGATAATTAACTAAATTAAAAACTTTAACATAACACTTATTTTAAATTATCCTTACTAAATATTATAAATGCGAAAGTAAATCTATCTGTCTTTTGTATAGCTTTCAAGATAACGCGCTTATCTTCAAGCACAAAAAGAAATTCACTTAGTTCAGTTATTAAAGTCCACACGTATTCATAATCAACTGCAAAGTATGATACCAATCAAAAAATTGAACCTTTAATTGTTCCTGGAGGCCCAAAGTTGCGTTTAAAAAGTCAATACATTACTGCACCATCAGATAATACAACAAAATCAATTTAGAACAAAAACCAACACAAATAAATCAAGGTATATCGATAATCGACATTGATTCGGTATCGATTCAGAACGGCACTTCGTTCATTCGTTCCTTGCTTCGTTCATTAGTGGAACGTGACGTCATCTGCCGCTCTCAATCGTTAACCTAATTAAAACATTCTCTGGACTCGATTATCTGGACTTACGATACATTATATATATACACAGTCGTTTTTGTATCGGCTTTTAAATATAATCGTTGCAAATTTTGTCTGCTGGGCCAATTGCTATCGGATAATAATAAATTAATAATGGCGGCGATTATTCTGAAGAAAATTATAGAGCAACAGAAGAATTGAAGTTGTAGAAACGACTTACGATAAATTCTTAAACTTGAAGGTATTGTCAAGAATACCTAATCACCATCTTATATCCATAGTTTGTTTGAACAGATCAATCTGATGTTTACCATTTCGACAAATTATTTAAATAAAAATCTTTTTAGGGAGGAATGCTATACATAACATGTATATCATGATATTATAAGACAAGATAATTTTTGCTTTGATTATGGCATGTTTATAATCAATCAATGCATGTTTAAAGACAAAGCTTTAGCATCACGATACGTCCAATAGGAAACGAGTTCCAATCAAAAATATAGCAAAATTAATTTTATGTACTTTTTGCAATTATTGTTATTCTGTATGTATAAGTGTGACTTTGAATTTTCAAAGATGTAAGTCTTAAAGATCCGTTCACAATTTTTATCTACATATTTTAACCTTATTTAAACAGAAAATAAATAGACAACACATTATAAAAACTCAATTATAATTTCTATATTATTAAGATCATAAAATAAAAATTGCTTGTGAAATAGTTAATTTCTCACGGAACACGCACAATATTTTAATAACATAGGTGACATAATAAATATTTAACTAATTTTATTTTTTAGAATCTTATAATAATATAAAAAGCCAGTCTTTAGAAAGTATTATTTTAATCATGGACATTATTTATGAGCGGCAGCTAGTTAAATATGTAACACTACTCAATTTAAATGGAAGTAATTCTCATTTATTATAATTATGTGTAGACTAACATAAAATTATAATAAAGCATGGCGAAGCGCGAGCGCATTTATGACTTTTATACGGAGCCTGTCAAAATGTTCCCACACACAACAGGTGAAAAGATTTCCGCTTATGTGAAGCAAATAACTATCATAGTATAGGGTGGCTGCACTAATTTTAAGCCGGATACAAGGGTCATTACCAGTAATTAGCGAAAAGATCCATAAATATATGTAGGTATTTTTTCGCTTGACAGTAAATTAATTGAAACGTGAGTTTCTAGTTCTCTTACAAAGGGAAATATGCTAATAGTTTGGACTAATGTTTTCGTTTCAAATTTTATTATAGCAACTTTTCTAGTTGACGCCCACACAATATAACAAGCTGTTCAACTTGTTTGATGTTTATTCTCTATAAACAAGCCTATGTATAAAATTTAGAAGGCACCAAATAGTGACAAGCTCTTTTACAGTGATAAGAAATAGACTTTGAATTTATTTGTTATGTTCATACAAATTAATGTCAAATTGCTTGACTTTTTATGCAAATTGCTAAAGACTAATACAATTATTTTTTTACACTTACACACAAGAGTCATCTAGTCCCAAACTAAGCAGAACTTGTATTATGGGTACTAGGCAACTGATATAAATACATAAACATACTTTTTTTTTGTAATTATGTATAATATACATAGAAAACACCCAGACTCCGAAACAAATATTTGTGGTTCACACAAATATTGGGTCCGTCCCAGGAATCGAACTCGAAACCTCTTGATCAGCAGCCGCATACACTAACCACTGGACCAACAAGGCAGCCAATTGCACTATCATACATACTGACATACTGCATAACTAAAAGAAGATAATAAACCAAAAGAGAGTAGCTACATCTTGGTTGGAAGCGCGGAAGAAGTAAAAAAAAGAAGATTCCTACTCTCCCTCTCGCGGAAAGGACTAGATGTACCCTTGACTGGTTTAATCAAATCAAATCAAACAATTTTTATTTCAAATACACCAATACAACGACACTTTTGAAACGTCAAGTAGTCAGTCAGTAGTCAGTCGTGAAGCTAATTGTCTGTTCAAATTCGTTGATCCTATGGAGAAGAACAGACAAGAAACTCCATGGACACTCTTTTCCAACACAACTTTTATGCGAACTATCTCCCGTTAGAAAGAAGTTAAAAATAGAAATGGCGTTGCTGATATATAAAGTTTTAGTTAGAAATGTGTTTCTCCCTTGCCGTGTAAGGTTTATATCAGTACTAGTTGACCCAGCGAACTTCGTACCGCCCAACTTTAAAATTCCAGAACTTGATCGCAGCGCCACCTACCGGGTCCAATTGCGAATCTAAACCATTCCCAGATCCCCTTGAACACACACAAAAAATTTCATCAAAATCGGTCCAGTCGTTTGAGAGAAGTTCAGTGACGTACACACTCACAGAAGAATTATATATATAAAGATTATATACTACTAGTTTTCACATGCGGCGCCGCGCACGGTTGACATAACCGGCTCGGAAGAAGTTTGGTAATAAATATAACTAAAGCAATTAAATTACATTTATGTTTGTGATATTATATTAAAAGCTTATCACTAAATAAATGCACATAGGGACTTAAAAAAATCTGTTCAACTGTTGGTACTTTGTACCTACTAATCTTTAGAACGGCTGGACCAATTTCAACAGAACTTTAGATTACTCATCATACTCCTAGCCATTATTCCCAAGTTTATTTGGGGTCGGCTACTAGTTCAACCGGTTTTACCTGAATTTCAGTTTTTCCACGGAGCGACTGGCACCGGACCTCCGCAACCCTAAGGGAGAACTGAAATTCGAAGATTGAACTAGTTGTCAGTATATTTGAGGGCACTGACTTCCCAATAACGATTGCCATAGATGTTCATGACAACCGGGACCGACGGCTTTACGTGCTCTCCGAGGCACGGGCGTGAATCACCGCCAAACTTCCAAACTCCGGGCAGCTATTAGGAATTTCTTTTTGGCCCGACCCGGGATTTGAACCCGAGACCTCTTGATTAGCAGTCGCATACGCTAACCACTAGACCAACGAGGCAGTCTTGGTCAACAGAACTTTAGATTACTAATGTTGTAAAAAGTTTTAGCCACTTTTCTTTTAGGTTACCTACGATCCACGATTCCACGGGTAACAGCTATTTCTAACGTAAGGTTGAATAGTTTTTTACTTACAAGTAAATTAGTTGGTATGTCAAATTAATCGCAACATGGAATGTTTTGTCCATCTACCCACGCTACTCGTAAAAGTGGGGCTCTAATCTTTACTTCATTGAACCTAAAGGCTTTGGTTTTGTAGACTTTGTTTTAAAAGTTTAGATAGTAAATTCGATTCCATTGTAATTGTGACATACCCAGTTAGTTGGGACATGCTGTGGTCAATTGTTTTTAAACTTTACTGTTTAAATTTTAAAGTAATATAATTTTTAGTTCTCTGACTAAAGTCAGTTCATTGAATTATTCACTTCACACAAGCAATATAAATTGTATTAAAATGTACTCTTTAAACCTTAATTCTACATCTCAAAAGAATGTGAATTAATCAATATATATAGCCGGTTCCAAAAATAACGGGTCAGTCACTGGAGGCGCCAGCGCTTACCTCGCTTATCGTAGCCGCCTGGACATCCTCCGTTTTGCGTTTTTCTGTGACAATTCTTTCTGGACACGATAAACGTTTGGCGGTATTCTTGATCAACACAGTCACTGCACTTTTGAGTTAAAAATTGTCACAAATTATAGTCTTTTGCGTAATTTTGAAATATTGTTCGCGCGCGCGGTTGAGTTCATTCGAAGTACTTTTTGTCAACTGTCGCTGGCGCCATTTGGGAGAGGGGAAGGAGTGTTGCCAGGTATATGTGTGTTGCGTTATGAGGCGTATATAGATGCGATGAGTTATGAAATATATAAGGTATTGACACAGAGTAGTATGAGTATATAAATTAATAAATTGTGGCGCAGCCAACTTCGGGGGGCCTAGAGGTTTCCTCTACATTGCGTTAAAACTAAATAAGAATTGAGTTACATTTTGAGAAAAAACTTAAAATTAATACATTTGAGTTAAACTTATTGCGTAGGTAACGGGCAGAGCCGAGTAACTGGACGTATATAAATTCCAGAACAAGTCTTTACTTTAGCGACGCGGATAATACTATCTTTTCCGGGGAAAACCTCTATGACAACAGCGAGAGGCCAAAACATAGGATGCGAGTTATCATCTTTTATTATGACTATTGTTCCCACACTCAAAGGCTTAGAAGGAGAGTTCCATTTTTCGCGTTGTTGAAGTGAAGAGAGATACTCCATGCTCCAACGTTTCCAATAACTTTGGACTATTCTGTTTAACAACTGATAGCGAGTGAGTCTATTCTCTGAGATAGTGAGATCAATATTTTCTGCGGGCAAATATTTTAAAGGAGTTACATTTAAGAAATGATTCGGAGTTAATGCGGATGGATCAGAAGGATCTGATGAAAGAACGCAAATTGGACGGCTATTCAACAGGCCTTCAATCTGTACTAAAATTGTATTAAATTCCTCATATGTGAGAATTTGAGTTCCGATAGCTTTGAATAAATGAGCTTTTGTGGATTTAATATTTGTCTCACTCAAACCATTGAAGTTAGGTCCGTAAGGCGGGCTGTGTTGAAATTGAATTTTATGTTGAGTGAGATAATGACTCAAATAATTTTGATAATCAGTGGACTGTATTAATTGGTAAATTTCGTTTAATTTGCGCTTTGCACCAATAAAATTAGTGCCTCCGTCGCTATACAGGATCGAAACAGGACCTCTGCGTGAGATAAAGCGTTTGAACGCCGCGAGGAATAAGTCTGAACTTAGGTCAGAGACCAACTCTAAGTGGAGCGCTTTAGTCGTGAGACAAACGAATAGGCAAATATAAGCTTTATGGCTTTTTACTCCTCGGCGTCGTATGTGCGTAATATAAAAGGGTCCTGCGTAATCGACAGCAGTATGCACGAATGATTTAACTTGCGAAACTCTAATCGAGGGAAGATCGCCCATCTGGGGGATCGTACTATGCGGTTTAAGCTTAAAGCATGAATTGCATTTATGCACTCTTTGGCGAATTAAATTTCTGGCAGAGAGAATCCAATATTTTTGGCGCGTTAGAGATAATACTAATGCGGGACCAGTATGTAAATTTGATGCGTGATAATGATCGACTAGAAGGGACACTATTCGACCTTTAGCCGAGAGCAAAATTTGGTGTTTTTGATCAAAATCTAAGTGGGAGTGGGTAAGTCTACCACCTACTCTTAGTATACCTTTATCGTCGAGAAAAGGGTTAAGTTTTAACACGGCTTTACTTGGACAAGGTTTATTCATTTTAAGCGCGTTAATTTCTTGAGAAAGATATTCCGATTGTGCGTAGCGTAATGCGTAATTTTCTGCGTGTTCAAAATCATTTGTAGTTATAGAACCGCGAGACTTCAATATTTTTAAAAAGCGAAGTACGTATACGAGCGAGCGAATGAGTTTAGTCCAAGTCGAGCAGCGTTCGGCTAGATCGCGAATGGGGTGAGTTGTTTCTGTCAGAGCAGAAGTTTGTACGTGGAGAGAGGTACTTTTAGTTTCTTGAGATTCCGTATTTTCATTGTGATTAATTTTGTATTCTTTTACAGGCCAGGTATTTACAGGAGCGGATAACCACTGCGGACCATGGAACCAGAGAGTGTTATTTATTAATCCTGTTGGAGTTACAGGGCGCGAAACTATATCAGCGGGATTTTCTACACCACGAACGTGAAACCAGTGGGGAGCGGGTAAGTATTCATTTATCTGAGCGATGCGGTTAGCTACGAACGTATGAAACTTATGCGCGGGCGAATGAATCCAGGTAAGAGTCACTGTAGAATCCGAGAATGCGTATATTTTATTTATTTTACAGCGTTTACTGAAGACAGAGCGAACCGAGTCTATCAACTTTGCGAGTAGAACTGCGCCGCAGAGTTCTAAGCGTGCGAGAGTTTTGTTCGGAGTGGAGACTTTGGATTTAGCGGTAAGTAATTTTACAGATTGAGCGGTCGCGTTTTCTATATCTGAATTTATTGCGATTGAGAAAATGCTGAGATTGAGAAGCAGATCAAAGATACTACTTTGTAGAATCGGACCTACATACAGTAAGTCATTAAGTGACTTGCCTGGAGTGGTCTTACATCCAGCGTCTAAGACTACGCGAATTTTTGACGTTTCCTTTTCAGGGCGATACACAGCTCTATGCGGCATATAATAAACTTGCGTGTCTTGAAAATTATTTGATACCTTGGACAGGTAGCCTTGATCAATATACGTTTGAATTGTCGCATTATAATCGGCGCGTAAATTATGTGAGTCGAGTTTCTTTTCTAGATTTAAAAAACGACACTTGGCTATAGAGTAAGAATGCCCCAACTCGGAGGGCGAGTGTTTGAACGGGAGATCTACCGTGTATCTACCGGTATAGTCGCGCGAATACGTAGATTGAAATATTTTTTCACATGCTTCGTCATCGGGACTAAAGTGTTTTTTATCGGGGACAGATTCTATCTCCCAAAAGCGTTGCGTTAATTGACCGAGAGAGACCGCTTCTGTTTGACAGAAGAAAATATTTTTAGAGTTATGAGCGTTAGACGTAACAGAAGTATTCTGCGCGAGAGAAGCGTGAGCGTTAACATTTGGCGTGAGCGAGTGCGAGCGACATTGGGCCTTTCCCATGGCGACATATCCGAGAGTGGTTTGTATACCTACGACCGAGGAAGTCGGCGAGGTCGATTTATGCGAACCGAGTAAAAGTGGGAATAATTCGTTGCCTATCAAACAATCGATTTCACTGGGAGCGTAATAAAGGTCGTCAGCCATTGGCAAATCTTGCAGATGAGTTAATTCCGCCGTATTAATTTCAGCGTTGGGCAAGAAGTCCGTTATCGTATCAATAACACGAGCGCAAACCGTGTAAACACAGCGCGTGTCGAAGCGGGAATGCATTTTAAATTGCGTGATTCCGAGAGAGTAGTTTTCTATTTGACCAATACCTCTAACCACAGAGGGCGCAGGCGTTATTTTTAAATTTAAGCGTTCGCAACAAGCTTTTGTAATGAAATTACTCATAGAACCCGTGTCCAAGAATAAGCGTACGCGATGAGCTTTATTATTATTAAACACGTTTACAGACGCGGTAGGTAACAATACTGTAGTATCATTGTGTGAAATACACGCGGGAACAGTGACTGACATCGCGAAGTTATTGTTTTCAGCGTTTGAATTAGCGCGCGAAGTGGACGACTGCGGCTCTGATACGGAAGCGTCATGAGTGCGAGCAGAGTTTACGTGTGGCGGGCGCGGCGCAGACGGCGGCTGCGAGAGCGAGTGAGACGGACGATTAGTGCCGTCGATCGGCGCTTGGGCGGAGCGGTCGCGCTGCGTTGTCGATACGCGGTGATAACTTGGCACGTTGTTATCATTATAATCAGCGCGCGGGAATCGAGATGCGTTTGAATTATTCTTATAGTTGTCAAAGTGTAATAGCGAATGATGCTTGCGATTGCAGATCGAACATCTGTTGTTAGATTTGCATATATTTATGTGATGAAAGCCTAAGCAATTTATACAGAACGAGTGTTGACGAACAATGTCGTTGCGAGTTTGCGTGTTTTGTTTCAAAAAATGTTCACATTTGAACAGCGGGTGCGAATACACAGAGTTGCACACTTTGCAAGGAGATTGAAAACTCTTTGAAGTTTGAGGGGGAGCGTTTTGAACACAGAATGATTTTGTTTTATACATTTGCGGTGCGGGTTTATTATATTGAGTGCGGTTATTCGAATTATATTGAGAATGAGAAGTCGATGGAGCGTGGAGTGCATTGAGCTTACTTTGTTGGGTTAGAAACTTTTTCAGGTCTGAAAATTTGGGAATTTCTATGTCTCTATTAGACTGTTCAAATAAGTCAAGCATAGGTTTGCTAAGCTTGCTTAAAGCGATGTGAGTTATAATGAAATCTGACAAGTTGTCAATTTTCAAGCGATTCAAAGCGGCTTCGGCTGAACAAAAGTTTTCAAGAATAGTGTCAGCTGATTGGCCGGGCTTTAATTGTAACATTTGTTCTAGATAGCCCGAGGCTTGTACCCTAATATCATGGTATTTTGCTAGAAGAGCTTTCCATATGATTTCATAATTTTCAGAGGTAGCGGTTATGCCAGAACATACATTGAGAGCTTTGCCGGAGAGGGCACCGGTCAAATACTGAACTTTTTCAGCGAGTGTGAGATGAGTATTGGTGTGTATGACACTGAGGAAATTTTCATAGAATACTGGCCACTTATTGGGCGTACCATCAAAACTTATAAGTTGAAGCGGGGGTAATTTTGTATTAAAGCTATTATTTTTCTTTCGAACCTCAAGCTCCTGTCTCAGAGTGATTTCCGTTTGTTTTATGAAACAGTACAACTCATCAAATGTATTATAAATGCTATAACTCGGCTGAGCCTCAGGATTTATTTTAAGTTTCTCAATCATAAGTTTATCTACAGTTTCTATGTAATCTGAGCGCGTTTTGTCAACAGACTGAGCCCTAGACAGGAATAGCGTGCGTGTAACATCGTCGGAAACCTTTAGACTTAAGTTATAGACATCTTGAATTATTTGAAACAAACATTGTTGTTTTTGTTCTAAAAATATTAACATAACATCTTCGTTACTTGTTTTATCAATTTTAGGAGGCATATTGGAAAGAGTATTTGTAGTTAATTATGCGTATTTAAGTAATTTGAGTCGAAAAAATGATTATTCGTAAAATAAATGACAATTACTAAATGGCGGTGAAATGATAATTCAATATAGCGGGTCGGTTGGTATTTGCGTGATCGGCGAACAATATTATAAGAATGATTTTCTGAAATATGCAATATATACCAAAAATATTACTTGAATCTTATAGAATGAGTATGATAATTGAGTTTTAGAGTATAATAATTGTAAAATAACAATATATATGTGTAATGCGAATGAGTAAAGTTTGAGCGTGGCGTTGCGTAGCGTATTTTATAATATATTTTTGCGTAAATGATATTTGAGTGTGAGTAATTACCGTGAATATATATAATAAAGGGATATAAGGATCAGACATGGGGATCCGGATCGTAGGGACCAGACCTGGAGGCGCCAGCGCTTACCTCGCTTATCGTAGCCGCCTGGACATCCTCCGTTTTGCGTTTTTCTGTGACAATTCTTTTTGGACACGATAACGTTTAGCGGTATTCTTGATCAACACAGTCACTGCACTTTTGGAGTTAAAAATTGTCACAAATTATAGTCTTTTGCGTAATTTTGAAATATTGTTCGCGCGCGCGGTTGAGTTCATTCGAAGTAGTTTTTGTCAACTGTCGCTGGCGCCATTTGGGAGAGGGGAAGGAGTGTTGCCAGGTATATGTGTGTTGCGTTATGAGGCGTATATAGATGCGATGAGTTATGAAATATATAAGGTATTGACACAGAGTAGTATGAGTATATAAATTAATAAATTGTGGCGCAGCCAGTCACATAAACCAATAACGGGTCAGTCACATAAACCCGAATATCTCCCGGACTACGTATGCCATCCTAATGAAACGGAGACTGTTCAATTGAGAATTTAATTATACAGATAAAAAATAAAATAAAACTTAGTTACACCCACAATATTAATCTTAAATTAAAAAAAAACTAAAGTAGTCATATTTTTCTTAAGATTACATTTTTTTTATGATTGTTTTTTTGCTGTTTTTCATCACTTTCTTCATTTAATACTTTGTATTGCCTCCACGTGATGAAGCCTCCAGTGATGAAAAACAGCAAAAAAACAATCATAAAAAAAATGTAATCTTAAGAAAAATAGGACTACTTTAGTTTTTTTTTAATTTAAGATTAATATTGTGGGTGTAACTAAGTTTTATTTTATTTTTTATCTGTAAATTCTCAATTGAACAGTCTTCGTTTCATTAGGATGGCATACGTAGTTCGGGAGATATTCGGGTTTATGTGACTGACCCGTTATTTTTGGAACCGAGTGTAGTTTAATTAAAATAGAACCTATACCACAGAATACATAATAGTACCAGTACAGAAGACTCACTCCGAAAAGTAAATTAAAGTTATAGATACCCTCGGTGTCAAAAGATTAAGTTCAATTTAGATCGCACAGCGCCGAATCACTACGATTATATTTACCTACAGTTGCGTCTCTTTCTATCGTGTAACTCTGAACTGTTCTGACGATGTCTGTTCGACCGGCGTGTCTGACTCGGCAGGCAGCCGGCCGACTATACCTAAACTGCGGAGTGACACCCCCCTGCCTATACCTAGAATTAATATTTAATATGTTTACGATTTTGTATAATGTCAAATGTGTGAACTGATCTACAATCGCTGTCGACTCTATCTCTTGTTTGAAAGGCTAATATATTGTTTTGATCACGTGATATAGTGACATTAGCCAATCAAACAGGAGAATAGAGGCGTCAGCGATTGCAGAACGAAAAACATTTGCAACTTGGCTAGCGGGGTTGGTATTTACACCATAATAATATGATAACCGTAATTGAGATAGCCTTAACTAGAAAGTAAATTGGTCAGAAATAAATAAAACAAAAAATCTGAAATTGAAATCTAAAACACTTTAAAAATGGTAATAAGACAGAAAAGTACTTAATAGATAATTAATGTCGGTACCTATTGTTATCTAACTAAGTCATAAATAAGCATTTCAATGTAATAGCCCTAAGCGAACAATAGATTTTAAGACATGACGTCACGGCCATCGAAAACGTAATTTCCGCCCGAGTTGTTCTAATTCATTTGTGGCTCAAGCATTAGCTTTATGTAACAAGTAAAAGAACTTCTATTTTAAGCCTTTTTAATTACTCGTCAAAGTTTGAATTTCAATATTTCATTTCTAAGAAGTTTTAAGATAAATTAAAGAAACACAACACATACATACAAAACATTTAAATGTGAAATAAGAAATATAGAACTTTGTTGCAGTACTATTGGCTGTTTGGTAAATAGTTAAATATTTGGAAGTAAATCTAAAGTACTTAACTATCAAGAAATTCAGTAAACCACTTATAAAACACCTTTTTTTTACGCGGGGATGGCTTTTCGCACCATACCCTCCGTGGGGTATGCGAAGGGCGTGTGTGGGACTCCCGGAGTTGTGACCGGTCTACCCACTAAACCCTGCGGCGGCCTACCTCAGCAGTCGGGAGGAACACCAGGAACGCATCAGCGGCTTCTGGAGTCCCCCCTGACGTACGTCACGAATGAGATCCATCCCGGGGTGACTTTAAAAACACTTATCAAGTCAGTCTAATGGATTAATATAAATGAAGAAAGAAATTAATATTGATTTTAGTAAGGCTAAGTACTACTAGTTTTTACGTTCAGTTTCACTTATATAATAGTGAGAGGTACTCTATCCTTCCCAGTATCATTAACACACTAACATTCACGACTGCCTTGTTGGTCTAGTGGTTAGCGTATGCGGCTGCTGATCAAGAGGTCTCGGGTTCGATTCCCGGGTCGGACCAAATGTTTGTGTAATCCGCAAATATTTGTTTTGGAGTTCGGGTGTTTTCTATGTATAATATACATATATGTATTTACAAAGAAAAAGTATGTTTATGTATTTATATCAGTTGGACTAGATGGCGTTGTGTATAAGATGTCCAAATTATTTATTTATTTTAATTTTATGATAATCAGGCCAAATGTTATCAGTCACACACAAACATAGACACACATATCTACTTTGGTTAAACTGGAATTGAACCTAAGACTTCAAGTACAACTGTAGCGTACACACAAATAACGATCCGTATCATCTTCTTTCTACACATAACAACACCATATAACACATCAATAGATTTTATAAGACTTCCATCACAACTTGTATGCCACAACTTCACACATAGATACGACATTGCAACGCTGCTTATAGAATATAAAGCTTGTCAAGCCTGTTTTAAATTTTCTATTCTCATACAAGAGGCGCGGTATACAGTACAATTATCGCGTCCTAAGTAAACATACGACAAAGAACCTCGTCACATATCTTACACTGAATTCATTAGCGTTGTCCCTATATTTGACTTTGTATCCAATATTATGGGTCTACTTTAGCAGTCGGTGCCAACTAAATTCATTTTACTTTTAAAATCCCCAACTAGCACACTTTTAACTATAGTGATATTCAATATCTGTTGTAATATTTGTTTAATGAAAAAAATTAAAAACAAATGTTTAAAAATAAAATATATTAAAAATGAATTTTGGCCTATGATATACAAGTCATGAATTGCTTGAAAATCTATCGTTTGCAGCGCAAAGATAGAGACGATGCTGACTGTATCCGAACAGTTGACTTGGATTTAATACAAACTTAGTTCATTATAGAATGCATAGTCAAATAACCTAACGGCTCTTCGCACGTTATTAGTTGGAAACTCATTTCAAAGCTTTCCATTAAAATTTAACATTGAAAATGAGTTATAAATCTCTATCTTGGATCTTGGACTCAATATTTTGATATTTGATTACGTTTTATTTATTTTTTAAAGCGTCAACACAACTACACCATCTGAAGAAGGAATCGCCTACTTGTAAAGTTTACAAACTTTTAAAGAACATTATTCAAAACTAATAGAGAACTAAATTTGGGTTTGGACGTCCCATTAAAACTTTCACAATAACTCTTTAATGAAACCCACCCGCATTCAACCAACCCTCATACTTTTAAACTGGTACATTTATTTTTAGGACGAATTTAATGTGTTTTTATTACATTTCATCTCAATATATCACTTGAAGAATGTAGACGACCTACCATCAGGGGCGTCTTTAACTGTGCGGGCACACAAGAGTTTGGGCCCCCCAAATTATCAAATTATTGTGTCTAAAAGAATATTAATCATAAATATTTATTTTAATTTCGTATTGAACTGTAACTTTCATTGAAAAAAAACGTAATATGTCTAACAATATTTTTCGAGACTATGCGTGAGAGCAACAAATTGTCTGTTCGTTGGGGCCCCCCTGACGATGGTGGACCCTGGGCACAGGCCCGTGTGCCCTTATGGTAAAGACAGTAATGCCTAACATAAAAAAAAACTAACAGTGAATACCAATCTAATGTGTACTTACATTAAATTTATTTTTATTTAATGAATGCCGAACGTATCCAGTTATCAATGTCAAACGGCACATAAATAGTGATAAAACAAATATCTCAAACCACGCTCTTACTTTCCCTTCCAAAATAAAAAAGCTCGCCGGCTGCGCTTTTGTCTTATGCAATTGTTTAGTTGCATAACTGGTCGGCGTGGTTTACAACAATGCAACTTGTCTTGACACACGGCTGATTAAAACGTCCTTCAAGTTGTGGCTAGCAAAGCCGTTTAGTATACTTCCTGATGTGTCGTTCAATCAATGACTGGATATCCTTCTCATGCCCCAGTTGTCAGTGACTTTCTTACAATACAAAATCCAATGTCATTTTTTCCTATTAAAATGATTGATTTAAAAGCACTTACGTTATTATAGAGTTACTAAAAAAAACAATTCAGTCACTGTCAAGTGATTTTCATACAATACAAAATTCAATGTCTTTATTTCAACGTACCTATACATTATAACGTTACTAAAATAATCAAGTTCCGAGTCAGTTTTTGTAGTCAAAAATAAGCTATGGAATAAACTACACGGCAACACATCTGTCTCAAAATTTAGTAGAATATGATATCTTACGAAAATCTTGCTAACAATTTGTCAGTTGAACCGAACATTTAGATTAATTTTTGAAAATATATTTAAAGAAAACATTTCTTTTCGTTTCTACAAATATAGCCGGTTCCAAAAATAACGGGTCAGTCACATAAACCAATAACGGGTCAGTCACATAAACCCGAATATCTCCCGAACTACGTATGCCATCCTAATGAAACGAAGACTGTTCAATTGAGAATTTAATTATACAGATAAAAAATAAAATAAAACTTAGTTACACCCACAATATTAATCTTAAATTAAAAAAAAACTAAAGTAGTCATATTTTTCTTAAGATTACATTTTTTTTATGATTGTTTTTTTGCTGTTTTTCATCACTTTCTTCATTTAATACTTTGTATTGCCTCCACGTGATGAAGCCTCCAGTGATGAAAAACAGCAAAAAAACAATCATAAAAAAAATGTAATCAGAAAAATATGACTACTTTAGTTTTTTTTTAATTTAAGATTAATATTGTGGGTGTAACTAAGTTTTATTTTATTTTTTATCTGTATAATTAAATTCTCAATTGAACAGTCTTCGTTTCATTAGGATGGCATACGTAGTTCGGGAGATATTCGGGTTTATGTGACTGACCCGTTATTTTTGGAACCGAGTGTAGATGCGTGATTATTGATTTTTTAACGTATTTCTATTATTTCAAAATATACTAATCGAATGTGATAATCCTTCTCATTACTTAATATTATAAATGCGAAAGTAACTCTGTCCGTCTATCGCGCTTTGACGCTAAAACAACTGAACCGATTTAGATGAAATTTGGCACACAGATAGTCTAGAGCCTGAGAAAGGACATAGGCTACTTTTCACTGTAATAACCAACATGCATGCTTCAGGAGCCGCGGCCAAAAGTTAGCTTCAATTATATAGACAAGTATTAAAGAAAGTAATCCATGCTGTTAGTTCAACACGCCCGAATGTCAGATCTGCCTATCCCAGTATGGCGCCATGCAATGACCCAATGGAGTTATTTATACGTAGCTAGATAACTTGTATTGTTTTGCTCAACGGTTCACAATGGACAGTACAACACTATTACAATCAACTTTCAATCTTCAGGATATATTGCAGATAACAACCGGTACCGACTGATCAAAGTGAGCTTCGAATCATAACGCTCATATCAGATTTAGGGGTGTTTAAGGATTAGGATTAATCAATTTTTCAAGTGTTTCTTTTCAAGCTATAATTTTCATAACATTAACAAATTACATAAAAATGTTTTTTTTTATTTTAACCACTATCACCTCGTGCTTATGTCACTTTGGCCATAACATACGTACAAGTTTGCAGCCATAAATGAAGTAGTTTCCTTAAAATTTTTAAATTCCATTGTTTATGAATAGTTTAAAACACCAGAAATGATTTGAAATTTTATATATAAACATCTATACAAACAAATAAAATTAGTGTCTGTAGGTATGTAATATCAAGTTTTTAGGGTTCCGTAGCCAAATGGCAAAAAACGGAACCCTTATAGATTTGTCAAGTCTGTCTGTCTGTCTGTCTGTCCGTCTGTATGTCACAGCCAATTATTTCCGAAACTATACGACCTATACTGTTGAAATTTGGTCAGTCGATGTATTCTGTGAACCGCATTAAGATTTTTATATAAAAATAGAAAAAAAACAATACGTTTTGGGGGTCCCCCCCATACTTGGAACTGAAACTCAAAATTTTTTTTTTCATCAAACCTATACGTGTTCGAAAATGATGATATTGATAGGTGTTCAAAAATGATGTTAAGGTTTCTAATATAATTTTTTCTAAACTGAATAGTTTGCGCGTGAGACACTACCAAAGTGGAAAAATGTGTGTGTCCCCCCCTCTAACTTTTAAAATAAGAGAGTGATAAAACTAAAAAAAATATATGTTGTATATTGCTATGAAAACTACCAACGAAAATTGGTTTGAACGAGATCTAGTGAGTAGTTTTTTTGTACGTCATAAATCGTAAATCGCAATTTACCTTTCATTCAATCAATATACTAGTATAAAAACATCGATGAAAGTTACAACGAACTACAAGAACTTTTATATGATGTTACTTGCTGATACGGAACCCTTCATGGGCGAGTCCGACTCGCACTTGGCCGCTTTTTTACTAAATGCAAAGTATATACAGTACTAACATCAAAAAGGCAATTTTAGTTTTTTTTTGTTTATCTGTTTTTTCTGTCTAATCTCTGGAATGGCTGGACCGATTGTAACGGAACAGAATGCTGATGACCTAAGGAGCGACTTAGGCAAAAAAAATAGAGACTAGCTTCGCTCCGCGACTTTACTCGCCATTAACAACATTAACCCCGGGTAACATCGCTGGACTCAGCTTGTTTATTGATAAAGTAACTAACAGTAAAAACTCTGTTTCAACAATCAACAACTCGTTACGAAAAAGGCTATTCTGTTCCTAACTAACTTTGGAGCCACAGTTTCTGGTATATCTAAACTATAACTGTTATGATATAGATTCAATCATCAATCCACCTTCCAAATATGGAAAGAATAATAGCACGGAGGTATTATTTCATCATACTCCCTTCACTGTTCGACATTATTTTATCCACTTATCCGCTTTGAGGGAACGGAGCTTGTAATGCATTTCTAAACTTTAAAGTTATGGGCAATTCCTCGTCAAACGCCATCATCATAACATAGACAAATCATAAATAAAATATTGTATGTTTAAAGCATCAGTAAGTGGCTTTTATTTCCATGATTTAATACTCATATATTTCCAAATGGTACTTAGTTGTATTTTAGATATAAATAATATCTATTGTGACATTTTCTTAGTGATATAACTATCGCCTTCTATGAACTCTTGCTACTAAAAGAGTTATGAGAACTTTGCCGACCTTTGACGTAGCAATACACATATTTGATAAAGGCGAAAGATACGTTATTAAGGGACATTTCGTGGTATGACTAAGACTGTAGATATGGACTGCCTCGTTGGTCTAGTGGTTAGCGTATGCGACTGCTAATTAAGAGGTTTCGGGTTAGAATAGCGGGTTGGATTATTATTGGATTTTTCCATTAAATTCCTAATGTCAACCCGGAGTACGGGAAATGGCGGTGATTTACAGCGTTTCATTATGTGTAAATAAGATTATATAATATCGATATTAACCTATATGATATAGATGATATAGCTATATTCCCGGATGGATATGGTCGATAAAAAATCATTCATATACTTGTATAAAATCCAAAATCTGCTCAAGCGGAACACAGTTCGCCTGGTCCGCTAGTATTAGTATAAATTACAGATAACTTTAGTATGTGGCACTTCCAAGTGGCATACCAAAGTGATTTCTTAAGGGGTATTATATATAATTCAGTCCAGTAACTCTCCCGGGCTGGATTCATAGGAATCATTCATCAAAGGGAATAACAAATGACAGTCTACTTGTATACCGTCCTTCGGGATACCGCTACTATATAACAAAGCGAAGTATTCGTTAATATCTTATCTAAATCTGGATCAGAAATTTTTTAAAAGAATACATTCCTGAATATGGCTTACTTTGCTACAGATTTATCAATCTTATTCATACGACTTAAGGTTAACTTATGCATGAACTTAAAATGTTATATTCGTGGCATGTTAAAGAGCAATCAATCATATGACAAAATTTGATACTTTCGAGAAACTGTTAAAAAATGTGATTTGTATCCGTTTTTTATTTTACTCGTGTTTAATATGTGACATTGGTTTAATAGATAAATGACAAAATATTCGTATATTTGTGAATATCTAGCTAATCGTGACACTTTGTTATGCTAGTCTTCCCAGCCAATATAAACAAGTAAGAGCAAAAACACTTTAAAAACTATTGCAATTTTTTATAAGCCCTCCACGACTCAAGGTAGTAGAACTAGACACCAACCTAAAATGACAACATTCATGCTTTCGTAGGTGAGTGTGAGACCGGAGGCCCAATCATCCATGATGCAAAAAAATATCTCTAAGAAGCTATGTTGTGGATCACCATGCTGCATCATATGAACTCACAATGAAGATGGTGCCCCTATTCCTGGATTCTACTCATGCTTTCCATCAGGCAGAGTAGAGTCTCTTTGGTAGGCTTAAATATATGTAAAAAGGGTGTATATTCCTCATGAAGGAGTCGTCTTTTATAAAAAGAAACAGAAGGGGGGTCAAGGTGGTCAGTCTAGTCGATTTTTGTGTACCTACATCTAATTTCTTAGTTACTTTTGGATATTGTTTATTGAAAGAAAAAAAAAAACTTTATTCAAACGATTTTTCAATTTAGAAATAATTAATTTTGAATGTCTTCATAATTAACAGACTACTGCTGGAATAAAGGCGTCTCCTTTATTTCCAGTTATCCTTCGCTTTGCAGATCTGTTTTGTTTGTTTAAATATACCTTTGAATGAAGCAAATGATACAGCAACATCTTAATAGACCGCCACAGAGTGGGTCACTAAACTGCATTGTCTACATTCGCATAGACTGCCTTGTTGGTCTACTGGTTAGCGTATGCGGCTGCTGATCAAGAGGTCTCAGTTCGATTCCCGGGTCGGACATTTATTTGTGTAATCTACAACTATTTGTTTCGGAGTCTGGGTGTTTTCTATGTATAATATGAATGTATTTACAACAAAAAAAAAGTATGTATATGTATTTATATCAGTTGTTTAGTACCCATGATACAAGCTCTGCTTAGTTTGGGACTACATGATGTTGTGTCCGAAATATTTATTGAGTAAAGTCACTACAAATCTTAAATTCTACTCATCCATTCCATCAGGTACAGTAGTCACTTTGACAATCTCATACAATAAAAAAAAATACATGATAAACATCTGTGTCAAGTATATGTAAATACTAGACATTTGTAACGAAAGCAAGGTGCGTGGTTAACGATACTCTTAAATAATATAATCACTTGGCTTAAGGTTTCACTCGTACGTTTACAACCACTATCAGGTTTTATATCATGTCCTAGAAAGTCTATAAAAGCAGCAATGACCGTGTTTACTTATCTACTTCTTATTTTTATATATATAAAATTTTCGTATCACAATATATACTACATACTCCACCGAAACGGTTGGACCGATTTGTATAAAATTTTGTGTGCATATCGGGTATATCTGAGAATCGATCAATATCTATCATACCCCTAGGACGCGAGCGGAGCCGCTCGCATCAGCTAGTAATACATATATTTTATAGAAACTAAAATATCAAAAATGTAAGTTTATTTTCATACTAGCTTTCGCCCGCGTGTTTATTGCAGTATAAAGTTGCCTATGTGTTATTCTGATATATAAGTTATATTACTGTAAAGTTTCATCCAAAACCCTTCAGTAGTTTTTGCTTGGAAGAGCAACAAACATACGTACATACATACATACTCACAAACTTTCGCGTTTATAATATTAGTAAGGATTTTGAAAATAGAGATAAGAAAAGTCCGGGTATATTGTTTTTTTTTTAATATTAGCAATTGCCCCTTACTTTGTTCACGTCACTATTTTCATTTCGTGTTTCTATCTTTAAAAATGACATATTTCCACACATTACTTCAATTATTATTTTTGGCTTTTACGGATGAAATGTCCGAAAATCTTTTCTAACGGGTGCTTATAACATAAATAAGTGCTTACATGACAACTGATATAAATACATACTTTTTTGTAAATACACACATATTATACATAGGAACACCCAGACTTCAAAACAAATAATTGCAGGTCATACAATAATTTGTTCCGACCCGGGCATCAAATCTGAGACTTCGAGCACATCAGTCGCTTAAGCTATCACTGGATTTTCCTCATGAGTAAAGCTACTCAGTCAAAAGCAATACACAATAGAACACAACATCACCTGCCAAATCTTCAAATCTGTAGCTAGATTAGTTTAAGCTGAACATTCATGGTTCTCTCCGTCTATACTTTAGAATACTTAACACTCATATCTCAAAACTATTAAAGGCAGTATTCCACTAAGAATTTTTCCCATACAACCCATATAAGTATAGGGTACTAAAAGGCCCGCCACACACGTCGTCCTTTCCTTAGAGCCTCGTTTAGGTCTAATTGTAACTAATTGTGCTTGTAGTTCAATTACGATCATTTCTAACATATCATTGCGCTCTCGAGGCTGAGGTGAACTAACTCATTAAATGAATTGTTCAAAGTTTTTGAGGTTTCTTGGTAGAAATGTCGCTAAATGGATGTCCATTTGTGTCGGTGGATGCCGTTTTGAATTATGTTATGACAATGTTACTGGGTATTTGTAACTGTGGCTTGTGCTTGTATTTTGTTGTTGATGCCTACAGTTACATAGAAGTCATCACATTAGTTTTACGTCTATTCTATTTATCTTCTACAAAAACAATTGATACTATCGAAATGAAATGAAATGAAATGAAATTATTTATTCTGCAATTAGGTTACATGAACACTTTTGCAAGTTAAACTTTTTTTTTGAGCAGATGAGTTCGGCCTTTCCTAACTGGACTAGCCCTGAGAAGAAAGGACGAAACAAACTCAGGGATCACAGTCTCTTTTAAAGTCCAGACAATATTCCTAAATGCGATAATTACAATTGTCACAATTATAATAATTAAAGATAATAATTAAAAGGTTGTCAACAATGGCAAAAATTTAGATTAATTTGTTAAATGTATAATGTAAATTTAAATCATAAATCATCGTCACATCAAAATAAATTTAAACATTCAATAAACAGCATGTGCAGAATGGGCAGCTCAATCCCAGGCCGTTTTATCAACAATATATTCTGCTATGGTATAATATCCCTTTGCGGATAACTTAGATTTAATGGTATTCTTAAATTTCCTTAATGGCAAATTCCTAATATCAATAGGGAGTTTATTGTAAAAGCGTATACATTGTCCCATGAACGAGTTGCCTACTCTGTGGAGACGAGTGACGTGAACACAAAGATTATGTTTATTTCTGGTATTTACCGAATGAACATCACTAAGTTTAGGAAACTTTGCTAAATTTCTTTGAACATACATTAAATTTGATGATGAGTGTAAGTACCGTATACATCACATGTATTTAGTAATCAACTGTTCGTTTATCACGATAAAAAAGTAGCCTATGTCCGTCTTCATCAATCAAAGTATCTCCATGCCAATTTCATCAAAACCGGTGCTGCTATTAAGCCGTGAAAGTGTAACAGACAGACAGATATAGATACTTTCGAATTACAACATTAGTGTGGAAGTATGGATGATTGCATATCTTAAAAAGTCTTCAAACAGTGACAACTAACCTATCATAATTTTTGGGCTATTTTATAGCTTTTATCGCGGGCTTTGAGCGCGGCGACTGAATCAAGAAATTCCGTATCGAAAAAACCTAACACCCTAAAAAAGGATAGAGAATATGATTGTAACTGCAGTGCGACAAGGATGTCGCAGCTCCTTACTCTATAGGCAGATTACAGCATGCGTCATTCTAGATTCTTTTTCTTTTTTTATTCCATAGCTAAGCTCATATTACTATTATGTTCTCTGTTTAGTTGTCATTGTCTTTCGGTTTATGGGATGATTATATTGTTTGGCAATAATAGTGTTAGAATGTATGTTGGTAAAAAGACAATGTATATTGTTTTGTTAACTTGAATTACTATCAAAGAAAAGAAAATTGCATAAATAATAATAATAATAATTGCTTAAGTTGATAAAAAATGCCAATCAATAGCTTTACCGCGGCAGTCCCCGAGTGCCACACGACTTTATTTTTTATTTTTTTTGCATCAGTTCTATTATCAGGTAGTTTATTTCCTTACACAATCAGACCCTTAGCTAACGCCAAATGTCTTTTAACAATACAATAAACTCTAACAGAAGAACATAACACGCCCATAACAACACAATACTCGGTAGCCACCGCAATACAATAAAACAAAGCCCATCGTAAACTATACAATAAAAGAACCCGTATAACCCAAAAGGGTAAAAAACCACAACAATACTACAACAAACTAGGTGTTACCGCCTGCCCGAAAGCCTGCTAAGAACCAAAACATTTGTATTTTGCACTAGCTCTTGCCCGTGGCGCAGCCCGCGTGTATGTCGGTTATAGCAGTAAAAAGTAGACTATGTTCTCACCCAAGGTTCCATCTATCTCTATACCAAAATTCATCAAAATCGGTTCAGCGGTTTAGGCGTGAAAGCGTAACAGACAGACAGAGTTACTTTCGCATTTATAGTATTATAAGAAATAAGTTTAGGGAGATATTGAATTATAAAACCAACTCTAAGTATATGAGACAATGAAAAATTTAACATTAACAATAAAGCTTTTTATTTCCTTTTAAATTTACATAGGTTTGTCCGCATCACCATAATTGTTTTACAGGTGTTGCAGATTCATTAGAAGTGCTCGTCTTGACTCTTTCGTTTTGGTAACAGAATTTCTTGGCCTGAAAGATAAGAATAGCAGAAACCAGATATTACAGTTTAACAACCAGAAGTGAGAATTGCTTAGCATTGCAATTTTTTCTGACCGCGATAACACTCCAATCGAGCCTAATTTGCAGGGAAAAAATATTGATAAACAAGACAAGTGCGCGGCGTTACTCGAAATTTACAACAATAATCGCAGGTAGCACCGGTAGTACATACGTTTATGTTTTATACTGTAAACGGGACATATACGCGATAAAATTAAAAAGGTTACGAGTAACGATACCTTTTATTGTCCAAAAAGGTGGGCAAATAGACCCAGAAGATTTTTCTTGTCGAAGTTGCAACCTCCTGTGGCAACGGTGGTTAATCTGAATGAATATCAATGCTACCAAAGAGGTATAGTAGCTCACAGCGACAAGGTATAATAGGTGTATGTGTAAAAGTCGCGAAAGTCTAAAAACAGTTACATATATTTAGTCTCAAAGTACATGGAATAACTATGTACATCATAATACTAGTAAGATTAAGTAAATAGAAATTGGCTTAAAGACTTTTTGTCGAATTTAACCACACAATGTAAGCAAAATTATTCTACAGTGTAGTTACTAACATTACATAAGAAAGCTGCTACAGCGGGCCAGGACGAAACTGTACAATAACTACCATGGCAAAACATTCACTTACAACGTAAAACAAGAACAGTATTATGTAATGGTCATAGGTACAATAGATCAGTGATGTTATATAGTTGCGCAAGTGTATCCGAAACTATCCGACATTCGAAATATCCGAGTCCATCTAAAATTGTAACATAAACGTAAAAGCTTGTTAACGTGTAAAATGCTAAAATATATAGATGAAAAAGCGATGATGCTTTTTTATGTTTTGAAAAGCAATATTGTATTTTCGTATATTATCACATATATCATCATATATTATATTATCATCTGCCAAGAGAAGGAAAACTTGAAACAAACCCTATACCAACCCGTCTAGCTAGCGTGGTATAGTAGGCCAAAACCTCCTTTCAAAGGAGAGGCCTATGTCCAGCAGTGGACTGTTAAAGGCTGTTGATGATGATGATCACATATTTGACTGCCTTGTTGGTCTAGTGGTTAGCGTATGCGGCTGTTGAACAAGAGGTCTCGGGTTCGATTCCCACCACCGTACCAAATCGCACCAAATATTTGTGTAAACCACATTTATTTGTTTCGGAGTCTGGGTGTTTTCTACATATAATATGTATGTACTAGCTTTCCACCCGCGGCTTCGCCCGCGTGGAATTCGTATATATCGCGCGACACGGTAAGGGTAGATTAAACAATCTTACATGATTTTATGTTTGAAAATAAGGAACTTAGACACAAACTTTCGTCCCCTATTTCAAACCCTACTTTCTACCTTTATTTTCAATCGGTTCAGTGGTTTAGGCGTGAAAGCGTAACAGACAGACAGACAGACAGAGTTACTTTCGCATTTATAATATAAGTAGGGATACACCATCGGAAAGTAGAGATTTCATCAAACAGAAAACACCCTAATTTTTTGAAAAAAGTAGATATTTTGACGGGTGAATTTTCGGTATTAAGTCAAAATCGGATGAAAAAATAAATATTTCAAATCAAATAAATTATAGTGTATTCGAGGCATAAAAGGTAAGTTTTCACTAAATTTCGTTTAAAAATAATTTTATTTGTAAAAGAAAAAAAAAAAAAAAACTTAGTTTTTTAGAATTTTTCACATATAATTTGAGGTAAAAATCGGCCAAGTGCGTGTCAGGCCACGCACGGGAAAGGGTTCCTCAGTCACCCATAATGGTACGTGGATTAGAAATTGTATCCAATGGATAATTGTTATGTTTACGTATTAATGCGTTAATTTTGTATGACTTTTTCAAGTAAGCACATTGTAGAAGTTAAGCCTCTATAACTCCTGAACTAACAAAGTCATATAATTCGTTATAGTTTTATTTAAAGTTATTATATGGACCACTATCACGAATTTTTCCAGATTTTTTGGGGGGGGGACGCCCTGTTTTTACAAAAAAAGTGGCCTTTAAAGTGGAATTTCTCGCAAACGGATACCTAAATCAAAAATGGGTTTAAAGATCGTCTTAACAACCTTTTAATGTTTTTAAAAGACCTATATAATGATACCCCAGATGATGGGGTAGCTGCTAGAAAAAAAACATCCCCACTTTACGTGTATGGGAGGTACTCTAAATAAAAATATTTTTCATAATTTTATTGTAACGCTTTGTCGACGTAATTACAATACATATTCATGCAAAGTTTCATCTTTCTAGCACTTACCGATTGGACGGTAAGGAGGATGGACGGACGGACGATAAGGGTTCGAAGTTATAAACTTTGGAACCCTAAAAATTGTAGATCTTTTGATTACCTACAACTTTGCCATTTAACTTTTATAGGACTTGTAGTTTTGCCGGAAATCGAAATAAACCGTTCTTTACCCTTTGTTTAATATATTTAGCCATCCAAAGTGACTCTACCCTGCCTGATGGAAAGCATTAGCAGAATCCAAGAGTCGGGGCTACTACACTTGCTGCGAATACAGACAATAATGTATGGCGGCCCACACTATGGCGGCTTAGTGAGATGCTTTTTCACGGCCCCGCTTAAAGGACCCGAAAACCTCCCCCCCTACCCCTTCCCGACCTTAGATCCCCCGTAAATTATTTTTCCTTTTTTTTATAATATTCTCCTCCTTTTCCAATAGGTTTCATCCTACTATAATTTTATTTGTTTTCAAAAATTATCTACCCTGAACTACTGGTCTAGATATGTCATTGTCAAACTATCATTATGGTTGCCATGTAATTGTGTTATGCCTAGCAACCTGTGAAGTTTTGACAGGAGATAAACAGTGATAGATTTTGATACCTACGATTTATGTATTTTTATAATCACCTAGCTTTGGCCTTTGTATCTCGATTATTGCAGTAAAAAGTATCCTATGTCCTTTCCCAAGTTCAGTTCTATCTTCATACCAAATTTCATCAAAATCGGTTCAGTGGTTTAGGCGTGAAAGCGTAACAGACAGACAGACAGACAGAGTTACTTTCGCATTTATAATATTAGTATGGATTTACAAACAAAAAGTATGTTCATGTATTTATATCAGTTGTTTGTACCCATAATACAAGCTCTGCTTAATTTGGGACTAGATGATGTTGTAAGATGTCTGATAAAAAAATATTGTATCTGAGAAAACAATACTTAAAAATATGCAAGTATAACACGTAATTATAGGCATAACTTAAATGAGTTTATTTTGACTGTTGCTAAACAATATAATAAACAACAATTGTAAAAATCATCTGATACTTTCTTTGATTCTAGAGGGAGGACATTGGTTACTTTTTACGTCAAAACACACGAGCGGAGCCTTGGACAAAAGCAATGTTATGTAAGAGTACGTACATGAATTATATCTGGACACTGAATGAATGATCTTGCTTTTCACAATTATTTATCCTTGAGTAAAAATCAAATACACAACCTCTAGTTTTGCCATCTCGATCATTAAACACTGAACCAACAAGTCAGTGGAAAATATAAGTTAATATAAAAAGAGGTATCCAAAACCGTTTTAATTTCATTAATGTACAAATAAATCAGATCCGCAATTTAATACCAGTAACATCACTAATACAGATCAAAGTGAGTCATGTATGGAAGGATATCACTTGTTATGAATGACTCGCTAAGTCAATTCTTAAGACGTGACAGCCATTCAAGTAAAAAAATAGCTGTCAAATAAACCTTGACGTTTCGTCCGCCTTAATGTAAGTAGGATGCTATAGTAAAGTTTAAATAATCTTTGACAACCACTGTGTTAGACAACATTGTAATAAATGTCATATGTCATACAAGATAGATGGGTAATTGAAACTGGTCTATTTAAATATTAATAGCCCGTCATAAAACATTGTGTTAGGTACAATCTAAGTTTAATTAAGATGCGATTAAGAGATTTTGAATGTGGAAGTTTTATAATAGAATGCTAATAAATTCAAATAAGTCAGGTAATAATAATTGTTTATTAAAATTTGTGCGATCATTTTTATGCGTATGTAATAATGCTAGTTTTTAAAAATTACATGAACTTTAGGAGTTAAAGTACTAGCTGAGCCACGCAACCTCGTCCTTTCCTTTTCAGCCATGCTCGTCTCCTATTGTTCTAGGCGTGATAATAACTAACTATTATATCCTAGGCATTCCAGCAAAATACCAAATCACGCAATTAGAAAAACGGTACCTAGGTATTTTCGGGGTTCATCGTCAGCAGCAACGTGACACTATATTATATAGATTATCATCATCATCATCAACAGCCTTTAAAAGTCCACTGCTGGACATAGGCCTCTCCTTTGAAAGGAGGTTTTGGCCTACTATACCAGACGGGTTGGTAAAGGGTTTGTTTCCGTTTTCCTTCTCTTGGCAGTGACGTTAGCTGCTTATTCTGTTCCTTTAGTCGCCTCTTACGACACCCATGGAATAAATAGGGGTGGTGACACTTTGTATTCTTAATCCGTCACCACACGAACGTAATCCGTCACCACACGGACGTGTAGATTATAGGTCGTTCAAAAAAATGTGATCCCTGTTTTTTACTACATTATTACCTTAATCTTCCTACTAATAAATTATAAAATATAAGCGAATAATCGCAAAGAATGTAATGTTTACAGACCTCAACTTATATTAATGAAATAAAGTTTGCCCTCAAATGTTCCTCTACACAATTGAGCAAGGAACACCTAATGAGAAATCATTTAAAATTCAAAAACACTAAATTATACCCATGTTAAAGTTAAAACAAGCCAAAAGGCGCCGTGTCCACACCGGCCATAAATAACGCACGACACAAAATAATAAAGGACAAAATAAAATCTAATTTCAGTAAACATTTTACGATCACAGTACTCGTTTGAGTTTTACATACATTTTATTGGTGTTTGTTCCAATGCTTTGATATTCCTAAAGGTATTTCTATGGCTAGGGTCCCTTTCTTCTGTTTTTGACGGGTGGTACAAGCTGTAGGATCTGTGTCCACTGGAGCGGCTTGAATCGTGTTCGATGACTAGAAATTAGTTTTCATTTTAGCGAATATATGTCTTACTACAACACGATATATTTATAATTATATTTATAATCGTTAGCAACACTTCTACATTAATTTATTGTATAGTAGGTTTATAGTTGAATCAATAAATGATAGAGTGGTATTAACGTAGACCAATCAAACTGTTTTATTATTTGTTTACTTTATGTTCTTCATTAAAATCCTTTATAAATATACCACTGTATCGTGTGACAAGAATATAGGGTGCACAATCCTGCGTCATTATTTTTACTCATCAATGACCGTGTATCACAATGAAAATTATTACGCTAATTACTATAAGTACAACTTCCCGTTATTAATCATTAAGTTGCAGCCCGCCAAGTGAATTCTATACGTCAAGACATGTGCACGTTTCTTCGTCGTATTACACGTCATGGCGGAAAGCTCTTTCGTCATGTTTCTTTTTAATAAATATATTTAAAATAAACGTATCTACACACGTTTGAATCCAATGTGTTGTGAGATTCAAGCATTTAAATAAAATCTACCATATTGAGCTAAAGGACAGGTTATATATGGTGCGTATATTTGAAATGCTCGCTCTGTAGCTGAAACTCTGCTTGATAGAGTTCTACGAATATGGTTTCCATCCTTCCTTCCTTCCTATTAGCACGACTTATTGACGAGAGTGACAATGGGTAGGCATATGAAAATTAGTTTAAAAAGTTAAATAGTTTTCAAGTAGCCGAGTTGTAGTTTCAATGGCAATAACAGTCGTTTCTTTTAAATCGAAAATTATTCAATACAAAGATCGATATATTTTGGTTCACATAAACAGTTAAATTACATTTTGAACCCTTCATCGATCTTAATCTCCTAACCAAAAATGCTACGCGCTAGTGGATAAAGACCTTAGTTGTAAACAGATACGATTTGGTAACGACTGCATTTGAATTCCCCGTTCAATTTATAAGCCTTGGTACAATAGAGGCTGTTATTTGATTATTATTTATATAAACGGATGTAATAAAATGTTATAGCCTGTCTCGTTTTTTTCTGGACCTACAAGAAACTATTGAATAAGTGACAATTCAATCGATGTATGGCTATTTCGTGTTATAATTTAACTTAGGTATTGACGTGTTTGAATTTTTTTTTCGCGATATAAAAACATGAGGTTTGTAATACAAAAATAAACATCAAAGTAATTTTGTATCTGGTCTACTTTGCTTTTAGAAAATAATCTCCTTTTGTGATTTAGGATGAAGAATGTATTAAGGTCTTCTTTGAAACTTTGACCGGCTTATTTTTTATCTAAGTAAAGTGATCTTTAAAAGATATATCTATCTAAGATTATAAATAAGTAGCGCGCCATAAATACATGGAACATAAACAAAAAAGATTTGCAGTAGGTATTTTAAAACTATAGCTACTATTTATTATACTAGCAGTCTGCCGCGTTCCTCTAACAGTTAGCTTTTGCATTATGAGGTCTCAGGTTCAAATTCCCGGGAAGGGTCAAGTGTTGTTGGGTTTTTCTTATAAGAAATTCTTAACAGCCCCGGTAAAAAATCGCCATGTGTTATGAACACATTACACCCGTGCCTCCGAAGGGATTGTCCACCCCGTACACCAAAAAAATGCTCTACTAGTTATTAAAAACCGAATATTACTTTCATGCTACTTTCTAGTTCCACATAAGTTATGTTTGTTGTGGTTTGTAAAGTCCCCCGCGACACATGATGAATATTTCTAACGTGGAAGATGTCTTTTAACAAAAACATAAATGACACGTTCTTCGGTTCTGAAGTCATTTAGTTCCAGATATACGAACTTTAATCACCTAGAACCTAAGTAGTTCATGACTGGACAGACTGTGTATAGGGTTTGTTTCACGTTCTTTCTCTTTGCTATTATCCTCCTATACAGGAGCCGACTAAACGTAGGACACATTTAGTCGGCTCCTACAATACAACACATACGATTAATAACGTTGATGACACTATGTATTCGATTACCACACAAGTATACATGCGAATAGGCTATTAATGGAGATACCATTACATGTACTCGTAAATAAATATTTCGAATATCTACACGCAACGACATCTAGTCCCAAACTAAGTAGAGGTTGTACTACGGGTACTAGACAGCTGATAAAAATACTTTTTTGTTTTATATGTACCCTCATTTATGTATAGGTAGCTGGCAGTGTGTTAATAGCAGTCGCTTGTTTCACTTACCTCCTATTACGTACACAACAGTAAAGACATACATGTTATACGTAGAAATCATCAAAACTCTGAAACAAACATTTGCAGATCATACAAACATTTGGTCCGACCCGGGAATCGAACCCAAAACCTCAAGTACAGCAGTCGCATACATTACCGTTGCATCACTGAGGCAGTCAAATCTATAAGATATTGCTTTGATTGGACATGACAAGTATGTAAAGTAGAATATTTATACATCCTGGTGACAACGAATAATCTTAATAGAAACTGTATTTTTCAAATCGAACCCGAGACAAGTACAGCAGTTGTATTCGCTACCACCGAGGCAGTCAAGCGCACTATTCATAAATCATCTACTTATTACACGTGTAGACTTGCTAAATATACATACATATTTTACAACCGTTCTCAATTAATTTTACCTATGCTAAAAGATGGATAAATACCACTCTAATTCATATTAAGCAACAGTTTATATACTTGCGAACAATAGTGATTACATATTATATTAAGGGTTATAACTACACATACAACAGACCCATAACATGGCGGCCTGGTCAGTTGTTTACTAAATCTACTATGAATAGGGTGGTAACACTGTATTCTTAAGCCGACACCGCACGCAATTATTACTGGTATGACGATATCAAAACCTAAGTTAAAGTCGTGTATGTAATAAATTCCGTGCACCGTAAACTTCATAAAGTACTATTTTAGAAAATCTCATTTTGTGTTTACAGAGTACTTATATAGGAACTGGTAAATTTCAATTAGTAAATTTAATAATAAAGTTTATGTTTCCTTCATAAGGTCTTCAAGACTTTCACGGTCAGGGCGGCATAGCCCTGTCAGCTATCATAAAAGCAACTTCGGGCATTTAATGACAGACTTTGATGGAATATCCAGTTTTTACATTGAATATGTTGTCAATTTCAGACAACAAATGCCAATAGGTTTGCAGTTGTTTTGCCATAATGGGTAAAAAGGTATCTAATAAAAATACGATTTTTTGAGAAAGTGACTCTACTCTGCCTGATGGAAAGCATGAACAGAATCCAAGAGTAGTGGCCACCATACTAATTGCGAATCCAGACAATCCTTCCGAATACAAGAGAAGACGAAGAGATACCGTACCGTGTTCTTTTTAAAACCGGTACTGCCTAAACCAAATATCAGAAGTGGGATCGATTCCTATATAATGTTTACTAATGAACACCACACATATTTAGTACTATTTAGTACTTGATATCGTTTTGAAGATTTAACCTTTTCTATCTTCAAATCGCAGAGCACATGCAGTTACGAAATTATATACTGATAGACTTTTATATATATTAGTTCAATTTATTACTCAAATGTTTTTAGAATATTTTATTATATCGAAATCACAGTTTATATGACACTTTGTTTTACTTCACAAAAACCGCGCGAACTATATTGTTTTTTTTTTTTTTCACATGTCAGACACCTATTGTCACTGTCTATGTATATATTTTTTTTTAAAGGAGTTTCTATTTCTATTAACTCCTAACACTTTCCCTAAATATTTACATAGTACACAATCCTAGCGCCTGGCGTAGAACTGCATATGACGGACGAGGTAGTGCTTTGGTGAGGATGTCTGCGACTTGATCCTTTGTTCCGATCCTTACAACGTTGCAGATACCCTCAGTTACCAATTCCCTGACGTAGAAATGTCTGAGCCGGATATGCTTCGTTCTCTTGTGAAACTCGGGGTTGTGAGCAAGACGAACGGCAGCTTCATTGTCCACATGCAGAACAGGTACGTCCGCAATTGTAGTCAATGCCTGATAAATTCTTGCAAGCCACAATAGTTCTCTGCCGGCTTCACTGGCTGCCACAATTTCAGCTTCTGTAGTGGAGATAGCGACCGATGTTTGTCGCTGGCTGATCCATGAAACTGTGCCTCCAGAATAGCGACAGATCACTCCCGTCGTGGAACGTCCAGTTTCTGGATCACCTCCGTGGTCGGCGTCGCTAAATCCTTCTAGGATTCCAGGTTTGAGACCAGCTTTATAGGAGATCCCATGCGAAATGGTACCTTTGATGTAGCGCAAGATACGTTTTACCTTGAGCCAATCTGTCTTTGTAGGTTTCTCCAACTTTCTTGAGACAACTCCAATGGCATATGCAATGTCGGGTCGAGTACCAACCATTAAGTATGCCAGAGCACCAACAGCTTCTCTATATGGGAAAGAGGAATCTTCCGTTTCTTCTTTCCCTTCTTGAAGAGTCTCTCTCTCAATCGGTGTAGAAACGGGATTGCAGTCACTCATTCGAAAGCGGTCTAATACCTTTTTCGCGTATGCCTCTTGGTTGATGAAGATGGAGCCATCCTTTCCTCGATGGATTTGAAGACCAAGATAATATGTCAATGGTTTCGTCGTTATGCGCAGTTTCTTCTTCAAATCTTCCAAGAAGGCGTTAGCCGTGTCTTCGTCAGTGGCAGCTACTAATCCGTCATCGACGTACAGCGTAATCAGTAGTTTCTTTCCGTTTAATTCTCTTCTTGAATATAAGCACCAATCAGATTCGCACTGTTTGAAGTTCATATCCAACAGAATCTCTTGAAAGCAAGAGTTCCAGCACCTTGGTGCTTGTTTAAGTCCATACAGGCTACGGTTAAGCTTTAAAACGGTAGACGTAGACGTTCCTTACGTGAGGTTGCACCCTTCTGGCGGTTGAACGTATATTTCTTCCTCGAGCTTTCCGTTCAGAAAGGCTGTGCAGACGTCGAATTGGACCAGGTGTAATTTTTCCTGCGCACTAACGCTGAGTAGTGCTCGTACAGTAGCTAGGCGTGCCACAGGACTGAAGGTCTGATCATAGTCTACTCCTTTCCTTTGTCTGTACCCTTTTACGACAATTCGAGCCTTGTATTTGTCGATCGTGCCATCTGGATTACGTTTGATCCGTAAAACCCATTTGCAGGGAAGTGCTTTTCGTCCTTTTGGCAGTGCACACGGCGTCCAAACGTTCAGATCTTCAAGGGATTTCAATTCGCTATCCATTGCCCTTTGCCATTCTTTGCGATCGTCCCTTTTCATAGCGTCTGCGAAATTATTTGGGAATGTTTCAGTGATACAGATGTAATCTCTTAGTCTCTCAGGACGTCGAATCAGTGAGCGATCTCTAAGATTATAGCCGGTTGGCGGTGGTTGAGCGTCATAAAATTCTTCTGAGACTGTCGTTTCGTCTTCATGGTCATGGTCTTCGTGGACGACTTGATCCGATTCTTCTCCCTCGAGAACATGATCATGGTTTTCGGAGATTGGTTCGGGTGTATCTCCCCCGTGAACGTGAGTTTGCTCTGGTGCTGCAGCTTCTCTTTCTAAGTTCATGTTTGGCGTTATGGAAATCGGGTATTCCCTTGTCTCATCTTCTGTTTTAGGAATTTCACTATTACAGATCGGAAGAGGTTTCTCATCGAAGATTACATCACGAGAGCGGACGAGCGTCGAGTGTTTTCCGTCTGTGACCCAGATACGGTAGCAATCTTCATCGTACCCGATAAGTCGACCTTTTATCGCCTTTTTGTCGAGTTTTTTACGCTTCTGCTTTGGGATATGGACGTATGCGGTTGAGCCTATTATTCGGAGATGTTTAATAATAGGTTTCTTACCATACCAAAGTTCATAGGGAGATTTTTCTCTTGAACTTGAGGGACCTGTTCTGTTTAGAATGTATGCCGCTGTATTAATGAGCTCTGCCCAAAGCACTTGTGGTAATGGCTCATGAGCATACATCATCGATCTGCCTGTCTCAACAAGGGTTCTGTTCTCCCTTTCGCTTACTCCGTTTTGTTCCGGTGTATACGGGGTGACGAGTCGCTGTACTATTCCATGAGTATCTAAAACACTTTTTATGGACGCATTATCAAATTCGCTGCCGTTGTCACTCAAAAGGCATTTTATGGTGTGTCCGACTGTTTTAGTTTGAGCGATCATCAAAACTAACTTGTCCTTGACCTCGGACTTCTTGCGTATAAAGTACACCATACGGTAGCCAGTAAAGTCGTCTTTAAACAAAACGTAGTACCGATAGTTTGAGAAGCTAGGTTGAAACGGTCCACAAACGTCGGTGTGTACAAGTTCTCCGGGCGCGGTGGCTCGGGTTCTTGTACCGAATTTAAGTCGATGCGCCTTTCCAAAAATGCAGCCTTCACAGGTCTCTTTTTCCATCGGCAGGTTTAGACCTAGTTCCCGTTGGATCGTCGCTCTTACGTGTCTTTTATTTTGGTGAGCGAGTCTCTCGTGGTACAGTTGCATCGTTGCAGTAGTTGCAAAGACTTCGGGTGGTGTTTCTGGCAGTACGGGTTTTACTTCCAGTCGATATAAGCCACCTTGTTTTTGTCTCTTCCCTATTAAGCATACTTTCCCGTTGACAATGACGTTACATTCAGTTGTCCTGGATGAAAAGGTGCTATTCGGGACTCGGTCGTGAAGTGCGAGTACGGAGAAGAGGTTCTTGCTTATGGCCGGAACGTACCAGACGTCTTGCAGGCTGATGTCGGTTTGTTTCCCGTTAACATATCCTCTGAGCTGTACTGTTCCTTTGCCTTTGGCACGGACTTCATTACCAGCGGCCGTTGTAACAGTGTAGTTCTCATTGAAATGTTCATAGGTCTGGAAAATGTCAGCTCTGTTGGTGACGTGGCTTGTTGCGCCATTATCGATGTACCAGTTCTCGTTGTCATGTGAAACTGTGAAGATTTCGTTGTCTTCTAAAGACATGAGTAATAAGTTAGCGGTCTTTGAAGTAGAAGGCGTTGCTGTCTGGGTCGGATTTTGGCTCTTAGGAGGTCTACCGTCACGGATCCATTTTTGACAGTTGCGTACTCTGTGGCCAATACCTAGGCAATAGTTGCATTTAAGCTTCTTGTCCTTCTGCTTCTCCGTATTCGAAACCAGGGCTTCCGAGTGATGCGAGGGTGCGTTGTTACCTTGCAGTGCCCTTTCAAATGCGCAGAGATGACTGGTTAGGTTTTCTACCGTACGGTTGGATTTGGGCAGGAGTAGCCAACTACTTCTGAAGCTGAAGTATGTATCCTCAAGCGTGTCCAGTATTTTACAAATAAGTAGGAGTTCGGGTAGCTCTTGGTTACTGTCCTTCTTGAGTTCTTGATTCAGTTCAGTCCAGATGTTCTTTAATTTTGACATGTGGGTGGCTATGTCATCTGCTTGATCCTTCTTAAAGCTAAAGAAACTCATACACAGGTTGTAGGTTTTATCCTCATTTGTTCCGTCGAACAGCCTGTGGAGCTCTAACCAGACATCACGTACTTTAGTGAACCGCATAACTTTTCGAAGTGTGTCTTCTTGCATATTGCTGGTAAGTATTAGGATAGCACTGGCATCAGCTTTATCAAACTTATCGTTCTGTTGTTGATAAGCCGCCAATTCAGCATCGCCGCTTCCGTTATGTGGACGAGTGGGTTCCTGGAATGATCCTTCAACCACTTCTAGGGCCGACGGTACGGTGCGTAATAAGCATATAGCTTTGTACTTCCATGTGTCCCAGTTTTTTCCATCTAGGAGGCCGATCTGAATCTTTCCTGTAATACTTTCCATTTTCGTAGTCTGGGCCCGTAACCTGATATCGTTTTGAAGATTTAACCGTTTCTATCTTCAAATCGCAGAGCACATGCAGTTACGAAATTATATACTGATAGACTTTTATATATATTAGTTCAATTTATTACTCAAATGTTTTTAGAATATTTTATTATATCGAAATCACAGTTTATATGACACTTTGTTTTACTTCACAAAAACCGCGCGAACTATATTGTTTTTTTTTTTTTTCACATGTCAGACACCTATTGTCACTGTATATATATATTTTTTTTTAAAGGAGTTTCTATTTCTATTAACTCCTAACAGTACTAAGTATAATTAGGCCAGAGCTCCATTGTTGACCACGGGCCAGGGTCACTGCTCCATTTCTTCTTCCTAGCCTTTATTCTTAAGATTATTTGGGGTCTACTACTAGTTCAACTGGCATCGGACCTCCGCAACCCTAAGGGAGAACTGAAATTCGATGGTTGAACTAGTTGTCAGTATATTTGAGGGCAATGACTTCCCAATAACGATTGCCATAGACGTTCATAACAACCGGGACCGACGGCTTAACCAAGGCACGGGCGTGAATCGCCGTCAACCTTCTATACTCCGGGCCGTTATTTTAACACTTTTCAGGCCACTGCTCCACATGCACATGAATTTCCCGCACGTGGACGTCCCACAGCGCATGTGCGATCAACCATGTATAACTGTCACTTTGACAGGATAAAAAGCAATTATATTTCAACTATACACAGCTATACACGATGATAAATTAAAACCTCCGTACAGAAAACAAACCAATCGATTGAAATAAATATGTAATCAATTATTAAGTTATTGCTTGTGCTGGTATTGTCTTGGTGTTGTGAAACCTGTTTCGTGGAAGGCGATAACGAATGGTGTCCGGTTGGAAACACATCGATGGCGCCCTTTTAATTTAGCGGAAATTGTGGTGACTGCTTAGATTTATTTTTGCTGATAATAAATTATTATTAGTGATGTGTGTTTTTTATTTGAAACTTTACTTAAAGCACAACTATCTGTAAGCAATAAATTAAAATGTTTTACGTTATTTAATTCGTATTTTGCCGTAAAGAGTAGACCATCTCCTTCCTCAAAAATCAAAGTAGGTATTTCCATGCCAAACTTCATTTAAATTCAGCGGTTTTGCCGTGAAAGCGTTGCCGAAACAGAAAGAGTTGCTCTCGAATTTATAAAATCGGTAATCTTTAACGCTAAACTTAGTAAAAGCAAGAAAGAACTTGACACTTAACATTTACAGAAATGTGAGTAAAAAGTCAAACACCGGGACCTGCGAAAAAGTTTATCCACCTAACGGAGGATGACAAGTGCCTAATTTTTTTGTTATGTTCAGGGATAAAAACGTACAGATTTCCAGTTACCTACACTCCACGGAAATCTCCATATTTATGAGTGTCTACAGAGTTCTAACTACTATGTGTTTCATTAACCAAGGATTGGCTTCAGATATATGCACTTACCACATCTAGACCGTTTTAAAGTTTGGCATGACTAGTTATGACCGGCACGGCTCCCGGGTTATTAATGAAATGAGACTCAGCGGCCTGTGCTGGCGGTCGACCATTCCGCCGTCATTCCCGCGCGTCCTAACCCGCTAGCACGCTGGCGGCAATAAGTAAATAATACTGTATTAGAATATTTATATATGTATTTAATATCTATATATCGCCGCTACTTAAACACTTACACTTACTTAAACAAAGGCAAATAAAAAACAAAATTTACTCATAATAGCCTACACATTTATTAACAACTAATATATTATGAACTACAGGGGGAACCATCTTTGCGCGCCATCTAATCTTATTACTTCTCCGTTCAACATTGGGTTTTCCACTATACTGGTTACTAAGTGAGCAAATTCTTCTGGTTTGCCGAGCCGTGAAGGAAATGGTGTCATTCGTTGTAGAAATTCAAGCATCTTCTGTGGGAGGTATTGGACTAGAGGAGTGTTGAATAAACCTGCAAACAAACATAACAACTATTCAAATTACGAATTTTTCGTAATACTCTGCGACAAGTTGAACTTCTTTGTCAGAAAACGATTGCAATTTGGCTGGCTATTAAAAATCTGTCAAATCGTTTTCAGTTATACATGTTGACTCCAGAATAAAATTTCAGTTCGGAAGGAAGAGGAAAATAAAAGTTATGATATTACTCAATTTAAACAGTAGATTAAGTAGTACAGTAGTTATAAGCCAGTTTCATAAACACTCTTTTGAAATTAATACAAGAGTGCAAAAATATGACTACAGAAATAAACATGTTGTTACTTCCACATATAACTAAACGAAAAACATACTACAGCGCCATCTATCGAAGAAACACCTAACTACAGAGCACTAATTCTGTATCTCGATTTGGAAATTCTCGTGCCCATTAGCATATATGCAACTTTCTAACGTCAGCCGGTGGGCTGCGGGCCACCCGCCAGGCTAGGTTGTTCGGAGGAATAAGTACTAGTTATAAATGTGTCTCACCTGGAGCAATGGTCATAACCCGGATGCCCTGTGATGATAAATCTCTCGCCAAGGGTAATGTCATACCAATTATAGCTGCAGTTGAAGCCGCATATGCCGCTTGCCCTATATCTCCTTCGTAAGCAATTGTTGCTGCTGTATTAACTATGACTCCTCTTTGACCATTCTTATCAGGTGCATTCTTGCCTATTAGACCAGCAGATAACCGTATGACATTGAATGTACCTACTGTGTTTATCTGAAAATTTAACTTAATATTAACTGCTTATTAATAACTGCCTTGTTGGTCTAGTGGTCAGCGTATGCGGCTGCTGATCCGACCCGGAAATCGAGCCCGAGACCTCTTCGGTCTCAGGTTCGATTACGGGGTCGGACCAAATGTTTGTGTGACCCACAAATATTTGTTTCGGAGTTTGGGTGTTTTTCTATGTATAATAAGTATGTATTTACAAAAAAAAGTGTGCTTATGTATTTATAGCAGTTTCCAGTACCCATAATACAAGCTCTGCTTAGTTTGGAACTAGATGGCATTGAGTGTAAGATGTCCGAAATATTTATTATTTATTTATATTTATAATATATCGGTGGCAAACGAGCATGCAGGTCTCTAGATTTACTACTACCCTCAACCTGTAACAACAACAACAACCTGTAAAAAGTGACAATGCATTGCCACTGAGATGAGAGTCATTTTTATGAAGACTTTTTTGGCTTGTAGTTCAACAAGTTCAAGGTGTTTCACAAAATGTGAACTGTGCTGAAATACCAAGCATGATTTAGGTTGAAGAAAACTCATAGTTTTGAGTGATATAACGAAGACAATGTAAGTCCCAGTGAATAGATGTCAAGTCAAGACAATTAGAAATATTCAGATAACTAATGATTTGACTCAAGAAAACTTCTATATACTGAAATTATGTACGTAAATCTTATATCGCCCAGTGAGGGTGCAACGGTGAATCTGAATTCAAAGTATGTAACATGTTTTATAATAGAAATAGCTTTTGCCTGTTAATTGAAATAGATGCAGCAGTTTTAAATATCAGGAGGGATGGATGGTGAAGTACATTATACTTTTAAGTTTAGTTGAAACTTTGTTTCATGCAATGTTCAAAGTATGTCTCCACTACTATAATTCACATTACGTCTAAAAGAAATTTAAAAAAAAAAAACTAAGCAACATTTTCCAAAATCAATCAGAGTGGTGAGCAATGGGAGAGACCTACGTCCAGCAGTGGACTGCGATCGGCTGATGATGATGATGAAGCAACATTTAAGCTTTAAAAATTAATTTTAGTAAACAAATCTTACATTTACAAGTTGAGTAAAATTATCCAGCTGACATGCCATATCTTTGTGGAAGTTGTATGTTTGGTATGCGGTGGACTGGCCTGCGCAATTCACTAATGTGTCCAGGCGACCATATTTTTCTGATACTATGCTTAGTGCTTTCTTGACATCTTCTTCTGATGTTACCTGTAAAATAGATTTACATTTATTATTTTTATTCATTTTACAGTCAGAAATATACCTCATGTTATAATTCACGAGCCTTTACACTAATTTCAGGATGAATGAACTTGACAGGAACCGGATGAGTGTGAAACCGGAGGCCCAATGAAGCAGAAACAACTCTTATGGACTGCCATAGTGTGGGTTACACTCACAATGAGGATGGTGACTACTTTTGGATTCTACTAACGCTTTTTATCAGGCAGAGTAGAGTCACATAGATAGGCTTAAAAGAATAAAAATAAAAGAGGCTAACTTTCATCATCATCATCATCAACAGCCTTTAACAGTCCACTGCTGGACATAGGCCTCTCCTTAGAAAGGAGGTTTTGGCCTACTATACCACGCTGGCCAGACGGGTTGGTTTCAAGTTTTCCTTCTCTTTGCATTGATGTTGTCTTGCATAGTTTATCCCTTAGTCGCCTTTTACGACACCCGCGGGATGAATAGGGGCGGTGACACTCTGTATTCTTAATCCGTCACCACACGGCTAACTTTACGAGTATGTAATGTTGATATATGAGTTGGTATAGTGTTTGTTTTAAGATATCATTCATTCATTGTGGGGATGTTGTCCTGCATATTGGTTCCCATAGTTGCCTCTTACGACATCAATGTAATGAATACCGGTGGTGACTTCTATTTAATTTCATTCCTAATACTATAGTGGAATTATATCACTAAACTTACACAACCGGTCGTCACAACAACATTATCGCCAAGCTCATTGGCAACTTTCTGAGCTCTTGTTCCTTGAATATCAAAAATTGCCACCTTCCCGCCATTTTTTACAAGTCTCTCTACTGTAGCTCTCCCAAGACCTGAAACTCCTCCTGTCACTAAGCTAACCATACCCTGAAAAGTTTTAGGTTATGTTTACAATTGGGATTAATGAATGAAAACACATTATTTCAGTTATAAAACATAAGTCTACCTTCAGCATTTTTAAAATGTATCAGTAATTAAGCTAAAACGGAATTATCATTAAAACTTTATAATAACTTTGGCAATAAATTCAGGTTTTTGTGTTTTGAGTTTCAACGTCAAAGTCGTGAAAGTCGTCAAACAAACGTCAAAAAAGTAAACTTCAAACTTCAACATCACCCTCGGCCCTCGACCCAGACAGAGAATTACTATAGACCTGACACGCCAACAAGCGTTGCCACGAGCGAGTGAGATAACGATACTATTTTCCAGTGTATTAGAGAAAAATAGAGATACGTATTATTTTATCTTAATACCTTATATATATTTTACCTTATCGCCGTATAGGCTTGTCACATAACTTATGTGACAAACAATGTTCATAGCGGGAATTATATCAGGAGTAAAAATAAGGCTTTTTGACTGAATTCCTGTTGTGATTTCAAGTGTATCTAATTATTTTTAACCCATATACTTTAAAAACTATGGTGCAGTGTTGTGTTGTCGGCTTGACTTCAAAAGTCGCAGTGAATGTAAATATGAAAATAACCCGTGAGAATTTTCACGTACAATGGTCCACGTAAAGGACTAAATGCGGAAACCACCCACATAACATAACATATTGGATATAACATAGCCCGTGAGAATAAAAAATAGCGTTTTATCGGCATGATATTATTTTTAATATTAACTACGATTAATTCCATCAATTGTTGTTTGTTAATATGCAGAAATAATTGAAAATAAGTGATAAAAACTAGTTTCTAAAGTGTAAAAATGTTGTAATTAACCGACCAAATTGCGTAGGTTGTCACAGCTATAGTTTGAACGACCATTAACGTGATAAGGTAATTTTGCAAGGTTACCAGCATTTTAGGGATAAGGTATCAGCCTTTTGAAGTTACCCCATGTGGTGAGGAAATTTAATTTGATTGTGTTTTATTGTCCTCGAGATGTGGCCATCGATGTGGCCATCGTTTTAATGCTTTAAAAACAAATGGCATTACTAATGCCGTTAAACGTTAAGCGATAACTCGAGTGTCGGTTTTTTGGACACATCAAAGGGTTTTAGCGCGTAGCTTAGCGCGCTAATTGATGTTGGCTACATTAACGCCGTCTCATTCTATCGGATGCGCTCGCATAGCAAGGACGAGTGCCCTTTGTTTTAGGCGGGAACTACAGTTAGGTACTAGAACAACAATGGAGTGGTTGAACGAAAAGGCGTTAGTTTTTAGAGCTATTGCAATAAGAGCCGTGTCTTTGGAATCGAAAGCAGCAATCGCATAAAAATCGCCGACGATGTATATGAATCATCCACTATCTTCTTTTTTTCCCTTTTTAAATTACATAAAATAATTTATGAGGCTCATTATCGCAACTAGTGTAGCTGTTTTGGCCACCTTGGGTGTGTTGTGTGTTATCGCGTTCATTGACGAGGAATTACGTCTTAACGGCATTGTAACCTTAATATAGCCAACGCGCATTTTAACGCGTTAACTAACGCGTAGTTCGCTATTAACATTAGCATTAACGATAACGCAGGTGGAGCAGTAGCATAATAAATCATAACTCATTTATTATACCTAAAATACAGGTTACCAGAAATAAACGGACGGAGGTTAGGAGAATAATGCAGTGTTTGCATTACCAGGCCAACATGGTATGGATCACCATGCTGCATTGCCTACCCTCACAATGACGATGGTGGCCCCTACTCCAGGATTCTACTCATGCTTTTCATCAGGTAGAGGAGAGTCACTTTGGTGAGCTTAAATATATAGAAAAACTTTAAATTAGTAAAGAGGTCTCGGGTTCGATTCCCGGGTCAGAGCAAATGTTTGTACGATCTGCAAATATTTGTTTCGGAGTTTGGGTGTTTTCTATGTATATTATGTATGTATGTACAAAAAAATCTATGTTTATGTATTTATCTAAATTGTCTAGTATCCATAGCACAAACTCTGCTTAGTTTGGAACTAGATAATGTTGTGAGTAATTTGTTCGAAATATTTATTATTTATTGTTTTGATAGAATGATGAACTTTTCTAGCTCTTTTACAATAATAATAATATTTACGAAAATTTCAGTCTCACCCTTGAATCGAACCCGAGACCTCTTGATCGGCAAACGAGCTTTCTACTTTTTGGTACTTTTACTTATCTGTCATAAGTCTCTGGAACGCTATTATAATACGACCAAGACTAAAATGTATTTACTTTTATTTATTGCGCATGTACATTGTACATTTTTAATTAGTAGAATTATAATGGCCGGTAGTGTTTGTTATTTTTATTACTCGGCTTGTTTTTATAAAATTTCCTAAGATCTGAGCTGATTTTATTGCGTATCTCTATTCTGAAAACTATAAATTACCATGGCTAAAGTGGAACAACCTATATTCATATTACCAAAGAAGCGAAATGGGAAAAAGCAGAATTCTATTGCCAGTCATGTAGATCATATAATAACTGTGCAGGTAAGAGTAGTACTAGCTAAAAACCATGTTAATACTGTATTTTGACTACACTACTCTATACAAAATAGCAACATTTGATACACGTTTAAGAGTTTAATTCATCAATATTTATTTATAAACATCGTTGTTGTTGCCAATTGTCTGTACCGAGTTCTTGTCATTCAGTAACCTAAACTCACTTTATCCAATAGCTAGTTCAATTCAAAGTATTTTTTCCAAACATACTTCTTCGTCTTCTTAGCCTTTATTCCCAAGATTATTCGGGGTCTGTTAGGGCACTGACTTCCCTATACAGATTTGTCAACCGGGACCAATGGTGTGAATTGGCTATTCGAAGCACTGGCTTGGACCACCCCCAAACTTTCATACCCCGGGCTGTTATAAAGAATTTCCAGTAAAAACCCAACAACACATTTGTGCCAAACCCAGGATTTGAATCCGAGACCTACTGACAGTTATTTGATGATCTATGGAGTAACTTAGTTATCATAATGCATAATAGTCCTACTATGTTTTTAGTTATTATTTAGGAGTAAATACACTATTATCAAAATTAGGCATCAACACAAGACAAAATAGAAAACACTTATTTCACATAGCCTATGAATCTTGCCAACTCTCAACCAAGAGGGACTCCTCTGCCTCGGGTTTGTATTGTGTTATAATTATTTTATAATTTGCAATATATTTAAAATTTTCGCAGGGGGCTGCAGATGAAGTGCAGTCTAAATACAAAAATGGGCTCTCTCCAGTTTCCGAGCATGTTGTGAATGGCATAATTCATTCAACCATGGAAGGTCTAAAATCTAATATGAAAATTAATTTACCAATAATAAATGATGTCTATGATGAAGATGCAAATGAAATCAGTGGAGAGTCAGAATCTCAAAATGGAGTTCATAAGAATGGCTATCAACCCCTTTCAACCATTAACAGTAGCCGAGAGATTATAGATCTTTCTCCCATTTATGAAAATTCATCAGATGCTTGTTCAAGCCATGGTGATTTACATGAAACTAATGAAAATGATATGCAGAAGAGCTGCAAAGTACTGAACATGGACCAAAATGAAAGCTCATCAGCTACTCCCAACAGTTTGTCTCAAACACAATCTGAGAACAGCTTTGAAATGGGCAACATGACAGATAGCCTGAAAAACAGTGCCAAAAAGAAAAAACGAGTTAATATTGTCTCTGGGATTCTGGAATCTGAAAACACTGATACTGAAATTACAGCTTTACGCGTTGAGTCTGAAGGATCTATATCCCCCGAATGTTCTCTGGCAGAAAGCTGCAAAGATGGATACTTGACAATGACAGGGACAATTAAAAGAGGCAAGAAGAAAGGGCAAAATGTTGATGTGAAGTTGAACATATCTAGAGAAGAGCTAGAGATAATTGAAGCAGCTATTGTTGCGGAAGAATTCAACAAAATGGACATATCAAAATGTTCTCTATACAATGGTCCTCACATATTTCTTTTTAGCCTTATTTGCATACCTTTTGTGACATGTATTTCTGCTATCTATTCATTCTATATAGGTACGTTGGCTTGGTATAATGTCTTCTCACACGTTACAGAGAATATAAGTTGCATTAAAAAAGTTGTGCTTTCTCCAATTGTCATTTTGTGTTATCCTTTTCTCATAGTCTTGTTCACTGTTGGCCTTGGACTATATGCTGGTATAGTCCAACTTACGTTCAGTGCTGCCAACTGGTGGAAAGATGTGTGTGACTTTGAGAAGGGATTTTACGGTTGGCTTTGTAATACTTTGGGTTTGTCCGAATGTAGCCCTTACGAAGTAGTAGTCCTGGTAGATGTAAAGCCTTGAATGCTTGTCAATAACATGGTACCACAACTATAATATTCACATTCTTAGCTTATTAATGAAGAGAGGAGATGACGCATTTTATATGTATTTGTGAATTAATTGTAGACAATGTTTTTAGTATTTATATAAGGTTATGGCAGACAAATGCCTTAATTTGTCTATTGACTCATTGTCTAGGATGTTAATTTTAGAAGGGTGTTACGAGGCCGACACTTTGTATTAATATTTATATGTTTATAACTTGCCCTTACTCGCATTAATAATTAAAAAGAGATGCATGATAATTAACAATGAGAGATTAGGCAACTGTTAGTAAGAAAAATGTCGTCAATATGTAAAGTGTAAGATTTTATCCTTATTTGGAATGTGAAATAAGAAGTGATATTTAATTAATGGAATGGGAACAAGAAGTGTTGGTATAGATTGTAGATCTCTTATTCACTAGATACATGATATATGTATCTATATATGTTGCTCAATATCTTCCAAAGTGTCATTCCATTTTATGCAATTATTTCTAGTCATAAAACCGTTTTGGTTTGCATCCTTTTATTTTAGTGTAAGAAATAGTTTTAGTATTATATTTGAAAAAATATTTTGACATATCTCCTAAGATTTGCAGGTGTTAGAATAATAAGACGGAACATTATTTAATATATTGTAATTCTGGAGCAGGCAGATGTAAGGATAAAGTGATTTGATCCCAAATCTTGTACTTCTACACTAAAATCATCAAGTACTGTTTCCATCTACGTAGCAATTACTTTTACCAATCACAATAATGTTCTCCAAATTAGTAGCTTCAAAGCACAATATGTACTCTACAATAGCTATCATGTAACATTTATCAGATGTGAGTTAGCACTGAAATCAATGTTTAGCAATTAATCAATATATATCTGTAGTATTGCTTTAGTGACATTGAATTGACTTTTTATGTTAATTTTTTAATGTATAATCAACAATGTATGTTATAAAGACTGATGTATTCTAGTCACTATTGTGGTATCCGTTTTCTACGCAATAAAATGTTTTACAAATTTCATTTTCATTTTTACTAAAACAATATCTACATAACGAAAGTAATACAGCTAGACCAAATTAACTAAAATTCATGATGTATCCTTAGGTCGACCTGGTGCCTCCTGTGTTGGATTTTTATCTTGTTTAAATTCAACGTCTATTCTTTCTTTCGCTCTGACGATTTTGGATTGCAAATAAAATGAACCTCCTTTAGATTTGTCGTTTGCGGCAAATAGGTGTTCATAATTTCTTTTAACTTTCTCCGGTTCTAATTTATCAATATTTAAAATTTGCATAGCCTCCTCTATGGTGAGGCCTGTAGATGCGTTCGCTGCAGCTCTTCTTGTACCTTCAGGCCCTCCCCCTGCTCTTTTTGCTGCCTCTTGAGAAGCAGCTATTTCTTGTTTCAAGGCCCGGGCGAATGCTCGACCTACCACTTGGGCGCCAAGGACTATGATCTGAGCGATGTATTTAGCCATATTTTCATAACTAAAACTGATAAATAACTTCTGACATAACGACAAAACTAATATGTAAAAATAATGTGTAATGTCACTTTAGTACTACAACTTTGAGGTTAAGAAGCGTTCAATTCAAAATATAATGAAGTGTCATCTCCGTATAAAACTGCGCAGCTTTTCTAGGTACTACCAAAACCTTCAAGAATTAAACAATAAACTAACATCGAATAGGGTTATATTTTATGGTTTATAAAATGTTATCTCATGTCTCAGGAACAGCGTAGAGTCACGCTGAATTCAGCACGAATGGCTGACCGGAACTGCACTACCCTCACACAGAAGACCATCCTAATAATTACTGCACTCTTGCTGCCGTATTTCGTTGGTGAGTGTGAGACCGGAGGTCCAATCATTCTGCAATATTCTACATCATGCAGACCGCCTTGTTGGTCTAGTGGTTAGCGTATGCGGCTACTGATGAAGAGGTCTCGGGCTCGATTCCCGGGTCGGACTAAATATTTGTGTGATCTACAAATATTTGTTTCGTAGTCTTGTTGTTTTCTAGTATAATATGTATGTATTTATCAGTTGTCTAGTACCCATAATACAATCCCGAAATTTGGGACTAGATGATGTTGTGTGTAAGAAATCCGAAATATTTATTTATTATTAACAACATTATTGCAGAAACACTCGACCAGGTCGCCATAGTGTGGGTCATGCTGAATTGCTGACCCTCAATATGCGGATGGTGAAGCCTACTTCTGGATTCTACTCATGCTTTACATCAGGCAGAGTAGAGTCACTTTGGTAGGCTTAAATATATGTTTAAAAAAGACATCAGCTGTAACCTACTTTAGAATTACATGGAATTTCCTTGATATGAATTATTTCTAGTATTATTTCTGTTTTTCATCCTTTTCTTACATATAGGTAATATTTTTCTTAAGAAGAAGCAGAGCCAAGTGGTGTGAAAGCGGGGTCTTTCTTAACTTCCAACCCTTGCAAGAAGTACGTACTTACTCGTAGTTGGTATAATTGGTACTTTTTCTAATTTAAATATTACTTGCTGAGTCCCGAGGTGTTACTCGCGGTTAACTTAGTAAAGCGCGATTACAACGCGGAGTTAAGCTATTTTAAAAAACATTAGCCTAACTTACTCCTTATCTCATTAGATAATTGCTATTGAAAATTCAGAATAATAAATATTTTGGACATCTAACACACAACATCATCTAGTCCCAAACTAAGCAGAGCTTTTGCTATGGGTAATACAACTACTGATAAAAATACATACATACTTTTTTTAAGCACCGTAATACTTTCAAATTATGCATTTGGGCGGTTTTCAAAATTTTGCTCAGGGCTATTTTGCCGTGTCCTACGAGTTTGACCATTGATTAAAAGACAAAAATGTAGGAAGTGAGTATCAAATTATTTTACGTTAGGGTAAAATGTTTAACTTACTGTAAAAAAAAAGATAAACATAAGACTTATACGGAGAACATATTTTAATATTTAATAAAATACCAAATATTATCCTACTTTTTTATGTGTCCTTCATCATTTCCTGGATTTTGATTACGTATTTTGGAGAATATATAAGTTGTATTTGGATATCTTTAGTATTACTCGAATGAAATAAGTCATTATATTTGTTTTTAAATAAAATATAATAAGGTTGTAGTATATTTTTCTAATATAAATACTTAAATTATCGGATTTAAAAAACTGGCCACAGCGGACAGTCCTGTACGTATCGGTATGATTTTATAAAGAATAACAATAATATTGTCTTTGGCTCTTAACTATTTTAAAGCAATGCCATATTGACGTTGTTTTCATCATTCCTTCGTTCTTTTCCTTTGAATTAAAACTGAAGAAATTCAATCGTCAACACTTGCGGTCCGTGACGTGCGTGACGGGTCTATTTTGTTTGTCCGGTACGAACATTGATTTTGAAACGTAAGACCCACAAATTTTATATACTACTCGTGTTAAATTATAAGTAAATATGTTGTAGATAATGAATGTGTACTAGTAAACTACTATAATCAACCTTTTTTATACCAAAAAAACATGTGATGACAAGTCCGCGTTATACGTAACGTCCAGGACGTGACGTGATTATGTGGACTAAAAACGTTACGTACTGGACTCGTAAAGATGCGTTCATACTGTCTTTTGCAATTTTTATATAAATTAAAAATATAATCCACCCAGAGAGGTAAACTCATTACCTTTATAGGATCTAGTCACCTCATGGTGAGCAGGTTTCCTTATTATGTTATAAATATCCTGTTTAGACTAGCGATAAAGAGGGTGAACCCTAACATTCCTCACATCCTCGGCACTTCCTTACAAATTAATTTATTCCTACTCAGGTAAATTATGCCGTTGACTGGTGCCGAGAGAGACAAAAACAACGGCGATATGGACAAAAACAAAGAAAATAAAGAAAAATACAACAAATATAAAAAGAAAGAAGTCAAAAGACTGAAGAACATAAACCCAAGGTAAGTGAACTAAATAAGGAAGAAAAGGAAAAAAGACGGAAAATTTGGAGATAACAAAAAAGGAATAAAAGGGAAAATAAAAAAGTAAATAATACTAAGCCAGCTGTTCCAGTGACAGTGCCAGAGATGCAAGATAATACAAAATTGAAGAAAAAACAGAGATTGAATTACCGAAATTATAAAAGATATCAAAGGACATTAAAAACTTGTGAAAGGTTAAAGAAAGTTATTAGTAGTTTAAGTAAAAATAGATTTCGCCTAGAGACTAAACACAAAAAGATGATTGAGCTATTGGAAAACGAAAAAGTTACTCTAAAAGAAGACCAAACAATCACGCAGAATTACCTACTTATTGGTTCCCTATTTTATTTTTGTTACTACTTATTTGACATTTTTTTGTATCTGTTGAATTTTTTTGTAAGTTAAGAAGTATTGTTACCTACATAATGTGAAAATGAAACTGAGATAGACTTGAAACCCCTAAGTTTTTTGTAAAATATATTTTTACTAAATAGTTAGATAAATGCTCAAATCAAAACAGTCTGTGATATTGACTAATTTTATAGAAATAAGTACGGTAAATGATGTGACTTAAATAATATGTCACATCACGACGTTTTTGAAATGTTGAATAATATTGTGTTGTTTCTAAAATAACTAGCAATTGTGCTCGTTGTAAACATAGCTTTAGAGTTCCTAAACGTAACGACTGTTGTCCACATACGTAACTGTCCTGTTTTGGCTGTTATAGTTTTTATTTTTTTATGAAAAAACCTTTGGGAGTTATGTTTTTGTTAATAAATATTAAATGACTTTTTGTTATTTATTGTATTTAAAAAAACTTACCTATAATGTTAGTCTTTCAGAATAGTTATTTATTCACAAAGTTTGATAGTCCAGAGTGCCATTTAGTTACGTACAAGACTTATTTTATATTTAAAACAGCACTAAGAGGCAAGATTCCACAAAGTGGTATTAAATTTTAGAAGATTTTTATGTTGTTGATTAATTATAAATAAAGCTGATTAACTTTGATATGACTGAGTTATTATATACTTTGAATGAAAATGTTACGTACAAGACCCCTGTATTGGCAACCCTCACTATAATAATACATTAAATAGAAATTATACTCATTTAACATTGTTTGATTATGGTTTTTCTTAAACCTTAGTTCATTGTAAATGTCTACATTTCATCGTTTATTTAAAATTTTGTTATGAAAATAAATGGACATCCTGTACGTAACGGAGCAAAATTTTGAAAAACGCCCATTTAATAAAAAACTATTAGGGCGTTTTTCAAAATTTTGCTCCGTTACGTACAGGATGTCCATTTATTTTCATAACAAAATTTTAAATAAACGATGAAATGTAGACATTTACAATGAACTAAGGTTTAAAAAAAACCATAATCAAACAATGTTAAATGAGTATAATTTCTATTTAATGTATTATTATAGTGAGGGTTGCCAATACAGGGGTCTTGTACGTAACATTTTCATTCAAAGTAAATAATAACTCAATCATATCAAAGTTAATCAGCTTTATTTATAATTAATCAACAACATAAAAATCTTCTAAAATTTAATACCACTTTGTGGAATCTTGCCTCTTAGTGCTGTTTTAAATATAAAATATGTCTTGTACGTAACTAAATGGCACTCTGGACTATCAAACTTTGTGAATAAATAACTATTCTGAAAGACTAACATTATAGGTAAGTTTTTTTAAATACAATAAATAACAAAAAGACATATAATATATATTAACAAAAACATAACTTCCAAAGGTTTTTTCATAAAAAAATAATAACTATAACAGCCAAAACAGGACAGTTACGTATGTAGACAACAGTCGTTACGTTTAGGAACTCTAAAGCTATGTTTACAACGAGCACAATTTCTAGTCATTTTAGAAACAATACAATATTATTCAACTAATAATCAAAAACGTCGTGATGTGACATATTATTTAAGTCACATCACTTACCGTACTTATTTCTATAAAATTAGTCAATATCACAGACTGTTTTGATTTGAGCATTTATCTAACTATTTAGTAAAAATATATTTTACAAAAAACTTAGGGTATTCAAGTCTATCTTAGTTTCATTTTCACATTATGTAGCTAACAATACTTCTTAACTTACAAAAAAATTCAACAGATACAAAAAAATGTCAAATAAGTAGTAACAAAAATAAAATAGGGAACCAATAAGTAGGTAATTCTGCGTGATTGTTTGGTCTTCTTTTAGAGTAACTTTTTCATTTTCCAATAGCTCAATCATCTTTTTGTGTTTAGTCTCTAGGCGAAATCTATTGTTACTTAAACTACTAATAACTTTCTTTAACCTTTCACAAGTTTTTAATGTCCTTTGATATCTTTTATAATTTCGGTAATTCAATCTCTGTTTTTTCTTCAATTTTGTATTATCTTGCATCTCTGGCACTGTCACTGGAACAGCTGGCTTAGTATTATTTACTTTTTTATTTTCCCTTTTATTCCTTTTTTGTTATCTCCAAATTTTCCGTCTTTTTTCCTTTTCTTCCTTATTTAGTTCACTTACCTTGGGTTTATGTTCTTCAGTCTTTCGACTTCTTTCTTTTTATATTTTTCTTCATTTTCTTTGTTTTTGTCCATATCGCCGTTGTTTTTGTCTCTCTCGGCACCAGTCAACGGCATAATTTACCTGAGTAGGAATAAATTAATTTGTAAGGAAGTGCCGAGGATGTGAGGAATGTTAGGGTTCACCCTCTTTATCGCTAGTCTAAATAGGATATTTATAACATAATAAGGAAACCTGCTCACCATGAGGTGACTAGATCCTATAAAGGTAATGAGTTTACCTCTCTGGGTGGATTATATTTTTAATTTATATAAAAATTGCACAAGACAGTATGAACGCATCTTTACGAGTCCAGTACGTAACGTTTTTAGTCCACATAATACATCACGTCACGTCCTGGACGTTACGTATAACGCGGACTTGTCATCACATGTTTTTTTGGTATAAAAAAAGTTGATTTTAGTAGTTTACTAGTACACATTCATTATCTACAACATATTTACTTATAATTTAACACGAGTAGTATATAAAATTTGTGGGTCTTACCTTTCAAAATCAATGTTCGTACCGGACAGCTTAAAAATAGTTATGAGCCAAAGACAATATTATTGTTATTCTTTATAAAATCATACCGATACGTACAGGACTGTCCGCTCTGGCCAGTTTTTTAAATCCGATAATTTCAGTATTTATATTAGAAAAATATACTACAACCTTATTATATTTTATTTAAAAACAAATATAATGAGTTATTTCTTTCGATTAATACTAAAGATATCCAAATATAGCTTATATATTCTCCAAAATACGTAATCAAAATCCAGGATATGATGAAGGACACATAAAAAAGTAGGATAATATTTGGTATTTTATTAAATATTAAAATATGTTTTCCGTTTAAGTCTTATGTTTATCTTTTCTTTTACAGTAAGTTAAACATTTTACCCTAACGTAAAATAATTTGATACTCACTTCCTACATTTTTGCCTTATAATCAATGGTCAAACTCGTAGGACACGGCAAAATAGCCCTGAGCAAAATTTTGAAAACCGCCCATTACCTAATTTGAAATTACAAACAGACACTTCAATTTTATGTAAATATATATATATATATATATTATAATGAAACATGGGTTATGATTATTTAAAACACAAATAATACTTTAAAATGTCTATGTATGTGTATAAATCCAGAATTAATGTCTAAATTAAATGAACAAACAAACAGATATTACAACTAAATTAAATAAAAATATTAGGTCTCAAACTAAGGAGTTACTTTAAAACTTCAACTGAACTACCATTTCGCGCGTTTTTTGACAGCTTAAAAGTTGTAACCTGTTTGTTTTTTTGTAACTATTTATAGTTGCTAAATAAGTTCTATTTCACGTGTTAAGCGCGTTGTATTGTTAAAAACCGTAGAAATTAATAAACTATGGTAAGTAATAACAAAATTGAGTTCATTTAGTCAGTTTTGTTTTCTTTGAAATTGAAACTTTTGATAACATCTTGCACATCTAGCGGTATTTTATTCGACAGCATAAAATCTTTTGAAACGCTAACCTAACCAAAGCTAGTAAACCTGGAAATTATAATATTTATAAGTTAATAGATGTTAATAATAAGTTGCATGTATTTTTACTACTTACTAAAAACTTAGTTTTAACCTGAAAACGTCTCCGTGAAAACACAGCAGACAGTGTTTGTGTCATCTTGCTCTTGCTGTGTGCCAATCTGAATCTTGAAACCATAAAAAGGATCTTTGTTCCTTTCAAAACCACTTATGATAAAATGGCAACCAGCCGAATATCAGCTATTTCTGCCAATGTCAATATAAATACATAAACATATTTTTTTTTTGTAAATATACATATTATACATAGAAAAACACCCTAACTCCGAAACAAATATTTGCTGATCACTCAAACATTTGGGCCGACCCGGGAATCGAACCCGAGACCTCTTGATCAGCAGCTGCATATGCTGACCACTAAACCAATAAGGCAGTCAACTGGAACAATAAAACAATATTTTATTGTTCCAGTTTAAATCAGTAATATAAAAATAAAAAATAACTCAAACCTCTTATTTAATTCTCCCTCAGAAAACTGACATAAGTTCTAACTGCCATATTCATAAACTTTACCTATATAACTTTAGGAAAACCTACAGCCTTAAAATGACACAGAGTTGCAGCTTAAAGTGATGGATGCAGAAATCAACATTAAGTTGTCCACTGGTCCTTACGAGTTCAAAGGTTTTCAATACTGTTAAACTATTACATAGTATTATAAACTAGATTCTTGTACATAGTAATATTGCCAATTTAACTCCTGAAGGTAATTTATCAAACCTTGTTACCTATCTATCTTGCATTCTCTATAAAATTAGGTACCTAAATGTATCTATTCAGACTTATGGCTCCTATGGCCTGTGACTCCTACTGAACAATGTTGACTACAGAGGCACAACTAGTTACATAAATCCAGCCTTTATATCTAATTAAGTTTCTAGTTAGAATTAAAATTAAATGACTTAATTCTAGTTAGAAAGTTAAAAAAATAATTTTAATTAGATTGGAGATAACATATAATTCCAATTGCACTATTACATTTGTTAAGTTGTTACAGTTGTTAAGTTACTACCTTTGATAGTTTTATGTGCAAAATGTAATTTTTTTTAAAGATTCATTGTGTTAATAGATTTTAGTGGCTTTCATATCCATCTTTTTTAAAGACATCTATTGCATTTAGGAAAATACATCTTGAGTTGCTACAAACATACATGAGACTGACACAATGAACACCTATACTCAGAACAACAATTTGTGGAGCATACAAGTAGGATTTGAACCCACAATACTTGGTGCAATAGAAACTGGTGTAACAACTGCTTAAACATTTCACACTCACTCATATCTACAGATTAAAATCTAATGAGCAGTTTAAAAGATGTAAGCAATTGATTGTGGCGTAAAATTGCGACAGATAGACAGTAGGAGCATTTTTATTATAATACTAGTTGACCCAGCGAACTTCGTACCGCCCAACTTTAAAATTCCAGAACTTGATCGCAGCGCCACCTACCGGGTCCAATTGCGAATCTAAACCATTCCCAGATCCCCTTGAACACACACAAAAAATTTCATCAAAATCGGTCCAGTCGTTTGAGAGAAGTTCAGTGACATACACACTCACAGAAGAATTATATATATAAAGATGATAACAAATATTAAGTAGCCTGTATTAATAAAATTTTATGAATGATTATAGAGTTCTCCAGCACCCGACACACCATCAGACCGAGATGGAGCTCGGTCACGTATGACTTCGCCCGCCCGAGACTACGAAATGTTTGAAGACGAAGGTGCCATTCTCGGTGAAAATCCTGAAGAAGAGGAAGATGATGGAGAAGAGCTGTTCAATGATAATATGGAGGCGTGAGTATATAATACAGTATAATTTTATACCCTCATGAACATTTAATATTTGTATTGGCAATGAGGACGGTGGCTACCACTTTTGGATTCTGCTTACGCTTTCATCAGGCTGAGCAGAGTCATTTGGAAAGCTTTAAAAAAAAATACAAATCGATTAATTACTTTCGCTTTTATAATATAACTAGCTGAGCCCCGCGGTGTTACCCGCATTTGTTGTCGTAACCGCTCTCAAGCTAACAACCTCACCTTCCTACTGTAGAATGAGTCAAAGAGTAAGTTGAAGGTGTTCATTTATGTCTCTAATGTAAATTAAATTTGTACATGTTCTTCAACAGGGATTACCGTCCAATGCCGGCATTGGATCGGTATGATGCTGAAGACCTGGACGACGAGAACTATGAGGCAATGTCAATCCAAGACCGTGTGGCAGCTGAACAAGAGTTACGGAGACGTGACAGAGAAGAAGGCAGGACGAGGAGAGATGATCGAGACTTGTTATATGGTATGATATACATATTTTAATGTAGATGATGATGATTAATGATATTTATTTTTTTAAGTAAATTTGTTTTGAGATTTTCAAGCATCGGACCTTATTTCTAGAAGACCCCGGCATTTTCTAAGACTCTAAAGAGAATGCCGTGCTGTAGATATAGCCTCAGAGGGTCGTCTTTTTTTATCATCATCGATACCACTTTTTCAGTCGACTGTAGGACATCACTCCTATTGTACGATGCTCAACGATTATTTTTTCACTCGTATCCAGGTCCTGCTAGCCCGCTCATCTAAACAACAACAACAGCCTTCTCAAAAAGACTCTGGGAGTGGCAAAATAAAATTAATTTAGTAGTGAAATTTAAAATGAATTCCTCGATGGCGCAGTAGCGTAGGGACGACTCGGGTTCGATTCGGCGAATATTTGTTGAAGAGTTAGTGTTATCTGTGTATACAGTGGGCTGGCCATATTAGCCGCAGAACTGATGACCGTTGGGGTAGAAGAGTTCTGGAGTGGAGACCGCGTCTCGGCAAACGTAGTATAGGACGCCCTCAGGCGAGGTGGAGTGACGACCTGCGTGAGATGGCTGGCAGGAGCTGGATGCGAGAAGCCCAAAATCGATCAAAGTGGTGTGCAATGGGAGAGGTCTATGTCCAGCAGTGGACTGAGATGGGCTGATGATGATGACGATTCGTTTAAACGGTTTTACTGAATATCAGTTTTTCTACGGATCGACTGACATCAGACATCCACAACCATAAGGGAGAACTGAAATTCGAAGGTTGAACTAGTTGTCAGTAAACTTGAGGACACTGACTTCCCAATAACGATTGCCATAGATGTTCATGACAACCGGGACTGACGGCTTTTCGTGCTCTTCGAGGCACGGGCGTGAATCACCGCCAAACTAGCAAACTTCAGGCTGCTATTAGGAATTTCTTAAGAAAAACCCAAAAGCTGGCCCGACCAGGGATTTGAACCCGAGACCTCTTGAATAGCAGTCGCATACGCTATCCACTAGACCAACGAGGCAGTTCAACGTTCAGTTATACGTACATAGTTAAATATCTATAAATGTTATCCAACAGATGAATCTGATGAAGAAAGTACAGGCGCCCCTCGAGCCAAGCGACGCCGCGCGGCAGAGAAAGCGGCCATGGGCTCTGATGAACAGGTGGAGGAAGGTATCGAGAGCATTGAGAACTTAGAAGACACTAAAGGATACACCACCAAGGAATGGGTGTCCATGTTGGGACCTAGGACTGAGATTGCAAATAGGTTTGTAGTGTTGTCATTACTTTTATTATTTTTTTAAAAATATAGCTATGTCATTAAGAATATGTCCTGTGTCGCGGTTATTTTCAAAACATTCGTGTAACACAGAGAAGAAAGGTACAGAACAATTTGTGAATCATACAGATTATTGTCCTATGTAGGGATAGAACATACAACACCCAGGACGGTAGAAAGAGGCATGGTGACCACTTAAACCACTACACCATCCATGCATTCAGTGTAGCATCATCATGATCCTGTCTTTTGTTTGGGGTCAGCACTATTTATATTGCTATTGTCCTCAATTACTTATCAGTTCCTACTTCCTTCTAGTCATATATTCCAATTCTCATGCACAATTAATATTAATTTATCAACTGACTATTTATTTTTTGACTGCCTCGTTGGTCTAGTGGTTAGCGTATGCGGCTGCTGATCAAGAGGTCTCTGGTTCGTAGCCCGGGTCGGACTAAATATTTATATGATTCACAAATATTTTGTCGGAAGCTTAGTGTTTTCTATGTTTAATATGTATGTATTAACAAAAAAAAAGTATTTTTATGTATTTATATTAAGTTGTCCATTACCTATAATACAAGCTCTGCTTAGTTTGGGGGCTACATGATGTTGTGTGTAAGATGTTCGAAATATTTATTATTTTATCTGTCCAACAGATTCAAGAACTTCCTCCGTACATTTACAAATAGCAAAGGCCAGTTCGTATACAAGGAGCGTATCCGTCGCATGTGCGAGCACAACCAAGCTTCCTTCCACGTGGAGTTCGACGTACTGGCGCGACGGGAACAAGTCCTCGCCTACTTCCTACCTGAAGCACCTTTCCAAATGTTGCAGATATTTGATGAGGTTTGTTATAATTTGAACTGTATGTTGAAAGAAAACAAAAATTATGGCAAATTCTATTTAATAGGTACTAAAAATAAACAAAAAAGTTTGTATTGCTGAAATTACACTCTTTTAAGTTACTTTAACAAACATTTGTTTATTATGTACTAGCTTTCGCCCGCGGCTCCTCACGCGTGTATTTTTATTATTGCAGTAAAACGTAGCCCATGTAGATATCGTTGAAGTAGGTAGATTGAGATTTTTTGACAATCTTTATATTTTATTTTTCGTATTTTTTTTTTCATAAAAGGTATCCTATGTTAATTCTAATACCTCCAAAATTATGTGTACAAAGTTTCATGATGATCGGTTGAGTAGTTTTAGCGTGAAAGCGTAAGAAACAAACTTACATTCACATTTATAATATTAAGTAGGATTAGAATACGAATATCTGGTGGAGGTCCTTGGACCTCTGGATGGTGTTGAACAGTAGATCACTGCACACTAAGAAGGTGAAATCTAATATATAAAATTCTGTCACGGTGTTTGTAATTAAGCTCGATTCTCATGAAATTTTGTGTGCATATCGGTTAGGTCTGTGAATCGGCCAACATCTATTTTTCATACCCCTAAAACGCGAGCAGAGCCACGGGCATCAGATAGTATCGTTATGCGAAAGAAATAGTCAATCTTTGCTTTACTACAATATCATCAGAGAACTTGAAATTGGGAATGCCAAGACATACCACTAGATTCCTCGACCGGCTTTTTTCTGTCCAATCAGTTCGATTGTGGAACGCCTTACTTGCGCAGACATTAGCTACCTTCAAGAGACTGGTAAAGAAATATTACTTGGGAGACTATAAGGACATATAGTTTTTTTATAGAATACCTGTTTATTACACTTATTTATTCTTATCTCTATGTATTATATTTATTATTACCTAATTACTCTAAATTCACTTAAGTTTTAAATTTTTGAATACACTGGGAACTACCATATACTTTCCATGTCTTTATTTCCATCCCATGGTTGCCTGGAAGAGATTGCCTTCGAGCGATAAGACCGCCACTTGTACCTCCTAGTATAAGTTACCGTTGTATGTTGTTATTCTGGTGTACAATAAAGAGATATATTATTATTATAAATTACTACATTCCAGGTCGCGAAAGACATAGTTCTCCAAATCTTCCCAAGTTACGAGCGAGTAACTTCAGAAATCCACGTTCGCATTTCTGACCTACCCTTGATAGAAGAATTAAGAACATTCCGGAAACTCCACTTGAACCAGCTAGTAAGGACCGTTGGGGTCATAACAGCCACGACTGGGGTCTTACCCCAGTTGTCTGTGGTCAAATACGACTGTAACCGGTGTGGGTACATCCTAGGACCGTTTGTTCAGTCCCAGAATGCTGAGGTCAAACCTGGAAGCTGTCCGGAGTGTCAAAGTGCTGGACCTTTTATGGTAAGTGTTGTGAGATTTAAATAATAATTGCCTTGTGTTGTGTCACAATTTTTAGGAAATAATCAGATATAAACCAGCATGTTGTAGTCTACTGCTGAAAAAAACCTAGCTTATAGCACGCCACTCTTATCGATTTTAATGAATTAAATAAGTACTCTTATCGTCGCGTCGTACATTTTAAAGTTTCCTTACTTACAGACAATTTAATTGTCTGATTTGAAAAAGATCGTATTATTTATTCTACATTACAGTATGAGAATAAAGTGAAATAAATCCTTCTTTTGGGTCGTTGGTCTAGCGGATAGCGTGTGAAACATCCCGATTAAGAGGTCTCGGGTTCGATTCCCAAAATAAATTGGGCCAAAAAAAGTATTATTGAGTTTTTCTGATTATGGAAATAATTAATAATAATCTAGTGTGGCTGTTGGGACCTTGACCCCTGTATCTTGGAAAGCACGAAAAGCCTAATCACTCCCCGAAATGATCGTTGCAGTGGTAGTGTATGTGACTGCTGTGTTTGAGGCCTCGGGTTCAAATCCTGAGTTGGACCAAATGTTTGTGTGATCCACAAATATTTTTTTCGGTGTTTGGTAAAGTACATAAGTATTCTCAGTCAATCTAGCTTTTATAGTACAATAGCTGCTTAGTTTGAAGCTAGGTTAATGAGCGTTGTGTGTCTGAAATTATTTATTTACTATTATTATTACTTTTTGCAGGTGAACATGGAACAAACAGTATATCGCAACTATCAAAAGGTTACAATCCAAGAGTCTCCCGGACGCATTCCAGCAGGGCGCATCCCTCGCTCCAAAGAATGCATACTGTTAGCTGATCTTTGTGATAGGTGTAAGCCTGGAGACGAGGTAGACTTGACTGGAATCTACACCAATAACTATGACGGCTCATTGAACACAGAACAGGTAAAGTTTTATATATAAACTTGCTTGAATTTTGAATTGTTTTGACTACAACAGAATCTTGTATATGTAACAAAACAATGATCGTAACTAGTCTAGTGGTTAGCGTATGCGACTGCTAATCAAGAGGACTCGGGTTCCAATCCCGGATTGGGCCAAAAAGTGTTTTTAAGTTTTTCTTAGGAAATTACTAATAGCAGCCCAGAGTTTGAAAGTTTGGCGGTGATACACGCCCGTGCCTCAGAGAGCACGTAATGCCGTCGGTCCCGGTTGTCATGAGCATCTATGGCAACCGTTATTGGGAAGTTAGTGGCCTCGAATTTACTGATATTGGGAATATGGCTAGGAAGAATATGTTCAAAAGTTGAAAAGTCACAACTTTTAAACGCAGATAGATCTAAAAGAGTTTGGATTATCATGTACTTGAAAAAATATTATGTGAACAGCTTACTATTTAACTGATACCAAAAAAATGAGGTTCTATGTTGTATGTATTTTTTTGTCATCTAAATGTGTTTAAGATACCAAATGACTAACAAGGTTTGAAATCTATGATTTCGCAGGCAACATCGCTGGCCTCAGCTAATTAACAATAAAATATATACTAATAATTTCATAAACATTTTTTTCCACCAGGGTTTCCCTGTATTTGCTACAGTAATCATCGCTAACTACATCGTCGTGAAAGATTGCAAACATATAGTTGAGTCGCTAACAGATGAAGACATTGCATCTATTGTGAAGCTGTCAAAGGACCCCAGGATCGGGGAGAGGATCGTACAGAGTATAGCTCCATCTATATACGGACATGATTATATTAAGAGAGGGTTGGCTTTAGCTCTGTTCGGTGGAGAATCTAAGAATCCAGGTTAGTTAAATGTATTCTATTTGTTCCTTACTGATATTGGTCTATGAATACCTATGGAATTCTTTGATATCTTAGTAAAATAAGCGTTATGTCTTTAGTTCACGTATGAACGGCTGGACCAACTTAATTATCGCACAGTAACAAATACAACAAGGAAGAATGATCAATTTTGGTCTAGTTGTGTCACACGCGTGTTGGGTATTCGTTTATATAGTTCAGTAATAAATGTGTGGCGACTTCCACATACAGCGCGACGAAAACATACGACAGCGCCATCTAGCGAATAAACACGGAACTATTAAGAAAACATGAAATGAACTATACGTAGTAACTACTAATCCTGAATCGCGAAAGTGTCATTCTCGCGCCGATTGGCATATACAACATCCCAACATACAGTTGGGCAGTGGCCCGCCAGGCACCTCGCCTGGTCGGAGGATCCTCCCTTTGTGTCGGAGGCCCGTTCCTCAACAATTGTGTTAAAGAACATTAAACAGTTAATGCTGACAGAGTTATAGTTTTGAAATACCTTGAATTGAAAGTAAATTCTTTATTTCAATTCAAGGTATCATAAGACAAAATAAATAATATTACTATTTCGTCTTCCTTAGTCTTTATTTCCAAGATTATTTAGTCGGCTTCTAGTCAACCGGTTATATTTCAACTTCTTAGTAGATATTAGAAGTTGCCAAAAAACTGTTTTTAATATAAAAATGTATTTTTTATCGTTACAGGTGAAAAACACAAAGTTCGTGGTGACATAAATGTACTCATTTGTGGTGACCCTGGAACAGCCAAGTCACAGTTCCTCAAATATACAGAGAAGGTATAGTATTTTTTATATTTAAACTTATGAACGTCGCCTCACGCGTTCTTCCATTAAAATCATTTTCTACTTTTTAATTTAAAAGCGTGTATGTTTAGTTTTTTAACACTATTATTTTTTAATATGCTAATCGACTTATTCAGTACAGAGCCAATGTTGCCAGTGTCGTATGTTGTTTTATTGTCTTCGTCTTCTTGGATGAGATGACAATCATTCGAATAATATGTGCTATACCTTCCAATGTCAAGTATTTAGAGTTTTAAATTTAAATCTTCAAGTCGTCATGATGAAATTAATGCTAAAAAATATGGATGAGATGAAACATGGACTCCCGCCAATCTCGGCGTTGGCGAGAATCAAACCTGTCTTCTTGTTTGCACCCTATATATCTCGACTTACCACCACCTCTGCGTAAAAGCATGTCCCAAATAACTTTGAAAAATCATGTACGTACTAAATTTCTTACTCAACAGAAATTACTGTAGCAGTACTGTGTGTCCTTCGCGCCCGTCTTTGTATTGTTAAACATTGTGTATGTGTGTAAATGTCCGGCTGTCGTTTATTCTCTTGTTTTTTTTTGTATTTTTATTTTCTTTAAAAATTGGGTAGTTCATTTTTTTTTGTGTTGTGATGAGTGTACTTAGATTGCGTTACTTATTTATATTTTCGGTTTTGATTAATTTACTTAAATTTTATGTTTAAATGTTAAAATATCAATGTGTTGCGTTTTATCTTGTGTGTTTCCTTATTTTGCAACTGTTAGCGCAAATGTCAGGGCCCAGCTGAAAATCAGTGCTGTGCTCTAGTACAGCGTAAACTGAGCTGGTAGCCTTTACTACACAATGTAACGTATTATTTCCTAAACGATTGTATCTTGTATGTATATTTTATTTTGTAGTAAAAAATAAATGGTTTAAAATTATTATTTTTAATATGTAATTTGTGCACAGATCGCACCCCGCGCAATCTTCACCACTGGTCAAGGTGCGAGTGCTGTCGGTCTCACAGCATATGTGCGAAAGAATCCCACTACAAGGTAAACCAATTCTTATTAAAAATTAACTTTCTCATTTTACCTGGATTAATAGAACCTATATTGACCTTATGGACTGACGACCGATCTTGACTGCCTTGTTGGTCTAGTGGTCAGCTTATGCGGCTGCTGAACCAAGTGGTCTTGGGTGCGATTCCCGGGTCGGACCAAATGTTTGTGTGATCCGCAAATATTTGTTTCGGAGTTTGGGTGTTTTCCGATGTAAAATTTGTATGTATATACAAAAAAAAAAGTATGTTTATGTATTTATATCAGTTGTCTAGTACCCATAATACAAACTCTGCTTAGTTTGGGACTAGATGGCGTTGTGTGTAAGATGTTGGAAATATTTATTTATGGTAAGTTTTTGGAGGTTTAAATAATAACTACAACTTTGGTTAACCTTATTATAAATTAGGGAAACATATAAAAATATGTTTTTAGTCTTTTACTTAAACTAAATAATAACCATAAAATTATGTTAAAATATTCACAATATGTGATTTACTATCTAGTAAATCTTACTAATATTTATAAATGCGAAAGTTTGTTAGAATGGATGTTTTAATATTTGTTACTCTTTTACAGAATAACTAATACTGCTTAGGTTCTTAGGGTCTATTAGGTAGTAGAGCCACTCTATTTCATCACGAATGTGCCAGCTCGACCGGGGCAGTACTACCCTCACACAGAAGACCATCCTAATACTGACAGCACTCTTGCCGTCGTATTTCGTTGATGAATGGGAGACTAGAAACCCAATAATTGCAGGATGCAGAATTATCTAACCAGGCCGCCATGGTATGGGTCACCATGCTACATTGCCTACCCTCACAATGAGCATGGTGGCCCCTACTCCTAGTTTCTGTTCATGCTTTCCATCAGGCAGAGTAGACTCACTTTGGTAGGCTTAAATATTAAAATAAAATAGAAAACTACTGAACGGATTTAGATGAAACTTTACAAGAACATATTTTATACATTATAATAACACATACATAGCCTATTAACAGCGATAACATAATTTCACGCCTAACTTGGTACTTTTACAAAAGTGTACATACAGAGGTACGTTATTTGGAAACGAATGTTACATCGTGGTAACAGTATCCATGTGTACATATTCTCACATACAAACATAATATTATAATCTGGTCCAATTAGAAGACCAATCATCATCATCATCATCAGCCTATCGCAATCCACTGCCGAACATAGGCCTCTCCTATTGAACACCACCTTCTCATTGCTTCTGGCATTCAGCTCAACATTACCATTATTTGTTAACAGAGACTGGACCCTAGAAGCCGGAGCGTTGGTCCTAGCTGACCGCGGCGTGTGTCTCATCGACGAGTTCGACAAGATGAACGACCAGGACCGGACCTCCATCCACGAGGCCATGGAACAGCAGTCCATATCCATCTCTAAAGCTGGTATTGTCACTTCACTACATGCGAGGTACGTCATATATATTTTTAACTAACTAACTACCGTGGTGTTAGTAGCGGTTAGTGTTGTAAATCGCGAGCAACGCCGCGGAGCGATGCTAGTCTTAAGAAAATAGTCTGTTATTTTTTTAATTTATTTGTATAGATAAATTATATTTATTTATATATTTCAAATATTTATATATTAATAATATAAGACCAGAGTTCATTTCTTATAACGTTTGTATTCTCTCGTATTATTTTCTCAACTGAACATCGAAGCATTTCATTCCTAAATTGTTCCCAACACTTTCTCAACTGAACATCAAGGCATTTCATTCCTAAATTGTTCCCAACACTTTCTCAACTGAAAATCAAGGCGTTTCATTCCTAAATTGTTCCCAACACTTTCTCAACTGAACATCAAGGCATTTCATTCCTAAATTGTTCCCAACACTTTCTCAACTGAACATCAAGGCATTTCATTCCTAAATTGTTCCCAACACTTTCTCAACTGAACATCAAGGCATTTCATTCCTAAATTTTTCCCACCACTTTCTCAACTGAACATCAAGGCATTTCATTCCTAAATTGTTCCTAACACTTTCTCAACTGAACATCAAGGCATTTCATTCCTAAATTGTTCCCAACACTTTCTCAACTGAACATCAAGGCATTTCATTCCTAAATTGTTCCCAACACTTTCTCAACTGAACATCAAGGCATTTCATTCCTAAATTGTTCCCAACACTTTCTCAACTGAACATCAAGGCATTTCATTCCTAAATTTTTCCCACCACTTTCTCAACTGAACATCAAGGCATTTCATTCCTAAATTGTTCCTAACACTTTCTCAACTGAACATCAAGGCATTTCATTCCTAAATTGTTCCCAACACTTTCTCAACTGAACATCAAGGCATTTCATTCCTAAATTGTTCCCAACACTTTCTCAACTGAACATCAAGGCATTTCATTCCTAAATTGTTCCCAACACTTTCTCAACTGAACATCAAGGCATTTCATTCCTAAATTTTTCCCACCACTTTCTCAACTGAACATCAAGGCATTTCATTCCTAAATTGTTCCTAACACTTTCTCAACTGAACATCAAGGAATTTCATTCCTAAATTGTTCCCAACACTTTCTCAACTGAACATCAAGGCATTTCATTCCTAAATTGTTCCCAACACTTTCTCAACTGAACATCAAGGCATTTCATTCCTAAATTGTTCCCAACACTTTCTCAACTGAACATCAAGGCATTTCATTCCTAAATTTTTCCCACCACTTTCTCAACTGAACATCAAGGCATTTCATTCCTAAATTGTTCCCAACACTTTCTCAACTGAACATCAAGGCATTTCATTCCTAAATTTTTCCCACCACTTTCTCAACTGAACATCAAGGCATTTCATTCCTAAATTGTTCCTAACACTTTCTCAACTGAACATCAAGGCATTTCATTCCTAAATTGTTCCCAACACTTTCTCAACTGAACATCAAGGCATTTCATTCCTAAATTGTTCCCAACAGAGACAGATAAATCTAGGGCAAACACCAAATAAACAAAACGAACATTTGAAAGTATTTGTACAAAATTGTCTCAAGAATCAAAGGGTGAACAACTCTTGATTCTTGAGGAAAAATAGCAATTGTGAACAATACCACTTTTAATAATGTACTCTGTGTTTGTCTATTTGTCACGGTCTCACGGCTAATCCGCATCAATGATATTTGACATGGCTTTATTTTAATTCTTGAGGAAGGATGGGAAATGTCACAGACCAGTTAATTTAAAAACAGCTTTCATTTCATTACTTAAAAAATATATGTGGATGGGTGTGGGTATCGTGTCCCTCCTACACAAAGGGAGGATCCTCCGACCAGGCGAGGTGATCGTGCCTGGCTAGCCCCGGCCCCACGGTTGACGTTGTATATAATCGTTGTTGTTGCTAATCGGCGCGAAAATTTCTCTATCGCGATTCAGGATATGAATTACTCCGTATAATTCATTCCGCGTTTAATCGTGGTTCAGTGTTTCTTCGGTAGATGGCGTTGTTGTATGTGTATAATTATATATTTTTGTACAGGTGTTCAATAATCGCTGCAGCCAATCCCATCGGAGGTCGGTACGACGCTTCGCTCACGTTCACTGAGAACGTGAACCTATCAGAGCCTATACTGTCTCGGTTCGATGTTCTCTGTGTGGTCAGGGACGAAGCAGACCCTATGCAGGACGCACATTTGGCCAAGTAATTACAAATTCATATTAATATTTTAGAGTATTATAAGGTAGTAGAGCTACTGCTTCGTTGATCTAGTCTAGTGGAAAGCGTATGCGACTGCTAATCAAGAGGTCTCTTGTTCAAATCCCGGGTCGGGCCAAAAAATGTTTTTGGGTTTTTCTTAGGAAACTCCTAATAGCCGCCATGAGTTTGGAAAATTGGCGGTGATTCACGCCCGTGCCTCTGAGAGCACGTTAAGCCGTCGGTCCCGGTTGTCATAAACATCTATGGCAATCGTTATTGGGAAGTCAGTGCCCTCAAATTTACTGACAACTAGTTCAAACTTCGAATTTCAGTTCTCCCTTAGGGTTGCGGAGGTCCGATGCCAGTCGCTCCGTGGAAAATCTAATATTCTGATAAAACCGGTTGAACTAGTAGCTGACCCCAAATAATATTGGGAATAAGGCTAGGAAGATGATGACAAGGTAGTAGAGCTACCCACCCGGTCGACTACCCCCTCACAGAAGACCGAACTCCAATAACAGCACTAGTGCTGTAGTGTTTCGTTGGTGAGTGTTAGACCGCAGGACCAATTATGCAAAAGCATCTCAATAAGCCGCCTTAGTGTGGGTCACCATGTTTCATTATCTGTGTAGACGTGTAGTATTTTTGTGCTTGTTCTTGTTCCCAAAGTACACATCCATACGTCGCTGGTACAGATCCGGCTCGAAGGACCATATGTAGACGTGTAGTATTTTTGTGCTTGTTCTTGTGACTTGGATAAAATAAAACAGTTAAGCAAGTTGAGTCCATAAAGATTTCTATATCTCTTGTTAATCTATGGTATTATAGACCACGCTAGATATATAAACCCGGAAATATCTATGGATCTTTGTTGGGTTGCCAACAATCTGGATTCTACTTATGCTTTCCATCAGGCAGAAAAGTGTCTCTTATCCAAGCTCAATGTAGCTACGAGACCGTTTGCAAAGGCAAGCTAATCACGGCGATATTATCGTCATGCTACATATTTGTACCAAGAATTTGTAACAAATTGCTACCGGATAGATGTCCACTTGTGTTTCCACTGTTCTACTCTGCCTGATGGAAAGCAATTAGTAAAATCCAGGAGTATGGGTCACCACCCTCATTGTCAGGGTACGTAATGCAGCATGGTGACATACTGTGGCGGCCTGGTCAGATGTTTCTGTATCATTCTTTTTTTTTTAATATATTTAGCCATCCAAAGTGACTTTACCCTGCCTGATGGAAGGCATGAGCAGAATCCAAGAGTGGGGGCTAGCACATTTGCTGCTACTGCAGGCAATAATGTATGGCGGCCCACACTATGGCGGCTTAGTGAGATGCTTTTTCACGCCCCGTTTAAAGGACCCGGGATACTAGTGGGAAGGAAGGAATAGGAGCTGGTAGTGAGTTCCAGTCTTTGACTGCTCGGCATAGGAAAGAAGAGCCGAACCGTTTTGTTCTCCCGAAATTCGACAATAGGAATGCTGTCGAGCCGACCCATTCTTGCTGAAATCAGCGTGGCTCTACTACCTACATGACTACACCTATACATACACATATTCAATGTACCTGTATGTCGGGCGACACTGTACAAAACTATTTCAAAAATAAATATAAAGCCATCTCCCAGATAACAAACCTCTAAAATTTGTCCTAGGTTCGTGGTAAGCTCACACATCCGTCACCACCCCACCCAGCGCGGGAACACGACAGAAGACAACAACGGACCAGACCCTGAGTTCGTACTGCCACAAGATCTGCTCAAGAAATATATTGTCTATTCTAGAGAGAATGTTCATCCTAAACTACAGGTGTGTATAATTAAAGTCTCGGCAAACGTAGTGTAGGACGCCTAAGACTTTGGTACCTTTGGTGGCAGATTGATAACTGCGGTAGGTTTTAAGGTAATAGTAATAGGTTGCAATGGTAAATATGCAATCAATCGGGCTACCACGCCGGAATTAAGGGGGAAAAAGGATTTGAAAAGGGAGAAAAACATGGCGCCGGTTTGGGGAGGTCTTGAATTAACATAATCTCCCAAAGCTAGCTCTATTTTTTTTGTGGAAACACCACATACTTCAGGCTAGAGTAGATGATAAAGTATAATACTGTACAGGGAAATAGTTTATACCAGGACAAACCCTGAAGAGGCATAGCACTGGTTCGAGGAGGACCTGAAGGAAAATTCATTATTCCTGTTAATACTATATACTATATTTTACCAATAATATTGTAGTATTCCTAAACCATAAGAAGTTGTTAAACCAGTCAAGATGGTGTCCATAATTTACCGTAGTTTTGCTTATCATTAAGTTAAAGAATTCTATTATTTTTTACAGAATATGGATCAAGATAAAGTTGCAAAAATGTACAGCCAGCTGCGACAAGAATCACTCGCTACGGGCAGCTTGCCCATAACTGTTAGACATATTGAATCTGGTGAGTATTTTATTTTCTTTTTCAGGAATATTCGTGATATACTACACTACATCAACACAACATTTCTTTTATTTTTAAGCTATTGCGTAGGTTATATCGCGGGCTTTGAGCGCGGCGACCAAATCAAGAAATTCCGTAACGAAAAAACGTACGGATATCGTAGGCACAAAACATAGCGTCCGCGTCCTCCAGTACCGTCTAATTGAATCTTAGTGTTTTTATTCCATAGATATGCTCATATTACTATGATAGAATATTATACTGTTTGGAAATAATAGTGTTAGAGTGTATGTTGGTAAAAAGACAGTGTATATTGTTTTGTAACTTGAATTAATATAAAAGATAAAAAATACTCCATAAATAAAAAAATAAAAAATTATAATTGCAAAAGTTGATAAAAATGCTATGCAATAGCTTTACCGCGGCAGTCCCCGAATGCCACACGACTTTTATTTATTATCCGGCTATTTGTTCTAACTTATCTCTGGAATGGCTGTACTGATTTTGATGGCAGATATCTTATGTAATAAGGTACTCCTTCCTCCTAGCTTACTAGCTTCACAAAAAAAATACTTCAGTATAAAATTAAAGCCACAGAAAACAATATCCGTTTTAGAATCAACAATACCTCGGGACGCAACTTCAAAACTCATATAAAAATATATAAAAAAATATACAGGGTTACAGGAAAAGTCGTGCTAGATCCGTTAAGGGCGTGGAGTACCCATCATTTCTGACTTATTTCACTATGAAACACCCTACCCTAAACTTAACCCTTTTCGAGATATTCGACTTTTAATTTTTTTATTGAAAATTGCCGATTTTTAGGCTACTACATTTATTTTTGTTTATTTTGTGTATCTTATTATTATTATTATTGCATTTTTACATGTGTAGTTAGATGCTTTAGGACGTCGATCATTAAAATAGTGCATAAGTTAATTGAATAGACCGTAGTAGACAAGTGAAAGTAAAGAAAAGCAATTTTCAATAAAAAAAATTAAAAGGGTTAAGTTTAGGGTAGGGTGTTTCATAGTGAAATAAGTCAGAAATGATGGGTACTCTACGCCCTTAACGGATCTAGCACGACTTTTCCTGTAACCCTGTATATAAACAATTTCTCATTCAATTTCAAATTACGTCTAGAAAAATAAATAAGAAGTATATATCGCATAAAATATTGCAATATTCCTAACAAATAAAACTGAATAGTAGTATGCAAAATATTAAATGCATCTTTTGATATCTGTCTATGTATATGTGTGGAAATATTTATTTCGGACATCAAAAGTGAATCAATTAAGTTTTCGATGAGATTAAAAGGTTCTTTTATGTGTAACTATGACCATACTTTATACACTAATTACATGTTGTAATTAGCGCACTAATATTTAATATATGTTGTTTAGTGATCCGCATGAGCGAGGCCCACGCTCGCATGCACCTGCGGGGCCAGGTGTCGGAAGAAGACGTGAACGTGGCCATCCGCACCATGCTGGAGAGCTTCGTCGACACGCAGAAGTACTCCGTCATGCGAGCCATGAGACAGGTCATTACTATACGTAGCTGATCTATTACAAATTCATAATAGTCCAACGTAACATTCAACAACTGACTGCCTTGTTGGTCCAGTGGTCAGCGTATGCGGCTGCTAATCAAGAGGTCTTGGGTTCGATTCCCGGGTCGGATCAAATATTACTGTAATGTTTGATTCTCAAATATTTGTTTCGGAGTCTGGGTGTTTTATATGTATGTATGTATTTACATACATTTACCATAGCAATTCTTTTTTTTTTAAATACCCTAGTCTTAAATATTCAGAATACAAATCATACATAGCCTTAACTGTATCTGTCAAAAAACTGCCTAGGATGCTGTTACATCTTCCAATGTCCATCAACTTATCACTAAGCAGGCGATTTCTAAGTTATTGCTTCTGAACACATTCCATCAAAACATATCACCATCCGTGTGGTGGCATATTAAGAATACAGAGTGTCACCACCCCTATTCATCCCGCGGGTGTCGTAAAAAGCGACTAAGGGATAAACTACGCAAGACAAAATCGATGTAAAGAGAAGGAAAACTTGAAACCAACCCTATACCAACCCGTCTGGACAGCGTGGTACAGTAGGCCAAAACCTCCTTTCTAGAGAGAGGCCTATGTCCAGCAGTGGACTGTTTAAGGCTGTTGATGAGGATGATGACATCACCATTAACACTTAATGTATATTTCACAGACATTCCAAAAGTACCTGTCATACAAGAAAGACCACAGCGAACTGCTGTACTACATTCTGCGCCAACTCACGATGGACCAGCTCGCCTATATGCGAGGTTTGCACAATCACTCACAGTCCACCATCGAGATATCTGAACGAGACCTAACAGAGAGAGCGAGACAGATCAACATCAATGATCTGAAACCGTTCTACGAGAGCAGGATATTTAAGATGAACAGCTTCAGTTACGATGCGAAAAGGAAAGTGATAATACACGAACTACCGGAAACGCCGACGGCTACTGCTTAATTATTTTTTGAGTTTTTTCCGTTACAAGAATTATGTGTAGATTTGCCCTTGAATATAATAAACAACAACGATAACAATAATATTAGTTCTAACTAAAAATCATTAATTATACTTATAAAGTGCATACACAAATGTTGTTATAATAAGATTGAACTCTTTATAATATAAATCTTAAAACTTACTTCAAAATATAATACAACTTCATAAAAGTATGTGTTTGTTGTAAGAATCTCATTAGATTGTATAGCTAAGGCAAAACAATGATTATAAATTCATCAACAACCCATAAAAAAAAGTATTTTATACAAATTATTAAATCATATTAGTTGCAGATAGTCAAGCACATGTAAGCCATGCATAGTAAACAATTTTTTTTTAATTAAATCATACTTTAGTAAGTAAATTATAAATATGATTAAAATTAAATACAAAAAAAAACTTAATTTTCAACCATTCTTTGACATTAAATACAAGTAGATAATTATATGGTAAATCATTTTGCCGGCTATTGGAATAATAATTTTAGTTTTTTTTCTTTAATAATAAAATAGGTTGAGACAAGTCTCAACTTAAAACTCTTTAAAAGACAAATTAACACTTTGGTACATAGTATAAATGAAAATGGGATATTTTAATATGTTCATCATGTGTATTTTAAATGTGAAATTTCACGCTTAACGTAGCATGCATTCTCAAGCATGAATGTTTTTTTTTATTATGCCACAGACGACCTACATGTAATTGGAAAAAAAAATTAAAGAAGAGAAAGTAGGTTTTAAATTTCGAAGTATTTACCTTTGCAGGTACACCGACATCACAATGTAGATTAATCGATATTAATCGATAATAACTCATAAGGGCTAAACCTTACATGTAATTCATTCCCACCTGTTATAATCATTACACTGTAATAAATAGCTTTAACATTTTGTTAGAAATTGTTCTTAACTTTAGTGTATAAGTAACAAGCCAGTAAAAATCGATTTTTTAGTCGCATACATACGATTTAATAATCGATTTAGATCTAAGCGTCTTCACATTTGAGTTGTTTTTAATTGTAAATTATGTGAATGTTTTTCTAATGACATCTTTTAGAGCCAGAATCAAAATGTTCAGTTTTTTTCTTTGAAAAAGAAACTACACCACTAATAATGCTGCTAATACTTTTATTTTGTGTATTTAGTGTATAATAACATGTATTGAATACATTTTTACATAATCTATGAAAATAATTGGCTTAACTTCAATATTTTATGTGGACATCTATAAATAATGTATGATCGTTGTATGTTTGCACCCCAGTATTTGTAATTTTATATTTTTGTAACAAAAGTTATTGGAAACTGATTTAAGTACAAATGAGAAGTTATTTTTATAAAATATCAATTCAATGTGATTATTCAATAAACAGTGATATACTGTAATGTGTGTTTGTTTTGCAACATTTTTTCTATAGTCGTTTGGTGTCATGATATCAATTTATCAGTCCCCATTTTCATGCTGAAATAATTACTGATACCTCTCACCGGACGTAAATTTGGAAAAAAACTGGTTTTACTGCCCTAGTTTTTGGAATATAAGCGAGGTCTATCTGGGGACAATAAACCAGAGACCGACCATAAACCCTTAATAAATTTAGATCCAGTGACTGTGAATTCTGTTAATCAGCATCTAATATCGAAAAAAATATATATATATATATATAAGCCTACAAGTTTGGGCGAATTTTTGATGCTGCAATGGTTCAAGAGGCTAAAGCATAATTAATCAAAAACATCGGACAAGTGCGTGTCAGGTCACGCATAGAATAGGGTTCCGCAAGTGGAATTAAAATCGCGTCTGATAAGTAGATAGTAACATTGTCACCTATTTTTTCTTATTATTTTGTTACGAAATTTTACAAGTTAGGCCTCTATAATTCACTATCAAGGCTACGTAATTCGTTATACTTAGATTTTTTCCAGATTTTTCGACCAAGCCGTTTAGCTTTTAGAGATGGTAGGGACCAAAAATGTCCTTTATAGTTAAATAACTCGCAAACTGATACCTCAATCAAAAATCATGTAAAACCTATGTTTTGAAGAAACCTATCTAATGATACCCCAAACAAAGGGGTTAGCCGCGAGAAAAAAAAACATTCCCACTTTAAGTGTAGGGGAGGTACCCTATCTAAAAATATTTTTCATGATTTTATTGTAGCATAACGAATGTATGAAATTTAATATGGAACCCTAAAAATAAGCAGTGCACACGAGTAAATAAAACAAGAAATATGCCCATTCAAATTATATTTCATTTTATATAAAATTTCTTACATTTTTTATTTTGAATCATGACACTAATTAATGAGACATTTACTATACAGTCTTAGCAATTATTACGTCTATGACATGTAATTGATAATTAACTTCATGAAAACAGCATTTTACAAAGCACAAACATATACTAATGACTCAATTTCCACTTAAAGGGATTCTCCATTGATAGACAATTCACAATAACTACACACATTTTTTCAAAGATGGTTGACCTAAAAATTACACATAAAAATGCCAATAAATAATCCCTAATAACACTACAAATTCGAATAACATTATATGCAGTATTTCAAAATTTCAATAAAAAACAACTTTGGCTACAAATATCATCACATGCTTTTAAATAATCTCAGTGGAAATGAAGCCTGACATACAAAATATCAAATCTAAGTACATAATACATATTTATTAATTTTTCCAATTTATAAAAACATTTCTTTTTCTTATAATAAAGTGCAATATTCTTTACCATATAGAAAAACTTCAAAAATAGGAAATCGTTACGAAACCCATTTAGCACTAGTGTTTTTTCAAGAAAATATGTCCTTGAAGAAATAATGTTTACATGTAAGTTGTCAAATGAAGGCATTAAAAATCTATACATCTCATGTTTGGTAAGTAGGTTCTTATTACCTCCAAATGGGGTTTGTAGGTGACTAATTAGCGCTCTAGGGTAATAATGTAGCTAGAAAAGCCCTAGGGCGGTAAGTAATTAAAAAAAACACTTCTTTCTTTCAAAAAGTTCTCGTACATCTAACCATCATACTGGCTAAATTGACTGATGACTTCATGCGTTCAGCCCAATGACCAAAGAGGTTGCTTTGCTATTCAGCCTTGTCTTTGTGTGAGTATAATAATAGTGATCAATTTTAAATATCGAACAGCGAAAATCAATTCCGTTCTTGAAAAATATTAATTAAAGAGTTGATTCTTTTAAATGAAAAAAGGCGGGAATAGAAAATTTTTACTTTATTCTTATAATGCCGGTTTTTTTCTACTTACCTCACAATCGAGATGTAAAGCAGAATAGTTAGCTCAGGTTTAAGCAGCAATTGCACTCTCGAACTATAAATATCTCGGGCTGCAATTGATGCCTTACTACTAATCTACTATTATTGCATCATTTTGTAATGATACAACTACGATTTCCAATCTATTCATTGTCATTTAACCATATTAAAAACACAAATATTCAAGTCTCTATAACAACATGCTGAATGAGTTAAGTACCCTACACAAAAATAATAAATATATAGAAGATAAAAACATTGTCTGCACATTAAAAATATCTTAAAAAGTGTCATATTATACTAAATTCTTATTTAATGTCCAGCATTATGAAAAATGTGCTGAAAAATTAACTTACATCAATTCATACACCCTTGGGGTCATAACTATGGGCGATAACCATGTTAAAATCAATTTTTTTTTTAAATTTACAATCTGATAGTTTATCAAGATAAAATAAAGAGACAAACTAGATAAATATCAAATTGGAAAGGTTCTGTCAATTTTTCTCAATAATTTAGCTTCAAATAGAAAAGTTTTACTTTGAGGGTAGTCAGTCAAAAACCATATACTGTCTCTAATTATACACTGGTATTGAGTGCAATGAATAAAATTTTAAACGATTATGAGTATCAGCCATAAGTTATATGAAGTATCACCTCTTCACTACCTTGTCTTAATCTGAACTTGATTCCTCCTCTGAGCCGCTGCTGCTGTTGCTGTCACTCTCAGAGTCACTGCTGCTACTACTATCAGAATCTGAGCCAGAATCATCTGATGAAGAGTCTGATCCACTGTCTGATGAACTGTTGTCAGAACAGTCTGCGCAATCTTTTTTTTCAGTGCGTTTCTTTTTGGCTGGTATTTTGCAACTCCCATTGCTGTAATAAAATACTGGTTTAATGAGTGAGCAAATTAAAAAAACTGTCATTAATCATCATTGACAGGCTTAAGAGTGCACTACTTGAAAAAGAAAGGAGGTTTTGGCATACTATACCACACTGGCCAGGTAAATTAGTATAAAATTTGCATTGATGGTTCGATGCGTAGTTTAAACTACAAAAAACATGCATGCATAAATATTCTAACGAGTGACTAATATAAATAATATAAAATAGGGGTGCTTTTATTTCGTATCCTTAATTCATCACCAAAACGTAGAAATTATCCCTTACTTGAATAAAATATTATAGCTAGAAATATTGTAGAAATTGTTAGAAAAACTTGAGGGTAGGATGAAACAATTTGATTTGCCTTTTATTGTAAATTGATATAAAAACAACTACATAAATTACTTTAGAATCATCATCACTATAAGCCTATCACAGTCCACTGTTGGACTTTATACTTACTTAAATTTATTATATTTATTAATTTATAGGTACAATTTTTGGCATCTTGCATCACAAACAAGGATTAACTAATAAAATTTGTTAGTTTTCAAATATTTATAGTAATCAACCAATAGTATGGTTTGTATTTGGGGCAGAGTCATGAAGCAAGGATGAAAATTCAGTTCTAGTTGAAAACTTCACTCAGTCCAACACTAAATATTCAATAATGAAAAAGTCAGGGTACTGCTCATATTTAAATGTTAAGGAGGTCTATGCCCAGCAGTGGAATGCGAAAAGCTAATGATGATGATGCAATAACTATACAACAAAACATTTGAGTTCATAACATTAACCTATAAGAGTTTTAAAGTAATACCCTCAAAGTGGACAAAAGAACGACAGTATTTGCTTGTTATACTTTTTTTTTAAATAATATCTGAAGAACTAGATAAATGTGAGAGATGACTTTATTGAAAATGTCAAATTGATAAATGCAGGTGTGAGTAGTTTATATCTTGTAAATTTTGTTTTCAGTGAAGTTCAAAGAATAAATATTTTTAACATCAATGACTTGAATTTGTTTATCCTACCTGCAAGAACCTTCATCTTGAGCTTTTAGGTTCTTTTTTAGTATCTGTGTGCGAGACGCGCGCACCAGAATCTTGCGTTTTCCAGTACATTCGTAACTCCAATGCCCATATTCCAGACACTTTTGACAGCGTATACCTTGAGGAAAAGCAGCCGCCAAAGCAGCTTGCCTAAAACAAAATTAATAACTAATTAATAATTGATACTTCGACCTTTTAATTCGAAGAGAAATTAGATTGATCTTACTTTTTCCTCTGAGATTGATGCCTATTGTAGGTTCCCAGAGTCATGGTGAATATTTGAGTCACCGGTTATATTAAAGGAAGGTAGATACAAATTAGCTTCGAAAGAAATATTTGATGACTACAGTTGACTGTTACTCTCCAAATACTAATGAATTATATTATTACAAAAACACAGCATGGAAAATTAGACTTCAATTGAAGTTGTCAAACAAAGCACAGACCGTAATATACAACATTTTGAAAACCACAGATACAAAATTATTTAATCATGTTGTGTTTTAGGCTAAAAGTGAGATATTAATAAAGTAACGATTTACAAAGTCACAAAAATGAGCTATTATTATTTATTCCCATCAAAAGTCTCAATTTTTTAATGGGAAAACATCATTATTATGTCAAAATATAATATATTTATTAGGTATTTTATACTTTTCTAAAGTAGTGGTACTTATGTCACTTTGCATCAGGGTGCCCGCACACACACAATAATATTGTGACAATAATATTGTGACACACGGCCCCGCACACTATAATCCACAATAATATTGTACAATACAGCCCGCACACACGCAATATTATCGGCAATACGTACTTTAATGCCAATATTATTGTGACACACGGCCCCGCACACTATAATCCACAATAATATTGTACAATACAGCCCGCACACACGCAATATTATCGGCAATACGTACTTTAATGCCAATATTATTGTGTGTGTGCGGGCACCCTTATAGTCGTATTTTTAATTAGACGAAGCTACCTGACAGTAGCTAATGTCACTTAGTAAAATAATGCTGCCATATTTAAAGTAATAGTGATGCGTTCAGTTCTCATTCAATCAGATGAATGAACAATGAGTGCGAATAGTTAATCATTTCAAACTATATCTATTTAAGAATGAAATTGTATAAAAGTGCTCTGATATAAGATACTAGTAGTATGTAACAACAATCAGTTTTTTGACGGCTCAACGCCGCGCATTATGTTTTTTGACCCAAAAAACAACCATCCTCTTATTATATTTTTATTAAATAGATAAATTAATTTAAAAAGAAAGACGAGAATTCCTGATGTTCCAATGTGCTTTGATCAAAAGATATATTTTTTTTGTAAATATTAAAAAAAAATAATTATTAAAATCTTAGATCCCATATGAGTTTCTGTTAATCTACTAATGTCCTTCTTTGCGGCTTTAACATACACAAATAACACAAAAATATAAACCATAACATGAAAAATACGGGAGAGAAAAACAAACAATGTTATTTCAGGATTTATTTTTTTACAGCCATATCTTGTCTTAGTTGGATTCAAAACCTTGAGAAATAACTAGCCTGCAACAGTACTAGTACTACAAAAAAAACAAATCCTAATCATCCAGGATCTTTAAGTTACAAGCTTCTCGAGTTTTGTACTTTTTTCTTTGGTTTTAGGGTTGTTAATAGAGATATTACTCGTCTGTGGGCAAAGGCAAAGCAAACAGAAAGGGTATTGGCAGTATACATGTCAATTAATTTCACTCTAGTGTTTAAATTACTGAACATCCATAGATTTGCTCTATTGTTTTGGTTTGTCTGTTTTTGTTGTACTTTCTTGCACTCAGACAGACAGAAAATTTTGCCTATTTATATTTTTTTTTAAAAAGAATCAATTGTGAAAGTCGGATGTAAGAATTAAATCCTCACAATCTTCAAAGAGATCATTTACATCATCTGGTTCATTTAAATCTGATGTTGGTATTTGATATGGTTGGATCAGTTCTAAAGCCCTCACTGGTAGTGGCTTATGGTCTAATTTTTGTAGCCTCTTCTTCACTCTTACATCAGAAATGTAGGGGTCAGACGACACAAGTAACCTGTTAAAAAGATCTGTCATGTGTTTTTCGCGGCCTGTCTTTCTGGCATGGTGTTCCCGGTCATATCTCTAAAATTTATTTCTAGATTCACCAGCCTGTCCGGATAGCATGCCTATTGGAAGCGCCGAATTACTTATGATCTCTTTACTTCAAACCAATATTTTATGTAAGTTACTGTCATCGGATACCAAGGATATTCTGTTACGTATCTGAGGGCTGAGGCGCTATGCACAGCTTCATAATTTGCCACTCACATACCAACAAGAAGATTGGCACCCTCTTGTTCTCCTTGCATTAAGTCAGCTGGTCGGAGCCCAGACTGACATCCCTCAACAGGTTGGGTTAATTCCTGTTGAGGCAAAGTGGTAACATGGGTCTTTGACAGCTCCATGGTGCTTCACCCCCGTTTCTCCAAAAGAAATGTTTAGGTATGAGGTTTTAACCTAAGTCTTACGAGGGCGGGCCCTTTCCCCATACCACATTTTTTCTTTCATTGGAAAATTCCGGCTTGGAGTTATGTCAATGAAAACATGACATATAAGTTTGTATTAACAGAAAATACAAAAGAGTTGTGCATGTTGTGCTGTTCATAAACAACAAAAAGTATTTTTTGTTGTTTATGAACAGAACTGTTTTTGTTTTTCGAACAGAGGTTCTAGTGTTGGTAGATTGAATTATAGCAGACGTTCTACGTAGGACATTTTAGTACGTTTTTCAAAGAGAATACCATTTTAGTTACCCTTTTTTGTACTCTTTCCAACATTACAATATATTTTTTTAAATATGGATTCCATATTTTGTTTTTTGTTACCATTGTAATATGCTCATCCCACTTCAGGTTATGTGTTATGATAACTCCGAGGTCTCTTTGGGAGTCCACTGGTTGTAATGGCACAGAATGAATTGTGTACTTGTGTTTAGGATTGTTTTTTAATTTTATTAATTAATTTTAATTTTAATAATTTTTATTAATTTTATTCATTCAGGAGTTTTTTCAATCATTCACTTTGTCACTACACTATTTTTATTTCATCAAAAACTGACAACACAGTAAACGTCAGTGGATATCGTCTAATTAAAAATCCGACTATAGGGTGCCCGCACACACACAATAATATTGTACAATAATATTGTGACACACGGCCCCGCACACTATAATCCACAATAATATTGTACAATACAGACCGCACACACGCAATATTATCGGCAATACGTACTCTATTGCCAATATTATTGTGTGTGTGCGGGCACCCATAGAAAGCATCTATATCATTTTAAAAATTCAATTTTCTTTTTTGCCATGAAATTCTGGAGCTACCCCACCCCAGCCTGCAAATTTATGATATTCGCAATAAAAAAAATACTAATCGACAGATTATATATAGCTCAATTCAACTACGTAGCCCTTTCAAATTGCTCACCTTTAATTATTTAATTAAAAACAAATAAATTCCTTGAAAAAAATTTAATTTATCTGTATATTCAAACTCCTATATCTTGTGATGTATACAATATTTCAAATTGCTCAAAGTTCTAAAATACTGCTCAAGTTGCATTTGTAATTGCTCAAGTAGAGTTCTCACCAGCTCCACTTTCCTTAATTATTAAATAAATATAAATAGTTTGAATAAATTTTTAACCAAACAATAACCTACCCTACCCCAGAATGCAATGAAAAAAATACTAATCGATAGATTTTCAATAGCTCAATTTAACTACGTACCCCTTTCAAATTGCTCACCTTTAATTATTTAATTAAAAATAAATAAAGTCCTTGAAAAAATATTAATTTATCTGTATATTCAAACTCCTATATCTTGTGATGTATACAATATTTCAAATTGCTCAAAGTTCTAAAATACTGCTCAAGTTGCATTTGTAATTGCTCAAGTAGAGTTCTCACCAGCTCCACTTTCCTTAATTATTAAATAAATATAAATAGTTTGAATAAATTTAACGTATAGATAAGTGAATGCTGCGCATGCGCGCAAAAAGTAACGCGAGTCGCAAGGCAAAAAAAATCAAGTGTTTCATAACCTCATCATAGTGAAATGAAACTGTAATACTCCAAGCACAACATCATCTATTATCAGGTATTTTTATTATTTATTGACCTATTCATTATGTTCAATTTATACAAAAATCAAATCATGACTAAAAGGTAACTTTATTTTGTAACTTTATGTCTGTCTACAAAGTATTTTCTATATATTCTTCTTTGCTCCAAAACAAAATAAGTAGTAGTATACATGCTCATTATGTTTGCTATCTCCAAGAAGAAGTAATCAAGATACCTGTTTACTTCGTCTTGGAGATTCTTATAATTATTTAACCAAACTATAACCTACCGTACCCCAGAATGCAATGAAAAAAATACTAATCGATAGATTTTCAATAGCTCAATTTAACAACGTAGCCCTTTCAAATTGCCCACCTTTAATTATTTAATTAAAAATCAATAAAGTCCTTGAAAAAAAAAAAAATTATCTGTATATTCAAAATTCTATATCTTTTGATATATACAATATTTTAAATTGCTCAAAGTTCTAAAATACTGCTCAAGTTGCATTTGTAATTGCTCAAGTAGAGTTCTCACCAGCTCCACTTTCCTTAATTATTAAATAAATATAAATAGTTTGAATAAATTTAACGTATAGATAAGTGAATGCTGCGCATGCGCGCAAAAAGTAACGCGAGTCGCAAGGCAAAAAAAATCAAGTGTTCCATAACATAATGAGCATGTATACTACTACTTATTTTGTTTTGGAGCAAAGAAGAATACATTGAAAATACATTGTAAACAGACATAAAGTTACAAAATAAAGTTACCTTTTGGTCATGATTTGATTTTTGTATAATTGAACATAATGTATAAATCAATAAATAATAAAAATACCTGATAATAGATGATGTTGTGCTTGGAGTATTACAGTTTCATTTCACTATGATGAGGTTATGAAACACTTGATTTTTTTTGCCTTGCGACTCGCGTTACTTTTTGCGCGCATGCGCAGCATTCACTTATCTATACGTTAAATTTATTCAAACTATTTATATTTATTTAATAATTAAGGAAAGTGGAGCTGGTGAGAACTCTACTTGAGCAATTACAAATGCAACTTGAGCAGTATTTTAGAACTTTGAGCAATTTAAAATATTGTATATATCAAAAGATATAGAATTTTGAATATACAGATAATTTTTTTTTTTTTCAAGGACTTTCTTGATTTTTAATTAAATAATTAAAGGTGAGCAATTTGAAAGGGCTACGTAGTTAAATTGAGCTATTGAAAATCTATCGATTAGTATTTTTTTTATTGCATTCTGGGGTACGGTAGGTTATAGTTTGGTTAAATAATTATAAGAATCTCCAAGAAGAAGTAAACAGGTATCTTGATTACTTCTTCTTGGAGATAGCAAACATAATGAGCATGTATACTACTACTTATTTTGTTTTAGAGCAAAGAAGAATATATAGAAAATACTTTGTAAACAGACATAAAGTTACAAAATAAAGTTACCTTTTAGTCATGATTTGATTTTTGTATGAATTGAACATAATGAATAGGTCAATAAACAATAAAAATACCTGATAATAGATGATGTTGTGCTTGGAGTATTACAGTTTCATTTCACTATGATGAGGTTATGAAACACTTGATTTTTTTTGCCTTGCGACTCGCGTTACTTTTTGCGCGCATGCGCAGCATTCACTTATCTATACGTTAAATTTATTCAAACTATTTATATTTATTTAATAATTAAGGAAAGTGGAGCTGGTGAGAACTCTACTTGAGCAATTACAAATGCAACTTGAGAAGTATTTTAGAACTTTGAGCAATTTGAAATATTGTATACATCACAAGATATAGGAGTTTGAATATACAGATAAATTATTTTTTTTTCAAGGACTTTATTTATTTTTAATTAAATAATTAAAGGTGAGCAATTTGAAAAGGGTACGTAGTTAAATTGAGCTATTGAAAATCTATCGATAAGTATTTTTTTCATTGCATCTGGGGTAGGGTAGGTTATTGTTTGGTTAAAAATTTATTCAAACTATTTATATTTATTTAATAATTAAGGAAAGTGGAGCTGGTGAGAACTCTACTTGAGCAATTACAAATGCAACTTGAGCAGTATTTTAGAACTTTGAGCAATTTGAAATATTGTATACATCACAAGATATAGGAGTTTGAATATACAGATAAATTAATATTTTTTCAAGGACTTTATTTATTTTTAATTAAATAATTAAAGGTGAGCAATTTGAAAGGGGTACGTAGTTAAATTGAGCTATTGAAAATCTATCGATTAGTATTTTTTTCATTGCATTCTGGGGTAGGGTAGGTTATTGTTTGGTTAAAAATTTATTCAAACTATTTATATTTATTTAATAATTAAGGAAAGTGGAGCTGGTGAGAACTCTACTTGAGCAATTACAAATGCAACTTGAGCAGTATTTTAGAACTTTGAGCAATTTGAAATATTGTATACATCACAAGATATAGGAGTTTGAATATACAGTATTAAATTTTTTTCAAGGAATTTATTTGTTTTTAATTAAATAATTAAAGGTGAGCAATTTGAAAGGGCTACGTAGTTGAATTGAGCTATATATAATCTGTCGATTAGTATTTTTTTTATTGCGAATATCATAAATTTGCAGGCTGGGGTGGGGTAGCTAAATTCTGGTACCTAGAACTTCACGAAAATTAATTTTTATAGAGTATATAACTTTAACTTCTGTTTTGACAGTTACGTCAAATTACGTGGAATTTTGTTCAGTCTGTGGCTAAAAGTTTGTGAGGCACAAGTTGCTCGGAGCTTGTAATAATATTTGAGAATTTCATAATAAAAATAAATAGCCGGTTTACGGTTTGAAATGCCCGAAATTATTACTGCTGTTAAAAGATGTCGGACTGGTATTGGCGGGTAATCGCTCTGAAGGCAGCTTTTGCTTTAACGTTTATTGTATGTAGTCTAAGAGCCGATGATACAGTGCAACAGTTACCGTACTGCAATCCTACGAACGGAAAAGAAGGTTCTGCTTTAAACGAGTGAGTTTTTAATTATAAATATAATTCACAAAATTTTCTACAGGATAAGCTAAGACAAACTTTATTACGAAACAAATCTTGATAAGTAACTTGTTTGTTTACAAAACAAATTCAATATTTCATATTTTATTTTGTTTTAAAGAACAGGTTTTTAAATACTTTAGTTACTATGACTCTTCAGCAGAATTAGAGGATAAATCTCATGGAAAATGTCTATAATTTCAGTTTGTTTTCTTTTTATTTATTTTTAAAACCTGTTGTGACATGTTCTTTCTGGTCTAGATTCTAGAAAGGTGATAGACAAGAAAGTGATTATGTTAGTGCTTGTATGTTATTCATGAAGGTTTCATTCTGAGATTGAATTGAGAACTGATTCACAAAAAAAAGAAAAGGAAAAATTAGATGTGTTTGACCTTGGTTATCTTTCCAACCAGCAAATGAATCAGAATGTGAAAGTAATCATATAACTTCTATTTTGCATGTTTAAACATAATATTATTATAATCCAAATTTCATTTTGTTTATGTATATAAACTTTCTATAAATACTTATTATTTTTCATTTGAACACATGTGTATTTTCAAAATCTTGATAGTAAGTTTTGTCAGTCTTTTTCTATACAAAGAAGCATCTGAAAGTATATAACTATGGGTAAAGCCGCAGAGCACAGATTATACCTAGAACTGTTTTAATTGTTTTTTGTGGCTAGTAATCTTATCTTATAAATATCATCAATCATCAGCAGCCTTTAACAGTCCACTGCTGGACATAGGCCTCTCCTTGAAAAGGAGGTTTTAGCCTACTATACCACGATGGCCAGACGGGTTGGTATAGGGTTGGTTTCAAGTTTTCTTTCTCTTTGCATTAATGTTGTCTTGCGTAATTTATCCCTTAGTCACCTTTTACAACACCCGTGCGGAATGAATAGGGGTGGTGACACTCTGTATTCTTAATCCGTCACCACACGGAAGATATATTATAATTCAATTATCAGTAAGTCAAAGATTTAACACTTGCATTCTGCTCTGCTGTTGGATATCACTGTAATCATTTAAAGATCAGGTGTTATGTCCCTCCAACACTAAGGGCGGATTCTCGGACCAGGCGAGGTGATCATGCCTGGTGTCCTGTTGTTGTAATTGGTGGTTCACACAAAGTGTTATCTCATATGGGGTTCAAAGCCACAACACATGCAGTAGAAAGTAAGTAATTGGTGTTGAACATACAGCAAGACAGACCGACAGACAAATTCTTTTTAATATAGCTTTTTAGTTATTGGTACTTTAAATACTTTCATATACATTTAGTAAAAAACTGTTCATTTCTATTAAACTTAAAATTGATTTATTTGACTAGATAAAATTTTAATCCTATCTAAGTCAAATAGTGACTGTTGTTATCATATAATTAACTGTCGACCGCCTAGAAACTTAACAATAAAAAACTCTTGTCAGTTATTTACCTTGCAAATATCTTTATCTATCCTGAATTTGATAAATATCAAAATATATCTAATTAGAATAGTAAAACGATCTGAGATGGTCTTTTGTAGAAAACACAACTAGTTATACTAGCTATTCTTAGTGAATTCACGTTTCATGATAATTTCTTGGTTTGTTCTAAGTCTGAAATTGACAAACTTCTGTACAATTTTAATCAACGGACAGTTTGTACTTACAACATGCTGCCAAAATGTTAAAAATGAAATGTAATTATTTTATTAGTTTACGTGAACACTTTTGCAAGTAAAATTTTACTGTGCAGATGATTTTGCTCCGTTTGGTTGATTATGGTTGTACCCCTTCAATTTAGGCTCTTGTGTTAATAAATCATTCAAATTATATTTTCATTGAATGTAGTATCTCCATCGATTTGTGCAAATTATTTGCTAATAATTATTCGTTTGAAAAAAGCGATTATAGAGTGATGATTTTTTGAAAAAGTTCAACTCTATTTCTTTTTGTCACTCATCATCATGTCCCTAGCCTTATTCCCAATATAATTTGGGGTTGGTTACTAGTTCAACTGGTTTTACCTGAATATTAGTTTTTCAACGGAGCGACTGTCATCGGACCTCTGCAACCCCAAGGGAGAACCGAAATTGGAAGGTTGAACTAGATGTAAGTAAATTTGGTCGATGTCGATGTCGTTCTACGCCTGAGGGCCGTGACCGAGGAGGCGGTCAGCAGCGGCGGAGTGGTGTTGGCGGTGTCCCTGGACATTGCCAACACCTTCAATAGTCTGCCATTTGGCTGCATCAGGGAAGCGCTCCGCTTTCACGGAGTGGCGGTGGCTCTTCGACGAGCACTTCCTACAGCTGGCTCCTAAGCTAGTAGACACTGCCTCTGCCCTTGGGCGACTATTGCCCAATTTCGGCGGGGCCAGTGTTCCCACGAGGCAGCTGTACACGAGGGTTGTCCGGTCCATGACACTGTACGGTGCACCGGTGTGGGCGGCGGCTCTGACCGCCCAGAATAGGGCGCGCCTCTGGCGCCCCCAGAGGATATTGGCGATCAGAGCCATACGCGTACGGTGTCCACAGAGGCGGCGTGCGCCTTGGCCGGAACACCCCCGTGGGATTTGGAGGCGGAAGTGCTCGCCGAAGTTTATCGGCGAGTGGCTGACTTCCGGGCGGAGAGCGGATTTCGCCCTCCGCCCGAGGACTTGCGCGAGTGGCGCGAAGCCGCTCTCCGAGCCACTATGGTGAGATGGTCGTTCCGATTGGAGACCCCACGTGCTGGCTTCGCCGCCGTGGAGGCTCTCCAGCCGGTCATCGCGGAGTGGGCAGGGCGGCAGCACGGGACCCTTTCCTTCCGGCTGACGCAGGTGCTTTCCGGGCACGGTTGCTTCGGAAAGTACCTGCACTCGGTCGCTAGGAGGGAACCGAGTCCCGCCTGCCACCACTGCGATTGCAGTGAGGACTCGGCCCAGCACACGTTGGCGGTCTGCCCCGCATGGGCGATGCAGCGCCGGGCCCTCACTGCAGTCATCGGAGGGGATCTCTCGCTGCCGGCCGTCATAAGATCGATGGCTGGCAGCGACAGTTGTTTTACCGCGGTCGCAACCTTCTGCGAGGACGTAATCTTGCAGAAGGAGGTGGCGGAGAAGGCCCGGGAGGATGACATCCACTCGGACCCGATCCGCCGCCGGCGCCCTGGGCGGCGGAGGCGCGCATACCTGCGTCTCATGCCGCCCTGAGAGTGGCCGCGGATGGGCGGTACGAGTTTCCTGTCCGTCCGCAGTAGTGGCCAACCGCGAGGGGGCGGCGTTCGCGTGTGACCGGACATTGCCCAATTACAAAGTCGAAATTTGAGGTGGTGCCCGCAACAGTGCGGGCAGGCGCTGGGAGGAGTCCAGAAGGAAATCCCCTCCCTGGACTCCTTCCAATATACAGGCGCAGAGAGGGTCACACCGTGTGGTTTTAGTTGGTTCGAGCCCGACACACCACCCCGCCGTAACCCCCGACGGGGTGACGGTTCGTGGGGATTTCCACACGTTAAAAAAAAAAAAAAGAAAAGATGTTCATGACAACCGGGACCGACGACTATACGTGCTCTCCGAGGCACGGGCATGAATCACCGCCAAACTTTCAAACTCTGGGCTGCTATTAGGAATTTCCTAAGAAAAACCCAAAAACACTTTTTGGTCCGACCCGGGATTTATTTATTTCTTCATCAATCATGATCAACAGCCTTTAACAGTCCACTGCTGGACATAGGCCTCTCCTTGAAAAGGAGGTATTGGCCTACTATATAGTTGTATAGGGTTGGTTTCAAGTTTTCCTTCTGTTTTCATTCATGTTGTCTTGCGTAGTTTATCCCTTAGTCGCCTTTTACAACACCCACGTGGGATGCATAGGGGTGGTGACACTCTGTATTCTTAATCCGTCACCACACGGACGATTATTTCTTATTGTCACCCAATGGACTAAATTAAAAGGTTTTATAACTTCAAAAGCTGACACTTGACACCCTTGAATTACTGTTGCTGTACACCTCAAAAGTTTAATTAAACAAACCTGGTGCTTCTACCAGTTTTGTGCTATTTTGTTACATCAATCCCTTTTATAGCATAGATTTGGTAGTCCTCGTTTTTTCAGTGCATACTATTTTTATCGGTTATTGTAGTAAGTCAGTGATAAGAAATAACTACGCAAACAGCTGATTAAAAATGCTTACTTTTTAATAGAATCTCGGACAACCTTCCAGAAAGGTATTAATTCTTTATATTAACTTTCTAGTTTAAGTGAGCATTAATGCAGTGATTGATGAATACGGAAAAAGCAAAAAAATTGTTTCAAGACCGTAGTAAATGGATATCAATTGTCTCCACCTACCTGTCCGGGAAATATGCGTTACTTTATATTTATATACTATTTATAACATTAGCAATATACCCGGGAAAGTCCCGTGAAATTTGGTCCATCTATTCCATAGATTAACCTGAATATACATACAAAAAACTCAAAACAGTTATTTTAAGTAAGAACCTTATTATATATGCGTTTCATTTTATTTATTTAAATAGATTTCATGGAAAAAAACTAGTAAATGTTGATTTCCATACTTATATTAAAACTGTTAAATTATTTCTATTAATGTAAATACATGTAAAGGTTGAATTATGATTTATTAGGTTTGAATACTTATTAATAAGTTGGTTTTGTTGGCATGTTTACTCTTGCGGAAATAATATACTATTCATCGAATTGGTAAAAGGTTTTATTTTGTTTTTTATATTTTTAAAATATGTGGGCAGTTTATTATTTAAAATCGTTTTTCTTAAATTTATTTACATATAAAAGCAAATGTAGCAATCTCCATTCATTGCAATTTTGGGCAAATTAAATAAAACACATTTTTGTACCAATACCTATAAGTTTTTGAATAAATTATATTATAAAATGTATAAAACACTATTAAACATTTGGGGTATTTTTTATAAAACACTTTTAGAATTTCACGTAGACAGTGGCGCTGTAAATAGGTCGGTTTGAAAAAAAAGTGGATATTGCTATGTTTGCTTCTATATGACACATATGCGTCCGAAAAGGTTGTAAATAATAAGCCAGTAAAGACTAGTGGTACCTCGTCTATGTAGGTTCATCAACAACCCATAATGTCCCATTGCTGGGCTCGGGTCTCCTCTCAGGAGAGGGTTATTGCGACAAAAAGTAGTCTTTATTCTTCTACAAGGTCTACTCTCTCTCTATCCTAAATTAATCGTTATAGGTTCCGCGTTTTAGCCGAGAAAGCGTAACAGACAGACAGACAGGTATATGTACAGGTATAGGTATAGAATTTGTAATGTGAACTCTTTGGTTTCAGTTTAGTTATCGTCAGCACCTTAGATGGGAGGCTAACTGCTTTTTCCACGAAAAATGGTAACAAGGCGTGGGACCTTGAGACACAGCCATTGCTGTCTTCTAACTTGCATCATGTCGAGGTAAGCACGAACCTTACACCTAATCAATACATAAATAAACAGAAGTAACGTCCGTCCCCTAGTGCACTGGAGTAACGTCCGTCTCTCTCGCTCTCTCGTCTTCGCCTTACAGTGCGTAAGAAAAAGACAGTTGTCGCAGCGCGACTGCCACGGCGCTAAGCAGTAGTATCCGTCGCTCATAAGAACTGTGCTTCTATGTATCCTGTATTCATTGACCTAATTTATGCTTATTCTTAGACTAAGAATGACCAAGACCTGACATGCCAACAAGCGTTACCACGAGAGAGTGAGATAACGATACCATTTTCCAGTGTGTTAGAGAAAAATAGAGATACGTATTTTTTGTCCTTATCGCCGTATAGGTTTGTCACAAAACATTTGTGTCAAACAAATTACAAAGCGGGAATTTATCAGGAGTGAAAATAAGGCTTTTTGAGTGAATTACTGTGTGATTTTAAGTTTAACTAATTGTTTTCAACCCAGATACTTTAATAAATATGGTACAGTGTTGTGTTTTCGGCCGCAAAAGCCGTAGTGAACGCAAATATGAAAATATAACCTTTCACACGTAAGTATAAAAAATAGCGTTTTATCGGCCTAATATTGTTTTTAATATTAACTACGATTAATTACATCAATTTTTGTTTGTTAATGTGCAGAAATAATTGAAAATAAGTTTCTAAAGTGTGAAAATTTTGTAATTACCCGACCAAATTGCATAGGTTGTCACAGCTAAAGTTTGAATGACCATTAATGTGTTAAGGTAATTTTGCAAGGTTACCAGCATTTTAGGGATAACGCATAAGCCTTTTGAAATTACCCCATATGGTGAGGAAATTTAATTTGATTTGATTTGTGTTTTATTGTCCTCCAGATTTCCAAAAAGATGAAAATGTGCGTAAAATGTGGTTGAAGGCTACTGGACGACAAGGTTGGGCAATAGCAAAACTATATGTAAAAATATTTGAACGTAAGGATATATTACAGTACAAAAATATGCTGATAACTAGAGACAAGAAAACAAACTAATTTCTTCAACATACTTATTTTATTTAAGGGCCAATAAATACTACTTCTACTTCTAAAAAATGTTTTTTTTTTAATGTAATCAATCTTGATCCCGGTTACATCCTCAGCTTTCGTTTTGAAGGCCTTCAATACTAATCTAACCATATTTGACAGATTTTTAAAACGTTTGGAACAGTAAACGGAATAACGATTCTCCCTTATTAAAGGGGAATTATTATAACCTCGCAACATTCATATTTAATGTACTTTGTTGCTATCCCTTACGGGTGCACGCATATGACCGGTCTAGGTCATTCTTAGCCACTCGTCAGTTGAGCTCACAAGTGCGAGTATGCCGTGTCTGTTGAGCCGCTGTGTGGACGTCAACAGTTTTGGGTTTGCAATTTAGAAAAACATGATTTTCTCTAAATCGATCTATTCTATCTATCATTAAAAATATAAATTGAATGCCGATTACATTTCTTTATGTTTCTTTCTAACATTTTAATGGCCTTTGAAATGCCATTCAAACGTAGTTACATAAAAACCGACTCACCTGGAACGGGAGGGGCCCCATTTGGGGGCCAATTTTATTTTCCAATTCTTGAAAAATTACGATTTTGCCACCACTATATACACAATTTACACATTAAAACACTAAACACTTAATAACACAAACAAAACATCTTAATATTAACTAAAAACTAAGATAACTAAAATTGGCGCCAAAGTACGCGATCAAAAAACCGTTGAACGCGGCCACATTCCGACGCCGACTGTCGAAAAAAATTGTACTAACGAAAAATTGAATTAAATTTGGTAGGATGGACCGGTTTGTTCCTGTTCATTCGTGAATGACAACCGTACAGTAGAAATGGTAGATTTCGCCAAAATAAACCTTATACAAAGGTCTTAAAAACGTCCACAGAGCTGACTCCACAGATTGATTCAACTTTTTGGTGTCAGCTGTGTGGACTCAACTGACGAGTGGTTAGTCTAAGTGCTTATTATATAATTAAAGAATATGTACATAAGTATACATATTTTTATAGGTTACAATATCACGATTCACATATGTACATATTCACATAATTATGTCTTTTAAATGTAAATGCTTTGCAACAGCTAAATGACAGTTTTAGAACAATGCTTAAGAACTCATGTTCCCATCAAGTGGTTGTGGAATCGAACCCTCCACAAAATCAACTCACGAAAACAACTTAGCTGATACAAGAATCCTAGTAATTTGTGATTTTTGTTTAAAAGTGTAAAACATCATAATTTAGACTATGATTCTATCTATCAAATATCATTATATTTTTATGTTTTATGTTTTTTTTTAAAGTTGGAATACAACTGGAATCTGATATCAATATAGTAGATCAATCATCATTAGCCTATCGCAGTCCACTGCTGGACATAGGCCTCTCCAATTGCACGCCACTTTGTTCAATCTACGGTACTCTAGATATTAAAAGATTTATTTTATATTTACGAGCCTGCAAAGTGACCTCTCTTCCTGATGGAGCAAGCATAAGCAAATCCAAGAGTTAGTTACCCTCCTCACTGTGGTGGCCTCCGATCGAAATATTTAGGTTAATCTCCTAGAGAGGGGTAGACCGCCACGTTCGAGCCTGCACATTCGTATTGAAATCAGCGTGGCTCTGCTACCTTTTATTTTTACTATTGCTACGTAACTTCTTACGTAAAATAATAAGCACATCTTTATATAAAAACATAATTGCAGCTCACATCAGGCGGTAAATGGGTGCGTCTGGTGCCGTCCCTCGCCGGTTCACTGTACAGCCTCAGTGAGGACACGATTGAGCCCCTGCCATTCAATGCGGAGCAATTGCTATCCTCGTCATTCAAATACTCCGATGACCTGGTCATAGCTGGTAAGTTCTCCACGCTATATTTATTTGGACTGGACTATTCCCGGATTCTGGCGGGAGGGACTCGAACTTGCCCTTTTATGCATTAAAATACCCACAAAACTGTCTAACTTTTGTGGGTAACGTCTGTAGTGTACTGATCGTGGTACCAACTTACAACCATCATCTTCCTAGACCTTAGGTATTATTCCCAAATTTATTTGGGGTTAGATCCTAGTTTAACTGTTTTTTTTTATATTGAAGCCTATCAAAGTGACTCTACTTTGCCTGATGGAAAACATGAGTAGAATCCAGGAATAGGAGCTACCATCCTCATTGTGGGTGCATATAATGTAGCATGGTGACCCACACCATGGCGACTTAATGAGATTTATCTGCATGAACGATGGGGCCTCCGGCCTCGCAATGAATATCAGTTTTTCCACGTAGCAAATGGCACCAGATATCCGCTATCTAGAGTGCGAACTGAATTTGAAGGTTGAACTAGTTGTCAGTATATTTGAAAGCACTGACTGCCTAATAACGATTGCCATGGATGTTCATGACAACCGGGCGGACCGACAACTAGCCGACCGAGAAAACAATAATTTACTACATTGTAACGTATTCTAACGTATGTGTTATACCATAACTAATGAAAATTAACAAAAAAATTATGTTTTTTGCAAAGGTTTACATTTTGCTTATATCGTGGAGATTCCTTATCAGTAGGTAGGTTATTATACGCCCACAGTTAGTCCACTATAATAATTATTTCACTTAAATCATAGAAGGCTATTTTTAGGATTCTATTGCTGTGAACTGGGAATTTTTAAGATCAGATGGGGAAATTGTTAAAAACAATATTTTTATATTTATAAAATACTACCTGTTGCCGACGGCTCCGCGCGCGTTTATATCGGCTATATCGGCTATCGGGAAAAACTTGCCTATGACCTTTCTAAAGCTCTTAGACTATCTGTGCATTATATTTCAATTCATTTCAATTCATTCATTCATTTCAATCTGTTCAGTAATTTTGACCGGAAAGCGAAACAGACAGTTACTTTCGCATTTATAATATTAGCAGGGGGGTGTCACTCCGCAGTTTAGTTATAGTCGGCCGGCTGCCTGCCGGGTCAGACACGCCGGTCGAACAGTCATCGTCAGAACAGGTAAGAGTTACACGATAGAAAGAGACGCAATTGTAGGTAAATATAATCGTAGTGATTCGGCGCCGTGCGATCTGAATTGAACTTAATCTTTTGACACCGAGGGTATCTATAACTTTAATTTACTTTTCGGAGTGAGTCTTCTGTACTGGTACTATTATGTATTCTGTGATATTAGTAAGGATTACAGTATCATAAAAAACAGGTGCCAAGTTTTTTTTTTAAAGTTAGTAAATTATTTATGTTTTTAGCTACAAGGTTTGTTCGAGGCTCAGTTCATGAATATTTTTTATTATCGCGGTAAAGACCGACCCAGAATTTCAACCCGAGACCTCAAACACAGCAGTCGCATAAACTACCACTGACGCCAGCGAGGCAGTCTATACAATACAAGTATCTATATCAGGAATATTTAAGAAACATATCGACAATCTTATCGCAGATATAATGTTTTCCAGACAACCTTTACATGCACACTCTTTTATAAATCAACTTTCATAATAAAATCTTGTATAATATCCAAATCCGTTTAGATTACAGTTATCTTATACAAAATTCTATTGTAAACAAATACACACGCTGATTCAACGTCCTTGATGTTGATAATTGGTTATGTCGTTATCACAACATTATTATATTTATGTATGAATTGTAAATAGCCGTACAAATGATTAGACTAGCTGAATCCCGCGGTGTTACCCGCGACTGTTGTAAATTGTAAGGAACGCCGCGGAGGGAATCTAGTTTAAAAAAGTTAGCCAATAATAATTAAGCTAATTATGTGCATTAGCAAATAATTTACTGCTTATGTCATGAGCTAACTGCTAGGAGTTCCATCAAAATTAGTCTAGCAGCTAGTTGTTCCAGAAATTAGATAAAACAAACAGACAGACTGTCAAATAATTAAAAAAATTGCTGTTTTGGTGTAGGTACCTCACATCAGAAAATTACTTACTACTACTACTTTTATTTTATACTTTAATATGCTTTTAGTAAAATACTATTAATTTGATATTATAAACAAACTTTTAATTTTAGTTATTGTATACCAGATTTACTTTTTTGTAAACCAGAGTTTTATACCATGACGTTTGATTTTTTCTGAATAATCTTTAAAAATTAGAAGAGTCCAAGAACAGCAACTATTACGATATCTCGTCTCTATTTAGGTGACGTACGGCACACGCGAACGTCGCCACCGCGAGGAGGCGAAAACCCGTCCCTCCCATCCGCGACCACAGGGACTTGAAACAAACCCTATATCAACCTGTCAAAGCCTATTGTTAAAAGCTGTCAATGTGATAGAAGAGAAGATCAGTCACTTGATGATACGCGACTATCGTTGTCCATGGACCCAGTGCTGGATTTACACATTTGCCGCCCCAAAGCTATAACATTTTTGCCGCCCCTACTGACTTCTAAAATTAGAAACATTGTTCACAATAAAGTTAACTCCATATTTAAGGAAATAATTTAGTTACTAGATTCTTTTTACAACTTTTTTATTTTTAAGCTAAGAAAAGCAAAGCTCTTTTTTTACTGCACTACTTATAGGGAACCTGTCACCACCAGTATTGATCGCGGCAATGCTGGCGCGTTTTATGTATGTTTGTAAAGCCTCCCGCGACATAGGATCTATATTCCTAATTCGAGGTCTTTAAAAATAAACAGTTGTGTGTCCGCAACCTTACTTTTTTCTGTACCATATTTTTTTTGGGCCAATCTGCCGCCCCAAGCTTCAGCTTTTTCAGCTTCTATGGTAAATCCGGCCCTGCTCACAACTTGAGTGTCACTAGTGCGTTGTCGCTTTTGACTCCACCCACGAGCAGGAGTGAGATTCTTCCTTTTTGAAAATGACTACTCTGCTTGATGAAAACCACAATTAGAGTTGAGGTCCTCATCGTGGACGTAGACAAAGCAGCATGGTGAGGCCTGGTGAGATGCTTCTGCATGATTGGGCCTCCGGTCACATGCTTTCTTCCGTATACTGAGGGACGGATAATCGAGTCCACTGTATTCAGTTTTCTATGAGTGCTTAACGTATGTTTGTGGACACGTAAGAACGTAATATTGAATTACGTGTTTTGGTATTATTTTCCTTAATATACCGTTACTTTCTTAGAATTAAAAAACGCGTAATCTCATAAAATAGAAAGGCGTGAAAATTTTATTTACACAAATTAGTTGTCGCTCCCACGTCGCAATCTTTTATATATAGGTAGATAATAAATTGCGTGAGTCATACAGAGTGTGACTGTGTGAGGTTCGAGAAATTTTGCGCTCCACGTGGTTGATCGCGGTTGATGACTACATTTTTTCGGGATAAAAAGTAGCTTATGTGATAATCCAAACTATAATCTATGCCGAATTTCATCCAGATAAAAATCCATCCTGATAGAAAGAGTTACAATCATCCGTCTTTATAATATCAGTAAGATATGAAGGAAGACGTAGGAAATCAGTAATTTAGAAAGAATAATACCCGTTCCTAGAGCATTAAGTTCTCAATATTCTTAGATCACTAGGTTTGGTTGAATGCTCTAAGCGTCTATCAGACAAACCAGTTGGCGTATTAGGGTTGCTACACGGATAAGCGGGCCTTCAGTATTTATCGAACAACAAAGCCGATCTGAAACAATTACTGCATTTGTTCGGTTTCAATTCAATCAAACCATGTTATTTCCATTGCCACTATAATGAAAAATATCTAATTAAGTTTAGTTGTGCACAAGAACCATGTTTGTTTCGGCATGTTTGCCTCTATTAAAACAATGTGATGCTTACAGAGTATGTCTTGTAAATGAATATTTGTATATTGTCGTATGGTCACAATTTTTTTCTTATACGAAAATATTTTAAACGGAAGTCCAACTCGTTCTTGACCTGTTTTTGTGATAATCATTGACGTCCTCAACGGTATGGCGCAAGTGCATTCTACTGTGACGGAAACTGTAGCAAACTAGATTTCCGCACTGTGCTTATATTTTATATATGATACTAGGAAGGGTCCATTCATTAATTACGTAAGATAATTTACGTACTGTACGGGGAGGAGTCGACCATATCTTATTTTTTCTAACAAAGGGGGTGGGAGGGACTCTTGATAGTTCTTACGAAAGACAAAAATAACTTTATAGTAGTGACTATATCCTAATGTTTAAAGTGATTCAAGTTAATGATATACTTACATCAAATAATCAGTGTAATTTTTATTTTTCTGTATGTTTGTTTCGTTAATCTCCTTAAAGGCTGTATCGATTTTTGCGAGACTTCACTCTCACTGGCATTTTTTTTTTCATTGTCTCATCTTTTTATAACATCTCATGTGATCAATTGTCTATTTGCAGGTGCTCGGGAAACACATTGGTTTGGTTTAGATGCTCTTACAGGCAATGTAATATACGAATGCGGGTCAGGCGGCTGCAGTAGCGAGGAGCAGACCGCTGGAGCCGGCCGCGATGTTCTGGTTCTCAGGAGGCAAGCCAGCACTGTGCGAGCACTTGACCCTAGGAATGGCAATGAAAAGTTAGTACATAAATAAAATATTAATAAAGATGTTAGGGCCCAATTAGCCAGCTAGGCCGAAAATATTGATTAATACAAATTCCCTTGACAGAGAGAATGTGATAAACTTTAGATTAATTACCGTAAAGGAATCGAACTTTATAATTTCATATAAGTTTATATTTACTTCATCATCATCATCAGCCTATCGCAGTCCACTGCTGGACGTAGGCCTCCCCTATTGCATGCGATTTTTCTCTTTATCTATACATATAATTAAAAATATATTAACACTTACGAGTCAGTAGCTGTAAAATTAAATATTTTTACTATTGAAGACTTCACGATCCGTCTGCCGCGAAGCGGTTAAACAAACAACATAGAATATGGCATTTCGATATTTGCCGCGGATGAAAGCAAGTTGAAGACTGACTGACTGAAGTAGGAAGTTGAAGACCTCAGCATTATAAGAGCACTCGACTTACGATATAATTACACAATTAGAATTTACATAAAAAAATAAACCCCAATTCAGAGCCTATTTTTATTAGTTTTACATAAAAGGTCAGCAGATAGTAATTTTATTTGTCAGATGGAACTTCAGTGTAGCCGAACACCAGGTGGCGCTATCGAAACGTGAGTGCGCGGGAACCACTCCGTCCTCCGGACCCGTAGCAATGGCCATCGCCTTGCCGGAAGGACTGATCACTATCAAGGATAATGATGGCACCAGCTTCTCATGGCAACAGAAGGTAAGAAAATACTCCTTGACGTTTGCTATGGAGTGTACAAATAAATAAGAGTGAAGGGTTAGTTCCGATCCGATCCGCATCCTATGTTTGGCCAACAATTTGTGTAGTAGGGATATTGATTAAAAAAAAAAAGGCAACATCGTAATTTAAAAAAATACAGTAGTTGCTGGAAACCGCTGGATACCGACAGCACATTACTACAAAAGTATAGGTTATCATATTCCTAGCCTTTTTAATTCCCAATATTATTTGGAGTCGACTACTAGTTCAACCGGCTTTACCTGAATGTCAGTTTTTTACGGAGCGACTGGTATCGGACCTCCGCAACCCTGAAGGCGAACTGCATTCGAAGATTGAACTAGTTTTACAGTATATATAAGGACATTGATTTCCCAATAACGATTGCCATAAGTGTTCATCACAACCGGGAGTGGCGGCTTAACGTGCAAGTGCAAGTATTTTTATCTTTCGTAGGAACTGTCAAGACTCCCTCCCGCCTCTTCTGTTGGAAAAAGTAATATATGGTCGACTCGTCTCCGTATGGCACGTAAATTGTCTAACGTAATTAATGAATGGCCCCTTCCTAGTGTCAAATATATAAATATAGCACAGTGCGGAAATCTAGATTCTGTCACAGTAGAATGCACTTGCGCCATACCATTGAGGACGTCAATGATTATCACCAAAACAGGCTGGGCGTGAAACATCACCATTTTGCCATTAAGAATTTCTTGTTTCAAAAATGCAACAACAGCCCAACCCGGGATTCGTACCCGAGATCTCTTGGTACTAATAATATTAACTATCCCATAGTACATATTTAATTTGTGTTAAATTTAAGTAATAAAAATCTTTAATGGGTAATATTGACAGCTGGATGCTCCATTAGCCGGTATATGGCGACTGCACTCCGGTACTCTGCAGAACATTGACGTGCTGTGGGAGGCTACTCAGACCTTGGTCGAGGGAGGGATGGCACAGAAGCCCGCGTTATACATCGGTGTACATAATAGACAAGTGAGTAGAACAATATTAGTATAATTTAAAGATAAATGGCCTCAATGCCACCATCGTGAGAAGACTGTAAAGAAGTTTACTATTATTTTTTACCTTAATCGTACGCTCATCGTGGCTGCCAGGTCTTTTGGATCGTAGAAAACTAAATGCTTGGAATTATTAGGCGTATAATATTCTTATTTATTTATTAATTTATTTCTTTACGCAGTTTGTACAACGGCGGACTTAATGCGAAAGGCATTCTTCTACCAGTCCACCTTAGGGTGGTGAAGAAATCTTGTACGGAGGTGCACAGATAACTAGTAAAAAATACTACACATACATAGACACACTTATATATGTTTACATACATACAAAGATACATGTACCTAAATTATATACATATATATATATACATGTAATCAAATTAAAATAATTAATATTCGTACACTGTGACAACATGATATTGTGTTAAACAATCTGCTATTTCGTTGAGAAGGAGATCATTTACCTTCTTTTTGAACGTAAAACGGATAGTGGACATCCTGATTTCAAGCGGAAGTGCATTCCAAAGTAGTACTGCCTGAACAAAGAATGAAGAGTTCTTCTAATATATTTTCTTCATTTCAGCTTTACATACAAGAGAGTGAATTCTATTCCCATAAACTTGACACTGCAGTGTCGGTTCAGCCGCAGCAGTGGAAGCTGGTGACGTCGCGACCGCAGCCACAGCTGGCCAATCGACCCGCTGGTCCCACCGATCCCTCTGGTCCCGGCGGCACAGCGCTGAGCGTTCACGACACTGACGCCAATGCTCTGTCGCTCATCACGCTCTACGGGAACAACATCGGTAAGAACACCACGCAACTTATTGCTCTGTCGTGTCCGTTTCAACAATAGCTATAGGCCTCACCTACACAGGAACATAGAATAACCTCGCTAGCCAAGGATTCTACAAACGTAAACGTTATTAGAAAACTAACAAAAATGATGTTGTAGAGGAACGGGTGTCGTGTTCCTCCAACACAAAGTGAGGATCCTCCGACCAGGCGAGGTGATCATGCCTGGTGGGCCACTGCCCAACAGTTGATGTTGGGATGTTGTATATATGCTAATCGGCGCGAGAAAGTCACTTTCGCGATTTAGGATTAGTAATTACTCGTTACGTGTTTTTCTTTGTAGTTCCGTGTTTCTTCGCTAGATGGCGCTGTCTTATGTTTTCGTCGCGCTGTATGTGGTAGTCGATCTCAACCTATCTCTCTAATAATCTCAATTCTCAAAATATTACATCTGCTTTGTATCCTCAGGGGATCACGGCTACTTCGTCTATCAGTACGAAACCTGCGACCAATCCATCCAGGTCACTGACCACGACTTCGATGAGACTGGACAACCGAACACGAGTGATGACGAACCTGATCATCATCACATCCACGTACATATATCCTCATTGTGGTACTGGTGGAAGGAAGTGGTACTCATCGCGATATCATCAGCTTTGTTGATGAATTTGATGATCTGGCCGAGGATCATTGCGCCTAAGATCAGGCCTGTCACGCCTTTACCTACTAGTCAAGAACAGGTTTGTTTATTTTAAAACTACTCTAAATTTGTTTACAAATACTGTAAAAATAAAACATACTGTAGAAATAATTGTATAGTACAAGATCTGTTACTTCAAGAAAAGTTAAATACTATTCTTCCTTATCGTTCTGAGATTTTATTTATTAATAACGAACCGTAACACGCGTTAATATTGTAAATAAGTAGACTAATTTGATATTTCAACTGTTTCATTCGCGTTAAAAAACTAGTGATGTGTCGATCAAGCCCCGCCCACTGTCCAATCAAAATCCAAGACATCGTGTCGTACGAAAGGTTGGAATTGAACCTGCCCATCTAGCCTCGTATTTTTGTAGAATCTCTTTTTACAGTCGCTAACGACTATTCTCTGGTATGATTGGTTAATATTTTGTTTTGATCACGTCACTAAGCGTTAAGATGACGTCATTACTATATTAGGGTTCCGAAATTTATGACTCGGAGCCCTTATAGATTCGTCATGTCCGTCTGATGTCCTCGACTTACCGTCCAAAGGGTAACTTGTAAAAAGCGCCCACTTCGAAAACATCAAACAAAATTAACGCATTAATACGTAAACAATTATCTATTGAATATGATTTTAAATCCACGTACCATTATGGGTGACTGAGGAACCCTTTCCTGTGCGTGGCCTGACACGCACTTGGCCGATTTTTTTAACTGGATTATGGGGCCTGATTAGTCAGAAATAGAGGTTTATTGGTGACGTCACTGTTTTCTTAACGCGAATGACTATATATAGTTAAATGTGTTGTGTATGTCGTCAGGTGGTGGTCCAGGTGTACGGTTACCCTCCAGAGCAGCCCCCACCTCTGCCCCCCTCCCCTGTGGTGGAGTACTGCGGGCGGTACGACAGCGACTTCAAGGCGGTCCGACTTCTCGGAAAGGGAGGCTTCGGGGTGGTCTTCGAGGCCATGAACAATATCGACCATTGTTCCTATGCCGTGAAGAGGATTACTTTACCAAGGAAGTGAGTTATTTGTCTATATTTGGTTAGTAAATAGTGGTATTAGTTTGCATTTATAGTTACACTAGCTTTTGACCGCTGTTCCGCCCGCGTGTATGTCGGTTATCGCGGTAAAAAGTAGCCTACGTCCTTTTCCAAGGTTCCGTCTATCTCTATACCAAAATTCATCAAAATCGGTTCAGCGATTTAGGCGTGAAAACGTAAATTTTGATATAATTTACAGAGATTTAAATTTTGTATAATATATTTAATAACCTATTTATGTTGACAATTTCTCGTGAATATTTGTTGCAGAGAAGCAAAGCGCGAGCGCGTACTCCGCGAGGTGCGAGCACTTGCCAAGCTGGACCACGAGCACATCGTGCGGTACTTCAACTCCTGGGTGGAGGAGCCGCCTCCCAACTGGCAGCAACAGCGAGACGCTGCCTGGATGAAGTACGAACTCACTTCTATAACCTCACCATTTCCTACTCAAACTCTTAACTGATGACCCCAGTGTGATTTTACTAATTTATGTAGTAAACTGTACCATGTTGACGACCAGGGTATTATAATCTTATAATAATGGATATCCTACAAAAAAAAAACTATATTCATCTACATATCTTATTTATTTATAAAACATGCACATATTTCTGCCAGGTTACATTACCATAATAATCAATTAAATACACCATACATCAATATGAATATTAGAAAATTTACAAATACAAATCACAATATGTATGGTACCAATGAAAAGTGATTTTTACATCAAATTGTTTTATAGAGAACTGGAAGGCGCTTCATTGGCTATGACAGATGATTACTACGGAACTTCTCCCACACCTGCAAAGAAACCACCAAAGGATGTCTTATTGGACTTGAGCAGTAAATGCTCACTACCTCCAAAGAGAATCAGGTATTTAATTTTATCTGTCCACTGGACCGTTGCCTTGCAGAAAAGATCACCTCGCTTGGTCAGAAGACCCTCCCTTTGTTGTTGGAGGAGGGGACTGAGACAGGTGCGGGCGGACATTTCGTGTGTATCTCACTAAGCGCCCCCGCCGCCTGCACCTGTCTCAGTCCCCTTTGTCGTCATACCCCCGTGCCCCTGTTACCGCAGGCGAGGACTCAGATAAACGGTCGCCCTATAAACAACTAGCTAACTTCTCGTGACCAAAAAGGCTGGTCTTTTCTAGCACAGAGAATTAAAATACTGGTTCAAATTGGAATTCATCTATAAAGAACGAGATACAGATACAAAGTTCGGTTGGTCAGCTAGCTGTAATGTAATTGTTTTAAAGTTTTGTTGTATAAAGTAATAAATTAATAATTTTTTTCTTTCAGATCCCAAAGTTGCAACGATTCCTTCAGCATAGTATTCGATAAAGATGCCCCTGATCACTTGACATCATCGCACATATCCAACACCACGATCTCATCTCCCAATTCCATCGCCAAGCCCCCACTAAGTGATGAGGATTCCTTCATAGTATTCGCCAACTCCGAACATACGGAGAATGCTGTCGACGAAGATGAAGATGATTCAGAACTGAAGAACTCTTCATACGATAAAAGATTGGAGAGAGTTAAAGAGTGTGATTATAAGACTGAAACTACAACTGGCAAGAAGAAAAAGGTATGTAGTATCTTTGAAATGTAAACAGTTAAGTTTAAAATAAAACGGACACCTAACACACAGCGTCCTCTAGTCCCAAACTAAGCAGAGCTTGCATTTTTTTATTTTTTATTTATACTTTATGCACATAACAGTGACAAAGGGGGACTAGGTAGATGCACACAACTTAAAATAAGATTTGATTAAAAATAAAATGAAAATATTAAGGTCCTAAACAACTGATATAAATACATAAACATACTTTTTTTTTGTAAATACATACATATTATACATAGAAAACACCCAGACTCCGAAACGTTTGTGGATCCCACAAATAATTTTTGGTGCGACTCAGGAATGGAACCCGAGACCTCTTGATCAGTAGCCTCATACACCAACTACTATACCAACAAGTATACACTGATACCAACTATAAATACACTGATGGCTTAGTGAGTATGGTGTAGGAGTGTTGTGATTCTTGCTCCCTTGTTTCGATTTATAAAAGTTTTTATTTTCTTTCGTTCATAGTACAGTACAGTAAAATGATATAACTGGTATCTGAGAGATCAAGAGAGATCTTGTTAGACATTACCAGGCTCCCTACATAAGCTAAATCGCAGAATATTGTAAAAATATGTGAACTAAATCCAAAACTATATTATATAGTCAAATACATGGTTGCCTGGAAGATATTGCCTTCGAGCGATAAGGCCGCCACTTGTACCTCCTAGTTTGTTGTATGTTATTATTTACCGTTGTATATTATTATTCTGGTGTACAATAAAGAAATGTATTATTATTATTCACTGCCTGGTTGGTCTAGTGGTTAGCTGCTGATCAAGAGGTCTCGGGTTCGATTCCCGGGTCGGACCAAATATTTGTGTGATCCACAAGTATTTATTTCGGAGTCTGGGTGTTTCCAATGTATAATATGTATGTATTTACAAAAAAAAAGTATGTTTATGTATTTATATCAGTTGTTTAGTACCCATAATATAAGCTCTGCTTAGTTTGGGACTAGATGATGTTGTGTGTAAAATGTCCGAAATATTTATTTATTTATTTATATTTATTTATTATTACATAATAAACGCCAACTTGTTTTCCTATTTGTCACATCAAGTTAAAATTAGGCATTTATCTAACTTGATATGTGTATGTGTAACAGAAGGGCCACACCCGGCACTGGTCGCTGGACCTGGTGGTGAGCAACAACGAGGTCCCCCCACACCTCCCCCCCACCCACACTCCACAGATGTACCTCTACATACAGATGCAGCTGTGCCGCAGGGACAGCTTGCACGACTGGCTCAGACAGAACGTCTCCTGCGACGCCAGGGCTGATAAGGTACATAGTTTTGCATTACTTATAAGTTCTAAACCATTGAGTATGGTAAAGGAAAATTTTCACACATACCTATTAGACACGATTATATGATTTTTATTTAGTTAAAGGTAACCAGGCGGATAACAAACAATATTATATATTTATAAAGAAAGACAGGAATTAGATAGGTATTAGAGCATCTCTATTTCAGCATGAATATGCTGGCTGGACCGGCATTACTACACTACATTACCTCACACAGAAACCATCCTAATAATGACAGCATTTCGTCGTATTTTGTTGATGAGTGTGAGACCGGAGGCCCAATCATTCTGCCTCTGGAGGCCGGGAATATGACGCAAAAACAACTAAGTAGGCCGCCATGGTTATGGGTCACCATGCGGCATTGCCTGCCCTCACAATGAGGATGGTGACCTCTACTCCTGCTTTCCATCTGGCAGAGTAGAGTCATTTTGGTAGTCTTAAAAATACAGAAATTCTTTAATGCTCTGTTTAGATATAAGATACAATCTTGTTCATCACACAATTAATTGTCACAACGTGTCTTGCAGTCCCTAAGGTCTTATACACACGAACGGCATGTTGTCAACGGCAACCGTCGACATGGGTCGACGGCTGCGGTCGACAACATGCCGTTCGTGTGTATGAGCCCTTACCGGCACTCAGCTAACGTGGGGACTTACCCAGAGGAGACCCGGGCCCAGCAATGTGATATAACGGGTTTTTAATGATACATTACATTGGTTCGGACTGGGGAATCGGACCCAACAGCACAACAGTCGTATACGACCGTCTCCTTTCTTAAAGTTCCTCTATTAAACTGCTCTCAAATTATCCTTGTAGGTAAAAGTGTTGTTCAGTCAAATAGTATCAGCGGTGGAGTACGTGCACCTGGCGGGGCTGATCCACCGCGACCTGAAGCCCAGCAACATCCTGTTCGCGCCCGACGGACGCGTCAAGGTCGGAGACTTCGGTCTCGTCACCGCCATGAGCGATACCTCCCAGGACGGGGAGCTTCCCGACGCGCCTGACGTCTACCAGAGACACACCTACCGAGTTGGTAAGTCCACTACATGAGCGACACCTCCCAGGACGGGAAGCTTCCCGACGCGCCTGACGTCTACCAGAGACACACCTACCGAGTTGGTAAGTCCACTACATGAGCGACACCTCCCAGGACGGGAAGCTTCCCGACGCGCCTGACGTCTACCAGAGACACACCTACCGAGTTGGTAAGTCCACTACATGAGCGACACCTCCCAGGACGGGAAGCTTCCCGACGCGCCTGACGTCTACCAGAGACACACCTACCGAGTTGGTAAGTCCACTACATGAGCGACACCTCCCAGGACGGGAAGCTTCCCGACGCGCCTGACGTCTACCAGAGACACACCTACCGAGTTGGTAAGTCCACTACATGAGCGACACCTCCCAGGACGGGAAGCTTCCCGACGCGCCTGACGTCTACCAGAGACACACCTACCGAGTTGGTAAGTCCACTACATGAGCGACACCTCCCAGGACGGGAAGCTTCCCGACGCGCCTGACGTCTACCAGAGACACACCTACCGAGTTGGTAAGTCCACTACATGAGCGACACCTCCCAGGACGGGAAGCTTCCCGACGCGCCTGACGTCTACCAGAGACACACCTACCGAGTTGGTAAGTCCACTACATGAGCGACACCTCCCAGGACGGGAAGCTTCCCGACGCGCCTGACGTCTACCAGAGACACACCTACCGAGTTGGTAAGTCCACTACATGAGCGACACCTCCCAGGACGGGAAGCTTCCCGACGCGCCTGACGTCTACCAGAGACACACCTACCGAGTTGGTAAGTCCACTACATGAGCGACACCTCCCAGGACGGGAAGCTTCCCGACGCGCCTGACGTCTACCAGAGACACACCTACCGAGTTGGTAAGTCCACTACATGAGCGACACCTCCCAGGACGGGAAGCTTCCCGACGCGCCTGACGTCTACCAGAGACACACCTACCGAGTTGGTAAGTCCACTACATGAGCGACACCTCCCAGGACGGGAAGCTTCCCGACGCGCCTGACGTCTACTCCCAGGACGGGAAGCTTCCCGACGCGCCTGAGACGTCTACCAGAGACACACCTACCGAGTTGGTAAGTCCACTACATGAGCGACACCTCCCAGGACGGGAAGCTTCCCGACGCGCCTGACGTCTACCAGAGACACACCTACCGAGTTGGTAAGTCCACTACATGAGCGACACCTCCCAGGACGGGAAGCTTCCCGACGCGCCTGACGTCTACCAGAGACACACCTACCGAGTTGGTAAGTCCACTACATGAGCGACACCTCCCAGGACGGGAAGCTTCCCGACGCGCCTGACGTCTACCAGAGGCACACCTACCGAGTTGGTAAGTCCACTACATGAGCGACACCTCCCAGGACGGGAAGCTTCCCGACGCGCCTGACGTCTACCAGAGACACACCTACCGAGTTGGTAAGTCCACTACATGAGCGGCACCTCCCAGGACGGGAAGCTTCCCGACGCGCCTGACGTCTACCAGAGACACACCTACCGAGTTGGTAAGTCCACTACATGAGCGACACCTCCCAGGACGGGAAGCTTCCCGACGCGCCTGACGTCTACCAGAGACACACCTACCGAGTTGGTAAGTCCACTACATGAGCGACACCTCCCAGGACGGGAAGCTTCCCGACGCGCCTGACGTCTACTCCCAGGACGGGAAGCTTCCCGACGCGCCTGAGACGTCTACCAGAGACACACCTACCGAGTTGGTAAGTCCACTACATGAGCGACACCTCCCAGGACGGGAAGCTTCCCGACGCGCCTGACGTCTACCAGAGACACACCTACCGAGTTGGTAAGTCCACTACATGAGCGACACCTCCCAGGACGGGAAGCTTCCCGACGCGCCTGACGTCTACCAGAGACACACCTACCGAGTTGGTAAGTCCACTACATGAGCGACACCTCCCAGGACGGGAAGCTTCCCGACGCGCCTGACGTCTACCAGAGACACACCTACCGAGTTGGTAAGTCCACTACATGAGCGACACCTCCCAGGACGGGAAGCTTCCCGACGCGCCTGACGTCTACCAGAGACACACCTACCGAGTTGGTAAGTCCACTACATGAGCGACACCTCCCAGGACGGGAAGCTTCCCGACGCGCCTGACGTCTACCAGAGACACACCTACCGAGTTGGTAAGTCCACTACATGAGCGACACCTCCCAGGACGGGAAGCTTCCCGACGCGCCTGACGTCTACCAGAGACACACCTACCGAGTTGGTAAGTCCACTACATGAGCGACACCTCCCAGGACGGGAAGCTTCCCGACGCACCTGAGACGTCTACCAGAGACACACCTACCGAGTTGGTAAGTCCACTACATGAGCGACACCTCCCAGGACGGGAAGCTTCCCGACGCGCCTGACGTCTACCAGAGACACACCTACCGAGTTGGTAAGTCCACTACATGAGCGACACCTCCCAGGACGGGAAGCTTCCCGACGCGCCTGACGTCTACCAGAGACACACCTACCGAGTTGGTAAGTCCACTACATGAGCGACACCTCCCAGGACGGGAAGCTTCCCGACGCGCCTGACGTCTACCAGAGACACACCTACCGAGTTGGTAAGTCCACTACATGAGCGACACCTCCCAGGACGGGAAGCTTCCCGACGCGCCTGAGACGTCTACCAGAGACACACCTACCGAGTTGGTAAGTCCACTACATGAGCGACACCTCCCAGGACGGGAAGCTTCCCGACGCGCCTGACGTCTACCAGAGACACACCTACCGAGTTGGTAAGTCCACTACATGAGCGACACCTCCCAGGACGGGAAGCTTCCCGACGCGCCTGAGACGTCTACCAGAGACACACCTACCGAGTTGGTAAGACCACTACGTTGTCTGTACATATGAGGATGGTAGCCCCTTTTCCTGGATTCCACTCTAACTTTCCATCAGGCAGAGTAGTCACTTAGGTAGGCTTAAAATATATGTAGAATCTTGAATCCACTGGGAACTTTAGTAGGCCTCATATTTTTAATTGAGGGTAGACGTGAGTTAGCGGGCGAGGAGAATATCAAATCAAATCAAATCTAAGCATTTATTTCAAGTAGGCCAGTTACAGGCACTTTTGAATTGTCGAAACAAAAATGAAAATTAAATGTAGCTGCAGTCCCAGTCACAAGACAAAAAAACTGTGAAAGTACTGTAGTTGCCCATTCCCTAGCGTAGATCTCTAACGAGAAGAACGGGCAAGAAACTCCATGCACACTCTTTTAATTCAAAATGATTTTTTACAAAATCTTGGTTAAAAATACAATTCAAAAATAAAATAATTAATTCAAAATAAGCCGTGGCAACTAAGAGATGACCAGTCACAACTGACAGCGCCCGTTCACGAACATGACTCATGGATCAGCACCATTCAACTCAACCATTTTGAAGGGAATTAAATGATCCGACACACGCGCCACCATCAGCGTGACATTTGAGTGAGCATGACATACTCTCAACCGCCAGGGCAGATTCTCGTACAATCAGTTTATTGTAACTCTCGATTACGAAATACAGTTAGGACATTGAATAGCAGCCCATTTAAATAAGACACTCCACCGAATACGTGGTGCTCACACGAGATGATGCATGATAATTACCCCTCGTCCTACGACCACGTTCCCTTTTAAAGGAACTCATGAACGAATGAACGAAAAATAATCATCTAGGGATAAAATCATTGTCACCTGTGATCCTTGTCTATGACTTAACATGAAAATAATCGAATAAGAGCGATCATTCAATCGCGTAATTACTATTTTAAAGTGATTCCCATCCCTGCCGTCACCGGTTGCACGCGCCAGTGCCCGGTGTTGCCTCAGTGTCTTACCTTCAGACACTCAGCAGTGTTGCCAGCTATAATAATCGATATGCCGACATATATAAAAAAGTTTTTGCTTGAAGTGTCACCATCCCAAGTCTTGGCCGACTGGCAGAAAAGTACACAGGACATCAGAATTGCAAATATAAGAAAAACCTTGTACAAAAAGCCTTATTCCGCACATTATTTGGGGTCGGCTACTAGTTCAACCGGTTATACCTAAATATCAGTTTTTCCACGGAGCGACTGGCATCGGACCTCCGCAACCCTAAGGGAGAACTGAAATTCGAAGGTTTAACTATTTTTTGGGTAAATTTGAGGGCACTGTACCAAATTGTAGTAGGTATATAGTAGGCTAAAAGCTCATTTGTAAGAGACCCATGTCCAGCAGTGGACTAGTGAAGTCCGGTGAAGACTTTAATTATATTCTTTGTTTACTAATATGTATCTAAGTCCTATAATATGTTCAAACATCTTCATCTATGCCGTAACATAATCATCTCCAGTATTTATTATTTTGCCTCTTTACAAACAGAACTACCGTATTAGAAATATACATCTTAAGTAGCGGGAGATTTATTGATTGCTTGCTCTAGGATTAACGTTTTAAGCCCAAACTTACTACCATTAAATGCAGGTACTCATCTATACATGTCTCCGGAGCAACTGCTGGGTCGTCCGTACAGCTACAAGGTGGACATCTTCTCCCTGGGCTTGATCCTGTTCGAGTTGCTGCAGCCGTTCGGCACGGAGTCTGAACGTATCACCTGCTTACAGAGGCTCAGGGACGGACACTATCCACAAGACTTCCAGAAACAATACCCACAAGAGGTATGGTTTAATTTATTTGTTTTTATAAAAAAGTTGATTTTATTGACAGAACTAGCTGACTCCGCGAACTTCGTACCGCCTAACAGTCGATTCAACGTCACTCAATTGTATTGCCTTCTCGGAACCCCTCCAATAAAACTTAAACTTTATGGTATGGTTTAAAGTTCAAATTGACTTTTAAGTAATTTTACAAATCTTTTGTATGGGAATATAGAAAAGTGTTGTTTTTAGGATTTTTCAGACAATTTTTTAATTTGCGCTCGAGATTTGAACTTAGCAACAAATTCGGCTATTCGTTTTTATATAATAGACTAGCTTTCGCCCGCGGCTCCGCCCGCGTGTATGTCTGTTATAGCCTATGTCCTTTTCCAAGTTCAGTTCTATCTTCATACCAAATTTCATCAAAATCGGTTCAGTGGTTTTGGCGTGAAAGCGTAACAGACAGACAGAGTTACTTTCGCATTTATAATATTAGTAGGGAAGTAGGGATTTACCACTCAATGTAGGCACGCAGAGTAGAGTCACTTTGTTAGTCTTAAATATAAAGAAAAACTCATAAGATACTTGTTTAAAATAATGATATTGATGCTCAAATAAAACTAATTTTCCAGACTGATGTACTGAAACTGATGCTAAGCGAAGAACCGTCAAAGCGTCCGACGGCCACCGGAGTTAGAGCTCGCGCTCCGCTGTACCAGCTCACCGACTCCAAGTACCACTTCACCTTACCTCTCATGATAGCGGCTTGACTCACTTATGAACAATACGTCTGAGAGGTACCAGTCTAAAGGCCAGTTTATATTTCAGGTTTCTGACTCACAACCCCATCTAGCTTCAATTCAAGAACTTTTTACTATGAAAGTTAGATGAAAATGAAAAATATTTATTCACATAGTTATATGGTCTACATAACATATAGTTTCTGGGTCCTTCTTTTAAGTAAATAAATACTTGTATCAGAAGACCCCGCTCTTCCATATGTATTTTTTATGTAAGTGAATACAAAAAAATATATTTAAATACTTTTTTTTTTGTAAATACACCCCTCTTTAGATACATTCAAACAACTGTAGAAACTGGTCCTAAGTATTAATCTAAGACAAGTAAGCGCTGAAGTTGTACGTCAGAAGTCATTTATGATTTATTTCACATTACTGTTTGCAGCATTATCTTATTAATTAATACTGTAATTTGATTGATGTCGCTTACGAAACTGTATTAAAAAGTCCCCGGTGGAGTTAAATATTTTTTCTAAATAATCAACTAGAATGTAGGCAGTACTTGGGTACTACAAGTACTAAACATAAGTTATCACACCAAATGTACGTTTGTATTATTGTGGCTATTAGACTTAGTTGTAAGGCTAGACAAGTGATATTGTTGTAACCAGTTTGTTTATCATTATCTATGTAACCAGTGCTACCTTATAATATTTACATTTAAATAAAATCTACTATAAACAGCAATAGTTTAATAGTAAAAATATACCTAAGCAATAATTTAACCATAAATTATTATAAGTAATTATTTTTGTGTAAAAAATAAGTTTTTATGATCTATGGTAATATTAGACTATGTATGTGTACGCCCAGGTCACACTGGTCGATAAAACTTTAGTTATTCCCCGTGCGTATACATTCAGTGCAGTATATTGGACAGCTAAACTCATACATTAGTAAAAAGTTCATCACAGAGCATGCCCTTTCTTTGTTAAAAATCGCAAAAGAAAGTCGTGCACATTATTTTTGATAAAAATATATAATTCTATAAGAAAATCTTGAACTAATATTGTTTTAAAAATGATGGAAAAGACAATTATGTACACAGTAGACTCGTAGAGAAATATATAAATATAGTATATACTATAAACTTTGTCTCAAGATTTGATAATTCCAAAATTTAGAATAATGTATTTCTTCCTTGAAACTGTTTCTATACTTTACGCATTTAGTAGTATTTTTAACCGACTTCAAAAAAAGAGGAGGTTCTCAATTCGTCGGAATCATTTTTTTTTTATTATATCCTTTTATATTTCCTTACACAAATTTATTTATAAGTACTGAGATACTTGATGATACATAGATTCTATACACTTGCATGCAATAAAAATAAAAATCTACTGACAACAAAGTGTTTAGTTTATGTAGTTTTAATATTTCTGCTGTTGTACAATCGATGATTGATAAGGCATGTTGAAAATCAAAATGGCAAATTGTGTTATTAATAATGATATTTTAATGATATTGGGCTCAGGTCTACTCTCAGGAGAGCGTTCAGGCCATAAGTTCAGAAGCTGGCCAACTGCGGGTTGGGACATTAATTACAATTATATTAATAAACTTATTAGGTTTTTAATTTTTTCCCAATGTATAGCACACATTAGTGGGATTTGACTTTAACCATAACCAGTCAAACTCATAGCCACACTGACATTCTACAAACTAACAAATACATTGGAATGACGTCACGTGTGGTCAAAACAAAACGTTAGCCAATAATACAAAGGAATACAAGCGGTAGAAAGAGAACGCTTCTTGGCTAAGGGAGCTGGTTACACTGGACTACGATCAGTTCGTCTGAAAAGTTAATTACCGTTATAATAATTACTTTTTGAAAATGAATAATGGCTAAATCAATGCTAATTACGTGTTACTATAATATAATTTAAGATACTTGGCCGGTAGCGGCCTTAAATCCTGTGAGAGTGGTTTGAGGTCATCAGTGAATTGATAAAGAACTGAAATGTTTTTAAAGAATGTTAGTAAGACTGCTGTTTTGTATTGTTGGTTTCTTATACTTCGGTTAAGGTCAGTTTCTAAGATTAATAATATTTATTTAAGATTAAAAATAAAATTACAAAAAAATGTACCTAGGTAAATGACGATTGTAAGGGTTAACACCAATGGGTTAATTACTTAATTGTATGCATACATATTAGTTAATAAAAATATTTGAAAAATAAATGTGGCCTTATCCCTCTCTTGAGAGGAGACCTGAGCCCAGCAGTGGGACGTTATGGGTTGTTGATGAAATGTGTAATGTTCGTAAGTTTTCTGTTAGTTTAAGTTTTTTAACTGTCAACTTTATATTAAGCAAGTTTAATGGGACCAAGTTGATAGTTGGTCCCATTAACTCATAGTTAATCTAATAAATGTCCAAAATTCTATGAATTACTGTATATCTTAAAACGATTAATCTTGATGATAAATTGATATTCATTATTAATCACTATGTTTATCAAATCAAAAATAATTATGTCACATGTGTTATAAAAATTACTTTTTAATTTAAGTTGAATCATCACAAGTCTTATGAGTCGGTGAATATATTTATTGTCATACTGACTGTAATTACTCTGTCATTCTTAATCTAGCATATTAGTTTATGCATTGTTTGCTCGAAAATCCTAAACATTAAATAACTCATAGTGGCCGTTTCTATATGCGATAGAATCGCGACTTGCGTTTATATCAATCTCCACGAATGTATCGTCGCGACCCGTAACGGAATCGCCCAGTGTAGAAATACGATAATAAATTATCTCGCCCGTGGAGACGGCCGCATAATGTCCGCCATAGATACAGAACATTTTTTTTCTAATATAGAAAGTAAAATTCTCGGATCGGCTCAGCTCGACCAACACCCTCTTAAAAACTAATTGGTCTTTCATTTTTGACCGGTTGAGTGAGGCTTATTTAGAACTTATCCTAAACCGCGAAACCCGTCCTGATCCGTGGAAGAAAGAAAGAGATGATTATGGAGTAGCGATAGTAGTCAGATAACCGCCTGCTTATTTGACACACAGTACATAAAAAAAATAACAAAGCCTCAACAATTAAATGCAACTGTTTTAGATGACTTACACATCGCGAAGTGTATACTACGTGTGTCACAATGGCATAGATAATGTTTATTTTTTTAATTGTAATCTTATTTGTAAAACAACCCAGTGGTGTTTGTTAGTAACTATTTGTAATAGTGTATATAATGTATAAATAGTCATTTAGTGTGCTTGAGTAATAAATAATTTGAAATAATTTACTTGTTTTATTTTGAAGGCACTAAATCTATTAGAGTGGCGTGCCATGGAAGAGGCCAATGTCAATGATAGGCTGATGATGATGATTCCGAAATTGGAAAAAAAATTTAGAAGGTGGGACTGAGACGCAATAGTTTATTTAATTACAATTAATTTGCGACCACAATTCTTATAAACTGAGTGTAGTGAAGCAATCTATTGTATTTTCCTTGATCGTTTTAAGAGTTAAAAATGTAGTTGGATAGTGAAAAAAACTTCCAATAAATGGTTTCAGACCAAAATATATTATGTAATTTTAAAAACCAATCAAAGCAATCCATCATTTACTTTTATTGTTCTATAACACCATTAGATCTATTACTGTACATGTTGTAAGTAAGAGCTGCGCTGAATTCAGCACGAATGGGCCGGCTCGACCGAGGAAGTACTTCCCTCACACTAAGGACAATCCTAATAATGACAGCACTCTTGCTGTCGTATTTCGTTGGTGAGTGAGACCAGAGACCCAATTATTCTGCAACATTCACCCGGCTTCCAGGGGCCGGGTGAATGATGCAGAAACATCCGAGCAGGCCGCCATGGTATGGGTCGCCATGCTTCATTGCTTACCTTCACAATTCGGATGGTGATCCCTACTCTTGGATTCCACTCATGCATTTCATCATACAGATTAATCTGTTGAATTTTTTTAATCACTTTGTAAAGTCAAAAATAAAAGTAAAAAAATAATTCAAATAAATTTTTCATTATATCGAAAATTTTAATGGAGTATTATAAGGTTATAAAATAAATACACCATTAACACCATAATTTTATTAATATATTTATAAATTAAATGTCAGCTTTCACAATAAAACATCTATATACAAAGATACATTTATATTTCATCACATTCATAATACTTCATTTAATACTTAATATAGTCGTACATTTATTTTAGTGTTGCCACATTATATTATTAAACAATGCATAAACATAAAAAGCAATGGGTGGTCCCAAAAATGTAAAAATGGTAAACAATAAAAAACCCAACCTTGTTGATTTTTTGCGACAGTAATTAAATAATAATAATTGGAATATTCTTTAATCAAACCATTCCCATAGATTCTTTTTCGATATCATGTTTAATATTGTAAATTACAACGAATTTTTTATATTTTTTTGTGATGCCAATACATCGAATTCAATTCAATAGAAGTTAAATAGATTTTAAACTATAACGTAAAGAACCTAAAGTTTTATTTATCACAGAAAAAATTAGAATCTTTTCAAAACTATCAAATTAATGTATTTTATGGGATACGCACTATTTGGGAGTGTTTTTACTTTATTTTTGATAAACTTTAATTTTTACTCATATAACTTAAAGACTCATTTATCTGATTTATATTTTTCAACTATAAACTCAAAAATAAAATAAAATTTTAGTAAACGTTCATGAAAAAGGCATTTAATCTGATGAGAGCAGGTAATTTATTGTTTTGTGGAAAGTACCTACAGTATTACGTAAGGGGCCATTCATATATTACGTAACACGATTAAGGGGGAAGGGAGTCCTAGTCTTATTCTGTGGATGGGAGGGAGCCTTAATATTATTTTGAAAAATCACAATAATAAGCAGTTAAGACTGGTTAAAATCAGTTCCAACTGATTTTAATTTTTACTGTCCATCAGTACAAGATGCGCTATTAGACAGAATTTAGTACGAGTATGATCATATTATTATTGAAATATGATCTTCAAAATTGATATTCTTTAAAAATAAACATTACAACCAACAACCAAAACGGTTATTCATTTTTGCCTCTAGGTTATTACTCTCTGATTTTTTTTGGTGTGGAAGGGGGTTAAAAATAATAAAATCGTGTTACGTAATAAATGAACGAGCCCTAATGGCTTCACTAGAGATTGTAGGTATTACCTACCCAGGACAAGTGATAGAATTGTGTGATGAGCACGATTATCTGTGGCTGTAATTTATCTACCTTAGGTAGGTATTTAGAAATGTATAAAGATGCTTAGCAGCAGTCTGGCTACCATAAAAACTCTACTTTGTTTAGGAACACCATGTATATCATTCACTGGAGTTGGTTCTGTAGCAGACACTATACAACTTTTAGTTATATAACCATTTTTTTTTCACATACCTTAAACACATTGATATTCAATTTCATTGATAAATGATTTATATGCGAAATGCTAAAGCATAATAATTAGAATAGAATGTTATTATCTTTGTGAAATTCAAATTATTAAACTAATAGGATAAATTCAAATTTTTAACTAAACATATTAATAACAATTTTAATAAATAAAAAAATAAACTATAAATTGTTACAAATATAATTTATGGTGCATTGTTGATCTTTAGGATGATCATCGGATAAGATTACAGCCATACGGAGTCGGACTACGCATCGTAGCTTACTTTCAGTCACGAACACATGTGATCAGAATACGCACACAATCAAACTGCTGTGCACGACTTGGCAATATATACTTTAAAAAACTGGATACTCGATTTAAAATCGTTTAAAGATTCAAAAAATCCATACCTTTATGATACGAACTATTGGGTGGAAATTATTCTATTGTCTATTGGTCAATTCCATAACAATTGTTACGATTAAAATACAAACATACAAAATTATCACATATATATGTAAATAATAAAACGTTATTATTTATGGAGTGTATAACACTAAGCTATCTAGCTCATACCCAAAGGCCGCACGTCTAGACTACTGTGACGTGCTTATCTTTTGTAATTAAAATCGATCGCTTGTCGATGACGAATGCAATATACATGACGCATGATAATGGTGTTTTTACACAAATGTGAATATGTTTGACATATACACTCTAGTTATATCATATAGAATTCAAACATTGCCTTTTGTTAATGTTTCCTTTTTAAACCCTTTTTAAACGATAATTTCTTGGAACCAAATTGCTCAGAGAGCGAAGCTTGATCGATGCGTCACTATTTTCTTAACGCGAATGGATCATGGGCCCCATGGGAATCTAAATATCTCTAGATCGCGCAAAGTGAAATACTTAATAAGCACACATAACATTTTTATTATAAAATCCTATTGTCAACTCTTATTAAAGCTATGGCTTGTGTTATTATTCTGCAGAAAACTGGGTGTCTTACCTTCTTTCACTACCCTCAGAGCTTGCAAAACCCTGGCCGTATCAAGTTCCTTTTCAGAAGCTTTTTCGTTATCTAAACAGATCTCTGTCATCCTATTATTGAACTGCTCTATGACCTTCACTCTATAATCTATGGACGAAGCCACAGGATTGGCCGTCAACCACAAATACTCCAGACACGGCAACCGACATATATGTTGCACTTCCTCCACATCAGAAATAACATTGCAACTTAAATCAAGACTTTCCAAAGAGTATAATCTGGAGAAACCTTGTAGACCTTCTACTTTGTTCTGTGACAAATCTATTTTGACTATGTTGCCTATCTTGGCGTGCCAGCTGTCACAGATAGAGAAGCTGTTCATGGATAAGTTGAGGACTCTCAGGTCGTGTAGACACGATATATCGCACAGTTCTCTTAGCTTGTTCGACGACAGACTGAGTTGTTGCAGACGAGGCACGAGTCGAATGGCCCAGTCCACGTTTTGTATGTTGTTGCTTGCAAAGTTTATAAGAGATAGTTTCTTCCATTTCTGTTGACAAACAAAAGATTTTAGAGTTAAAATAAATAAAGCAGTATAAACAAATATTCAAAAACACTTAGTTCATGTCGGTAATTGCGAAAAAAGTAGCTTGTGTTACTTGTTGATAATGTAGCCTCCTAATGGTATTTATTTTAAATCGTGATTTAGTGGTTTGAACGTCAACGCTCAAGAAACAGATAAACTCAAGTTTTTTTTGTTTATTAGCCTGCGAAATATGCGAGGCGATGCTTCTGCGTTATTTTGGCCCTCCAGTCACGCACTTGCCAATGTAACACAAGTTAACACAACAGCACGAATGCTGTCGTTTTATAAATCGTATTTATGAAATTAGCTAGTGTAACTAAATACTACTACCGTATAAAGACGGCTAGAAAGACACAAAGCATGACCGTGATTAATGAAACACCTATCTGAACGGATGCCATCAACATTTTTACTTAGTCATCAAATTGACTTGCATTTATTTACAAGGTAAATACTGGAAAAAAAGCTATTAAAAATAGGATGTTAGGAGTTTCTTTACAGTCTTAGGTTTCCATATTTTTTTAATGTTTATTAGATATCTTGAAATTAAGATTAGAAGTTAAGTAGTGAATTGAATTATGTATAAATTTATTTTACCCGTAGAAGACGAGCGTCGATGAAAAAGTTTTCATAAATGTATCTGAGAGACGAAGTTTACCGGGTAAAAAATATTAGCTGAGTATTCTTTACCGTTTGACTACATGCGTATTAAGAGAACCCAAGCCAAGGTTGGGCTCTTTGCAGCTACGTTAGCGGTCAGGAAATACATTTATATTATAGATCTATAAATAAAACAACACCTAATTGATAAAAGAATTCGTAATTTAATTACTACTATGTTATATTTCCCCACGTATGGTTTATCTGTTGAATGATTGTCTGATTCGATATCAAGATTAGGGTCAAGGTAAAAATTATAAAAATAACTGTTCTATATAAAATCAAAGACTTTACATGGGCTGGCTCTGGAACGTGGGCGTTGCAGAAACTAATAAAATATTTTACACTATCCAAGCCTATAGATATTGTATCTTTACAATAACTTACAGCAACGCCGCGGGCGAAGCTAGTCTCAAAAGCCTAATTTACTTCTTATATAATCCTATTTGCTAATAAAAGTGCCGTCAAAATCGATCTAGCCGTTCCAGAGATTAGCCCGAACAAACAGGCAGACGGACCGAAAAAAATGTTCTTTTGATGTATGTACTGTTCAGCATATTTTATTTTTTTTTTTTATAAAAGACAACTCCCGCATTAGGAATATAAATTCCTGTGTCGCGAGGGGCTTTACAAACATACATGAAACGGACACAAATAACACCCAGACTCAGAACAACAAATTGTGAATCACACAAGTGTTATCCTACGTGGGATTTGAACCCACGACACTTGGCGCAGTAGGAAGCGGTGTGGCGACCGCTTAAGCCACTAGGCCAACCGTGCAGCGTATAATACTGCTTATCTAGTAGCATTAATTGAAATGCTGTTAATTTGAGATTACAGACACATTTTTTTTTATTTGTAAAAATATGTGCTCTGCAGTTTACGAATGTATAAATGACTCATTTGAGAATAGGGACGTTTGTTGCTAGTAAAACCTTCGAATTCAGTTCGCCAGGAGGTAAGATGCTAATCGCTCCGTGAAAAAATATGATATTCAGATGAAACCGTTTGAAATAGTAGTCGACCACAAATAGTCTTGGGAATTATAAAGGCTGCGAAGATAATGTGAGTATAGAAAAGGTTATTACGCAGCGATGACCCAGATTGCGGAAATGGATATTAATTGCTGGCCTCAACACTACTACTACAGTTGTTGGACCCTACTTGGGTTCTAAACAAAAATATGATATTCAGATGAAACCGGTTGAACATATAAACTTAGGAATTATAAAGGCTACGAAGATAATGTGAGTATGGAAAAGGTTATTACGCAGCGATGACCCAGATTGCGGTCATTGATATTCATTGCTGGCCTTAAAACTACTACCGCAGTTGTTGGACCCTACTTATAAACAAAAATTATAATAATAATAAATATAAATACATAAACAACATCCTTTTTTTTGTAAATACATACATATTATACATAGAAAACACCCAAACTACGAAACAAATATTTTCAGATCACACAAACATTTGGTCCGACCCGGGAATCGAACCCAAGACCTCACCTCAAGCACAGCAATCGCAAACACTACCATTGCACCATCGAGGCAGTTTAACGTGAATTAACATTGAATTAGCATTTTTATATGAACTCGTTAATAAAATCCCGTTCTGCATCACATTACAACCGTTAGTAGTTTTAAACTTCACGGGGAACGGTCACTATAATATTAAGTAGTTGGATTTTCCATAAACCTATAGAAAATATTGCCGGTGATTTTAATGCAACAAGAAAATGTGTTTTAAAAAAGTAGTTATAATCTGTCTTTATTTAGTTGTGTGCTGCTAGAACTTGCATATGAATATATATATATATACTAGCTGATGCCGGCGGCTCCGCTCGCGTCCTAGGGGTATGAAAAATAGATGTTGGCCGATTCTCAGACCTACCCGATATGCACACAAAATTTCATCTATTTCATCAGCCGTTTCGGAGGAGTATGGGAACGAACATTGTGACACGAAAATTTTATATATAAGATATAATATTAATACGTTACTCACATAAAAAGAGCATTGTTTTTTGTTTTTAGTGTCTCTGTTCGTTTGTTTCGGCTAATGTCTACAAAGGCTGTTTGTTCGTTTCGGGGATCTATTTTGACGGGACTTTCGGTGAAAGATAGACGATAATATAAGGAGTAACTTAGGTAATTCTATTTTTAGACTAGGATCGCTCCGCGGAGATACTCGCGTTTTACAAGTGTAATATATGTATGACGGCGATAGGTTGATTTAAAATATACATATTATTTTTCATATGACTAACCGACGAATTTTGCCGACTTTATCAACGATTAAATGTATTATCCTTCCTCCTTCACATATTTTGGAATTTCACACTCGGAATAGTAGTTTTAATATGTGTTTTTTTTAATAAAACTAGTAGCAGTATGTGACTATTTTAGACTTTCCTCTATAGATAATTTCGTAAAATATTATGTGTAACATAATTTATGGATGACCCCTATAATAGTTGAACCAGTCCACCATTAATTACTACTAATGTTACGTAAGGACTATCTGCACCCCGCGGTGTTACCCAGGGTTGTTGTACACTTGTTCGTTTACAAAAACCACCGCAAGTAACGCTACAGGGCGAATTTAGTCTTAAAAAAGTTGCTTAAGCTATATCAGTGAAATTCCTGTCAAAATCGGTTCCGCTGTTCCAGAAATAAGTCGGTACAACCTTCTTCTTCTTCCGAGCCTTTATTCCCAAGATTATTTGGGGTCGGTTACTACTTCAACCGGTTTTAACTGAATATCAGTTTTTTCACGAAGCAACTGGTATTAAACTTCCGCAATCCTGAGGGAGAACTGAAATTCGAAGGTTGAACTAGTTGTCAGTATATTCGAGGGCACTGACTTCCCAATAACGATTGCCATAGATGTTCATGACAACCGGGACGGAAGGGTTACTTAACGTTCTCTCCGAGGCACGGACTTGGAACACCGGCTGTTACTATTAAGAATTTCCTGTAAGAAAAACCCAAAAACACTTTTGGCCCGACCTGGGTTTTGAACACGAAACCTCTTGATCAGCAGTCGCATACGCTAACCACTAGACCAACGAAGCAGTCAACAACCCGGAACAACCATAGACAAAAAAAAATTGTTACCGTGTATCTTTCGGTGTAAGCATGTAGTGGAAAGCCGTTAATTTGAAATTACAAACACTTAAATTTTATTTCTTTGTATATATGATACACAAATCAGGTCGGAATATGGACAGATAAACTGGTTGACTCAACGCCACGTGCTGTGGCGTGTGGCGAGGTCGACAGATAAGTAATTGGCATATACTAAAGTGAATGAATATTCATGATACATAACGTATTTGTTTAATAGTTTAGTTTACAGCTATTTAGAGTAAAAAAAATATTTTTTATTTATTTTAGGAATTTTACTAACTGGGTAACAGGTGGAAAGAAATATTTATATTTAAAACCAATTGAGTACACCAAAACCTCCTTTCTAAGGAGAGGCCTATGTCCCAGCAGTGGAGTATACCATTGTTACCAGCGATTATTGTTGTAAAAAGCGCGTGACCCCGCGGACCAAAGCTAGTCTAAGAAAGAAGCCTAAGTTACTCTTCATGTCATTGGCATCAGCAATTTATAAAAAAAATCTGTCTCTCCGTTTGTTCCGCCTAATCTCTGCAACGGCTAGACCGATTTTGATGAGACCTTCACTGGCAGAAAGCTTATGAAATAAGGAGTACCTAACTTCTTTTTAGACTAGCCTCGCTCGGCGGCGTTACTCGCACTTTAAAACAATAAACGCGCGTAACACCGCGGAACTCGGCTAGTTTATATTATAGATGGAATGGTGGCGATAGGTACCGGAGTGGCTACCGGAAAACGAAGCGTTTGGTCCCTCACAAGGAGGTCCGGAAATCATTAGATGCGGGTCGCACCGCTTGTTATAGCGGTTTAATATAACGTTTTTTTGGTGTTTTGGGTTCAAATCTAACATGAAACAATACTGCGTGATCCGGCAAATTCTTGTTCTGAGTCTGGGTGTTCATTGTGTCCGTTTCATATATGTTTGTAAAGTGTCTCGCGACACAGGATGCATATTCTTTGTTGTCTTTAAAAAAAAAGAACAATACACAAACAAACAAATCGTTTTCGTGTAAAATGTAACATGTTAATAGATAAGACTTGTACGTATGACCTTTCGTCTGTCATTGGCGGCTGTGTTTTTGTTCCTGGTATTTAAAACAATATAAAGTAAAGCTTTTAAAGAATGAGTCACAAACAAATCTATTAGATAAGAAAAAGAGTTTGATTATGTCGTTGAACATGCTAATCTGAGAAACTACTTGTTTGAATCGGAAAAAGTGTTTTAGTTCGAACGGTAAATATTGTAAATTCGAAGGTAACCCTGTCTATCAGTTACGCCTTCACGCCTAAATCACTGAAGCGATTAAGATAAAATTCGGTTTACAGATAGATTGGAATTTGGAGAAGGACACAGGCTACTTTTTGACGCTATAACCGATATATACGAGGGCGGAGTCGCCGACAAAGATTAGTATATATGAGCCATAGCCAGTACAGTCCAAAATAAACTGTAAACAAATAGCAATAAAGATGAAATCAACTTACAACAGTGTCTGCAACGCTGGAGGGGTCTTTATGCAGGATGTCGACTAATAGGAACTCGTTGAGTGACACTACACTTGCTGTGAACACGGATAGAGAAACAAGCGTGTCCCGTAGACCTCCTGTGATGAACAGAAAATGTTATTATTATTTTTGTTTTCTCTCATTTAATAATTGTAAAGTCTTATAAGCTTAGATGTTGATTTCCAAAAAAAATATCATCTTCCTAGCCTTATTACCAATATTTTTTGGGAATGGCTACTAGTTCAACCGGTTTCAACTGAATATCAGCTTTTCCATGGAGTAACTGGCATCGAACCTCCGCAACCCTAAGGGAGAACTGAAATTCTAAGGTTGAACTAGTTGTCAGTATATTTGAGGGCACTGACTTCCCAATAACGATTGCCATAGATTTTCATGACAACCGGGACCGTCGGCTTTACATGCTCTCTGAGACACGGGCGTGAATCACCGCTAAACTTCCAAACTCCGGGCTGGTATTAGGAATTTCCTAGGAAAAACCCAATAACACTTTTTTGGCCCGACCCGGGATTTGAACCCAAGACTTCTTGATTTGTAGTCGCATATGCTATCCACTAGACCAATGAGGCAGTTAAAGTAAATATTTTTAAAATTCTTAGGACTCTAAACATGGATTTAACAACTAGAATTCAAGGTTTTTTGTTTCTTTTTATATGTTTATTTATATTTATGTATTTACATATGTATGAGCAAGTATTGTATATATTATATACTATTTCTCTATCATTTTATGATATCACCAGACACTACCCCACACTTTCCATCCCATGTTTTCAGTCCATCCCATGGTTGCCTGTAAGAGATTGCGCTTGAGCGATAAGGCCACTACTTGTACCTCCTAATTTAAGATATTGTTGTAATTGATCTGGTGTACAATAAAGTAATTTATTATTTTTATTATTTATTTTTAAAATATCAACATAAATAAACAAATAATGAAATGTCTTTATTATTATAACTGTAGTATCACTCACCAACACTTTGTATGCAGCCCATTGGAACACCGAGTATCTTTAAGTCTGTCAGTGACTTAAAAGGGATGAGGTCAAAATGTAAATTGTTTGGTATAATGTTACTGGTACCAAATTTCTCGTAGCTCCCTTCAATATTTAATGACTGAACTTGTGAACAGAAGTCCAGGATATGACTGAAGTCATACATCTGGTCTGTTTTTTCAGTCGGTGGACATGCCATTTTTAGACGTTCACTTATTGCATGTAGCTGCAAAAATAAAATTGGTGTTTAAATTTTACAGTCATTCAGGTATTTACAACTAAAGCAAGTATATAGAAAGAGACTAGTGCTGCCCATCACATCTCGTGAATGTGAGAACCTTTTAAAGAATAATGGCCATTTTCACCAACATCCCCTAAATTTAAGGGGTCCACTTAAGAAAGTTAGGTACCCCTAGTTAAGTGATATTTTCGTTACGGGACACCTGAGTGATTAGACGTCTCTTAAAATTATGGGGCTGCATACTTAAAGGGGTTCAGTCAGTCAGTACGGAGAGTTTCACTATTTTTTAACATAAGTATATTATCAGTGTGTAATAAAAAAATTGATCTTTTAGATTAAAAAATGAGCTACATCTGTTGAGGTTTATTTTGATTAAAAAACTATACATAATGTCTACTAGGGAAGCTATACAAGATTGTATTAATATTTTTTTTGGCACTAAGGGATTTTCCTGCTACTTGATAGTTGACGATAATCAATGCTTACCTCTATGGGAGTGAAATGATGTGATTTTTCATTTTCTAACAATTTATCTCCTTCTAAGAAAAGTTTTTTAGCTAAAACTTGTAGCAAAAAAAATATATCATACAGATGGAAGTCTAAGAACTGAGCAAATTGGGACGGCATTGTGAGCCTTAAATAATTTAAAACATTCTTCAAATACTCGCATAGAGCCTCTCTTCTTTGCTCCACAAACTTCGGAGTTTTGTTTCGTATAACTTTTTTTGGAGGCAGTAACTCCTTTGCCAGGCCATGGTCCGACACTAGCTTTTCATGTAGTTCAACAAAATCATTGTATCGATGTAACACGGTCCACTGCACTGTCCCCACTTTAACAGCTATTTTGTAATAAGTTACATTGTCTTTTGTTGTAGCTTCGTCCACACTAACTGTACTATCCTCGCGATGATTTATAAACGACGACATTTTGTTTATAATTTGCTATAATATTCTTATTAGATTATCGCACGCATTTCGCGATTTTACGAAAGTCTTTTAGGGAATTCCATATGACTGACGTAACAAAAATAAAACTGATGAGTGCTACGTACGAGCTCGTCCAACAACTCCGACAAGTTTTGAATGTCAGTTTGATTGTCAAATTGACATACAGATAAGTGTCAAACAGATTATTGACTGATGTCAAATGATGCGTTTCTTTAGGGTTTCCTTCCAGAATTTCCAGATCAAGATTCATCATCACAGCCCATCGCGATCGCAGTTCACGGCTGGACGCCTCTCCAATTGCACGGGTATTTGTTCGATCTTCGGCTTCTCGCATCTAACTCCTGCAAAAATTAAATAAAACCAATAGCATTATCACAAAATTTTGCCTAGCGTAAAATGTTAATATTTTTAAAACAATATGTAACATTAAAATAAACTAGAGTAGACATAACATCTTAAATGCTCCGTGATCACTACTATTGCTAACTTCAAATAACTTGCCATTTATAAAAATAAGTCTTTTTGTTGACATTGACGAACCGTCAAAATTATTTATGTCAGATTCTACTGTATTTATTAATGCAGTTGGATAAAAATTAATTTTACAAACTCAATATAAAATGCTTGATTACTTTATTTAGACTATCTTTAATTTCTTTTAAGTCCTAATCATCTTTGTAATGTATAACAGTTCTTGAAGCATTTACTTGCAAAGATGTTGAGTCGTTTTTCGGACGTGCTGCAAACTGCGGCGGACGTAGTAAGAAATACAATAATTAAACTTGTTGGAATAACTTTTATGTCGAGAGTAAGATAATAAATAACATCAAAATTTGTTCCAGCTGGCCCCTCCGGCTACGAGACTAGAGGATTTTGAGTACCACTGGAAGATGATTCTGAATTTTTATCAGAATTATGACGATAGTAATAAAATGCATATTGAAGAAACGAGAATTCCTCATCATTTGCACCAAATGTTACAGGTACGTGCATCGCGCTGCGTACTTTGTAGATTACTGTCTGTCTGTTACTTATTTATAACTTTCTAGATTCTGGACCTTGACATTGAAACTATAAATTATTAAAAAAAGTGCGGCGATAATCGGCAAGTAACTAAATATTGTTTTATTTATGTTGCATGTAAACATAGCACAAACAGTTTTCGAGATTGTTTTTTAAGTATGCAACTGAACTTAAATCGTCATAAATGTTACATACAAGAAGTTTGATGGCCCAATATAAAAATACATTTTTATATGTACAATAAACATGTATTTCAGGTCCGCCCATATGTCTCTTGATTATTATACTGTGATTGACTTTCGGTACTACTTTTCTGAAGAATTAGTTCCAATTTTATAGACATGTACATAAATACTGCGACAAAGTTTAAATGATACTATTATCATCGGTCAGTCAGTTAACTAAACTTGCAAAAAAATAATCATTATGCAATACAAATAAGTCTAGTACAATACAAGACTGTGTTACAGATAATAAAGGATACAATGTTTAATAATGGATTTTTGTTGAATCGAGGTTGAACCTTAATATCACACAATTTATAATCATTTTCGTATGAATGATATATTACTATATTACCTTTATGCAATTTTATTGCGATCCTACGAGATAATGAAACACACAGATACTTTCCTTAAATCAAAATATTATTAATGAATAGTGATAGGGTACTATAATATACGAAGCAAGTCAAATAAAAATTTGATTAAGTTACTGTTTATATCATCACCTATCTGGTAGTGAAAGTCCCATCAAAATGGGTCCACTCTAGTAGATAATGAAACATTTGTATGCAAGTTTGATTTGTACTTGACCAATATTTTTAATGTAAACACCCTCTGTTCATTTCGATGTATGTGTGGTTAGAATGGGTAAATATTTCCAATACTAAATATAGACAATGTTATACAATGTAAATCACAAATTAGAAATATGTGCTATCAATTATTATAATCTTTATTGATTATAATAATTACTTTATCGGGCTTCTCTGAGAGGGTAGTATCCACCTGATCGAGCTGGCCCATTCATGATGAAGTCAGCGTGGCTCTATTACCTTGAAAGTGTTGCTCCTTAATGGAGGCCTTTATTCAGCAATGACTGTGTGATTAGACATAGATAGTTATTCTCTAACATGAACTATCTAAATTACAAAATTGAATTCAAAAATAATGGCAATATGACATAAAATTGTTTTTCCTAATTGTATAGATTTGTAATTATCTTAATCTGATAATGTCATGTGTTTACAACTCTTGTAATCGTTTTTTTAACTAGGTAAATAAGTTTTCAAACTAAATAGTTTTTCTTGGAGTGAATGACAAATGAATGAAAATGATCATGAGTGAATGATGATCAGTTAACTGTTTGTTTTTTATGAGCAAAATAATGCAAGTAAATAAACATTATTTTCATTTATTAAGAGTTACTAAAATTGTTTTAAATGCTTATATATATTATAATATAATAAATGTTTGGGACTAGATGGCGTTGTGTGATATAAATACACGACAACTGATAAATACATGGGCATACTTTTTAGCAAAATGTAGTATTAAAAAACATACAGGAGAAAATCGAACCTACTCCTTTTTTAAGTTGGTTAAAAAGTATTGTCACACCATAATAACATACATCTCTAAAATTGTATCGAACTTATAAAGTGAAAATTGTGTAGATGTGTTTAGTTATTAATTTTTACCCGACTGCATATGAAAGGGTAATGTTTTTGTTAAACTCTTCATTACTCTTAATTGGGTGCTCTATTACTGCATATTTTTCATCTTAGTTTATTGGAAACTAGATCTTTCATGTTTATGGACACAAAGAACACCCACACCCAGAAAAACAATTTATGGATCACATAGAGTTTCATGTGGGATTTGAACCACTGAAGTAGGAAACCTATGGAAGTGAAACGTCAACCAAAAATTCGTGCCACTATGACGTCATCTGCGCGCTAAACATGGCGGTTTTAGTGCTGCCCAGAAAACTTTAATTCTATTAGATTTTATCGATAAACGTTCTTGGCTCATTTTATTTCAAATAATATTGAGTATTAATTATTTTTAGAATTTATATTCTAATAGGAAGTAAGTATATTGTTATGTGCAAAGATACTTTGATTTAGATGTGTGAAATCTAAGACAAGTTCGTGCTTTAAATTTGCCAAGTAAGCGATATGACGATTTTTAAAAGTTGCTACACTTATTTTATAAAGTTATCGTTTGACAACTCAGTGACCGCAAAACAAACTTATGGCGTAGTACAGTGCCATCTACCCATCTCTAGCATGCTAAATTTTATCGACGTTTCTTAAGTTGCCGTTTCGCTCGCACTTGCGTATATGCCGGAATATGTCGGCGATAAAAAGTTAGCATGCTAGCTATGTTGTTTTGGATATCAAAATAGGAGTACGTGTTTTTCTTAGACTACTTACCTCTCTATTACAATCTATTTTAATTGTGTTGCTGACTCTTAAAGTCCGTAACACACAGCCGCAAGTGAGAGTACCGTACACTACCGTAACACACGCCGCATTATTATATAAGTGAGTGATTCAAATTATAAACTTATCAAGGGACAGAGTGATAAAAAAAACAAAACACCTTCAGAACATTTATTTAATTACAAACGTCATTCGTTATGACTTCCGCTCTAAACATGTAAGATAATAGTTTACATTTATGGTATTAGTAAACAAATATAAATTTTATAAGCTTTTCTTGAACGGTGGATGTGGCTAAAAGGATCATTTTGAAACCAAAACTAATTCTACTACTTAAACTACTTAATCTAAAAAAACTATTTCATTGACTTGAACATTTTTAGAATTTATTTTTACCATACAGATAATTATAAAAATACAATGATTATATAAAATTACTTTAACATGTTTATACTTCTAGAACTTTCCACGGAATCAATTTATAGAACACAATTTCAATACAAAATAAAAACTGTAATTCATATTTTAAAAACAATTCAAATGCTTCATAAAGCAAATTGACCAGTTATACATAAAACGAGATTGTATACCTGAAATTACTGTCCAACAGCATTTACCCAACGTAGAGGTGTCAGGACCGGCCAAAACAGGCATTGTTTTCAACTGATTTTCTGTTAATATGCCAGTTTCACGTTGGCTGGCATGTTGCTGCAAAATATTGAAATATTAGTTTAGAATAATTGTGTACACAGTATTTTTTTCATAAAGTTTGCTTAAATGATGACATTATCAGTCAAACTGGGAAAATACGATTCTTGGGCGTAATCGCAGCCACAAACACATAAGTTTTTCTAAAATATAGAATGAGAATGACATATACCACAACTAGACGTAACTGGCATATCAGTAATAATGTAGCAGCAACAAGTTTATCAAAAGCTAAAAGTAAAGGTACAAATTTTAATTAAAAGAGCAGTATCCATAAGGGTGAGAGGCATGACAAGACATATTAAGGCCTTCGACTGCGAAGACTGAGCAGGAATTATATAATAAGCCCACAGTCCAATGACTATCCTGCTGATCATTGTCCCACCATAAAAAACTTGTATATTTATTTTGATCCTTTTATAGCATGTTTTATTGTAACATAATATATGTATGAGGCTTTAAGTTTTGTCGCTTGAAAAAAAATCACATCTAGAACCTTATAGTACCTACTGACAGACTAATCGACGCTGTGACTAAACAATTTAAAATTTAAAGCATTAATCCTAATGCTTTAAATTGTTTTGAGATTCAAAATTTAAACACATTCGAATATAATACAATATGGAAAAGACAAAACTTAAGGCATTAAAAGGCAAAATATGTATATGATAAAAAAAGGTAAATCAATACTAACTATAAAAGTATATACAGTATTAACTTACTCTTACAAATTTTAAAAGCATGGCATCATCTCGTAGTCTAGTCACATCTAGAGTTCTGTTAAAACATCATCAAAATGTAGCGAGCAAATATAAATGTCTTTAACATTTGGCTTGTTTTCCATTCCAATGGCTTCCAGCCACTTTTTCTTCTTTTGCTCATTTCTTGGGATCCTAAAAAATAATGTTTTAATTATTATTTTAGAATGTTATAAACGGGATAAAATAAGAAATTTTATATTAGATCATATTATGTCGATATCAAAGTCGATAAATAAAGTACAACCCCAGCTAATAAATTAGCATTATTTAAGCGTAAAAATAAAGTTAAATAAGTCAAATCTATTCATAACCTATAACTGCCGATAAGAACCTTGCTAATTATAATGTAAATCTGCCTTTACTTTCCCGGCAACATTAACAATAACCAAGATTTTTAATGTTATTTATAGCGTACCTGTGTATGGTTAAAGGTGGCTGATTTGGTGTTCTTCTTATGCCGCACCCTATTACACTACACACTGGCATATTTGCGACGTAATTCTTTACATTTGGCTTCAATTATTTTAAATCACAAGCAAAATATTGAAAGATAATTAGTTATTTTGATTTATACCACGACTTTTTGACAAGACAAGTACCGGCTGAACTCACTGACAATGACATTTGCGCTCAAAACATGGTAGATTTTTGGGCCTCATTAGGTATTTACGTATATTCATGTCTCAGTTTTATTCATTTTATGTACGCACTGAAATACTGTCATATTGTTTTCCTGCGAGTTAGAGTCATGAGTAAGAACGAGATAGATATATGTTTATGCGTGTTCCTTCAAAATGGCCGCTATTTGTCTAAGCAATTGTACGTATAGAACAATATGCCTTGTCCCTATTATAAAGGTCTATGATTTGAACCCACAGCCCAATAGGCGTAGTATGAGCATGGCGTCTCGGCTCAAACCAGGACATAAGTACAGTCGATTAATTTAATATTCAAAAAAAATCATAGAATATTATATAGAAACTATATTACTCCCAAACTCATAAATAAATGTACATCATTTAACGGTCTTTCGTCATGCGTATTTGATATTACTTTCTCCAATGTGATATTCAAATGAATGTTTTCTGAATGTATTTCACGGCATGCGCGTTTCATACAGCGTTGACCTTTATAGTGATTACTGTGAAGTTGAAGATTCGATTATGAGTGTAATATTTTTGTACTAAACAAAATGTTCACATAATACTGTATGTAATAATGTTGCTACAAGCGTATCTTGATGTTAAATTATCCAAAACATACTATCCGAGGAATTAATATAGGCATCAAAATAAATGTCCGACGTCTAAAATTATCAGTAAAAGATTTACTTTCCAAAATAAATATCATTAATCGTTAAATGCATTTTGGGATTTGAAAGGAAGTAATTTGATAAGGAACGGCGATGGAAAGTTAACGGTAGACTTAGATATATCTCGTCCTGTTAAAGAAGCATCTGACACTAGCGGTTTGAAAGACCAATCACACACACACACACACACACACACACCGTAAGAGTTATTGCGCTATTGCCGCCATAAGCAATGCAGAACGCGGTCATTGTAATGGTCGAGTTGATGTGCAATTCACTCACATTAGACACACTGGATCGTGATTATGGTATGTGAAACAAAATATTTATAAATATTTTAATTTTGTTTCAGTTAATAGTTGAAGAAGAAAAAGAACAGCACGGTGGTACAGTCGGACCGTGTTTAGAGGCTCTGGTACAGAGGTCAATATGTCTCCTGGACGCGTTAACTGCTCTAGCAGCCGCGGACCGACCTCCTGGAGCGCGAGCCCTAGCCCTCACCACTGGAACAGCCTTGCTAAGGCGGACTAGGCAGCCTTGTGTGAACAGTGCCCATGTCTACCGGCCTCTACAGGTAAAGTGCACTAATATTTAAGAATAAACGACGTGCGTCTAAATGGGGAGTCTTCTTAGTAAGATCTCTAAGGACAGGTGTTGAGGTAGCGGGAGGTATGAAAGTACTCGCGTTAAGTTGTTTAGGCCCCCATAGCCATCAAGCAGACCAGTTATGAAGATTAGGTTAAAGGTCCCTCCTATTTCCCTCGCCCCTAATTCTGGGAGGAGGGGTTTCAAACGGAAGCAACGCACCTGGGACTCTTGAGTTGGAGGTGGCTTTGAACGGCTGTATCTACCTATTGTCAGCTGAATCGTCTCTTAATTTGTTTCTTATGCCATTAAAATGTTTGTAGTTATGGAAGGTTTTTACCAAAGCGACTCTGCCTAATGGAAAGCATGAGTAGAATCCAAGAATAGTGGTCACCATCCTCCATTGTGAGTACATACAATGCAACACGGTGACCCACTCTATGGCGGCTTATGAATCATTGGGGAACCGTTCTCATACTCACCAACGAAATACAACAACACGACTTCGCCTACGTGTTATTCTGATGTTTAACTTTCATTGCCTCTCATCCCCAATAGGGGTAGAATTTTCCAAAATATTTTCTTAGTTGTCGTCGATTGTAGATTTAAGGCCGCTACATACGTGACGGGATTTTACATGGACGGAACGGGACGGGAAGTTTTGCAAACATCGTTACATACAAAATGTATAAGTAAATGCATACTTCACGGAGACACGGACGGGGCGGGAACGTGGCACGCACGGGACGAGCACGTCAAAAGCAGTTAAAGCCAGTTATTGAAATGAAAATTACACCTTTCCTTGTTCACAACACTAACACGTTAGATCCGAATCACGTCATGGTGCGTATGCATTTACATCACGTCCCCGTTTGTAACGAGGCAACCACGTTCACGTCCCGTTAAAATCCCGTCACGTATGCAGCGGACTTTAGTCAGTAACGGAACAGTTTTATATTGATAGTTGACGTGTAATTAACATAAATATAAATTGACAAATACCATGTAGGTAGGTACTATAACATTTTTTATTTTCGTAACGAACATGGAAACTTCTGTTTTATAAAGTTTATGAGTGTAAATGTAATTGAATGATTGCGTTATCATCCGAGTGTGTTAGAAATAGCTTTTAACGATAACATACCTATACACAGATAGTATTTCTATAACTATCGAGTTTTATATCCTCTCACATGCGCCTATCTGGTCCTACCTAGGAAGGACTCGGTACCAGGCCAAGGAAATGTTAATACAGATTGTTTCGTGTTTACGAGTAATTTTGAATTGATGTTTGTGCTCATGACACAATCATTTATCATCAACGTTTGAATCTATCAAAGTGGTGTGCAATGAGAGAGGCCTATATCCAGCAGTGAACTGCGATGGACTTATGATGTAATGTGATATGATGATGTATCGTACCCACCATTTGTGTCTGGTTAACCTCTAGCTAATGGCTGGAGCGATTTTGCTACAACAACTATTTTAGACTAGAAAACACAATACCATTTACATAAAACATTTATTATTATTATTTGTTTGGTATCAACTGGCCATGTATGAGATTTGTCCACTTATTTTTATACTGAAGTACTGAGGGCACTCAAAAGCAATATTTTCAACGTACAACATACATAGCTATTTATATTGTGATTTCTTTCCAGCGAATGCTCATCCAATGCAATGAATCCCCCGCATCGCCGACAGAAAAAGAAGAAGTGGAACTATTACTCACACTTTGTGGTTTAGTCCGAAAAGAACCAGGTCTAGCCAACATTTTCACCACCCCTTTCGTAGAAGACAAATCCACCTTACTCAGTATACCAGAAGATATACAAAAACTAATACCTATTAGGAGTAAAGTTCAAACGCCAAAGAAGAATCCATTATTTGAAGTGGAGCTCCCGCCAAATCCTTTAAGAAATGTGTCGATTATTAGAACAGGGAAAGACGATAATTGTAATGCAACCTCGAGCAGTTCCAATGAAGACAATGCCTCCTGCAAGAGTCATAAAACTGTGTATGACGACAATGATAAATTCCTGTTGATTGATCTCTTGCTGTCGTATTTAAATAGCGCTGTAAGTAAATCTTAGTTAAAATTCAACATATCTTATCACAGAATATCCTGTGTGGTCCTTGATGACCGTGTGGTAACTGATTAAGAATATGGAGAGTTACAACTCCTATTCATTCCATGGGTAACGTAAGAGCTAAGTAAGGATAACAGCTCACCCTTGACACAAATTCTATCTGGCCAGTATTGCATTGTAGGCTTAAACCTCCTAATACAAGGCCTTAGAATTTTTAAAGAGAACTGACATTCAGTCAATAAATTCTTTTGCAATAAAAATAATAAAAAGCTAAATAAACTATTTTAACCAATATGATGATTATCCATAACTATGAAAATCGTTACAGTGTTTTAAACATATATAGACTATCATGGGTCCTTCTATTGCTAGACAAGATTTTTTGTATGAAATTATATATAGAAATTGTCTATCTTTGGAATTTTTGTTAAGAAATGTTGTATTCTTTTATTTTAAGAAATATTAATGATCTTTTTTTTCCAGGACAACCAAGTGGTCCTTCGAGCCTGTGAGGGTATAATGATAGTGTCATCTCTGCCAGAAGATGATATAGCAAACTTGCTAACCAGCTGTAGTCCAGCTTGTGAGACCATAGTTGACAAATTAGCAGCTAAATACAAATGTGTTCCGGCCAACGTTGATCCTAGTGATGTAGATCATTTGAATATAACGTGGGCGTAAGTGTTTTTTTTTTCTTTTTTTTTCATAATTTTGTTGCGAAAATTACTATAAAGCTTGTGCAGAATCCAGGAGAGGTTGTCACCGTCCTCACTCTCAATGCAGACAATGGAATTATTCGTCTTTTGTTCTGAATATCCATGCATGCTTTTAAAACGGTTTAGTAACCTTTGTCTTATTATTATTTACATCATCATCATCATCATCAACAGCCTTTAACAGTCCACTGCTGGACTTGATCTCTCCTCAGAAAGGAGGTAATAGGTAATAGGTAGTAGAGCCACGTTGATTTCAGCACGAATGGGCCGGCTCGACCCGGCCAGTACTACCCTCACACAGAAGACCATCCTAATAATGACAGCATTCTTGCTGTCGTATTTCGTTGGTGAGTGTGAGACCGGAGGCCCAATCATTCTGCATCATTCTCCCGCCCTTCGAAGGCCGGGAGAATGATGCAGAATAATCTAACCAGGCTGCCATGGTAAGGGTCACCATGCTACATTGCCTACCCTCACAGTAAGCATGGTGACCCCTACTCCTGGTTTCTACTCATGCTTTCCATCAGGCAGAGTAGAGTCACTTTGGCAGGCTTAAATATATAAAAAAAAAAAAAAAAAAAAAGGAGGTTTTGGCTTACTATACCACGCTGGCCAGACGGGTTGGTTTCAAGTTTTCCTTCTCTTTGCATCGATGTCGTCTTGCGTAGTTTATCCCTTAGTCGCCTTTTACGTCACCCGCGGGATGAATAGGGGTGGTGACACTCTGTATTTTTAATCTGTCACCACACGGACATTATTATTATTTAACCAAACCTTATTATTAGACCAAATTTCATGAATATTATTATTACAATTATGATTTTTGAAAATATAAATCATAATGTCTGCTGTAAATCCTATAAATAAAACACAATAAACAATAGTACATGTCGTGCTTCCAATCATTTTGTCTGACAATGACTACACCATTAATTAAATTATTCGTCCACTGCTGGACAACTGGACAGTTACTCCTGTTGTTTTAATGACTATAAGTACGTATTTGTATGTATGAATTACAGGTATGTAGCACAGGACTTTGGCGATAAGACTTACAGTAAATTCCACGGATACAGAGAACTCACAAGTTTCTTCTCATGGCTAGACTACTGTGATACTTTGATGAAGGTTAGTAGAATTTATATAGAAGAATAGACGTGGTAGATATATCTAAATCGAAGCTGTAGTTTAATAGTTAGCTACTCAGACGAACTGGGTTTTTTAGCCCAAAGGTTATCAGTTCTTCCGTATCTTGGCAAAATTAGTGTAGGACGTCCAGGTGGAGTGATCATTAGCGCATGATGAATGATAGGATCTGAATGCGAGAAGACCGCGATAAGCAGATGATAGCTACTCAGAAAATTACGTCATCACAGAGAGGCGAACCTCTTAGCATTCCATGGATTCACCGTGCGGGTGCCGGGTCCATCGTGTGGCAGAGAGAGAAACCGAGAGCAGTTCCCAGGACCTGCGACCTGGGCGTATGTTTAAGGAAGCCCCCTTTGAGATGCGCATCAACGCTCACCTTCACTGCTCGAGTTGCCCGCCCTGCCTAGCCAAATTTGGTAGGAACCTGTTAGTGCAGCCTTAGATACTCGTTCTAATATAGAACTTACTGCAGTTCTCGACAGGCCAATAATAATAATTGAAATTCCGTTGTGTTGTTGTATAGGAATGCCACCCGACGATAGCGGCCCACCTCTCACGAACGTTCCGCCAGAACTTTCTAGAAGGAACCGCGGAGAACGGCATCTCGGACGTACACCACGCCGTGCTCGTCACCGCCATACTCGCCAAGTGCCTCAAAGTGGTAGACTCGCCTGACCTCATTAACGGTAACTAGTTTTATCTAAAATTCTCCAATAAATGGACGCTATTTCGGTCTGACCAATCAACGTTCGCCCTAATCGATTTTTAATAGTAAGCAAACGTTTATTGATTTCAATTTGACCAATGAGCTCACGTTTGACTAACCAATAAGAAAAAGCTATAGTACATTATGCTATAGAATATTGACTACTGTTCCGATCAGAGATATATATCAGAGATATATATAATAAATTAAATTTATACTACACCTTTAATTATACTACACCTGATCGAAACAGTAGTCAATATTCTATAGCACAATGTACTATAGCTTTTATAGTCAATATTCCCTGAAAATGAAAAGAGAACGTTAGTCTTTTCCTTGACCTGAATAAGCGGGAGGAAAAAATGTATGAAAATCCATTTCTAACTTGTTTCAGCGAGAGAGAAAGTTGTATGAATTTTTACTTCTCATCTTATTTATATAGTTATCTTATCTATGGCGCGCGCCTGCCCAAGGAGTTTTCATATAATTTAAATATGGCACGTCCGTGCCACTGACATCCTTTTGTGAAGAAAAAAAAAAACAAAAGAAGCTCGTAATATTGGTCAAATTCTAAGCTAAATTGTGTCTTACATGGTGTCTTACGTTTTGATTTTATTTTTTTATGCCATGCCATTCTGTTTGACCAATGAGCACGAGCCCCATTGAATTTAACGAATAATTTAAAAAAAAAAAAAAAAATTGATGCTATTCGGTTGCACCAATGAATTGATTTCACCACTAAATGGACACTAATTTATTTCGTCAATAATCGAATGCTATTCCATTGAACCAATAAGCACGACCTCCATTATAATTTCAAGAATAAGTTCACGTTATTGGCCTGGGTTGGACCAATGAGCGCGCGACTCATTCGATTTAACCCATAAGTGGACGCGCTAAATTAATTTCACTAATAAAGACACGGTTGACCAATGAGCACGAACCGTTGCCTTTCAGGAATAAATCGGTTGGATTTGAATATTTTTATTGAATCGATTTTATCTTTAATTACAGAAACAAAGCAAGAAATGTATAAAATCATTTTATTGACTTTAAATCGGATTCAAAATTAAAATTATCATGAAAATTTAAATCACTTAAAGGTAGCACAATATATACCTACTTATTTGTGATACTGTTTGTTGCAGAGTTCTCCAATTGGTTGGTAGGAGATGGTGAAGTGTCAGAGTGGCCGCTCTTACACACTCTGATCAACAACTGTCTCACCGAGAACTACGATTTAACGTTAGAGACGCTACGGTTTTTTGAGGTATGAAACATGTTTGCACTTGAGAATGACTGGAACTATTAATTTTGTTAAAAACTGACGTAAATAAGCCAGTGAACCCGTGAAATATAGTAGAAAATAGTAGGAAATCTCTTACTAGGTACCTGTTAGTACAAGCTGTTTAGTTTGGCAGTATATTAAAGCCTATCAAAGTGACTCTACTCCGCCTGATGGAAGGCATGAGTAAAATCCACGAGTATGGGTCACCATCCTCATTGTGAGGGTAGGTAATACAGCATGGTGACTTTTAAAGTTGTGAAGAAGCTTCACGACTGCAATGTTATGATAACAAGCGAGATAGACTGTTTAACGTGACCTCCGAATCACGGTACTGTCATTTTTCTAGGTCTAACCTAGGTCTGTCGTCTTTGCTTTTGTTCTTCTTTAGCGTTTGTGATTGTTTCAATCACCCAATGCAATTCGGCTATGAACACTATATCCAAATCCAAAAGTATTGTTTATTTATTGACTGCCTTGTTGGTCTAGTGGTTAACGTATGTGGCTGCTGATCAAAAGGTCTCGGGTCTCATTCCCGGGTCGGACCGCTTGTTTCGGAGTTTGGTTTATGTATTTATATAGGGTATATCTGCTTAGTTTGGGGTCTAGATGACGTTGTGTTTAAGATGTCCGAAATTATATATTAATTTGTGATTGTCAGAGTATAATCGAGAAGGGTACCGAGCACAGCATCCAGCGCGTGGTGCTGGCGCGGGTGGCGGCGCGCGGCTACTGGGCCGCACCCGCAGTACACGACGACGCCGAGCGGGACCGACTCAACGACCTGTCCATCGGCCGCGAGCGCGAGAGGAACAGGTACCACCACCACCATCAGCACTACAACCCCCACCACCTATACCACCGCCACTAATACCACCTCCACCAATACCACCACCACCACCTATACCACCATCACAACTAATACCACCACCACTCGAACCACCACCACCACCATCAATACCACCACCACTAAAACCACCACCACCACCATCACCACTACTACTACCACCACCACTTATACCACCATCACCACTACTACTACCACCACCACCTATACCACCGCCACCTATACCACCACCACCACCAATACCACTACTACCACCACCACCACTACTAATACCTCCACCATTAAAACCAGTACCACCACCACCACCGCCACTAGTACCACCACCACCTGCATATCCCCGAATGTATAGCCACACGGTCACACAATTTCATACAAAAATAATAAAATATTAAATAAACATAACAATTACCTATTGGACACGAATCTTCGAAATTTATCAGTTTTCCATGTACCTATATTATGTATTGTTTACCGTGACCGATTGTTTAAGGGTAGTATAGGGTAGGTAGGGTATATTTACAAAAGAAGTCTATAAGTATTTAATCAATCAATATAGCTTTCATAGTTGTACGGCCCAATTACCGTACATGTTACCCCGCGTCAGCGCTTTAGTTTATTTTATACATTCATACAAATTTGTAATCACTTAACAAGAAGTCAGACACGAAGCAAGTCGTGTCACAATTAAATACATTGTTAATCATCAAGGATTTTCATTTATCAAGTTCAAACACATCAAGGTCGTCGTTCGTTAGCAACAAGGCAACCCCACGACAATAGTACAAGCTCTGCTTAGTTTGAAACTAGTTGACGTTGTGTGTTAGATGTCTGAAACATTTATTTATTTAAATATTGCTGTGTCTATATATATAATGTTATTTATGTTTGTGTGCAGAGAGGCAATGAAACAACTCCAGCACGAAGACCACGTGAACGAACAGATCACAGACATCCTCTCCCACGAGGGTCTGGACCCCAAACAACACGACGAGAGCACCGACAACATACACAGAGTCATTAACAGGTCAGTACACACACATTTGATAGCTTCACTTTACTATTGCAATTGTCTCGGAATGGTTTGAAATCAGGTTTAATGCGTTATGTGATATTACACAACACTCGGTGGCACTTAAAGTCTCGGGTTCGATTACAAGGTCGGACCAAATGTTTGTGTGCACAACAAGTATTTGTTTCGGAGTTTGGGTGTTTTCTATGTATATTATGTAGGTATTTTCTATGTCGATTTAAACTTAGCACAGCTGGCACTTTTGTGTAAATACATAATACTAGTTTCTTAACGCGGTTATGCTCTCTTGTATGTCGTTTATCGCGGTAAACAGTAGCCTATGACCTTTCTCAAGAATCAAAATACATCCATGCCAAATTTTATTGAAATCAATGCAGTGGTTTAACCGTGAAACCGTAATAGATATTCATCATCAACAGCCTTTAACAGTCCACTGCTGGACATATGCCTCTCTTTTGAAAGGAGGTTTTGGCCTACTATACCACGCTGGCCAGATGGGTTGGTAAAGGGTTTGTTTCAAGTTTTCCTTCTCTTGGCAGTGATGTTAGCTGTTTATGTTATTCCTTTAGTCGCCTCTTACGACACACATGGAATGAATAGGGGTGGTGACACTTTTGTATTCTTAATCCGTCACCACACGGACATACAATATACAAATTATATAGATACACAAATTCTTTTTAATTTATAATCTTAGTATGATGGACTAGTATAGATAAGTTTTGTGTATTTAATTATGCCGTAAGTTATATCATTCCGACACAATTGTAATAGTGGAATGGGTTTGTGTTGTACTTTGCAATGTACCTATATTATAATTATGGTGTGAAAATTTTGACCTAGTAACTAATCCAAAACATACTTATAAATTTAAATTACATTCATATCATTGAATATAATTATACAATAATAACGCTTATATAACATTATAGCTATATATGCCTTTGGGTGTCCGGTTTTCGCTTTTAGCATATATTCAAATGCTTTTTGCCCAATACGCTTTGCCCAGTTAACGAATTTTAACTGAAGCTTAACTTTCTAGGCGGCTAGAGCTACTCAAAGCGTCAATAGAAGAAATAATGGCTAAGGAAAATATAGAGATGCCGACCGCAAATAATGATAGCGTCATATTTAGCGATTAATTTATTATATTTTTTACACTAATATTAATTTGCGAATTCATTATTATCATTTTCATAAAGGACTAATTAATAATTTTTGATGGTAAAGTCTGGCCTCTAAGCAGACGATCTACTCAAGTTTTTCATTATTAGGCTCAATAAAGTCCCTTAAGCAGGCTTTAAAATAAAAAGAAAAAAAAAACATCTAGGTTGTCATATACAGTCGTCTCGTTGGCAGGAATGTTAAGCCATAATTTTCATTTATTATTAAGTAACTTTTGTCTGTAAATATTGTATAATATGTAGAAATTATTAGGGTAGGGAGTTACATTGTTGTTAAGAATAATATCGAATTTATATATTTTCATGAATAATTCTTAATGATTTTACTGCTGCTGAAGTTTTTTTATCTATAATGCTGGCCATAACTAAATTCGAAATTCAGAAAGTATTTTTTGTTGCCATACTAAAAAAATATAATTTTATCATCATATTATTGGTAAGAAATTAAATTTTACCTTAAAAATCAAGAACACGAAGAACCCCTCTATCATAGAGGTTGAAACCAATTCCAAATTCTTCAATATCACGATAATAATTAAAAAATCACAATCTTAACTATGTATATCCTGCATATTATCAGTTAGACCAAAGTTATTAAGGCTCCTATTCATCTATGTTACTTTGTAAATTTATTTATGTAATAAATGACCCTAAATTGCTCACAATATGTAAATACAAAATAGGTATATAGGATAAACATAATAAAAATATTTGTTATCATAACTTAAATTGCCATATGGAAGCCTAATTTGTTGCCATAGATAAAAATATGTATCCAAAATTGTATATTTTATATATAAAAAGATCTAATCTTTGTATTATAGTAGGTATCGCTGCCAGTGTAGTGTTGCATTTATGAGCACGCTATTCACATTTTTAAACAAAATAGATTGAACTAGAAAAAGTTTAATTAAAAACTGTAATTCGACTACATAAAAAACTTTCATGATAAATCTTAAATAGCCCATGTCACTCAAACTATTATTACGAATCTATTGACGCCTCGTTCGACGACAGCCATTTGACAAAATCGGTTAAGGCGCTATGGTGAAATAAAAAAAAACATTCTACTAAAAATACAAATTAAAAAAAAAATGAAATTAAATATAGTAAAACTTTACTACCTTTAAAAGGTTTAAAAAAAAGATTTTTTATATTTTTTTCATATTCAATTAAAGCTAGCTAGCTTTTGAGAACTGAGGCAAAGAGCACATTCTATTAAATAACAGTATTATTTGTACAATTACACAATAAATATCACACACCAATTAAAATATCAACTTTTAGAATCGATTTTGAATCGGATTCTACTCGTTTAAACAAAACGATTGGCACATAAGCACGGTATAGTAGGGTTACCATCCCTGGAATGAAAAACTACCATATATAGTATGCGTGTTCAGATGTGTAGTGTTGCCATACTACTATTTTTTTGTTTTTGTCATGTCTTATTATTGCCGCTTGTGCAATCATATACATTCCTACATTCATAAACTATCTGATATATGTACCTAAATGGTAAAAACCGTTCCATCGGACTATGAAAGTAATGTAACAGAGAGTGCACCATTGTTTGTCCACACACTTGTGCACTATGATATCTCCTGCGTAGTTGACTGGCTTCCTTTGAGACTAGCTACCGCGCTCGATTTTTTTTGGAAAATTTGGAAAAACCAAAAATGTCATTTGAATGTTATTGATCTTTCATATACTTAATAGATGTGAATAGCTTGCTTATCTGTCAGCTGACGGCTTAAACTTAAAATAGCATTATAAGCACTGTGATGTATGATTTATAATAATAATAATGATATTTGAGATATTAAACGTATTGAAGTATATAGTGTGTTTCATTGGTTGATGACTGACTGGTTCCCTCGTTCTTGCAGCTTCCTGTTGCTGCTGCCGCGCGCCATACTCTCCGACCCCATCGGTGCAGACTACGAACATTATATACACGATGCTCATAGACATTATCAGGTAAGTACGTGGCGAGCTTAAAAATAGGTACCTATTTTTATGATAATCCTAAAATAACACTAAAACTATTCCAGTACTGGCTTGACGTGACTTCGACATTCCACTGGCCCACGGATTACAACTGGGTAGACACCACAGCCAGCTCTACACACAGCTACGACAGCCGACCAGAGGCCGACCTACACCTCGACGAGGCTTTCACCATCAAACCAGAAAAAATCGACGACCAGAATCGATTCACCCAAAAACTTGTACTAAGAAGTAGAGACTTAACATCTCAAACATCTGAAGAAGAATTTGACGAAGGGCCTTTCTTCAGAATGATATTCAAACTACTGTCCAACATGCCATCACAGCCATACCAAGTGAATTTGCACCTTACGTCTATAATATCAAAGTTGGCTTTACTCCCTCATCCGAATTTACATGAATATTTACTTAACCCAATGTTACCGACCGCGAAGAAGACACAAACTCTGTTTAAGACATTGCAAGACTTGGCAAGGAGGTTGACGATGGAGATTCCGAGGTTAAGAAACTATAGTAAAATTATTGAAAATACTCGGTTGCAGCTGATGAGTGAAGATCCTAGTTATGATGAAAGGTAAAAAAATATATCTAATTTTTAGATGGTTTAGATGACTAAATTTAATTTTTTGACTATCTCATTGGTCTAGTGGTTAGCGTATGAGACTGCTGATCAAGAGGTCTCGGGTTCAAATCCCGGCTCGGGTAAAATAAATTCTTGGGAATAAAGGCTAGGAAGAAGTTTTTATAGACACCTAATTAAATTTTCCCGTTGAGACAATTGACACAAAACACCTCTGGATATTATCGAAGTTTCCAATGGGCATTACCCGCCATTCTCTCCGTATCAAGAACCTTGCAATACAATGATTATATCGACCCGATCTAAGAAAAGGAGCTTAAAATACAATCTTTAATACTAGACTTAGGATTGATTGATATGACTTCTTGTTGAATAATGCATACTTAGTAAACGAGTTTTGAATAAACTGTAATTAATAAATACTTTAATATTGTTCCAGCGGCGAGCACAACCAACTAGTAGAAAGCCTAATTGTATTGGAAGAGTTCTGTAAAGAGTTAGCGGCGATCGCATTCGTGAAATACCAACATTCGGTGCACATGCACAGGTAATCGCTATAATATCGATATTATTTCTTAGATGAAAATTGTAAGAAAGTGTGGTTCAAATTGTGTAGCAATTGCCCAAATGTTATACCGAATGACTTTTTTTCTTTAAAAGAAATCTGCTTCGGTCATTAAAAGATGTCTCCACGATCGATATTTATCGCTGGAAAATTTTCAGTATCACTTGATATTTTCTGTTTCGGTCGATATTTATCAGTTTCACTTGATATTTATCTGATTCAATCGATATTTATCAGTTTTACTCGATATTTGTCTGTTTCAATCGAAATTTATCAATTTAACTCTACATTGTGTGTGTTCTTTTCCGTCGTTGCAACAAATAAAAAGGCCGGTTAATTTCTAATACAATGAGTACTTTGTTGTTACTTTGCATACCTATTTATTGACATCTATTACAAATAATACGTTAAACAGTTATGTTTTCTTGTACTTTTGAATATAGTAATAAACATAATACACACAACCACTGAAACTTTTCAAAATTTCAATTGTATTTGTTTATAACTTGAATAGATTTGAACTTCACTTTCAATCGTTACCATAGCCTTGTGTAGAATATTGTAACGCTAAAGTATTATTTAAATTATAACTCATATAGTCATAGTACAAATAATAAGAATTTTGCATTTCTTTCACTAGATATCCTATTGTTTTGAATTAATTATATTATTAATAATTTATGAATTCACATTTTTATTTTGTTTTAATAAGACAATGAGATTTATTTATATTAAAATATGTGTGTGTTTGGTGTTTGTACGCATAAAATCTGTATGTAGAAATAAATCTTGTAAAGACTGGAATGTACCTTTGTGCTTAAATTGGAATGTCTCGTTTAAACAGTTTTAAATATAGTACCTACTAAAATTTCATGTCTTAGAAAATATATGTATTAGGTACTTAAAAAATATTTCAGAAAACAGTTTAAACCATCTATGAATGTAAAGAAAGAAAAAATTCTATTTGTATTTACTATTAAATGCAATAAAAACAACATAGTTCGTTATAGTTGTATTTGATATTCTTACAACTTTAAAGTAAAAATTCTATCAGGTCAGGTATAAGCATAGGGCAATACGGTAGTCTAAAATGCGTATGTGTGAATTTTCCTACCGAAAAAATGGCAGGCTATTCGGTATCGACGCTATGACTCCCCTCCGGACTGCTAGCCTGTGTTGCACTATGAAAATAAATTTTCGTTTGTAGAATGCAGCTTGGCTCATTGTGAAAGCTGTATTTTGAAGCTTTCATGTACCTGAACATATTTTACCGTTCATCAAACGATATTTATAAAATTTTGACTAATACTATTTTCCTAAGACTACAATCCCACTGATATGCAATATAATTCTAGATTCCAGTTGTTTTGAGCACGATTTAGTAGAAAAGTGAATTATTTAAAACTTGTACCTTTAAATAGTTAGGCAACAGAAACAACTTTTCTAATTACAAAGAAACGCTGTATTATATATACCTAGTAAACCAAGCCTTTTAAAATATTAAAAAGTGAAAAAATAATAATAGTAGGATGAAACACATTGGAGAAGGAGAAGAATAATAATATTCTCCTCCCTTTCCAATGGGTTTCATTATAAAAAAATGAAAGGAAAGATAATTTACGGGCGATCTGAGGTCGGGAAGGGGAAAGAGGGAAGTTTTAAGGGTAAAAAACGGTTTATCTCGATTTCCGGCAAAACTACAAGTCCTATGGAAAAAAGTTAAATAGAAAAGTTGTAGGTAATAAAAGATCTACAACTTTTGTATTTACACTTTTTCTACATAACCTCATTTTTTTTGTAAAAAAATCGATAAAGCCTAAAGAGTAGGGTAATAATATGGTAGTTATAAATCGATCCTTACTTAATATTATGAATGTTCGCGCTTTCACGGCAAAACTAAACCGATTTAAATGACATTTGGTACACAGACCGTCTAAAGCCTGAGTAAGGACATGGACTATTTCTTACCGCGATAAGCGACACAGACGCGGACGGAGCCGCGGGCTAAAACTAGTAAGTTATAACAAAACTTTTAGAAAAGTTGTTTGGTGTATAGGTCTTTCGTACTTTACCGTGAGCACTCGTAACTTATTTTGATCTAAATAAACAGATGTAGCTATGTTACGTAATTTAGTTTTTATGTAATTTTTAGTCGCTATCAACATCATGTTTTAATTGATGAGTATTTCTTGTTATTATTTCTTTATAATTGTTAATTTTTGAACTCGGTAGGTATGTATGTATGTTTCTGCAAATACTTAATCGGATATTTTCCTTTATATGTAAATATATTATACAGACGTTAAAATTTATTTGAAAACCGTAAAAGCGTAATACCTATTAATAAGTATTCTCTAGTGATGTGAAATAGGATACCATTAATGAAGTATCGACAAACTTGAATCAAGACTTTGAAGACACTTTGCTAATACATTGTTCGAAACTGTCAAAACAATAAAGATTTCCAGAGAGAAAATTAAAGTTATGTATAAAAATGTCGACCTAAATGTAGTTGAATGTCTGTAAGACAGTATAAAGCTTATGGTGGACTATAATTCAAATTAGTCGATAATACTGATCGCGAAAAACGATTCTTATTCGATTGTGTTATAAAAAATATATTATACTACACACATCAAAAGTGTCTAGGGATCAACATATATTTTTGCAATAACTTTTCTCCTGATTGATATTAATTAAAAATTTCTTTAAGGATTCATCAAATAAAGTGTTTTCGTTTGTCACAGTAACGATAAACCAAGTCACCTTTGCATTAGTAAAGAAATTTGCCATTTTCCTAATAAAGGGATTTTTGACATTTGAACCACTAACATTAAAGTTCGAAAAAAAGACTGAAATAACAGTTTTCTTTAAAATTTTATTAGGTAACTTAAACAATTAATAATCCGTGTTTCTACCGCGAACACTAACAACACAAGAACATCGGTTTGGCATACTCAAAATGAGTTCATCCAAATCACGCTGTGGAATGGCCGCCCATGTTCGTTGCAACAACAAAAAAAGGTCTTCTTGCGACTGGATACCCTCCATATTCGGCAGAGCTCTTCTCTGTAGCATATCCCATGCATGCTCAATCGGGTTCAAGTCTGGCGACTGAGCAGGCCAGGGCAGGACATTGATGTTAGCTGCGGCGAGAGTCTGTCTTACAACTCTTGCGGTGTGCGGTCGTGCATTATCATGCATTAACTGAAATAAGGGACCGATTTGCACTTGTAGAGGAACGATGACGTCTGATACAATCGTCTCAGCATAAATTTGAGCGTTGAGGTTGCCTCTGATCCAAATCAACTCAGTTCTTCCGCCGATCCAAATACCCGCCCATACCATGATGGTTCCACCACTATAAGGATGGACTTCCTGGCAGGATTTTAATCGCTGTTGGCGTCCAGGGGTTCTCCAGTGTCGTATACGTCTTGTATCCGGTCTCATACCAAAACGAGACTCATCAGAAAAGCACACGAAACGCCATTGTTCTTCTGCCCAATTTCTGTGTTCAAGAGCCCATTGATATCGAATCCTACGATTGTGCATTGCTATAGGTGGTACCCGTAGCGGTCTTCGGGAATGAAGGTTCACTTCATGCAAGCGGTTTCTGACTGTTTGGTCGCTAATTAAGTTCCCTGAAGAGTGATGAAGCCTCACGGCTAACATCATGGCGGTTATTGTTGGAGCTCTTCGAGTTAAGATTTGAATGTATCGGTCTTGTCTCCGTGTGGTGCAGCGATACCGTCCTCCATGGCGCTCAGCCACGGTACCAGTGCTTCGGTAACGTGTCCAAAGTCGACTGATAACACTCTGACTTGTATTCAGAGCTAAAGCCACAGTACGTTGCCGGGAACCAGCTTCTATCATTCCCACGGCTCTGAGCATTTCTTCCCTGCTTAAATGACGTCGCCGCTCCATAATAACGTTGGTTTTAATCAGTAGTAGGGAAACAGTAGCACTAATAATTTCTTCAATGCGTTGTATGTTTTTATAGGGAAAATATTGGCAGCTGATTTTCATCTTTTACTCGAATTTGATTGACAGTTCCTGATTCAAATTATGAAATGCACCAAAAAGGATCCATATAAATTTATAAAATCATAAATTTATTACAAAGCCACATCTCAATCTCAAGAAATCCGCATAAAAATGCTTGATCCCTAGACACTTTTGATGTGTGTATTTAGTAATATTCTAAAACCGTGTGGCTAAAAGTGTGCTTGTTTTATTCGTGTTATTTTAATGCCAATCTAAGCAAAACGAATAAATATGCAAGTATACAATTATGATTCGATCAATTTGTTTGAGTTATTTTATTATGTTTAGTAAACATCGTCCTTTGGGTACTTATTATTAATAATGTTAAAATTATAAATGTACCTATATTTTTAATAACCAAAATATGTAGGGTACAAAAATTTTGTCGTTGAGTACCTAAATAGTGTCTTGCCTTGTAAAACAGTTAGTGTTATGTAGATAAAATACAAGATGGGAATGTATAATATACTCGTCCATTTCTTAATAAATAGTTATGTTAATAAATGGACCAATAGACTTGAAGCTACATATATGACGGACCATTCTACATATGAGTTCAATAACTGTTATATCAGAAATATATAACTTTATTTTTAGTATTAAAAATAATGATTTATATGTTTCTTAACACGTTCGTTGCCGTTTTTTGTTGTGATCGAAATGAGCAACGTGAATTGAGGTTTTGGCAACGAACGTGCTGACCTGAAATATGTATTTTAAAACCTTTAACCTCAGTTGTTGTACTTACTGTAACTACTGTCCAGAGGCGGAGCTAGGTAACAAGATTGGATGGAGAATAGAGACCATTTTTAACAGTAGCTAGTTCAATGCAAGGTTTTATGGTCAAGGTCTAGGGCCCCCTGCGCTTGGGGGCCCCGACGCATAGTACAATCCAACCTTTTGGTAGCTACACCCACTGTCGATAACTTAAAAATATATGGAAATCTGTAAATTACTATTAAAGTATTACAATTAAAATAATGTAATGAATATTGTATGCTAACAATATAAAAAATACGTAGCTTGTTTATTTGTCGTCTGTTTGTCATAAAAATCTAGTCTTCACTTGGTACAGGTATTTTTTAAATATTCTAGTTTGAAACTCAGGTGCAATATAATTTATAATAATTGTAACATTCCTTACGAAATCGAGTTAGTATGAACTATAAGTTTGTCTATGGTCATGTTTTTATTTGTTTGCACAAATAATAATGTTTATATAAACGCCTCATTGCTGTTGAAATAAAATCATTAAAAATTTATTTTGTTTTTATTTTTACTTGAATTACTATAATACTACCCAATACTATCCCTCCAATTTTAGCAACTTATTATTATCAGTCATACTCATACTGTCCTACTGCTTGTCTCGTCACCTCTCACAAGAAAATTAAGTTTGGGTCTGTTTTACATACAACAATATCTTATTCATCATCACCAGCCTATCGCTGTCCACTGCTGGACATAGGCTTCTCCCAGTGCACACCACTCTGATTTGGGGCTTAATTAATAAATCTTAGGCTTAATATCTTATTAAATGATACGTATTTAGGTATCATTCAATCTATACACATACATCTTCTTCCTAGCCTTTATTCCCAAGTTTATTTGGGGTCGGCTACTAGTTCAACCGGTTTTACCCAAGTTTCAGTTTTTCCACTGGGAGAACTGAAATTCGAAGATTGAACTAGTTGTCAGTATATTTGAGGGCACAGACTTCCCAATAACGATTGCCATACATGTTCATGACAACCGGGACCGACGGCTTTACGTGAATCACCGCCAAACTTTCAAACTCCGGGCTGATATTAGGAATTTCCCAAGAAAAACCCACAAACACTTTTTGGCCCGACCCGGGATTTGAACCCGAGACCTCGTGATTAGCAGTCGCATACGCTAACCACTAGAATAACGAGGCAGCCTATGTATCTTTACACATACATTAGTCAAAATAATAAACATGTGCAAACATCCATAACTCAAATCAATAAATTAGTAGACCCGATAAGGGAGCATGCTCATTGGTCAACTGACGGGTTATTTGAGAATTAAATGAGGCCAGCGCTGATTGGTCAAATTAAATTACGTTCGCTGATTGGTGAAATTAATTGAAGTGTGCAGCTTGGTATTGACTTTATCGTATTGTCAATAATTTTGATTCAGGTCATATGTATGAGGCTGAACTAAAATTAAGTTATTAGTACCCATTGCATATCACTATAAAACTTTATATAACACTATAAAACTAAAATAATGATGATTAGGAGGCTGCTTTAGAATTTTCATTAGGCAGAGTAGAGACCTTTGGCAGGCTTAGATCAGTAAGTACCATTGGCGGCCTTTTCGCACAAAGGCTATTTCTTGCAGGCAACCATGAGATGGCAATAAATAATGAGGTTGGGCAAATAGGGCAGGGTAGTAGGCAAATCTACCCTATACGCTTGCCCAATCTACTTATTTATTGCGATGCAATTAAGTTATCCATTTGGTTTTCTGGTGTACAATGGAGATTTATTATTATAATGTTTTGGAAGTTTGAGTTTTTGAGTAATTTAAATATTTTTTTTTTTTTAATTTTTTTTATAATCCTAGTGTTACAATAAATAAATTAAAAAAAGTCTCCAATTTTATTTATATAAATGATATTCGGCAAAAGATCAGGATAAATAAAACAAATATCAAAATGTAATGGTGATTATATTTTTCTCAAATATTAAATAATAATGCGTAATAAACATTGTAATAACCATCAAACTAAAGTTGTTAAAATTATGTACAACTTGGAATTGTTACCTATAATCGTTTGGAGAAAGACAATTTCATATAAAAAATAAAATATTACAAATAGAAACCAGCATTCAAAATGAATAAGAAGAAATACGTTTGAAACAGCCCTTATAATATTTATAGCAACTATTTAAAACGAAGGATGACTGTCGGCAATACCTTTACAATAAAAAGATACAAGAAAAAATAAAAATAATAAATTTGACAGAAAAAAGTAACTTAAAAACGGTAAAAAAAAATTGTCTTCCTACAAACGATTGCAACATATTTTAACACACACATTCACTCGCTCACATTTAACGTACTTACATCCCTACTAATATTATAAATGCGAAAGTAACTCTGTCTGTCTGTCTGTTACGCTTTCACGCCTAAACCACTAAACCGATTTTGATGAAATTTGGTATGAAGATAGAACTGAACTTGGGAAAGGACATAGGCTACTTTTTACTGCAATAATCGAGATACAAAGGTTTTTACCTTTTTACCTAGGTGATTATAAAAATACATAAATTGTAGATGTCAAAATGTATCACTGTTTAACTCCTGTCAAAACTTCACAGGTTGCTAGGCATAACACACTTGCATGGCAACCATAATGATAGTTTGTAAATGACTTAAAGACCAGTAGACCACGGTGGATTACTTTTGAAAACAAAATTATATTACGATGAAACCCATTGGAAAAGGAGGAGAATATTATAAAAATGAAAGGAAAAATAATTTACGGGCGATCTGCGATCTGAGGGGAGTCGGGTAGGGGGGGGGAGGTTTTCGGGTCCTCCTCGGACGGGGCGTGAAAAAGCATCTCAATAAGCCGCCATAATGTGGGCCGCCATACATTATTGTCTGCATTCACAGCAAGTGTGGTAGCCCGGACTCTTGGATTCTGCTCATGCTTTCCATCAGGCAGGGTAGAGTCACTTTGGATGGCTAAATATATAAAACAAAGGGTAAAAAACGGTTTATCTCAATTTCCGGCAAAACTACAAGTCCTATGGAAAAAAGTTATATGACAAGTTGTAGGTAATCAAAAGATCTACAACATTTTAGGGTTCCGAGGTTTATGACTTCGAACCCTTATAGATTCGTCATGTCCGTCTGTATATCCGTCCGTCCGTCTGTCCATCCTCGACTTACCGTCCAAACGGTAAGTGCGAGAAAGATGAAACTTTGTATGAATATGTATTGTAATTACGTCGACAAAGTGCTACAATAAAATTATGAAAAATATTTTTATTTAGGGTACCTCCCCGACACGTAAAATGTGGATGTATTTTTTTTCTCGCGGCTACCCCATCATGCGGGGTATCATTATATAGTCCTTTTAAAAACATTAAAGGATTGTTATGACGATTTTTTATTTAGGAATCCGTTTGCGAGAAATTCCACTTTAAAGGCCACTTTTTTGTAAAACCGGGCATCCTCCCCCTCTAAAAGCTAAACGGCCGGCTAAAAAATCTGGAAAAATTCGTGATAGTGGTCCATATAATGAACTTTAAATGAAAACTATAACGAATTAGATGACTTTGTTAGTTCAGGAGTTACAGAGGCTTAACTTCTACAATGTGCTTACTTGGAAAACGTACCATTATAGGTGACTGAGGAACCCTTTCCTGTGCGTGGCCTGACACGCACTTGGCCGATTTTTCATTTACACTTTTTTTCACATAAACTCAAATTATATGTGAAAAATTAAAAAAGTTTTTGGTTTTCTATTTTTATCTTTTACAAATAAAATCATTTTTAAACGAAGTTTAGTAAAACCTTCCTTTTTATGTCCCGAATACACTGTAATTTTTTTGATTTGAAATTAGTACATTGTTCACCGAGGGAGGTAAGGGACCGATTACTAGCGAGGGAGCAGTTTGTGGCCCGAAGACGCAGCCTAGGGCCACAATACTCCCGAGGTAGGAATGGGACTTTCACCCGAGTGCTACACAGTGCTTTATACTACACCTGTGAGGAACATACAAAGTATTTTTAAAATAAAATCAAAACGAAGACACCATGTAAGACACAATTTAGCTTATAATTTGACCAATATTACGCGTTTCTTTTGTTTTTTTTTATTCTTCACAAAAGGATGTCAGTGGCGCGGAGATTCCATATTTAAATTATATGAAAACTCCTTGGGTAGGCGCGCGCCATAGATAAGATAACACATGAGAAATGAAAATTCATACAACTTTCTCTCCCGCTAAAACACGTTAGAAATGGATTTTCATACATTTTTTCCTCCCGCTTATTCAGGTCAAGGAAAAGACTAACGTTCCCTTTTCATTTTCAGGGAATATTGATTACTGTTCCGATCAGGTGTAGTATAAATTTAATTTTTTTACCCTATTTTGACTTAATAGCGAAACTTCACCTGTCAAAATATCTACTTTTTTCAAAAAATTGGGGTGGGGGTATACTAATATTATAAATGCTAAAGTAACTCTGTCTGTCTGTCTGTCTGTTACGCTTTCACCTAAACCACTGAACCGATTTTGATGTAATTTGGTATGAAGATAGAACTGAACTTGGGAAAGGATATAGGATACTTTTTATCGCGAAAATAAAGGTAGAAGGGTTTGAAATAGGGGACGAAATTTTGTGTGAAAGTTCCTTATTATCAAACATAAAATCATGTAAGATTGTTAAATCTACGCATACCGTGTCGCGCGATATAAACGAATTCCACGCTGGCGAAGCCGCGGGCGGAGAGCTAGTAAATACATACATGTAACATATTTATTTTTCCATTAATTTATTCTACTTGATCGTTACAAGATTTCCTTCATTTAAACTAAATTCTGTATGTTACTTGTACCAATTATTGGGAATAAGTTAAAATATTGTACTATGGTTTATTACGCCTAACGCGATAATCGCAAATATATGTTTTTTTTTAATTTGAGACAGAACACTAAAAAAACTATTTATTGACGGCATAAGATTCCATATTTAAATTCTGCATTTGAGAGTGCCTACACTTTGAATCTACAATTTACTCATTCATTAGTTCAGTTCATTGATTGTCTATGGATCTCATACAGAACGTCAAAACTATGGTTCTTTTAGTGTTCCGGTCAAATGATATATTTGAAATCATCGTATAAAATACTAGGCACTTGGCGTGATCATTTAGTAGCGCTTATTTTATTTCTTACAGCAAACGCTTAAGTCATTATTGACACGACATTGAAAGTATAGTGTCATATTGTTATACAAACAAATGTCTCGAATATCGTTTGAATTAAAAACATTTTTTAATATTATTTATGAAAGATGTTATAATGAGATTACAAAATTTGTTTCTACCAATTTATGTATTGTTGCTTATTAGATTTTTAGTTTCGCCATTTTTATGATCGGTGGAATTCCGTAAATTAAAAATAAGCTTATTTTTATGAAATTTGCAAACATTAAAAAAAACTAAACAGAAGAAATAAGAAAGTCTGTTACAGATAGTTCAAAAATGTACTCAAATCGTGTCAAATCTGATTTTTCTAGTAAGAAATGCTCAACTGCATCTTCATAATGTGGAAAATTTCAACATGAACATTACATACAATTATCTAAGAACGTCAATATTTTAACATAGTAGGGGTATACTTTTTATATTTACAACACAAAATAATCACTTTGTAACTTACTGAAGAAAAGAATAAAAAAGAGCGAACCTTACATTTATAGCCCTAAAAATATAGCTTGATTTCTGGCTTCAAACCTACAAACTTCTTACAAGTATATGTATAATTAACATTGCAATGAGTACAATGAAAAGTAAAGGGAAGGTACATCACTAACTGGTTGGTATATTGAATTTTAAATAACCTTGGGCCCGAGACTGTTAAAATATCACAATTAGCCGCTCAATAGGACTTTTTAAGATCAGTCCAAACTAGAATAGCCAAGTGCCTATTGGAAACTATAACCAACTTGGGTAAGCAACGACGATGCGGTCAGACTCATTATATCCTGAGATAACAGTCGTGAAGCATAGTTGGAGGCCTTCGGGCGGCTTAAAAACATCCAACGGTAAGATTACGTAGCCTCAACGTATCTATATTTATAGGCAAGAAAGTAACTTTGAATAGGCAATTTTACTTTATGTCACCTTTATTTTATAAAGCAGTGAAGTAAAGTTCACACTTAAAATGTACCCTAAAAGTTGTAAAATGACACTGTTGACAATTGTGACAGAGTTCAAGCTATATTTTGAAGACTATAGTCGCATATGATGTGTAACATCTGACAGCTCACTTACGATCTAACGGACAACTCTAGCAACACGCTCATTGGTCAAATCAAATAGCGAACGTTTTTTCTGCTTCCTGTTATACTCTGTCGTCCCATTACACGTAAACTTTCAGATTTTGTAGGAAAGCGAAAAGAAACATGTTACACACACAAACTAAAAAGAGAAGAAAATACAATGTGTGTAGGATTACGATACGGAATACAATATAAGTATTAGAACATTTCTCGTACTGATAATTCGTTCAAAATTCAGTTCCGATTTGCTTTCGGTAACAAAAGGTATTATCGCATGTGTAGAGGAATGAGTGTCATGTCCCACTAACAAAAGGTCCCGACCATTCTAATTAAATTTCTAATGGCCGCAAGAATTTCTATATCGTGATATAGGATTGGTAGTTAACTCCGTAGTACGTTACTTTGTACCTCGGTATGTTTGCGAAAGATGGCACTGTAGTTCGTTTTACGTAGACGCCAGCTGTTTGCCATTATATAGTATTATCACCAAAAGTTGAATGGGTATTCAGATAGATTTTCTAAACAAGATCGCAACTCAATTGTAAACGAATATTTCTATTTATTGTACATAGAATTGATTTTTGGATAGAATATATAATATTATAACACTGACACAGAAATAATTGCCCGTTTTGAGTCATATGGCCCTTGTTCAATATCCAAGAGATAAAATAACGTTTTAAAAGTTCTAAGGAATTCACATCAGACAGCTAAGTATTTGACACAGGCACAAGATGTTATCTGTCGTAATCTTATAAACATTTTGAAAGATTTTGACATTATATGATATTATGTATTACTGTCATTTGAAGTTAAATTTCAATTTAGAAGTTTCAATACTTTTAATTGAAGTAAAGTTGAGCGAATCGTTTCGACGTTAAACTTTTCGAATTTATAAAACCATCGATAAATTGGCGGATCTATTGTAAGTAAGTAAGCAACGTAGGTCATCTTGATCTTAGCAAAATTAATAACAAAGAGCAGAGACAAGGATTACTGTTTTTTTTTAAATGGTATTTAAACGATTTTGTGAAGTGGCAATGGAAAGACTTCGTATTTAAATAAATTATTTACGTAGTATTGTTAGACTAGTGTGGGCCTTGTGTGAGGTTATTACACATCAGCTTAGTAAAATAGTGATTGGCTCGCACTGAAATCTTCAACAATAGCAGTGTTGATTCGTCGTCGGAAGTTGAAGTGATATGAACCTCACACTCGGCCCTGGGAACATATTAGTACTAATATGTTCCCAGGGCCTAGTGTGAGGTTCATTTAGCAGGAGCACCCTACTATTTCAAAGCTAAGAAAGGAGTTCTATACCTTATTCTTAATTAAATCTTCCCATTCATTAATGGGAAGATTTAATTAAGAATAACAACACAAAGAGTTGACTATTATCGAAGTAGATATAAAATCCCTTCATAGCAGTGACGCAGGCAGCACAGTTAAAATATGTAATATTCGCTATAAAATGTGTATTGATTTAATAAATATTTGACACTATTTCACTCATCATATTCACTTAAGAGTTAACAAAATATTTCCTCAATGGCGTAGCAAAATTCTAATTCTATTTTTTTCTCTGTAACCGGTCTATGGATCCGTAACACATCTGTACAAAATAATTATAATAAATTGAAATTAAAACTAGGAGCACAGCTCAAATTTTCCTAAAGAACGATAAATCACATAAAAGGTATACAAAAATAAACATTGTAGCCGTGAATTGGAGGCAAGGTCGTTCACAGATTATTTTATATTTGACTTACATGTGATATGATGTAACTAAGACTCATTTAACATACTTTAAACACAGTTCTCGGACTTTCTGTAGTTAAGTTATATAGGCGAGATTTCCGCCACTATTTTTCCCGACATTTCGAACGGTATATACCGCTGTCTATACGCTACTATGAGCGGTGCAACTTGTTCGAAACGCCGGGAAATAGAAGGTATTGTTACCTTTTAAAGTATTTTATAGCAAATAAAATACTTGTTGGTTTAGAATTAGTGATCTCGTTTGCTAAACAGAGATTTTGGGTTTGATTTCCATCCAGGATAAATATGAACTTTAGAACAATAATTTGTTCTTGGTCTGGGTGTAGTTTTGGTACACGGGAATCGTTCCTTAGACCTCAGTACTTACGGCAGTCGCATGCGATACCACTGAGCCGTTCAAGTAGAGTGAATGAGATAGATATATTATTTAGTTGCTGTACTCAGTTTAGTAGTGTTGCGTCTCAGTTAGATCATACCACCGTGTGTCGTCCACCTCTATTCACTAAGTATTTCAATAATCTACATTATACATACATATACATACAATTGTGTTTACATATCTACGGTATCAGCGTCGTGTGGAACTTATCACCATTTTCATTATACGTCTGTGGAAGAAGAATACCATTTTAGTATTGTAAGTATTAACGAATTCTTTTCAAATTAGTTTATTATTTTTAAAACAAATAACAAGGTTTAATGATTTTCTCATCCTATGTCAGTCACATTATATATTCTTAGTCGAGTTAGAACCATCCCATCTAAACAATAATTCATCCTAAAATTGTATTCAATAACATTGTTATGAATTTTGTTTATAGTCTTCAACACACAAACTTTAAATAGTTTTGAAAACTCATCATCATCATCATCAACAGTCCACTGCTGGACATAGGCCTCTCCTTAGAAAGGACGTTCTGGCCTACTATACCACGCTGGCCAGACGGGTTGGTATAAGGTTGGTTTCAAGTTTCCCTTCTCTTTGCATCGATGTTGTCTTGCATAGTTTATCCCTTAGTCGCCTTTTACGACACCCGCGGGATGAATAGGGGTGGTGACACTCTGTATTCTTAATCCGTCACCACACGGATGAAGACTTGAAGACTACTACAGCAAAACTCAATATAAGGATAACACAAACACATGCACACACGCACGCACGCACACACACACACACACACACACACACACACACACGCACGCACGTGCATCTATAAGTTGTGATGGGTTGGTATAGTCTGAGTTTTATTTTCTTTGCAGTGATATTGTATAACGTACATAGTTTGCTCCTTCTTAGTCACCTCTTACGACACTCATAAGATTGGTGTTGGCACTCAGTATTCTTAATTTGTCTACATAGGTTATGTGATGAACAAAATAGTGTAAGCAGCGGTATGTAATTACCTCGCAGTGCAGTTCCTCACCACCAAGAGAAGAAAGGCGACTTGTGCTGGAACCGTTGTTGGAACGAGTCGAAGAAGCGCGACGACGTCGACCCACTCTTGGACCTGGTACAGAACAGATCATGATGTAGTGACAATCACAACGGTACACTATCTGTCTTAGTGCCTCTGCTCAGGGCAGGAGCTCGCTCACTGCTTGCCTGATGGAAGCGCGATCTAAGAGCGATGATCACCATATTTATTGCAAATGTAGACAATACAGTTTAGGCTTGGTGAGATGCTGTTTCACGTCGTGTTTTAAAGACCCAGGATTTTAGTGGGAGAGAAACAGTGCCAAGTTTAACTCCTCGACATAGGAAGGATACCAATCTAAGGTGATGAGTTCCGAATCCAGCATGTCTAGAGTCAGTTATGATTACATAGTTTGATAGAGATTACAGTACCTCTCAACAATGACGGCGGGCATCTGGACCAGCTGTACTGGGCTCTTATTGTCCTTGAGAGCCTGCGTCAGGTTCAACACCTGACCTCTCATGACCGACATCTGTCGCTCGAACAGACTCTTGTCGAAACCTTTATCTTGCTGCAAATAAAAGTAAACGTTCATATTGTGAGGCGCTCATGGCCAAGTTAGAAACAATCACAGAAGGTAAGGAACGACGGCGCGGTCAGTACCTGGATGGGTGACTGTTAGTGAAATGATACCATCTCCGTAATTCGGAGGTCACGTTAAGCAGTCGTTCCTGGTTTATCGTAGGTTTATCGTTAGTCGTGAAGTTTAGCCTAAGGCCTTCGGGCGGGTTAAAAACATTCAACGGCAAGATTATGTAGTCAAAACGTTGCTTTGCCTGTCCATAACCCGCACTAGCGTGGGGACGTATGGCCTTAACCCTCACCAGCCTATGCCAGCTGTTTCTTCTTTTAATGCTTAAATCGAATGAACAGACAACCAGCTAAGTTTTTAAAAATTTTTGTCTATCCTCAAATTTTTATTAATTATTTTGTAATAGCCGTAAAGCTTCTAAAAAGGAGAAGATATATAATTATGTGATGAATATCTTTACATCGTATAAAATAAAGTCACTTTCGCTGTCTGTTCACTTAGTTCTTTGAAACTACTTAACAGATAATAATACAATTTTCAACGTTAGATAGGAGTGATGCAAAAAGAACGCTAACAGGTGTAATCATGCATACTACAGCAGAGGAAATCAGATATTTATTAATAATATGGATAATATTTGTAGAAGCAGTTCCCCGTGGTTAAAGTAAACCCGTTATAAAACAATCTGCTACTTACTTTGAACAGCACATGCAGATCGTCACACAACTCTTGTACAAAGTTCATGTCTGATAACAATGGAAGAACTAACTCCCTGGAAACAAACAAACAAAACATTAATTATTATATAGATCTTTGTCAATTAATAATATTGGTAAGTCAGGGCATACGGTGTATTACGCATTGCTATAGTACCTTGTTCATCACATAGTACTTTTTAGAAGATTAAAAGTAGATTATAGGTAGTAGTAAAAAAATATAGTTTTAAAAAACTAAACAAACACGCTTTTAAACTAAAAAGTAGAAAATAATTTTAATGTAACAAAGCGTGGGGCGACGTTATTGAAATATTTTCAGAAAGCACCCCACGCTTTGTTACATTAAAATTATTTTTTACATTTTAGTTTAAAAGCGTGTTTGTTTAGTTTTTTAAAACTATATTTTTTTTCTAGACTAAAAAATTTTTAAACTTTTTTTTTGTTTTTTTTCGAATTTATTGTATTGTCATCGGTCCTCGATGATAAATCTACAAAGTTTGAACAAAATCTGGCCGTTTAAAGTGGGTCAAAATCGCCCCCAAAGGAGTCGCTTACAAACAAACATACAAACATACAGGTGAAGCTAATATAAAGCGTGTAAAAAAGGAAACCGACATCAAAGAAAAACTATTCCGAGCACCTAAATCGCGACAATTGTGCCTATGATATTTGAGGAATTCCCTCGATTTCCCAACTGGTGGTATTTGGAGGAATTTCCGCACAGACAAAAAAGAGGGTAGTAGAACTATTGCGAATAGTAGTCATACTTGGTCTCCTGCGAGAAGGGTAGCTTGGCCTGCGGGAGCCAGGCCCAGTGGTAGGGGTAGGCGCGCCAGGAGTCGGGATGCTTGAACGGAAAGGCCAACCCGTTGTCGATGGCTGCGATGCGTATCTCCGCACCCGTCCACTCCTGGAGACAAAAAAAAACATATTTATTAATATTTATACTTCTACAAAATAATTTTATATTTAGGGGAAGTTGGTAAAAACGGCCAAGTGTTATCAAAAGTTATCTAAAAGGACGTAATTTGTGTATTTATCTTATTGAGACCCGCGTTGTTATACGCGATTGCTCGTCATATCATCAGCCAGGTCCAGCCGTTCTAAAGATTAGCCGGAACAAACAAAAAGACAGACAGACAAAAACTATAAATTGATTTCTATATTTATTGGCACATGCATTGTGTAAAAAGCTATTAATTTGACATTAAAAACAGACATGAATTTTATTTACTTGTATGCCTCACCTCCTATAACTACCTTTAACTAAGGCTTGGGTCGGACCAAATGTTTGTATGATCTATAGATATTTGTTTCGGAGTTTGGGTGTTCTCTATATATAAAAACTTGAGAGGTGTCAAGGGATACCCGGATGGAACGAAGTTACAAAATAATAATATTAAAATAATTATTATCTATAATAAAACCTGTATATATGCAACGAAAATAATCGTCGCGACACCACACTGTTCAATGTGAAATAGAAAGACGAAACGAAAATGCTTGCTTTCTATGAGAGAGAGAGAGAGACAGACAGAGAAACATGCGCACGCCGCACGGCTTACAACTATAGCAGCTTAGCTTAGCCTTGTCACAATTATAAATGATCAATAATGTTTTATATGTGATATATCTACAGTATAGCAAAAAGTGTCGTTACAACTTTTGGTCTTAATTTTTTCCGTCTAGCCCCCTTTCGCAACGCGCGATAATGAACTTCGTTCCAATATGTATGTATTAACAAAAAAAAGCATATAAGTATCATATCAGTCAATCTAGCTTCCACAGTACAAGCTCTGCTTAGTTTGGCGTTGTGCGAGATGTCCAAATTTTTTTTTTAATACAAATGAACGAACGAACTCCCAACTCGCACTCGGACAACAAGGACTTATGGCCTTAACCCTCTCCTGAGAGAAGATCCAAGCCAATGTGGGACATTACGGGATGTTGATGATGAGATGAACGTACGGAAGGGTCCCTGAGGTCGATGTCGGCTCGCGGCGGTTGCTGCGCGTTGGGCGGCTCGTACTTGATGAGCCAGTTGTCGTTGCCGCGGTCCGTGTTGCGCGTGATGTAGTCCAGAACCACCAGCCGCTCGAACTGCAGCTGGAACCTGGTGACAAAAACATCTCATTTTACATATACACTACATTTTATACAATAAAGTCCTCCGCCGTGTCTGTCTGTTCGCGATAACCTTAAAAAGCACTGCATCGATTTAAATGAAATTTTGTACCCAGATAGTCTAAAGCCTAAGAAAGGACATAGGCTACTTTTTACCGCGAATATTCCCAAGATTATCTGGTGTTGGCTACCAATTGAACGAGTTTTAAGTGTTTATAAGTTTTTCCACGTGGCGAATGGTATCGGATCTCCGTAATGCTAAGGACGAACTGAATTGGAAAGTTGAATTAGTTGTCATTTGAGGGCCCTGATTTTTCAATAACGATTGAATTCTGACATAAAAAATGTTTTTTAGAGAATTATAGGTGTCACAATAAAGAGCTTTTAACAATTCACTTGTAGACTTATTTTGTCTTTAGAAAGAAAGTTTTGGCCTGCTGTACCACACTGGCCAGACATACTGGTATGGCATTTAAGTTTTTCGTCTCTTCGCAATGCAGTTGTCCTAAGTTGTTTGCTTCCTTAATCGTCCTTGTGTTAATCGACTGCTTCGGTAGCGCAGTGGTTGTGTATGCGACTGTTACTTTGTACTTGAGGTCTCGGGTTCAAATACAAATATTTGTTTCGGAGTTTGGCTGTATAATGATGACGTTGGCATCTTAAAACACATGGAATGAATAGGGGTTTTGATATTCCGTATTGTTAATCCATTACCATAATTTTAATTGGTTCATTTAAATAGTGGCTCCAAGACGCTCCGACACGTGACTGTGATGTGTGACGCGATATCGTTATCAACAAAATATTACGTCTATTGATATTAAATCAAATGAACAAGCATTTCGGATTGACACTTCCCTATTTATTAACACGTGCGCTGATACAAAGTTCCGCTTTTTTAAAGGTATATTGTAACACTAGCTAAGTCTCGCGGTGTTTCCCGCGGTTATTGCTGTAAATCACGAGTAACGCCGCGACACGAAGCTAGTAAATAATTAAAACAAAATTTTCTAGGGGGGCTATTCTGTTATTTCTGCTGTGATTGCGAGCAGTTTTTTAGTATAGCATGATGTCAAATGAAGCCGAACTTACTTCTTCATGACATGTGCAGGCGGTGGGTCTTGCTCGAACCGTCGGAGCCAGTAGTCAGCATCCTTAAAACCTTCAACGAACAACTGGAACGAGCCCATCTGGAAGATAAACAATTAGAACCATTTACAAATTTATTATTTAGTCTAATACTATATGTTAAATGAAAAAGAAGAATAAAAATTTCTTTCCAAAAGATCTACAGTCAAGAATTAAAATGGGTATAAAAATCACCTTGGGCGGCAGTCCCATCCTGTTGAACCTCAGATTAGGGAACTGTTCCGTGATGGCCCGCTTCAGCCGCGATCGCTCGCGGTCTATCCGCATGTAGTTGAATGTCTCCGAAACCAACTTCACTACCTGCAAACAAAGCAAACATACTTTAATCAGATAATCATTTGGAATTTTCTCGACTGTTCTTCGAGTTAAGGATCTCACATGGCAATACTATTTATTCTATGTTAGTGGGTGTCCTGATGGGAAGTCTTGAAGATTGATTAATATTTCTTATAACTTACAAATTGCTGTAATCAGACAGAATACTTGCATTTCAATATATTTATGACTGGATTGCATGTGACTAATATTTTTATGTGATACAGAATTTTATTTATATTTTTATTTATTTATTTTTTACATTTCGGGATTTAATACTTACTTTAAAGATACTTTTTAATATTATAATTTATTTCGGAATTGTACTTATTTATTTGTTATTTTAAATTAATTTATTTGTTTTGAAATTCATGAATATTGGTTTTGAGATTTATTATTTGGTTGGTATTGAATTATTTTACATCTACATCTCGAGGTTAAATGTGAGTAAAGCTTTCTACAGGACTAGGTAGAGCCTAGTGTAGGAAGTTTTGGTATGATTAGGCATAAAGTTAATTTAAAAAGGAAAAGAAAACCTGTTTAATGTATTTTCTGTTATTATGCTATATTGCTTTGGGAAATAAAGAGTTTTATTATTATTACTAGCTTTTCGCCCGCGGCTTCGCCCGCGTGGAATTCGTTTATATCGCGCGACACGGTAAGGGTAGATTAAACAATCTTACATGATTTTATGTTTGATATTATGGAACTTCGACACAAACTTTCGTCCCCTATTTCAAACCCTTCTACCTTTATTTTCGCGATAAAGAGCATCCTATGTCCTTTCCCAAGTTCAGTTCTATCTTCATACCAAATTTCATCAAAATCGGTTCAATGGTTTAGGCGTGAAAGCGTAACAGACAGACAGACAGACAGACAGTCACTTTCGCATTTATAATATTATAGTAGGGATTACACCATCGGAAAGTAGATTTCATCAAACAGAAAACACCCCAATTTTTTGAATAAAGTAGATATTTTGACGGGTGAATTTTCGATATTATGTCAAAATAGGGTCAAAAAATAAATATTTCAAATCAAATAAATTACAGTGTATTCGGGACATAAAAAGGTATTTTTTCACTAAACTTCGTTTAAAAATAATTTTATTTGTAAAAGATAAAAATAAAAAACCAGAAACTTGGTTTTTTTAATTTTTCACATATAATTTGAGGTTATGTGAAAAAAACTGTAAATAAAAAATCGGCCAAGTGCGTGTCAGGCCACGCATAGGAAAGGGTTCCTCAGTCACCCATAATGGTACGTGGATTAGAAATTGTATCCAATGGATAATTGTTATGTTTACGTATTAATGCGTTAATTTTGTATGACGTTTTCCAAGTAAGCACATTGTAGAAGTTAAGCCCTTTATAACTCCTGAACTAACAAAGTCATCTAATTCGTTCTAGTTTTTATTTAAAGTTTATTATATGGAACACTATCACGATTTTTTCCAGATTTTTTGAGCAGGTCGTTTAGCTTTTAGAGGGGGGAGACGCCCTCTTTTTTTAGAGAGAGAGAAAAAAGTTGCCTTTAAAGTGGATATTCTCGCAAACGGATCCCTAAGTCAAAAAATCGTCTTAACAACCCTGTAATGTTTTTAAAAGATCTATATAATGATACCCCACATGATGGGGAGTAGCCGCGAGAAAAAAAAACATCCCCACTTTACGTGTAGGGGAGGTACCCTAAATAAAAATATTTTTCATAATTTTAATGTAGCACTTTGTCGACGTAATTACAATACATATTCATGCAAAGTTTCGTCTTTCTAACATTTACCGTTTGGACGGTAAGTTGAGGACGGACGGACGGACAGACGGACATGACGAATCTATAAGGGTTAGAAGTCATAAACTTCGGAACCCTAAAAAGTTGTAGATCTTTTAATTACCTACAACTTTGCCATTTAACTTTTTTCCATAGGACTTGTAGTTTTGCCGGAAATCGAAATAAACCGTTATTTACACTTGGTTTTATATATTTACCCATCCAAAGTGACTCTACCCTGCCTGATGGAAAGCATGAGCAGTTACCAAGAGTCGGGGCTACCACACTTGCTGCGAATGCAGACAATAATGTATGGCGGCCCGAGATGCTTTTTCACGCCCCGCTTATAGGACCCGAAAACCTCTCCCCCTACCCTTTCCCGACCGTACTCAGATCGCCCGTAAATTATTTTTCCTTTCGTTTTTATAATTTTCTCCTCCTATTCCAATAGGTTTCATCCTACTATAATTTTATTTGTTTTCAAAAATTATCTACCCTGGTCTACTGGTCTATATGTCATTTACAAACTATCATTATGGTTGCCATGCAAGTGTGTTATGCCTAGCAACCTGTGAAGTTTTGACAGGAGATAAACAGTGATACATTTTGATACCTACGATTTATGTATTTTTATAACCACCTTTGTATCTCGATTATTGCAGTAAAAAGTAGCCTATGTCCTTTCCTAAGTTCAATTCTATCTTCATACCAAATTTCATCAAAATCGGTTCAGTGGTTTAGGCGTGAAAGCGTAACAGACAGACAGACAGACAGAGTTACTTTCGCATTTATAATATTAGTAGGGATTATTACTACTACCGCCACCCATGGATACATCTTTATCCATAAATATATCTGTCTGTAGGTACGTTTATTCTGACTAGTCTCTGCGACGGCTGGACCGATTTTGACGGGACCTTCACTGGCAGATAGTTTATGATATAAGGAGTAACTTAAACTAATTTTATTTTTAATGTTTCTGTTTGCGGTTGTGATAAAATTACAAAAACAACCTAGGGTAACACAGCAGGGCGAAGTTTGTTAAGAATTAAATAAAATAATCTAGGTATTTGAATTTTTTTTATCAATGTATTTGTGGTGATGGTACAATTATGGATATAACATAGAGCGCTCAATCACACATTGCACATTTAAGTAAGTCACACCTTTTATAAGTGTAAAAGAGAAAAAACTAACAGCTTATTTCGTTAATAGTTTCTATAGTTGTACGGAACGTTACGGCAGCAAAAAAAAGACATATTTTGGCATTTCTTTTATTTTAGAAAAAAATGGCTGCTTCGGCTAAATTTGGTTTGTTCGCTTCATTTTAAAAAATACAGGGAATAAGTTCATTATTCCTGATACACGGCAAGGATCTTTTCGAATTGTTACTTAATCATGGTTGCCTGTAAGAGATTGCCTTCGAGCGATAAGGCCGCCATTTGTACCTCCTAGTTTGAGCTACCGTTGTCTGTTATTATTCTGGTGTACAATAAAGAGATATATTCTATTGTTATTATTATACATGCGTGTAACTGTTTCTGCAAGGATGTATAAATAAAATGCATCAGAGTGCTCGTAAAACTGATTTCTAACGAATGAAAACCTAAAATATAGTATTGCAGTTTCTATACCGCATGTAATAAAGATTTGTTTTTTATTTAAATTGCTGGTTTTCTTACAAGAAATTCTTAATAAAAGCCCGGAGTATTGAAGTTGGTCGGTGTTTCACCTGCATCGGAAAGCACGTTTAGCCGTAGATTTCGGTTGTCATGAATATCTATAGCAATTGGGAAATATATTGACAACTAATCCAACATTTTAATTTAGTTCGCCTTCAGGCTTGCGGAGGTCCCATGCCAGTCGCTCCGTGGAAAAACTGATATTCTGGTAAAACTAGTTGAACTAGTAACCGACCTCATATAATTAAGGCTTGGAGAATAATATGTAATAGTAAATATTTCGTGCAGATCATATTTCTGAACTAGATTAACTTCTATAAATTTTAATCATCTCTGCCAAAAGACATCCACTGCTGGACATAGGCCTCTCCCAAGATTGTCCACAACAGTCGGCCTTTTTATTGTTTTTAAATACTATTCCATCATTAGTTGTAGCAAGTAAGGATATTCTGTATGGGGACTTGACACACGTAGGTACATGATTTGTGAATCACACTAAATGTTGCCCCCATGTGGAGATACCGCTTAAACCACTAACCTCATTCGTACTGTCACCATTAATCTAATAGACTGCCTTGTTGGTCTAGTTCTAGTGTATGTGTAGTTATCTCAATGTAATTTACACTACTAGTCAAGCTCTTTTGATACCTACCAGTGACTACCTCAGTGGCGGTCTCGGATTCGGACCAAATGTTTGTGTTATCCGCAAATACTTGTTTCGAAGTCTGGATGTTTCTATGTATAATATGGTATGTATTTACAAAAAAAAAAGTATGTTTATGTACTTATTTCAGTTGTTGAGTACTCATAATACAAACTCTGCTTAGTTTGGGACTAGATGACATTGTGTGTAAGATGTCCGAATTATTTATTTATTTATAATTATGAACAAATAACGATGGTATTGTAAGCGACATTAAAAAAGTCAGGTGTTTCACATTTAACGTTATAATCATTGTTATGGTAATAAATTATTATCGCTACCAAATGGTGTCGTTACAGTCGTTATGGCAGATGTGTTCATAAAATAAAAATACTGGTAGTTAACGATATTTTTAATGTGAATAGTTTTAATTCCAAAGTACTGTTGAAATATCGTTCAATTTTAATCAGATTATCAGATCGAATTATGGTTTATGTGCAGTTTATGATGTTAGTTTATGTGTATCTGTGGTTTAAAGTTATGGAGTCGTATTTGCGGAAGATATTGTGCATATTATGTGTAACATGACACTATTGAAAATCTAAATCACACTACCTTTGAGACAAAAACTTGCTTGTCTTAGTTTAAAACTAACTACTAGAGATTTTAGGTTATTGAAAAAGGGAAGTTGGCCAATCCTTACGATATTTGGAATAAGTAGGAGCACATTGTGAGGAGCACAGCAAGGATACAAATCAAACACGAAGTACATTTAAATACCTATATCACTTAATACTGGTTTCAACAAAACAAACCAGCAAAGAAATAACATTCAGTAATTTAGACTAGATTCTTTAAAAAAATATAGTAGATTCAAGGTACCAGAAAGATTTAGCAACAATGCAACTGTTAGGAAAGAGTTTGTTAATTGCATCTGTCAAAATTTTAATTAAATCTAGCTTTGCGTTAGAGTAATGCGATATAGTCTAGATGTCCTAATAAAGGCTGTTCCTGGAGTTCTCCCGTTTCGGGCACAATATGGAACATTAAAAACATATCAATCCATCAAAAGTCACAGTGTGGCGACGACAAACGACAAAAAGACCAGTCTTATTTTAGATAAGACTGCCTTGTTGGTCTAGTGGTTAGCGTATGCGGCTGCTGATCAAGAGGTCTCGGGTTCGATTCCCGGTCAGACCAAGTATTTGTGTGATCCACAAATATTCGTTTCGGAGTCTGGGTGTTTTTCTATGTATAATATGTATGTATTTACAAAAAGTATGTTTATGTATTTATATCAGTTGTTTAGTACCCTGTGTTATGGGTACTAAACAACTGATATAAATACATAAACATACACTGCTTACTTTGCTCTGCTTACTTTGGGACTAGATGATGTTGTGTGTAAGATGTCCAAAAAAATATATTATAAAAAGTTTTTTAACAGTCTTTTTAATTCCTATCTAGGCTCCACCCACACCTTTCTTAATCAAGAATCAAAGTATCTTCATGAAACATCACTGAAATTTGTCCAACGGTTTAACCGCAAAAGAGTAACGAACTATCAAATGGATGTTAAGCCCTCCAAAATTTACAGACCATAATAATTCTCATTTTGAAATAGGTGTTAAACGTGTCATTAATCATTTTATATAAAGGGTCAAAAAACTCTCAACGGAAGCGGTTTAAACTGTTTGACCTAGCTATGACAGTTTGACCGCACGGTGCAGTCAACCTAAAAACAGGAAGTCAATGCAAGGCTTTAGGTTACCTTTCTAGTCAGACTAGGTTTTCCGACATGCTTTCTCAGAGGGGCAACTTTGATTATAAGACTGATTTCTTCATTCCTCATCATATTTCCATAAAAAGTTACGATATGGGGTGAGCTATGATGAGAGACCTACTCTCATCATAGCTCACCCCATATCGTAACTTTTTATGGCACTAGTTTCAACACTTAAAACGGTATATGTTTGATTAATATCCGTGTGGTGACGGAATAATAATACCTGTGTCAGTACCCCTATTCATCCCATGGGTGTCGTAAGAATAAGGGAGTAAATTATGCAGAACAACATCACCTCAAAGAGAAGGAAAACTTGTATCAAACCCTATATATAACAACCCAATCAGGCCAGTGTGGTATACTAGGCCAAAACCTTGCTAAGAAGAGGCTTGTGTAGTGTGTGTCAGTGGCACAGATAACCCCCAATAGATTCCGTATACAGGGCCACAAACGTTCACAGCTCATTAGTGATACGGCTAATAACTGAAGTGACGCTAAAGATCACGCATCATTGTCGACCAAGTTTGTGACACCTAGGCACGCCTAGGTAGTCTGTGGTCAGTGGTCTGTCAAAACCTGTTGATGGGACATGACTGATTTTGTTTTTGTCTGTGCGTTATTCCATTCCCACCACCACCACCACGTTGGTACCACCAGTCGGTTGCTATGTCGGACTCGAGTCGACTAAAACCGCACACCGTCTCGGGTACTATAAGACGAGGAACCAGGTATACTCTCGAAAGGAAGTCCCTGGAACTCCGACAAAATGACTGATCTACGGTAATGTGCATCTCAAGTGATACTAAGTACAGGTTGTGTTACTGTCTTACAAAAGACAATTCTGGAGTAATCCCACTCACAATCAGTAAAAAGTATAGCTTTTCTGTGAGGTGGCGCATTCCGATTGAGAAGGTCCATAACTCCCAACGTTAGAGATACATAGATAAAAAGGTAATATAATAGATATACATTAGATATAGAAAATTATTTAGTTGTTTATTAAAAAATCCGGCTTCCGCAAGGTCATTAAATCTATTACTTCAACGACAATCGCATCCGAGAGCCTTCATCAAACTAACACACCGGTTTTTTCTATTCTAATCTCCTTCAAGAATTATTTAAGGATTTATATATTATATCTTACTAGCTGATTCCCGTGGTTTTTCTCATGATTATTGTTGTAAATCGTAAGTAACGCCGAGGGACCAAGGTAATTTATAAAAAATAGCCAAATTACTCTTTATATCATCTCTCTGCCAATGAAAGTCCCGTCTAAATCGATCTAGCCGTTCCAGAGATTAGTCGGAACAAACAAACAGACAAAACATAAATAAATGCTTTTTTGATGTTAGTACCGTATATACTTTCATATACATTTAGTAAAAAACTGTTCATATGACATTACAAACAGAGACTACAATTTATTTATATAGATACGAAATATTTACCACAAATGCAGATCTACCAAATGGTCAACCTTTTTACATACCGTTAAGATGCACGCATTGAGGTGAAGACAAGGTCACTATAGTACCTACCACACTATCAACACATACATTAACATAATTTCATCATTTAATTATACCATATTATTTTTCAAATCTTTTTAAATACACGTATGTATTGTTGGGCTCATAGCAGGTCTACGGACCCTGTCCAGATGGCGTAATAGCATGTTTCTTGGACCCCTCCTATTGCAGGCGCAGAGTGTTCATACCGTGCGGTTAGTTGGTTTAATTCTGACACACCGCCGGCGGGGTGAGGGCCCGAGGGGATTTCCACACGCAAAACAAAGAGGTCTACAGATCTTCAATTAAAAATGTGTGTAATTAAAGACCCTTTACTGTATTGATATCTGTAAACGTAAGTATCATGGTGATGTTCTTCTAGGCGATTTCGACTATGGCGGCGATCAGTCTGGATCATAGTGCACAAATTTGTACGCAAACACAGGTGCACTCCCTGTTCCCTCACTTTCACAATTCGATGAGACGGCTATCAGACACGACCGGAATGAAATCAGCTGCGGGACCGACGACTTTACGTGCTCTCCGAGGCACCACAACTTCCGGTTTATTATTAAACATTAATATATCTATCGATCGTCCGTGTGGTGACGGATTAAGAATACAGAGTGTCACCCCGTAGTAGTGTATTCTACCCGCGAGTGTCGTAGAAGGCGACTAAGGGATAAACTACGCAAGACAACATCAATGCAAAGAGACGCTCATAGACGAGTGGCCTTAATGGGAGATTCGAAACAATCCAACATTTTCATATGCCATCTGTGGCTAAATAAACGAGCTATAATTTAAATATTGTAAAAACACTTTAGTACTCTATTTAATGTGAAATAAATCATTTCATTTCATCACCGAGGGTTATACTTAGATGGGTGACCGTTTGTGTAGGTTATAAGTGTTTCCGTGATTCGAAGTTACAAGTTAAGCAGTCGGTCCCAGTTGTTATCATAAGACAGCAGTTGTGAAGTTTAGTTTGAGGTCTTCGGGCGGCTTAAAACTATCGAACGGCCAGATTACGTAGTGGTGACTGGCAAGACCCGTCGTAGCCACAAGGTGTCTTGCCAGTCACCAACCCGCACCCGAACAGCGTGGGGACGTATGGCCTTAACCCTCTCCTGAGAAGAAACTCGAGCCCAGCGGTGGGACATGGTTTGTTAATTTGACATCAGTTGTCTAGTACTCATAATACAAGTTCTGCTTAGTTTGGGACTAGATGGCGTTGTGTGTAAGATGTCCGAAATAATAATTTATTATATTAATTGACCTTCTTCTTATATATAATTTGAAAACGATCAAATGTTGAAGAAGGTCAAATAAAAAAACGATTAAAATAATCAAGTATAAATAAACCAATGTGAGATTTATCGCTCTACACTTGACCTGTGTGCAGTGATGCCATATCTACCAACTTTTTGGTAGATCTACCAATTTTCACTTCAGTCTACCTATCTACCACCCTAGACCTAAAAGCTACCTATTTTTGGAATTAGTTTAACATATCACCATTTTGAATTATTTTTATATCGACAAGCTACGTTGTGATGTGTTGCGAGAGCCATGTGACGATGCATCAAACCTACATAGAGTCCAGGCTATTTAAACCACAAAAAAAAAACATTAGCAACAGTTCGCCGTTCGCGCCATTTCACGCCCTTTGACATTATTATTCTGTTCTGTGGCCTATTCCCGGTTGGTTTGTTGTGGAAACAATGGTGAATATTTGCTCATGTTTTGTGTTGTTAATACATAACACTATTATGGCCCGACCCGAGATTCGAACCCGAGGCCCCTTGATCGGCAGTCGCGTACGCGTATTATTAGAGCGATGAGGCAGTATATGTCTTAAATTAATTATATATAATTAATATAGAACATATTTTTTCTTACATTACCGAAAAGTGATTTTTAATAACATATTTTCTTTGCCTTGGAAAAATAGTTTTAAAACTTATGACCACACCTATCTCTATATATTTCTTTTCTTACCAAGAATACAAAAAGTGTTTGAAAAAATATCAGCCGAGAAATCAACGTCAACTGAAGCGCGACCTCCTAAAAAGTACTAAAAACTAACTAAAACGAAGCTTTTGTTAGTTTTTAGTACTTTTTAAGAGGTCAACAGTCATTGTTTTCACGTTCAATGGACATGATTGATTAAAATATCAGTATCACATCAGTGTTTTATTTATAATCAAAAAATCGGCCAAGTGCGTGTCAAGCCACGCTAGAATAGAGTTTCGTAGTCTGGTAGGTAGATTTAACATCGTGTCCAATACTTATTTGTTATGTTTACTTATTATTTCTTTATTTACCAAACAAACGTACCAAAATACAGAGTGAGTTCATTTAACAAGTTAGGCCCCCTATAACTTCATAAATACAAAAGTTATCAAAACCGATATAGTTTCCCTTGACAGTCAATATAGTGACGACTATCACGATTTTTTCAAATTTTTTTGGCCAGCCGTTGATTTTAGAGGGGTGCTTTAAAGTTGAATAACTCGCACACGAATACCCAAATAGAAAAATTACTTTATCAACCTCGCAATGTGATTAAAGATCTATCTAATGATAGAAAATATTAATTTACCACAAACCAATAATTTAGTACTCACTAAGACTACTCCAGATTAGATAGACCTAACCTAAAATAAAGCAGCGTATAGATAGTCTAAATGTAAGTATATATATATTCGTAGTATACACAAGCTACTACTGTAATGTAAACTACAAATCAAGCAGCATATAAAGAATAAAGAAAAATTAACATAAGTTAGAAAATGAATGAAGATTGAAAATAATCAAAAATAATTTGGGCGGTAGGCCGAGGACGGATGGACGTATAGACGGACATGACGAATCTATAAGAGTTCCGACTCATGAACTAGGGAACCCTAAAAATCTTCTAAATTGAGGTGGTAGATCTACCAATTTTGCATTTAACATCTACCAATTTCTACCAACATTTGGCACATAATCTACCGATTTTCTGAAATTTGGGTTGGCAACACTGCCTGTGTGACTTGTATGGAGGGGTGATGCACTAGTATGAAATCCATTCAAATATGTATTGTTAATTCGAAAGTCACTCTGTTTGTGATGCTTTCGCTGCTAGCGCTGTTGGCTTAGAAGATACCTTGATTCTTGAGAAAGGAAATAGGCTGATTTTTACCGCGATAACCGACGTACACGAGGAGCCGCGGATAAAAGCTTCTCAGTATTATATTTGAATGTTTTAAAAATGACCTCGTTATGTGTTTTTATCGTTTTTTTTAGTTTTACGATTGCCAACTGTTTTTCGCAGTTACATCAGCAGTTTGTACATGTTAACAAACGTTGAAAAACAAAAATACAAAAATAACGTTGTGTGTATGTATTTCAAAGGTACTATTCGTGTAGTGACAGTATACGGAGGGTCATCGACTCATCGTCCTTATTTATCCTGTTCGTGTATTAACAGGGGATTAAACTATACAAGTTTATATATTTATATACTTTATCCGGTTTCGGTCACGGCGGCCTGTCACAACGGAGACAAGCTACTTACGAAAGAGATATTATTGTGCGTGAGTGTGTGCGTAAACACAGGGACACTTTCTGTTCCCTCGGAAGCGAGGGCAGTTGATAGGCATACGCTAGACCAACGAGGCAGTATAGCTAAATTGTGCAATACAGCAGCACTGAAGAGAAGCAAACTCGACCAATCTGGTCAGTGTGGTAGACGTGTGGTCAGATTAAGACCTGCTTTCTAAGAAGTGGCTTATGTGCAGCAGTGAGGCTGGTGATGTGAAATTGTCGACTGTCGCAGTGGTAGTATATGCGACTGCTGTCCTTGAAGTCTCGGGTTCAAATCCTAGATTGGACCAAATGTTTGTATGATCTACAGATACATATGTTTCGGAGTTTGGGTATTTTCAATGTATAATATGTATGTATAAGTATTCAGATTCTATCAGTCGATCTAGCTTTCATAGTTCAAGTTCTACTTAGTTTGAAGCTAGATAGCTTTGTGTGTAACATGCCCGATATATTTACTATTGTTTATTATTTAACTAGCTGACCCGGCGAACTTCATACCGCCTTAGAATATTAATTCATAATAAAGTATTGTGTTTAGTTAATAACTGATGTTAATAACTAACGGGCCCCGGCCGGTACCGCCACAATCGCTTTGTTCCTGCATTTGAAATCTGTAATTCTTAATTCTGTAATTTATTTTCAAAAGTATTAATTTAAATTACATACTGGCCATATTAATCTATATTAAATACACAATGTATTTAAGGTACTTAATTGGATAAGGATTAATATTGTATTGCTTAAAATCGCTACGTAAATAAGCCATTATTTCTCGTAAAAAAAAAAAAATAATGGTTATTGTGGGTTATCCCTAAGAGATAGACATATACCATCGCGGACTTTTTTGTAGATCTTTTTAAGATGTACAATACTGTAGTACATTATTTTGATCTATCTCGTAGGGTACAGCCAGCGTTTGCAATGTAAGCGTAAAAAAACACACATTAGAAACCTCTAAAATTATTATCAACTATATTATGCATGTATTATACATAAAAACCTTACTCTTGAATCACTCTATCTATTAAAGAAAAAGGCATCAAAATCCGTTGCGTAGTTTTAAAGATTTAAGCATACATAGGGACAGAGAAAGCGACTTTGTTTTATAGTATGTAGTGATGTCCACAGCATGTAATACATTATGCTATGCTAAGTGCTAACGTATATCTTGAATCATAGTTTACAACTTACAACATTATTTCACAAGTTATGTTTTATATCGCGTAGTGGATATATATACCGGTTTGTTAATGTGTATTTTACATATTGGTCACATATTTTAATATTCATTTCAACTGTGTCAATATTTTCGTCATTCAATAATACGGATTATAGTTAAAAACTATCTATTATTGTTTATTTTGTGGGTGTTTGAATTTGATAAATAAGTGTATATTTTACCTGTCTCTAAAATCTTGTTCTTTTTTAAATGAACATAAATACGTTTTTGTTATTATCGCGAGAAAATTGTCAAGGCTGTATCTCGATTAGACGAATTGTCACGATAATTTGTAATTTTTCAAAGTCTATGCCAGAGATAATCCCTTACAATTTCGTACAACGATTCTCGTGTGAAGTTGTTGATCACGAATCACGATAAACTCCGAATTTATCGTTTTATTTTTTAATATGTGTTTTGTTAGCGTGCCATTCTAAAATCGAATAATTAACATCACCCTTAGACTCAGGGCCGGATTTACCATAGAAGCTGAAAAAGCTGAAGCTTGGGGCGGCAAAATTAGGGGGGCGGCAGATTGGCCCAAAAAAAATATGGTACAGAAAAAAAGTAAGGTTTTTTCAAAGACCATTCTTTATTTTGGAATATAAATCCTATGTCGACGATAAAAAAGTTTTAAAAAGAATCCAGTCACTGGATTATTTCCTAAAATAGGGAAATAACTTTATTGTGAACAGTGTTTCTAATTTCCGAAGTCAGTAGGGGCGGCAAAATTTTTATAGCTTTGGGGCGGCAAATGTGTAAATACAGCACTGCTTAGACTAATGGTAGCTGAGCAGCTTGAAAAGAGCTGCAGACTTCGGTTGAAAAGAGATTTATAAGCTTTATCAAAGTGACAATACTGTGCCTGATCTATAGAATCTAAAAGTAGCGATCTCTATACTCGATGAACTCAACTCTATAGAATCCAAGAGTAGCGATCACCATACTCATTGTTAATGCAGACAATGGCAGCAGACCCATACTATGGCACCCTAGTGAGCTGCAGCACTCAAATACAAAATATGTCAGCGCGAATGCTGACATATTAGGTTGGTCTTCTTTGAGAGGGTAGCTCAATTATTATTCGTGCTGATATCAGTGTGGTTCTACTACTTGACATTAAGAAGATATCATCATCATCATCCTTCAACAGTCAACTGCTTGACATAGGCCTCTCCTTAGAAAGGAGGTTTTGGCCTACTATACCACGCTGGCCAGACGGGTTGGTATAGGATTGGTTTCAAGTTTTCCTTCTCTTTGCATTGATGTTGTCCTGCGTAGTTTATCCCTTAGTCGCCTTTTACGACACCCGCTGGATGAATAGGGGTGGTGACACTCTGTATTCTTAATCCGTCACCACAGGGATAAGAAGATATACCTACTCAAAACTTGTGCGTCTTTAGACATCTTCACAAGAAGGAAACATTTCCTCAACAATATTTTATCCTATGTATCACGACAAAATACAAGATTAATTAAATAATGTACAAGTAAACAAAAGGCTCTCGAAAAACAGAACAATGTTCTATCATTTTCGGATTGTCAGTGGATAAAGTAATTGAATTAAATGGTAGGTAATCTAGCTAGAGGATTACATGTTAGAACGGTCTGCAAATAAGATTGCGTTACGTGACCGTCCTGTCCTTGCAGTCGGTACAGACAAAAACAATTAATTTACCTTATCGTGTTTAGTGTTTAGAAACTTTGTACTGCTTTGTTTTGTAGATACTCTAGCTTTCGATCGCAGTACTGCCCGCGTCCATGTCAGTTATCGCGATACAAAGCAGCTTCTACGTACATGTCCTTTCTCAGTGGATTTTGAGTTTATTGCGAACAGACAGACAGCGGCGGAGGACTTTATTATATAATATTAATATGGAGTGGTATCGTTTACGAGAAAAGAATCAAGTGTAGTAGAAGAGGTGCTCTTAACTTTTTTTAACACTGACGGAACATTTTATCATTTATAAATATATTATGTATTTACTTAAAATTTTCCAAGACGTACACTAAGGCTTTACTTGTTATGTTATTAAGTTAGTCACATACACCATAACGCACCAGACAAACCTTCATTCTAACATAAAACACACACACACACAAAAATTTACTCATACAAAAATATGATTTTATAGAATTAGATTTTTGTTACAATATGTTCTCTAGTACTATTAATTTTCTAAGTTTGTTTTTAGATTGATTTATTCCCCCAGTGCTATAAAATATCATACCGGAGAGGGGTGGGCAAGATGTTAATAGCATTGGGTATCCTTTTTGCACTTCTGACTCCCACATAAACTTGTGACTTAAAATGCCAATCTTTCAAAAATAATTTGTACCTAATTTTTTGTGGGATGAAATGTGCCATTATTATTATTACTATGGAACTCTAAAACTTCGTTACTGTTACTCTTCATGAACCTTGGTTGTCTACCAAGGTTCATGAAGAGCAAATGAAGAAAAGAACACTACTTTTGTCCATCCAGCCATGAGTTATAATGGTCCATCCATCCAATCATGGAACGGAAGATAGTTCTTGAAAAAAAGCTTTAGGTAAAATTGTAAACAGTAATCCGTAGAAAAATAAGGCTGTTCACAAACACAAAATTAATAATCGTCAAATATTTTTGCACTTCAATAGGTAACACATTATTTTGAAGTTCATATCGTCACATATTTTTGCACTGAGATGTAGTGTGGCGCTTATAAACGTCAGATACTGATGCGTATGTGCAATTAGATATTCTTGAACTCGTTCCTGAAGCAAATTTAATTGCCGAAGTGTTGCCGAAGTGTCCGTAGTAACATATTAATACTCTTGATTGTACTTACAAAAAAATAGTTTTATTTTCTACTTAAAGACTTACCTTGGTTTTGGGCACAATCTTCAGTCCAATCTTGGAGTCGACGAGACTCGCGCCGGCCTCGCTCAAATACCCCTGGTTGGGGATCAAGCAAGACCGTCCGAAGCAGCACGGACAGCACAGCTTGTGCATCCACTTGGTCCATTTCGGGTTCAGTCTGCCGTAAGGTTCCTCGTCTTTTGGTTTGAATACGCCAATTATTTTCTGTAATCGCAAATGAAAATGAGAATGTTTCTTCTTTACAATCTTCTTTATAATTATTGGTCACGATTCTGTTGTCGACAAGATTAGCTAATCTGAGGTTTAATTTTGATTCGCTTGAAAATTGATGTCATGAAAGAAAGGACAATGACAGATATGTATGAGACTTTTATGCCAACTTGCGTATTACATTTAAATAGGATGATTCAGTTTATAAAAAATCTTAACCATCCATTACATATTTTGCCGGCGGTACAGGATCTGCCATTCTCCTTTTTAAACCAAAGTTAGATATTAATAAACTCGTATATCTCACAGTATGACTGCAGAAGACTATGTAGAGTCTGTACTATGGTAATCAGACTGCATATTCATCACCCCAGTCCACTGCTGGACATGGGCCTCTCCCATTGCACACAATGTTAGATAGTCCGAAATATTTATTATTTATATCTCTTACGGACAGGTTCTTCAGAGATATAATTTAATTTGGTTGTATATGCAATAGAATCGTAACCACTTTATATTAAAGAAGAGAAATGTTTCTGTTCCACCAAAAGACCGAGCCATACTCAAAGCTCGCTCAACCCCGTTTCAAACAGTATACATGCTCTACGCTCGTTCCGTTTCAAGACTGACATGACAACATAAAATATACGTGGTCAGCTTGTCACAGATAGAGCGACTTATTTATTATTGAGGACCTACAATAAAAGAAGTACAGAATAGAATCACTTTAACATAAAATTTTGGCAGTTTATAACAAATTTATAACAAAAACGTTAAGAAAAAAAAGTAAAAATAAAAAGTAGGACTTAAAACGACGCTGTAACAGTATGAAACAAGATTTAAACAATTTGTCAGTGTATAGAGATATTTGCAAAGATAGATAGTAGGACATTAAGGGTTGTTGATACATTACATGTACACATTTAACATTAACTACTGGACAGAGTTCTTTTCTTAGAAATTGTTATTCACAAAAAAAATATATTTCGAAATACATTAAGGCAACACCAAAACCATCGTTGCAGTTAGTAAGGAACAGCAAAATTCTTTGTAAATTAGAGCTTTGTTTGGGGAGACTTATGAGACATGAAGTATAGGTATACTAAATAACAGATAGACTTACCTGACCAGGGTTCTTCACGAAGTAAGACCCGCTGGATCCTTGGTATATCCTCTCCGGGAATATACCGTTGTCGATAGCCACCTCCGCCTGCCATACCAGTTCGCTGAACTGGGGGTCATCTGCGGAACAAATTTTACAGGTTACTACGTATAAAATGCATAGTTATAATTTAATCACTTTTTGTTTATTCAATGCCTGCCAAGGTGACTCCACTATGCCTGATGGAAAGCATGATATACTCATCCAAAAGTGGGAGCTACCATACTGACCGCGAATGCAAGCAGTATGGCGACCCTCATTATGGCGGCCACGATACATATATATGACAGCTGCCGAGTTTTAACTTCAATAAATAATATTTGGACATTTAGAGCTAATTTCACCAGTTCCTGATAAAGTTTCAAATAGTAATTTGAAATGTAACACTATTTAACAGATAAAAGTTGTTGATAAATATATCTGATATATAAGTATATGTCTCTATCCAAGACCAGTGAGACTAATGGCGAGTGGTGAATTTTTCTTTTTAATCATTTTAACAAAAAAAAAGCGACTTCAAAGAAAACTATTTCGAGTACTTAAATCGCGACAGGTGTGTATATATTTGAGGACTTCCCTCGATTCCTGCAGGATCCTATAATCAGATCCTGGTTTTCTTACCATGGGACTAGATGGGAGGCACCAGCTTTCAAATAAAAAAAGATCTAATTGAAAGTTTTGAGGTAACAAACAAAAAAACAGTCGAAGTGAGAACCTCCTCCGTTTTTGAAGTCGATTAAAAAAAAACAACACCAGCATTAGGAACCTACATGCCGTGTAGGGAGGGAATTTATAAACATACATGAACCGGACACAAAGTTTAATTTTAATGTTAGGAATTTCCTCGAGTGTTACTATAGATAGGCATATATTCGACAATATACATAATATCTCGTTAACATGTTCAGTACTGTAACAGCTCATACTGACGCTTCGCTGACGATTCTGTTGAGAAGGCTATTTACTTTCATAATATATCTACCTTCTCTATTTACAATTTATGCCTAGTTAGTAGATATGCTAGTAGCCATTCCAGTGTTCATTTATTTTTTTAACAATGAAATTACAGAATATGTACTAGAAGTAGATTATAAACTAGCGGAATCCCGCGGTGCTGCTTGTCTTAAGAAGTTAGCCTAAGTTACTTCTTGTGTCACCAGTGAAAGTTTCGTCAAACTCGGTTCGGCCGTTTCAGGGATTATCCGGATCAAACAGACAGACAAAAATAGTTTTTTGATTCAAGTACAGTATATACCTACTTTCATGTACATTAAATAAAAAAAGAGTTCATTTGATATTTACAAACTCGACTAATGAGGGCACGACTTCTCACAGTAAGATTTTAAAGTTACATTAAACTGAGCGAAATCGTTAGAAGCGCATCCGTTACGTAAAACTGGGAAAGTAAAGTAAAAAGTTTAAATCTTTACAAAGTAGTTTAATATTTTTTTAGGTATCTCTTTTTAGGCGATACCTACACCTGATACACAGCGCCATCTAACTTCAAACTAAGCAGAGTATGTTCTTGTTGAAGAGATTGCACATAAATGTATAATTACATCGTATTTACTTTAAAACCTGCATGATACAGGACATATTTGAGAAGAAAACCTTGAAATATTTGCGAGTTTCCTTAACAAGTGGTTACGGATGCAACTACCACAAGGTACTAGTAATTTATTTATTTACTATCGGTCCGCACCGGCTTTGCATAGGCATTAAAAAAAAACTTATAAATTTTTATACTAAAACCGTCCTCAAGAATCAATCTATCCATGCTGAAAACAGCATGAAACTCGGTGCAGTAGTTTTTAAGTTAATCGCGATCAGACAGACGCGATAGAGGACTCTGTTTTATAATTAGTAGTGATTTAAGACTGAAAAAATGTGACAAAGGCGGACTTAATACCGTAGGCATTTTCTACCAGTCGACCTTAGGGCGATACAGAGAAAAATAGCCCAAAGAGAGTAGGTGAGAGTAAGAGAGGCCAGGTGTGTGTACCAACGGTATGTCATATGATATATACAGATTATACATACATTACATACACAATTCTTATTAATTTATATATACACACCACAATCCAAGGAACACACAACTCAGAACGTATTTTCTAAATATATATTTAAGCTTGTCAAAACGACTCTAGTCTGCCTGAAGGAAAGCATGAGTGGAATCCAAGAGTAGAGGTCACCATCCTCATTGTGAATGAAGACAATGTAGCATGACTACCCACACTATGGCGTCCTAGTAAGATGATTCTGCATCATTGGGCCTCCGTTCCTTGGGTTCTTTTAAACGTTGTTGGCTTTCTGAGAGCCAGGGTTTACAATTCACCTAGTATTACCGTTACGATATCCTCATTAATATTATAAATGCGGAAATAAGTCTGTATGTTTGTTACGCTTTCACGGCTAAACCGCTGAATCGATTTGAATAAATTTCAGTATAGGGGGCGTCCATTAATCACGTGAGGATCGAAAGGGGGGGCGGGGGTAAAGTATAAGATATCACGTGATGAGAAGGGGAGGGGGGTGTCCTAAATCTCACCAATTATCACCAGGGGGGAGGGAGGGGTTAAAAAAGCGCTAAAAAGAAATCACGTGATTAATGAACGGCCACTTAGAGATAGATTGGACCATAGAGAAGAACGTAGGCTACCTACTTAAGTTTCGATAACCAAAATACACGGTCGGAGCTGAGGGCAAAAGTTAGTTACCATTTTTAGGGTTCCGTTGCCAAATGGCAAAAAACGGAATCCTTATAGATTCGTCATGTCTGTCTGTCTGTTTGTCCGTCCGTATATCACAGCCACTTTTTTACGAAACTATAAGAGCTATACTGTTGAAACTTGGTCAGTAGATGTATTCTCTGAACCGCTTTAATATTTTTACACAAAAATAAAAAAAAGCAATAAATTTTGGGGGTCCCCATAAATAGAACTGACACTCAAAAAATTTTTTTTCATGAAAACCATAGGTGTACCATTTCTATGGATAGGTCTTCAAAAATGATTTTGAGGTTTCTAATATCATTTTTTTCTAAACTGAATAGTTTGCGCCAGAGACACTTCCAAAGTGGTAAAATGTTGGTCCCCCCCCCCCTGTAACTTCTAAAATAAGAGAGTGATAAAACTAAAAAAATGTATGATGTACATTACCATGCAAACTTCCAACGAAAATTGGTTTGAACGAGTTCTAGTAAGTAGTTTTTTTTAATACGTCATAAATTATAAACCGCAATTTACATTTCTTTCCATCAAAACATTATTATTAAAACATTGATGAAAGTTACAACGAACTACAAAAACTTTTATATGATGCTACGGAACCCTTCATGGGCGAGTCCGACTCGCACTTGGCCGCTTTTTTAAATAATGTAGGTCAGGGCGTAGGTAAGATAAAGATAATTTTATTTGCATAAAACATGTGTAGAAAGATGTCATGGTATAAACAAAATATGGTACAGTACTTATAAACATGTTTTGCCATAACTGGCGTACAAATATCTATAATAATAAAAAAAATACAAATGTCGTATTTCTTAATGTAGAAATGAGGATTATATAGTGACAATCGCACACAAAAATAATTACGAGACTTAAGCAGTGCGCTGACGGGTGACTTTTGTCGCTGCGACAAAAAAGTTTTTGTCATGTCGCGTCGCGTCTTAAAATCTGAGTGCGCACACGGCGAGTGACAGTCACGAAACATTTTTGTAAATCCATGGTTCATTTAACGATATGCATTTGGAGGAGACAGTCATTATTTGCGAATTTATACGGCGTAAAAGTTTTCGAATGAGTGTAGAAAGTTTTAATGAATTACTGCATATTTTCAAAGTATTCACCACATAGTTTAGTACACTTTTCCCTTCGCTCAAACCAATAAGTATAACATTTATTCCACTTTAAAGTTGGGGTGTTAAAAATGTTTTGAGATTCAATATTTAAACACATTCGAATATAGAACTGTTCCAAATTCAAAACTGCCGTTAAATATGGAAACGACAGAACTTAAAAGGCATGCCTAGTATTTATCATATGTCAGAATATTCTTTTAATCTTTTCTCGTAAAGTGCTGGTCTTCTTTCCACTTCTTCTATCTTTATATATACATATAATTCTTCTGTGAGTGTGTATGTCGCTGAACTTCTCTCTAACGACTGGACCGATTTTGATGAAATTTTTTGTGTGTGTTCAAGGGGATCTGGGAATGGTTTAGATTCGCAATTGGAACCGGTAGTTGGTACAAAGTTCGCTGGGTCAACTAGTATACTATATATATTTGCTTATCGCCAGCAGGCAATCAAAAGTAAGCGGAGAGCGGGGCACGGAAAATGGCGTTAGGATAAACTATTTTGTAGGGATTTTTGATTCGATTCGAATCAGAACATGAAGAATCGATTATTGAAAAAAACGATTTCTAAAGGATCGATTCTATTTCTTTTCTGTATTTACAATATAAATATAAATACATTTTATAAAAAACAAAAATATTCATTAAACAATCTGTGGGATCTCTTATCAGTAAAATCATTGATTTTTTAGTTCAAGGAATTCGATAATAAGAATTATTTTTATTACCTATCAAATTAATACATTCAGCTAATTGTAACTATTGTAAATATTTTTTTATACCAACACAAAAAATCGACAGTCGATTTTCAAGGGTAAAAATCGATTCAGTACAAAATTCAATTTTTTGGGCCGAAACATTGAATCTTCGATCATTGTGTCATTCTCAAAATTAAATAACATCTGGTAATCTTTCAACCAGTGTTAAATTAAACAAATTATATCATATTTCATTTTCTCTAAAACAATTCAACCTCTAGTAATTTCGAAGAAAACCTTGAATATTTTATTAGAACAACTTCAAGGCATACTGCTTAGACTCTTTATGATAATGTGGTGATTGAACGCTAGGAGACACTTCTGATTTGATTACAATGCTATTTCAAACAGAATCCCCTGTTGTCTGAAAATATAAATAAAAAGTTAGTCCTTTCCGCTTTCCGCTTTTGGCTTAGGGCACGGGCAGAAACTGTTTCGTCACTCGTGCGCGCGCTTGTATCTAAATCTAGCGGCGCGGTGACAGTTTTGTCGCACGCTTGTTCGCAGGCACAAAACAGTTTTGTCATCCGATTGTCACGTCGCAACGTGCGCGCATCTCCATATAATTCTACAGCCATCATGAAAGTGACAAAACAGTCACAGTGACAAAAGTTTCCCGTGCGCGCAGGGCCTTAATTTATATAATATTATCAGTCAAAAACTCCTCAATGTTATAATAGGCTTTCTTTATGAATATTTCCTTAAGTTTAATTTTTTAAATGTTTTTAATGAGACGTTTGTACTGCGGTGGTAGCTTGTTAAAAATTTTAGGAGCCATGCAAAAAATACTATTGCCCATAAGAGCAGCTTTAGCGGTGTGCGTACAGAGCTTACTGTCGTCACGCCTGTTACGCTTCACTACGTCTGCCAGGCGAGGGATCAGTGTAGGGTTTGCTTTCACGAATAGGCACATTTCCAGAATATATAGACTTGGGAGAGTTAAAATGTGATGTTTTACGAAGTATGGCCTACAACTGTCTGTTACTTTTAGTCTAAACATAGCACGGATACAACGTTTTTGAACTTTGAAAACAATGTCTTTGTTAGGAGAATTTCCGCAGAATATCACACCATATCTTAGGTGTTTTTGATTGTTATTGGTAGGACTTATATGTAAATCAAATGACGAAAAAAATGACAAAATTGCATTTCAGTTTTCTTTAAAGTAACCTCATAATTTCAAAACATAATATTTGTGTACATAGTACGTCTATATTTACATGACCTATTTTATTAAAAAATAATTAAATATAAATAAGTAAAATGCTGAAGTAATTAGTACAGACGTCAGTTTATGAGTAAGTAACTTTCGTGTGGGGTATCATTAGATAGGTCTTTTAAAAACATTACAAAGTTGCTGAGACCATTTTTCAACTTCAACAGTACTACCTTCACACAGAAAGCCAAACTAAAAATGACAGCATTTGTGCCGCCTGATGCTTAAAAGACTAAACAGTTTGGAGGTAGTAAAGCCAAAGCTGATTTTAGCACGAATGGGCCGGCTTGACCGGGGCAGTACCGTAAACTGGGATTATTTGGATATCACGGGGTTATTTGGAATTTCGGATATAAAAGTTTTGATCACATGTATTTTATTATCTGCTAATAGTAGGAAATTTATTATACCACCTGGCATAAGAACGACATGTAATATCATAGTTTGCTAGAATTTTCACAGACAGCATCGATGTCCGTTAAGTAGTGCGTTATTTGAAAATAGCTAAAATTTTGGTGTATTTCATGGTTCAAAAACTTTCGTCTGAAACTCTAAATTTAGAAAGGTATGTATAGAGTGAAATATATTGCGAAATACTGTGTTTCATTGACATTACAGGGATTCAACTTGCTTTTTTCTATGTCTTTTCTGTCTGCAGTGTTCTTCGATTTTTCTAAATGGGGCTTTATGGTTTTGGGGCTAATTGAAACTTAGTTTTAAATAGCCCCTTTAAAGCTTGTCAAACATTGCTATGGTTTTTAGGGTTCCGTATCCGAGTGGCAAAAAACGGAACCCTTATAGATTCGTCAAGTCTGTCTGTCTGTCTGTCTGTCCGTCCGTATGTCACAGCCAATTATTTCCGAAACTATAAGAGCTATACTGTTTAAATTTGGTCAGTCGATGTATTCTGTGAACCGCATTAAAATTTTTACATAAAAATAGAAAAAAAACAATACAGTTTAGGGGTCCCCATACTTGGAACTGAAACTCAAAAATTTTTTTTTCATCAAACCCATACGTGTGGGGTATCATCATCTATGGATAGGTCTTCAAAAATGATTTTGAGGTTTCTAATATTAGTTTTTCTAAACTGAATAGTTTGCGCGAGAGACACTTCCAAAGTGGAAAAATGTGTCCCCCCCCTCTAACTTCTAAAATAAGAGAGTGATAAAACTAAAAAAAAAATATGTTGTACATTACCATACAAACTACCAACGAAAATTGGTTTGAACGAGATCTAGTAAGTAGTTTTTTTTTAATACGTCATAAATCGTAACACGCAATTTACCTTTCATCCAATCAATACACTAGTATATAAACATCGATGAAAGTTACAACGAACTTTTATATGATGTTACTTGCTGATACGGAACCCTTCATGGGCGAGTCCGACTCGCACTTGGCCGCTTTTTTTTGCAAGTTGTAGTGATGTTACACTAAACGTCTAGAAGAGTAAAATCTAATTATAAATTAGTATATAATGAAACATACAAGGACACTTATTACGACACAGCTCATTTAAATGAAAATAGCCTCTATCTACACGTGTATAAAGTAAATAATGAATTATGTATATCGATTGATATTACAATCCACCGCGTTTTGCTTATCTGATTCACAGAAGAGTCGATATAAAAACGGATCAAATTTTGTCATAGTTTGCCATGCCAAAATTGCGTTGAAACTTTCTGATAACGTCACAAATTTTAGTAAACATCGATTTGAATGTAGATATCGATTAATATGCATCGATTAGGATACAAATTCCCTCTGCTAAATTACAATCTTATCAATTTATCTTTTTCCATTTATAATAATGTTAGGTAGGTTTGTGTACGCTTCATAAATTTAAAAAATTCTGCCAATTTAACTCAATTTTGACATGATTTACAAACAGCTTTCAAGATCGTATTGATCTTGGCCATGCTAGAGGTAGTATATCATACGTCTTCGCATAAAAATAAAACTCTCGTGGTTAGCATAAATTTCTAGCTGAAGCAGTAATACATAAACATTCAGATTTATGTATGTATCGCTCAACAGCCGGCTCGTACCTGTATCAACTAAAATTATTCCCCTTTTTGATCATCCAAAGTTGATGAGCAGTGTTTTAACTTATATATTACTAGCTTTCGCCTGCGGCTCCGCTCGCGTATATGTCGGTTATCGCGGTAAAAAGTAGACTGTGTCCTTCCTCAGACTTTGACTATCTGTGTACCAAATTTCAGCAAAATCAGTTTGGCAGTTTAGGCGTGAAAACGTAACAGACAGACAGAGTTACCTTCGCATTTATAATATTAAGTAGGGATTATATTTTATCCGAAAATATTTGTTTCGTAGTTTGGGTGTTTTCTATGTATAATATGTTTGTTTTTACAAAAAAAAAGTATGTTTATGTATTTATATCAGTTGTCTAGTAGCTATAATAAGCTCTGCTTAATTTGGGGCTAGATGGCGTTGTGTGTAAGATGTTCAAAATATTTATTTATTTATTTAATCGTATATTTGGGGCCGTCTATTAATCACGTGATCTTTATTTTGGCATTTTTCAACCCCCCCTCCCCCTTGGTGATACCTGGTGAGTTTTAAGACTACCCCCCCCCCCCTCCTATATTACGTGTATGTTTTAGTACCTAAAATGAATCTTATTTTTTTAAAATATTGATAAAATACAGTAGTAGAGCCTCGCTGATTTCAGCACGAGTGGGCCGGCTCGACCGAGGCAATACTACCCTCACACAGAAGACCATCCTAATAATGACAGTATTCTTGCTGTCATATTTCGTTGGTAAATGTGAGACCGGGAGAATGAAGCAGAATTTACTGACCAGGCCGCAGATAATGAAAGAAATGCGAAAATTTGCAGAAAATAAATAAATACACGAGATATATTACTACAAGATACTTCGTGATTTTTTGTGAACCCCTCCCCCCCTATCAATCCTCACGTGATTATGGACAGCCCCTTTCATAAAAAACTTATGTATGTATTATAATAGCTGAATCCCACGGTGTTATCCGCTGTTATTTTTGTAAATCTCGAGTAACGACGCGGAAGGAAGCTTGTCTAAATAAAATTAGCTTAAATCAGCCGTCCAGCCGTTCCAGAGAATACCCGGAATAAACAGAAAGTAGAAGACAAAATTAAAAATTGCATTCTGATGTTAGTACCGTAAATACTTTGATATGCTTTATTAAAAAAAAAATTCATTTGATTATACAAACAGACACTACATTTTTTTTATTTGTATGTATCAACAAGTACTAAATATTGTATTTTTACGTACAAAATGTTAGCCTACCTATAAAACTTATAAACGTTGTATAAACCTTCAGTAAGAATCAGATCAAGGTCAGATATTGCGTTTTATTACGTTTTATTGAATTTAAATGAAAGACTGAGCAACATCGTTTCGTTAAAGTTATTTGTCGTATTTGACATTTCATACTACATATATTTTTCTTACAAATTTAAGTGTGTGTTTATCATTTCAAATTAACACCTTTTCACCAAATGAATATGAAAATATAGACGGTATTCAAATTCAAAATTCTTTATTCACTTAGGATGCAATACATCTCTTGTGACAGGTCAAGATTCTACGTACATTTATGCCATGTTCGCAAACAATAGGTTAGAGCCGGAGAAAAGAACATGGCAATAAAAACTCGCGGCCACTCCTTTCAAATCGCCAATGTTTACATAGTTTTAATGTTTATAAACCTGATATGGGGGTAAGGTGCTGCCACTAATATACTATACACCATGGTACTTACACAAGCCAATTTTTGTCTGTATATCCGTCTGTTTGTTCTATCTAATCTCTGGTAGGCTAGATCGATTTTAGAGGGACTTTCATCGAAAGATAGCAGATGGTGCAAGGAGAGCACTATTTTGGACTAGCTTCAACCCGCAGCATTACTTGTAACTTTACAACGACAATTGCGGGTAGCACAGCAGGGCTCAGGTAGTCATCAATATTAGGATTACGCGAGCCTGTTTGTTTATTACCTAAGTAGTTTACAAAAAATATTGTGATATTAATCACTACATAAATTTAAAAAGTTTTTTCGTCTCTTTAATTTCTCTTTTTCATTCTTTTTTACAAGCTTATCTTTTATTATTCGTCCCTCCGTTTGTTTAGGTTAATGAGGTTTACATTGTATAAAATTTCTTGCTACATTGAAAATGCTAAATAATTTTCATCTTTTCGTTTCGTAAGATACTCAGCTTATTTTTATTCTAATAGGGTATCATTAAACTATCCTTGCAATATACTATTAGTAAGTTGACAAGTTCGAAATTCATTAGGAACTTATATTAAACATTTCCTTTTTATACAAGCAAGGCGACAAAACCTATATTTAGCTATGCACATTTATAATAAACTAAACAAAACAATTCTTATTAATTCGCTGAGAAAAAAACAAGTTAAAATAAAGGTGAAAACATGGCTACTTACACTAGACTATACACAAACCGAATCTTCTTACAATGAACACACACACCCATTCACTCACTCACACATAACACACACCTAATCACTCACTCACACACAAACACCCAATGATTCACTCACACACACACACACCTAATCACTCACTCACACACAAACACCCAATCACTCACTCACACACACACACACCTAATCACTCACTCACACACAAACACCCAATCACTCACTCACTCACACACACACACACCCAATCACTCACTCACTCACACACACACACCAGATCACTCACTCACACATACACACACACCCAATCACTCACTCACACACAAACACGCATGCGGGCGGTCGCACACATACACGTACACACGCACACTCTTAACTGTATTTTAATTGTATAGATAGTAAATGTAATAAAACGGGTGAAGACACTGTCTCCTGTTACACAGGTTGTTACCTACCACAGGAAGCAGGGTTCTTGTGTATTTTGATAATGTCTATACTCTACACCAATAAAGATTATTATTATATTATTATTATATACTATACTAGACTAGCTTCAAATAAATTCGAACGCAACTCTGTCTGTTTGTTTTCACGGCTAAACCGCTATACCGATTTAAATTATTTTGGCATGGAAATACTTTGGTTCTTTAAGAAGGATATAGGCTACTCTTTATCACGTTAACCGATATACATGCAAGAGGAGCTGCGGACAAAAGCAAGTCTTCACATTAAAAAAAAAACAACAAAAGCTGTCCCTGAGCAATATCCACACTAAACTTACGGCTTACTGTTAGAGATGCTTTTTAGGGGTCCGTTCACTTAACAAATACATTGTAACGCAATTTATCTCATTATTAATTGAAAGCAGACGAAAACAAAGGATTATGACGAATTATTGTTTTTGTATTACACTGAATGTCAAACGGTTATCACCGTCACTAGATAATGTCCATCGTTGATATCGAGAAGTAAATATCAGGTGCAACGACCTCTGCAACGATAGCTGCGGGCTTTCTAGGAATGTCACTGAACTATCTCCAATATCGGTAACCACTGCCTGGTTGGTCTAGTGGTTAGCGTATGCGGCTGCCGATCAAGAGGTCTCGGGTTCGATTCCCGGGTCGGACTAAATATTTGTGTGATCCACAAATATTTGTTTCGGAGTCTGTGTGTTTTCTATGTATTTACAAAAGAAAAAGTATGTATATGTATTTATATCAGTTGTTTAGTACTAGGGTTCATGATTTCTCGAGCTTTTCAATTTCTCGGGTCTCGAGAATTCTCGAAGCAAATTTCTCGGGTCTTCTCGGGTTGTCGAGAAATTTACATTTACGGACGTTTTCTCATATTATTTGGTTGCAATACTTCAAAAAATTCAGAGGTTTTCCTCACAAATAAAAGTATCAAATTAATTACTAAACTTTTATTGATTATATTCAAAAACATTAATCTTACAAATAAGCTAATTATGGTGTGGAAGTGTTTGTTTAGTGAGCAGTGTCCGGTGATAATTCCTGCCACCAGCCGCAGACTGTCCCTGTCCAAAGGCAATAAGCGTTTGGTTAGTTTATCATTAGGAAGTGGCATGGCTTCCTTTGATTGTCTGCAGCTTGGGACAGATAACCACGGAGCTGGCCGAATGGGACGGGCACGATGGGTTCGGGTCCGAAAACCGCCGCGCCCGACCACCTCCTAGCCAGCTCATAGGCCGCATCGTTAACCAGCGATCCGCTGTGTCCTTTTATCCATTTATTGTCACTGAATTCCGGCCGGAGGTCGCAACGCGTTCTAACGCGTTGTGACAATCCATTATGAGTTTCCAAGTGATGTCATTTGTTTTTATTGTTTTATTGAGGGATTTGAGTACCGATGCACTATCAGTGACTATACGGATGTGTGAGTCCGTAATTTTCCTTGTCTCTATAGCGTGGGCCGCCAGGATAATACCCACGCATTCCGCTTGGAATCCATATCAGCCTAATATGTTCGTCTTCGAACGTAGGCCTCCTCTCCATCCCTCCACTGGTATCTGTCCCGGGCTACTTGCATCCAATTGGTACCGGCTTGTTGCCGGATGTCGTCCGTCCATCTCTTAGGTGGTCTTCCCCGTCCGCGGGTATTAGCGCGAGGTCTCCATTCCAGGGTTCTCCTCGCCCATCTTCTGGGATCCATCCTGGCGATGTGGCCAGCCCATCTCCATTTACGGGCCTCTATTTCCTGTACCACGTCCCTGACTTGTGTCTTTTCCCTAATCCACTCATTTCTTTTCCGGTCTAATAAAGATATTCCGAGCATTGATCTTTCCATTGCTCGCTGTGCAACAAGGAGTTTCTGAGCAGACTTCTCTGTCAAGGTCGTGGTCTCCATCCCGTACGAGAAGACCGGCAGAACACACTGGTTGAACACCTTGGTCTTGAGGTGCTGGGCGATTTTTTTAGACCGTAGGATATGGCTGTTTGCTCCAAAGGATGCCCACGCCTGCGCAATACGTCTGTCAATCTCCGCCACCTGGTTTTCCAACGCCAGAGTGATTTTGTGGCCCAGATAAATGTAGTGGTCGACGAGTTCTACAGGAAGTTCGTGATTTTTCGCCTCTTGGATGTTTGTCATGATTTTTGTTTTTGACTTGTTCAGTTTCAATCCTATTTTGGCTGATTCTGTTTGTAGTTCCTTAAGCATAGTGATCATATCCTCCACATCATCGGCAACCAGAGCAATATCGTCCGCAAATCGAAGATTATTCAGTCTTTCGCCGTCAATTATTATCCCCCTGTCAGACCAATCGAGTTCCCTGAAAATGTTTTCGAGGGCGGCGTTGAACAGCTTTGGCGAAATCGTATCGCCTTGGCGTACCCCTCGCTCCAGCTTAAAGGTGTCTGTCAGCTTATGGAGCCTTATTGAAGATGTTCCAGATAGTTGCAGGTGTTTAATAATTTGGATGTACCTCTCGTCCACTCTGCTGTCCACTAAGGCCCTCTCAACCGCCCACGCTTCCTAGTCCGCTTGGAATACAGTGTTTAATTTATCCAGCGGCTTCGATACCCTGATGTCAAGTTCGTCTGAGAATACACCTGCTCCGGTTCCTGAGTTGGTTTTGGAGCCATCGGTGTATATTCTGAGTTCTTTCGTATCTGATTTGTCGTGTGGTTCTTCTTCTAGATGTATATTATAGTGATTCTGAAAATTAAATTTCTTCAGCATCCTATCGTTGGGTGATGTCAACATGGGTTGATGTGTGATCGCTCGTTCTCTTAGGCGTGTGTGTTTAATTCTGGAGTCATTTCCCAGTGTGCCGGCATTGCGGAGTCTAAACGCTGCTAGTGCTGCTTCCTCTTAAACAACTAAGTGCAAGGGTGGCAGCCCCAGCATAGTTTGCAGTGCGGCTGTTGGTGTGGTTCTCATGCTACTAGTGATAGCCACGCAGGCGTATCGCTGTAGTTTTTCTAGGGTTTTTTGGCAAGTAACCGAGTCTATCCTGGGCCACCAGACTAGGGAGCCATATGTTATAGTTGGTCAAATAACTGTAGTGTATGCCAGTAAGTGGCCTTGGGACTGATGCCCCAATTTTTGCCAAGTAGTTGCTTGCATTGCCACAGTGATATACTGGCTTTTGTGGTAATATATTTAGTATGTTTAGCCCAATTCAGTTGTTTGTCCAAATAGACGCCCAGGTATTTGGTCTCTGATGTCAGGTTTAGGGTAGATCCGTAAAATCGTGGCAGTTGCAGTTTTGCCAGCTTCCTTTTTTTGGTAAAGAGGACCAGGTCTGTTTTTGTGGGGTTGACTGTTAGTTTATGCTCTTTGCACCAGTCCTCTACAATTTTCAAGGCTTGACGCATGAGGTTACACAGTGTGTTTTCGTGAATGCCATTTATTATTATTGTTATGTCATCGGCATATCCTACGGTGAAGTAGCCTTTGTCGTTTAAACCACTTAGGAGGCTGTTCACGACGAGGTTCCATAATAGGGGCGAGAGGACACCTCCTTCTGGGCATCCCTTCGCCACAATGGCTCTCGTGGTGTCATTCACCGTGACTTGTATGGCCCTTTGTCTGAGCATGTTGGTTATCCAACTGCACAAGGTTGGGGCCACAACTATGCCTTTTAAGGGCTATGTCGATGCTGTGGAACATTGTTTTATCAAAGGCGCCTTCTATATCTATGAAGGCAGCCAGTGCTGAACCTTTGTGGTCTATAGCGCATTCAATCTTAGAAATCACTCTATGCAAAGCGGATTCTGTTGATTTCCCTATTGAGTACGCATGCTGTTGTTTGTGTAGAGGTACCATGCGTAGAGGTCCATCACTGATGTATCTGTCGCATAGTCTTTCTAGGGTCTTCAATAGGAATGAAGTTAGGCTTATAGGTCTATAAGCTTTGGGTTGTGTGTAGTCGGTTTTTCCGGGTTTTGGAATAAAGATAACCTTCACCTCCGACCAAGCGAGAGGGATGTATCCATGTGCAATGCAGGCTCTGTAGACCTCCACCAGCCATGGTTTTAGGGATTCGATACCCGCAAAAAAATGCAAAAGGGCCGGTAAAATGCCATGCCTCGAATGCCTCCAAGCAACTTAACAAACGGCGATTTAATTTCTATATAGGTACATGATTTCTCGAGTTCTCGACTTTTCTCGAGCTTGATTTCCCGGGAACAAAGCCCAACGATTTCCCGGGAATTCTCGGCTCGAGAATTCCCGGGAATAAAACCTATTTAGTACCCATAATACAAGCTCTGCTTAGTTTGGGACTACACGTTGTTTAAAAAAAATCCAGCGGTGGGCAGACTGTGGCCTTCGACAGTGCAAATAAATAATAACAGGTAACTAGTCCCGAATCAAAATCGATCAAAGTAGCGTATAGTGTACTATGTCCAGCAGTGGACTGCGATAGGCCGTAAGGTAACTTATATGACTTAATTATAATCAACAATGTAATAAAACAACATACTGATGACTAATACTAAGAACTTCCCTTAAAAAGTATGAATATAGACCTACTAGCTTTTGTAAATAGTAGCCTATGTGTTATTTCGATATGTAAGCTATATTAATGTGAAGTTTCATCAAAATCCATTCAGTAGTTTTTGCCTGAAAAAGCAACAAAAATACATACATACATAGTAATATATATATATGTAGTTTTGTTGCTAAATATAAAACTTTCGCGTTTATAATATTGGTAGGATTATAATACAGAGCAATTCGGTCAGGAGTAGCTTCTATACGTTCCCCTCTGTTACAAGCATAAGCCTAAATCGTAATATGCATATGACCATTTGGGATTTTACATTGTTATGAAACAGAACGTGTTTGTGTAGTTGGAAAATTTTGAATTTGTTGTTTTACTTGTTATGTTTTATAAATAAATCCGTTAAACTTATTTCTCATTTGACTGCCTTGTTGGTCTAGTGGTTGGCATATACGGCTGCTGATCAAGGTGTCTCGGGTTCGATTCAAAGGTCTTATTAAATGTTTGCGTAATCCACAAATATTTGTTTCGGAATTTGGGTGTTTTCTATGTATAATATGTACATTTTTACAAAAAAAAAAGTATGTTGATCTATTTATATCAGTTGTATAGTAACCATAATACAAGCTTTGCTTAGTTTGGGACTAGATGGCGTTGTGAGTCAGACGTCCAAAATATTTATTTATTTATACAAAACAAATTCTAAATGTTATGTTCATTCTATTGACGATTTTTTTTTAAGTTTTTAATTTAATCATGACTGGTTCTAAAGTTACAGAGATTATTCTTAACATATCGTTGCATTTGTAATCGACGCATTACGTTTGTTAACCGTTATTTCCGTTAATTGCAGACCGATTTTCAAAATTCTTTTTCATTCATTCATTGATAATTTAAAATGGACATAACGTTTTAAGATCTGTAAGAAACAGGCATTATCATAGGTGTATATTTTCGCCAAACACAAAAGTTTCAACTGAATGAACAGCCTGGCTAAGTGATTCAAAATTGAGTACAAAAGTCAGTTGTTTCAATGAGCCCAGCTGTGCACAGTCATCGTTGTTTGCATACTAAATGTTGGCAATTGATTCTGTCTGTTACACTTCCCGACCACCGAAATTGAGTAAGAAATACAACTTCAACAAATTCATTGTGTCACTTTTAAAGCTGGAAACACATTTTGGGACGCGGCTGATAAGTGTGCACAGTCTCGTCAGTACCAGATTTCTGTCGGACGTCCGAACGCTCAAGGTCAGTCAAAGGTCACGTCCACAACTTACGTCCGATAGTTTGCACAGGCCAGTGTATATTCATATTCTAGATCACGGCTGTCAGCCGCGTCCGATAATGTGTTTCCACCTTAAGTCTGGAAGTTTTAGCCATATTTTTTATTTATTTGTTTTTTTTTTAACATAATAGCCTGTCTCTGCCTGATAGAAAGCACGAGCAAAACCTTAGAGTAGCGGTCCCAGGGCCGTAGCTAGGGGAGGGCATTGCAGGGCAATGCCCTACCTTGAAATCAGAATGCCCTACCTTAAAAATATCAAAAACTAAGATATTTTTTTATAATTGAATTATTTGTAGTTTGAGATAAAAAAAATGAAGGGATAGGACTCAAAACTTTTCTGAACATACCACAGTTTGTATATTCATTTCATATTATAATAATTCTTTGCTCTGTTTAACATTTGAAGCGGCATCACATGAAGCAATGGGTCTATTTAATTACAATATCTGTGTAGCAGACGGTACTCCCCGTCCCATAGATTGCAATATGGGCTACATTACAGTCTATGGGAAGGGGAATCCTTTTTTAAAATAAAACTAGCGTACATGTTTTGCGTGCAAGTGCACGCGTGTCATTTTTCATATATTTAATTCAATGAATATTTTTGTGTCGTTTGCATACATTTTTTCACTTAGGACCGACGTTACGAAAAAAAAGTATCCCTGTTACATTTGCGTCCGTCCTTAGACACGACCAGTACCGCTGTCGCCGAATCAAGAATAGCTGCCTGAATCTTGTCCCAACTGTCTTGAACCAATTTGCTCTCAGCTCCAGCGCACTTGTCAATGAAGGGCGAGGCGAACTTCATCAAACCGCCACCACCTGATCAGGCGTTGGCAGCGTTCTACATGTTTGTCTTTGGGCTTCACACAGAGGTCCATGACAAGGAAACGGTGTTGTGCAGTGAGACTCTCTCCGGGTATGACTTGGCAGTTGGCCACTTTGCTAATAGTGTGTCTTCTCGGAGGAAATCGATTTGAGTGCCTCCCACTTTTGTAGGTGATAAGGCGTTCTGGTTTCTTTTTAAAGAACGTGTCTCCAAGGCAAGATCGGTAGCCGCACATGTTCGTAAAATGTCTTCACCCTCTTTGTTGCGAATGCCATAACCGAAACCACCATGAACACGCTTAAACTCCACACAACCCTCACCCACATGCCCATTTAGATCACCACCCGGAACGATTCCCTGCTACAAAGGAATGCCGAGAAGAACCTCCCTGAGTTGGCTCCAGAACGACATCTTTACGGTTTCGCTACAACCTGCCTGTGGCGCGTAAGCTCTTATCAGATGGGTAATAATTCCATCGATAAGCACCCTTACGACCATAAGACGGTCGCTACATCAACTCTAAAATGCCAGTCTGAAGCCACCCGGCAAGCACCACGGCCACTCCGTTCTCTCCACCAGGTGCCTCTGTGTATATCAGTTGGTAGACATTCCCAATGAACCGGGATCTACTGCCCTTCCACCGAGTCTCCTGCAGGAACGCTGCGGCTACCCTCCGCCTGGAGAGTAAATCGGCTAACTCCCTCGCACGACCGGTTAAGGTGCAAATGTTCCAGGTGGCAAAGCGGAGCTTACGTGTTACAAATGTTGGACGTAACTTCTTTAACCCGCCCTGGACCCGGTAGCCCTCTTCTACTTGACACAGGAGTCGGGCGAAGCTCCTGCGCGCCGTATTCCGGCGGCGCCCTATCCGTGGCACTAACAGACCTATTGATCAATGCTCATGTTCTGCTAGACAAATTATTTGTCTACGAGGAGCTATTGAATGTACATCACTGACCTAGAGGTCAGTGATATACGTGGTGCTTGATTTAGCAGCCCGAGCTTCGGAGCACATTTATTTTATTTTATTTTAAACTTAATGCGCATGTAGCACAAAGGCGGACTTAATGCCATGTGGCATTCTCTGCCAGTCAACTTTCAGGTGATGTAGGAATATGATGTGGTAGGTGCAGGCTTAGGATATAAAACCTGACAAGGTAGTTGTAAATGTAGGTATCACCTTTATTGTAAACCATTTTCATTTATTCAAATTTAATAGTTGTAAGTAATATACACAAATTTACTGTTATTATTACATTAGGGTTTATAACAGTGGATGAAGATACCAGACATGTATATAAACATACGTATATATACATACACACATAAATCCACATATACACAGGCATACATAGACATACATATATAAATAAATGTAATTATATATATTGCGTATCTAAATACTCAGTCGGGTATTATCGTTGTGATCGTTCTGCCAATTCATTCCGGAGTAAATCACGTACTTTCATTTTGAATGTGAGGCGGTTTGTGGACATCCTGATTTCAGTAGGTAGCGCATTCTGACTGCACGAAGAAGGAAGGGAAGGGAAATTAGAGGTGCGAGGGGGGTAAAGGAGAAGCATATTGTTCCTTGACCGAAGGTTTCGGTCATGGTTTGAGAATAAGAGACAAAAGTGAGGTACGAGGTACTCAGGTAACGATCGGGAGAAGAGGAAAGAAAAAAGAGAAGTGAGTGCACGCGAACGGCGGCGCTGTCGAATTGGGAACTATTGCAGCTGGGAACGTAAAGCAGACACATATTTGAGAATTGAAACCAAAACGAATTGAATGCAGTTATTGAGAAGGGGTTTATTATGGAGGTAGGCAGGTCAAAATAACACATCACCATAATCGATCAGGGGATTTATTAGGGACTGCATAAGCGTAGCCTTGGTTTTAGCGGGAAGGAAGTTTTTAAGACGGTATAAAGCGCGAAGACACGAAGTAACTTTCTGGCTGACATGTGTCACTTGTGCTCGCCAATAAAGTGTAGAGACCATAATATATAGCCGCAAGTTATTTACTACTGCACTCAGAGCTATCTTCTGGTTGTTGTAGACAACTGGAGGAATGACTGCCATATCCGACCTACTTAGCATTTGGTTTGGCATATGATATGTCATATGCCATTGAGAAAATGAACATTGGACTTGGTCAACATATCCTCAACACTTGACTACGTACAATATGGCTAACTTTGATTCATTCGGGTAACATTGACAGTGTGACCATGAACTAGTTTCGATTTATTTTTCATATGATACCAATACAATTTACAAATACTTCTTACAGTTTTACATTTTTAAACTAACTCCGTAAGCGCACCTTAAAAATAAATAGGCTTTCATACAGGGGTATTGTCAAAACTTATTTCTGAAATTTGCGCCCGAGTTTATGCTATTCAAACAGTGTAAAACTTTTGGAATATTTTGTGAGAGATTTTGTAGAATCTTTTGTAATGGAATTATCGTATTTTTTATATTTTACCTATAATTACATTTGCCTATAATGACGTCTCTTTAACTAATTACCTACTATAACTACTAATTTTTATACAGGCTAACTTTGACAGTGTTTTGAAGTATTTTTTTACATAATTTGACCTACATAATTGACGAAGATTTGCTCTATATGGAGTGGGGTGAATAAACATTTTATGGTCAAGTGTTCATAAATTATTATTTTTTTCTAATTATTTTAGCTTCTTTTCTATTTAGTTACACAAAAAATGTTGCCTTAAACGTGTTTTTAAAGGTTTTTTGATACTAATTAAAAATATGTATAACAATGCCAAATGTCGTAGACTGATTATTGATTATTTTATAAAATATAAGACAAAACTGGAAATTAATGGTTTTATTACGTCGGTTATACCCATTTAGAAGAAAAACATAAACCAATGTTACCCAGATTAATACAAAATATACCTAATAATTACTACTTTTCTATGAATGGTTCTATGTGTGTCAAAGTTACCCATGTAATGACGGTAACTTTGACAGACTAGAAAATCAGGTTTTCCTAAGGACTGATAATTTTTTAGAGAATTTAATTAATCTTTACGGGTGAAAAGTGTTATGAGAGCACTAACAAAGCAAAATACAGTCGTGTTGTATGCTTGAATTTTATAATATTGTGTAAAATATCGCAATTATCTGTCAAAGTTACCCAGATTGACTGTACGTCAATTATGATAATTTTTTTACTTCCGCCCTACCATTATGCAATGCTGCCCTACCTCAAATTCGACTCTAGCTACGGCCCTGAGCGGTCCCCATACTTATTGTGATTGCAGATAATGCTGTTTTGTGCCCCACACTATGGCGGCCTATTACGATGCTACTGCTTCATAGATCTTATAATATATAATAATAAATCGATCGATTAAATATAGTAATCGATTATTATGTTTTTAGGGTTCCGTAGCTCTAATGGCAAAAAAGAAAACCTTAAAATTTCGTCAAGTTCGTCCGTCTGTTTACAATATATCTTACAGCTTTTATTTTACCTCAAGAACTATGCTAAATACCGACGAAGAAACCGTGGGCGAAAGTCAATAACTGGCTTCCATTTATTTCAAACTTTGTCAGTATTAGCATAAGCTTTTGCTTTATGCTTTTATTACACATTTGAAGGTCTTTGAATTTAGACTGCACGGTTGGCCTAGTGGCTTAAGCGGTCGCCACACCGCTGCCTACTGCGCCAAGTGTAGTGGGTTCAAATCAGGAACACTTTGTGTAATTCACAATTTGTTATTCTGAGTCTGGGTGTTCTTTGTGTCCGTTTCATGTATGTTTGTAAAGTCCCCCGTGACACAGGACTTCATATTCCTAATGCGGGAGTTGTCTTTAAAAAAAAAAAAAAAGGAAGCTAAGCAGGCACTCCCTGAAGACCGAAGACGAAAAATATATTAATAGGTGAATTTAATAGGCGGATAGAATTTGTCAAGGTAGAAGAGCCATGTTGATTTCAGTATTAAAAGGGTCGGCTCGACTGAGGCGGTACTCAATTACGTTCTCACAAAAGATAGACCTAAAATATCAGCGTTCGTGCGGTCTTGTTTCGTTAGTGAGTGCGAGACCGAAGGCTTTAATGACGCACAAGCATCTCATTAGGCCGCCATATTGGGTCACCATACTGTATTGTATACGCAATCAACATACTCTTACATTCTATACATGCTTTCAAACAGGCAGAGTTGTCAATTTGGCAGGCTTTTAATCAGTGGGTTTTAATCGGATTATTAACTACTAGTAACAAAACATCCTAACCTTCAACTGGTTTAATTTAACTCCTAGAAACTGGCCAACGTAATTTTTGAAAAATTTATTGGTAAGGAACCTTCGTGGAAGAGAAATAAACGTTATTATAACTACTAGCTTTTGCCTGAGTATCTGAGTATGAACGCGGCAAATAGTAGTTATTATCTTTGATAAAGAATAAAATGATCTCCATTACAAATTTCATCTAAATCGGTTCAACGGTTTAGCCGTGAAAGCGTAACAGAGACAGACAGAGTTACTTTTCAATTTTGTAATATTAGTATGGATATGGATATTTTTCTGTCAAGCGCCAATGACGAAATAGTATTCTACATATCGTCATGTTGAATGATTTCTATCTGGCACCAAACTCACACATTGAGGCACAAGTACCTAATAAACTACACGCTTAATTTGCGTCCGTCTTCCATATACAGTCATAGACGCCATGTTCAATACCCTGCGGTCTAACATTTATATACGTATGGAATGCGAATATACAAAATACAACCCTATCGCGGTTTATAAGTAACATAACTATGACGCACAAATTACGTCACTAGCTCGGAAACCTTTCAATGAACTACAAGAAAAGTATATTGAAACCGCTTGTACAAAACATCTATATTAATATTGTAAAGCTTATAAATGAGTTTGTTTGGTTATTCGCGCTAATCTCAGGAACTACTGGTCCTATTGGAAAAAAAAAATTCAGTGTTAAATATAGATAGCCCATTTATCGTGGAGGCGGCGGAAGAACGAGGGTTTAATAGTAGCGGAGTATTAATGAGAAATAGTACAAAAAACAGGTAAAATTTATTTCTTTTGAGAGCTTTGTAAAAATAATATACGAGAATGAAACAAGTCTTCCTGTTCAATATAAAGCACTGTAATAGTTTCCTTTGAGCTCGATAGATGGCGTTGTACTGATTTTCTGTATCGCGATGTCGAGAGACTACGGACTATAACCTGTGTATATATGTTTCCGCTGTGTAAAATCACGCTACGGGCAATAAAAGACGCAAACGGAGCTGCGTGGGTCATTTAGTTACATATAAAGGGCGCGTGTTCAACTTACAAGTTCGCTGTACTAATATAGTATTGTTTTCAATTTTAAAGCAAAATAAATCCTCGAATAATATAGGTACAACGTGTAACCACGAGTTGAAAGGACAATGGCAGGTTTGTATGGGACTTTTGTAAAGCTTGGCGTATTTCTTGGTAGGTATTATTTTTGTGTTTATTTGGCTTCTAATATCAATGACAATAAATTTCATTTTCCCAGATCTTTAGAAGCTTGCGTTAGAAAGTTATTTTAGCTTTTAGAATACAATGAGATACATAGCTCAAATATCAATTATCATTGTTGTCAACAAGATGGCGCAATTTACTATTTTTGAAATCAAAATTATTCAATAATGATTTTCTTGATTCGTCAATAAAATGTAGCTATTCTATTAAAAACATTAGTAAACTCCTTCATAAATATCAGTTCAAGTATTTCATTGCTTTTTTTATTTGATATATATTCTACAATCTAAAATTGTAATAAATATGTATATGGCAATCTGACACACAACGCCATCTTGTTTTCAAACAATGTAGACTAAAAGCATGTTTAGAAAACGTATGTTTGCGTTTAGTTAGCGCACTTGTACAATTTTTTTTAACAGTATTAAAACTCTTTTAAAATACTTTAAAAAACATGAAAATAATTAGAATGATACACATTTAGAATATTATAATGATCCATTACATATTGTCAGCGGTACAGGTTCTGCACTTCTCCTTTATAAGACTACTAGTTGACCCACGTAATTTCGACTGTGTTTCTTTTCAATCATGGCACCTGTTAGTCTTAGTATGATGGTAACAGTCCTATCTTAAGCAAGAAAACACACATTTTAAAAAAGAATGAGAAAGTTACAGAGTTCATCGTGAGCAACAACGGCAAACGAGAATGAAGGAAAGGCAGTGTTAATCTGACGTATTGGCCTGATTAACTGTCTATATAGCCCAGACAGTCATTTAGTCACTACAAGTTTGAGTGATTGTGATTGTCACTAGTTAAACAGCTGTTCACTTGGTCTCTCAGTAAAAGGTATTTCGTTTAACTACTGCTAAAATTTATGTCGATGTCAAGGACATTTCAGGTTAGCTCCCAGGTTAGTTAGCCCTACTTTTCTGTTGCTCATTTGAAAATAGTTTTTTTTATTTATCTAGTTGTTTATTACGTATAAACACAAACTAACAAAAGATGAAATAAAACAAAATACCAAAGATAATTAACACAAAGAGTTTTCAGTGTGTATTAGGGGCCAGTATTTCTTTTTCCAGGAATTTGAAAACGCAGTCCACGTTCGAAACCGGTGCTCATAAAATAATTTTCACTACTATTGCCACCACGAAATAAAAATGAGGAAAAATATATCTTTGTTTCAAATCACGTGTTAGTAAATGAATTGCGAAGCGTAAATGAATCACTTTTGTACAAATACTTAGCTATATAAAAAGCGATAATCTTTATGTTTACACGTTTCATTATTTGCAACCAAAGATAAGTAATAAAGGAAAATAAACACGCATTTAATAATCTACAGATTACACTATCTTTTTTTTAATTGATCGTTATTTACACATAAAAATTCACAAGTATCGATTGAAGTCTAAGACCATAGATTTAGTTTAATTAAAATTATAATATGCATTAAAATGTCAAGGACATGTTAGAAAGACCTGTTAAAAACTGGTTACTATAGGATCTCCTATGACCTTTTTCACCAACGTCTCCTAAATTCAATGAATCACTTAGAGAGAGTTAGGTAATCCTAAGCGATATTTTCGTTCTCACCATCCTTTACGGGACATCTGTTTGGATGTTTCGGGGCTATCAACTTTAGGGATTTCTAATAAGGAGACGGTTTAGTATAATTGCGGTAACGTACTCGTCTTCTACCGACAGAAAATACTTTACAAACCATTAGGGATTTTCCAGTAACAGTTCGTTAATAATCTTATATGATCTATTACTTCATCAACAACCCATGGCGTACACTGCCGGGCACGGGTCTCCTCGCAGGAGAGTTATAGCCATTCATTACATTACTATTATCGATTACCTACACTCCATCTACTGTTTTAGCCCCTTTTCTATTATTCTTTTCCTTATCTTCCTTCCCCCTTTCACAATGAACTCAATTAAATTTTCCATCTTATTCCTATGATTGGTTGACAGCAATAACCTTGCGCCCTAATAAGTGCTATTAAACATATAGTCGATAAATGTGGGCGTTCAGTACGCCCTTATCAGGAACGCTGACGTAGACGTGAGTGTATGTATGCGTGTACAACGTAACTTAGCAAAAGTAAACTCACTCAATACTTTGTTTCAATGTTTGGCCAAATATATGTACCAAGCTTTCCTGCACTAACATTGAAGAGAGAAGATAAATACTTTTTAATGTATTCAAATCATGTTTTCTTAATTTTTATTGTAAGTTTGAAGGTCTAATTTGGCTAGGGAAATATTTCGAGCTTTAATTTGAATAGCAGATCGGTTGTGCTACACAAAAAGTTTTAAAAAAGTGCGTAGTGGTAGAGTTGATTATTCGAAGTAAGGAAAACAAAAGTTTTATCGCTTTGAATGAAGGTAGAAAGCTGTGGTATACATCCAAACATTTCTTCGAAATTCTCTGTGCAATACAAACAACTAAAAATGTAGCCAAGTTAGATCCCGACGCAGTATCAGAAAAGAGTATTGGTTCAATAGAATGAATAGAATACTCGTACTAGGTTCGAAATTTTAATCGGCTTACCTATCAAGAGATTGTTAAAATGGAAATAAATACAAAAAGAAACATCTAATCGCATATGAATTGTTAAATGACAACTGTCCAAACTTTGCTATTATTATCTAAATGTTTTTATGAAAGTAGTTGTAGAAATTCGATCGCATGTCAATTAATATTGATAACAAGGCTCCGTCGAATGTACAAAAACACTTATTTCCAAAAGTTTTTGTTACATTTTCGTGCAAACGTCCTTTTTTTAAAGTATTCTGCTGCACACACAAATCAGAATTGGAATGCTATACCGCCTCTTTACCGTAACATAATGCCGGACCCCAATAAATCAACTGCTAGGAGGTTGACGTAGGGGAACCGGTATAGTTATTGGCCACTTAAGCGACCCAAAGACTGAAAGATTGAATTAAAAATAAATGATATAGTAAAACATTAGTAACTGTATGTATGTATGCTACTTTATTAATGTATTTATTTATTCATATTGTTTACATACACTTTTATAATATATTATCTGCATAAAATGAACACAAAAATACAAACGTAAAATTAACAGTAATTGGCCGTATTATTACAGTTATTGGCCATGAGATCATACAGTTATTAGCCATATTAAAAAATATCGATGCTGTTATGACATAATATTATCTTCATGACGATTTTCATTTTCGGAAGGTTCAGAATCATCAACAATAAACATTTATGGCATATGAAGTCAAAAACTTCATCATCATCTGGAATATGCTCTTCATGCGTAATGGGATCGCACTGACGATGATAATATTTATTACAAGTACTGCTTAATAAAGACTCATTTTTCAGAGCTAGACGCCGGCATGTATCACAGTTAACCACCAAGTTTGACAATTTCTTTCGGTTGCTTGTTCGTCTCTTTTCCACGGCATAAACATTTTTAACACCTTTAGCGGCAAGCACCCGACCAGTAGAAGGACAAAGCTGAAATCCTGTCTCATCAGCGTTAAAAACACGTTGCGGATCACGAATTGCCTCTAACAGGTTTTCACTGCTTAAGTAATTCCCGATTTCAAGAAACCATTTCTTTAAGTCACTTTCAGAAACACAAGTGCTGCCTTTAGTGACTCCCTTGCTGGTTCTTTGAGCTAAATTGGGGTGACGTTTTAAAAAAGCTTTCAGCCACCCCTGCCCAGGTCTATTATTGACAAAAGGAGTATTGCGTGGATTATCAGACAAAAACTTTTGTACAGTGTCGAGGACATCATCTGAATTCTTGGAAACCCTTCCCGAGCCATTCTAACTAACGAGTCTTCGATCGTATCTTCTTCTTCATCTGTTAAATATGTTGTCGGCCCAAATTGAGATCTAGAAGTAGGATTTTTGAGTTTGAGCTCTAAGGTTGCCCTTGGGATACTATTTTTTTTCGACCGTTCGCAAAGACATTGTTTTACCATTTACTTTTTCTAGTGCTTCATCAAGGGCGTCTTTTGTATGATGGGGTATTTTTAGCATTTTTTAGCATGAACCTGATAGAATAGAAAGAAACGTTACTGTGACCTTGTTCAAAATAAATTAAAAAGTATTACAGTTATTGGCCTAGTTTTGTAATACCTATTATTACGAATAACACAGTAATTGGCCTAGGCTAATAACTATCTACGAAGTTCTAAAACACATGGTAATTGAATAGACCGTTTAGTAATAGGTATTTTATTCGAAGACATTTATTAAAAACGCCGCTTTTTAAGAATATGATAAATATAGTAACTGGCCTACGGGGCCCGTAACTATATTTTTTTGAAATAATCATGACAGTTATTGGCCACAATAGTTTTTTTAGATTAGACGAAGTTATCATCATGTTATGCCTCAAATCCGATTATAATGCTTAGCTGCTGTATATTTGACAGGATTCAAGGGGCTTTACTATGTTAATTACTTTTCAAAAAATCTTATGAAAAAAAATTGTAGTCTTAATATTTTTTTATCAAACTTACCGGTTTTTCTTCCAGCGTCAAGAAATCACAAATCACAAAAGAACTAAATCGCCTAGCGGCATTTTGTTGAACCTTTTTGAGAAGTAATAAAATTGTTACCATTATATATTTTTAAAATCTACTCTTCAATCAAAGAGTCGCTAGTTTTTTAAAATCAAAGTCGAAATGTCCAGTAACTGTATAGGGGCCAATAACTATAACGTTTCCCTATTTGGTTTGTTTTTTCAGATTGTTTTTGCAACCGACAGCAATTTCCTGCTTCACAGTTTTGAGCTTTAGATTTCGCAATGAGTATTTATTATAAATGAGAAAGAAACACGGAGTTTGGCACAGCTCTAAGAATATATTCCTGTATTACGGGAGACTACAAAAAAATTAAACGGATATTAAGAACACCCACACTGTAAACAATAATTTTTGGATCAGGTAAAATAAGCCACTACGGAATCCGTGCAGACATTTCAAATGCTTGAGTGTATACACTCTTTTTATGTACTTCTTTATTGGTATCTATTTTACCCGACTGTGTAAGAAGAAGGGTAATGTTACTTACAAGTTTATTTGTCGATTCGACGAAAGTAAAAAAAGTCGACAAACATTAAGTAACAGTACTTATAGATACTAACTTGGCAGTTACGAAGGTGGAATGATAAAACTCGCCTGTAACCGATATCTACTCGTTAACATAAAACGCACCCGCATGTCTAGTGTCAATAGTTAAGTGCTCTGATAAAGATCGTATGACGTGGACAAGTTATTAATGTAGGAGTTCCACAGGGATATATTCTAGGTCCTTTTTATATGAAAGCAGCTTTGTTGGGCTAAGCGGTGAAATTAAAAATTTTCTATTTACGAAGCCCCTCGCGGACTTTAGAAATAAGATTGAAAACAGCAGAGAGAGCAACAGAAGCAATACAGTCGTCCATGGAAAAGAACTTGCAAGAAACTTCATTACGCTAGGTATTTTAGTTCATAAAAATCCAAGTTGTTACCATGTCATTCAAAGTTAATTTATAAATGTAAGATGATTCATAATTTCTAAATTTGGGTCACATCCAACATGCCTTATCATTGTCTGCATGTGTGTTATCAATAAGTCATTATTGATTATTGATATTCTAGTTTCATTCCCGAAGTTAATTGGTCAACAATTAACTTTGAAGAAGCCAAAATGTTAAAATGAGACAAGAGCAATCAACAGAGCGTTGCTCTTTAGCAAGGGCAAGTAGAATTTGTATGTATATATGCATTGTGTCAAAACAAAAATTAATTGTATATGGGTATGTTGCTAAATAATAATGTTGCTAAATGTCCAACGTCCAATTCGGACATTTTTTTATTTACAATTAGTAATCAGTCAAATATACAACGCCTAATAAATTTATCCCTGCCCAAAATAAGGTTCTAATAAAAGGCATCATTCTTAAATATGTTTTACTAGCTGAGTCTCGCGGTGTTACCCGCGGTTTTTATTGTAAATCGCGAGTAACCCTGCGGAAGAAGCTAATCTTAAAAAAAAGCGGCCAAGTGCGAGTCGGACTCGCCCATAAAGGGTTCCGTATCAGCAAGTAACATCATATAAAAGTTCTTGTAGTTCGTTGTAACTTTCATCAATGTTTTAATAATAGTGTTTTGATTGAATGAAAGGTATATTGAGGTTTACGATTTGACGTATTACAAAAAAACTACTTACTAGATCTCGTTCAAACCAATTATTTCCAATTCGTTGGTAGTTTGCATGGTAATGTTCAACATATATTTTTTTTAGTTTTATCACTCTGTTATTTTAGAAGTTAAAGGGGGACAAACACACACATTTTTCCACGTTAGAAGTGTCTTTTGCGCAAACTATTCAGTTTAGAAAAAAATGATGTTAGAAACCTCAACATCATTTTTGAACACCTATCTATAGATACCCCACACGTATGGGTTTGATGAAAAAAATATTTTGAGTTTCAGTTCCAAGTATGGGGACCCCTAAAATGTAGTTTGTTTTCTATTTTTATATGAAAATCTTAATGCGGTTTACAGATTACATCTACTGACCAAGTTTCAACAGTATAGCTCTTATGGTTTCGGAAAAAAGTGGCTGTGACATACGGACGGACAGACAGACAGACATGACGAATCTATAAGGGTTCCGTTTTTTGCCATTTGGCTACGGAACCTTAAAAATAGCCTAAGTTACACCTTAAGTCATCAGATTTCGGCCTGTGAAAGTCCCGTCGAAATCGATCGACAGCCGTTTCAGAGAATACAACAAACAAAAATGTTTTAAATTGCTTTTTTGATGTAGGTAGGTAGGAATATGATAGGAGGAAGTTCTGCAGATAAGCTAATATAAAATTACTTAAACCTAGCAAGCTTGGTATAAATGTGTTGTCATCATAGCTAGCAACATAGCTATCCCATATTGAGTAAAGTATGAAGTGCATATATGTATTTTTACAGACGCCACACTCACAGCTAACAACAGATAGGATTTTTTTCTGTTCTGTTTAAATAATATTCCAGAGACATTATCTGGCTTAAAAATGATTTCTATTGATATGGTAGTAGAGTTTATACCTACTTGAAAGGCAAGTTACAAAGTTATAACATGATCTCAAAGAGAAAGTATAAACAATTATTTGCTAGGCTTAAGAACAGTAGTTTGTGTAATTAAAAATATATCAAACATAATTAAGAGAAAATTGTTGTTTTATAAATTCAATGTATGCTGGTACAAAGTTGAACATCAATCATGAAATTATTCACAAGACTTTCATGGAAAAAAACCGTAAAAGTGCAGGACCAAGTTGCGCAGGAAGGTTTCCATTTCATTATCTATATAATTGCAATTTCTACCGGTTGCTCTTATTAATAGCAAGCAATAAACGCCAAAAAAACACGTTTGTTGTACGACAGGCATTACAGGCTTTAAATTTTTTTTATATTTTATTTAGATTTTGGTATATTTTGTTCTGGCAGCGACGAAATTACATCATCTGTGAAATTTTCAACTGTCTACCATGATTCATCAGATACAGTCTGGTTCTAAATAGAAAATATAAACAGACAGATGGAGAGCGAATTCTTAATCGAATAGGGTTATAATTTTTACTCTTTTGCACTGCTCAAGGTTGACATTTCACTTTACATGAGAGCAAAACAAATGAATTGTATTGTTTATTAGAAACGGTATATTCGCTCTTTAGGAAATTACATTCATAACTTTCAAATACACATTAAACAGTTTAAATACAAAAAATCTTAGTTTTATTGCCTGTGTATGTCAGTTATTGCAGTAAAAAGTACTTTATGTCCTTCCTGATATCTTTATGCCAAGTTTCTTTAAATCCTGTTTCACGGTTTAGCCATGAAAGTTTAGTTGATAGACAGACAGATAGAACTACTTTCGAATTTATAATATTAGTACGAGATATACATACAAACAAATTGTTTCATAAGTGACAACTAGACATCTGTGCTTATGATCACAACTGTCTTTTTTGCAACTTTTTTTTTCAATAATCCATAATATTAAGAGAGGGTTAAGGCCATATATGGCCCACACTGGCTGAGTGCGGTTGGGAACTTACATGGACTTAGGTACTCACTTACTTTCACAACTTACACGGTCATAAATTACAATTCCGAGCAATGGTAATAGTCCAAGAGCCAGTGCGCAAAAAACTGTTTGAATTTACTAAGGCTAATATTTTTATAGTTCATTACAATGGTTGCGTACACAAACATACTGCGGTCAGTCAAGCGCACCTGAGAACAGGTGACTCAGGTGCGCTATCAAAGATGTCGTACCTGCCGGGGTAATAAATGAATTTACTAAGGCTGAAAATTGTTATACAACTTGTATATTGCGTATAAATTAAAGTTTTAATGGTCAGTCAGCAGAATATGGGGACAGAGCTGGTCAGTCAGCCGTAATGTATGTGCAAAAAATAAATAATGTGCAATTCATTTACTACACTTCAAATTTGTTGTAGGCGTATTAAATATTGTTTTAAACATAAAAAAAATAGTCAGTCATCGATTTAACGGGACAAGGCCCGTCAGTCAGCAAAAAAAAGAAATAATCTGAAACAGATGGCGCTGCTGTCTACGTAAACATCACCTCCGTAAAAAAATTAGTCTAAAAATAGTAATATTGTATTTAGAGCATAAAAAACAAGTGAAAAAGTGAAAGGATAAGTTAATAAATACGTGACATTGTTATCTAGATTATATATAAACATACAGTGAAGTTAAGAAGGCAAAAAGTTCTTTTTGTAAAAACGTAACGGATATTCTCAAATCCTTGAAACTTTTCACTATTAGTGTGCATGTATGTGAATAGAATAATCATTATAGTGACGTGTTGCATGTTCTTGTGATTAAGTATGAAGAAATAAGTGAATTATCTGTAAATGAATGCGATCGGATATTTCAAACTATAAATTTTGTATCACCTACCGTTTTATTTTAACTCGAACAAGGATTTGGACTTTGGACCTATCGCCGGCTGATCACACTATATTACACAGTAAACACCTAATTGACATTAAACGTTAATGTGCTAGTGACTAATTTGGTTCACTAACAACTTTTTACCATACAACGATCAATCAACTAAGCTCGGGTTCGAACCTCACTAGACTACAGAAAAGTTTTTTCCAGTTTATATTTCGGCATTAAAAATTGTAAATTTAAAATGAATTTTCTGGACAACATAACATTTCGCAAGCCACTTTCAAAGTCATTATCAGAAACACTGGAAGAATGTAGCTCTAATAACTCGTCAATAGATGGCACCACTAATAGTGTCCCATGCATACCAGACGATGACAATGAAGAAATAGAAGAACTGAAGCGCCAAATAAAGGAATTGAACTTACAATTAACGACAGCACACGAGGAAGTAAATAACCTTTTGATTGAAAACAGCGATCTTAAGAAAACAATAGAAAATATGAACAATAAACATGACTTAGTAAAGAGAGTGACTAAACAATTAACCAGTAACATTGGTACTCCACTAAAAAATAAAAAGATATCAACTCCGAATAGAAAAACACCATCTAAACAACAACAAAGTGATTGCTCAACAAGATGCATGGCCCCAAAATCAATAATCTGCCCTGAAATCATTTCACAAGACAGTATATGCACCACGAGTCCCAACACGAACGATACTCCGAACATGAAGAACAAATTATGCATTGTCAGTAGCAACAAAATAAATAAAATTTTAACTATATCCGAAAATACCTTTCCAAACTACAACACATGTCATTATCTTTTACAGAATTGTGGTATAAAACAGCTACTGAATAATATTACTACAAAAATAAAAAAATATAATTTCAATGACTATTGCGTAGTATTTGTAGGTGAACAGGACTTTAAACAATCTATTAACTATTTTGACTTGATTACATATATACGTGAAACATTGTTAAATATTAATCATACTAATATTATTCTATGTTTACCCACATATAAATATAGCTACTATGCAACTATTTATAATTTCAGAATAGAAATGTTTAATAACTTATTATATCAAGATAACCAAATATATGATTATGTAAAACTTCTAGACTCGAACCTCGACCTCTCCTGTGATTATACTATGTTTAAACGTAACGGCCAATTAAATAACTACGGCATGATAAATATTTTTAAAAATTTAAAATACCTAATCTACACGAATGACAACTTAGACTTAGATTTAAACAATGTAACCGACCATGCAAATATAAACAAAAACTCTTTATATTCAGACTTATACAATGACTCGCCACGTTCCTTTCGCTCCGCTAGGAGTTAATTCAAAGCTTATCATTCTTCATCAGAATATTGCTGGTCTTTTATCAAAAAGAGCTTTAATAGAAGTGGCTTTACATGACTTAAACACCTCTAACAAACTGCCAACGATACTCTGTTTTTCGGAAACATTTATCAAAAAAGGTTGTGAAGCAAATGCAAAAATCAGTGGATATATCCTGGCCACTTCATATTGTAGAACTAAATCTCGAGGTGGGGTATGTATATATACCAACGTAGCAACTAAAGCTCAACCACTGAACTTGTCAGATTATGCTTGTAAAGACACATTTGAGTGTTGTGGAATAGAGATGAACGAGCAAAATATAATTATTGTTTGCATTTATCGCACACCCCACTCAAATATTGACATGTTTTTCAATCAATTAGACTTACTTCTTTTCAAGTTGTTATTTAGAAAAAAACATAAGATTATTCTAGTAGGTGACATTAATATTAATACTTTAAAATCCGGAAAAATTGTCCAACATTTAACCGATATAGTTTTTAATTATAATTTGACATTTTACATTAACGAACCGACTAGACAGAACTCATGTATTGACCACATCATAGGAAATAAATTCAAGAACGCTCATAGTGAAGTGATCAGACTAGGCTTATCTGATCACGATACGGCCCAAATGTTGTATGTACCTATCAAAACTGAAAATAAACTGCCCGATACCGTATTTTTTACTAAAAGAGATCATAACCCGTATAACATCAAAAAGTTTTGTGATTGTTTGGGAAGCCTTAGTTTTAGTGATATTTACAAAGAAAATGATGTTAATAAAGCATTTACTAACTTCCACAATGATCTAGTGCTGTACTATAAATTGTGTTTTCCTATGCTGAAATATAAGAGTACTAATAAAAGACGTAATCTTAAGTGGATCACTAGGGGAATACGGCGTAGTTGTCGTACCAAACGAATACTACGTTATAGATTTTACCAGAACAGGACCTTGCAAAATAAAATAAAATTTCAAAGGTATTCTACAATTTTAAAACACTGCTTATCCAAATCACAAAAAAAATTTAATCACAAATTTATAAGTACCTCAAAAAATAAATGTAAGGCAGCATGGTCAGTCATAAAAAATGAAACTGAAAACTACCTTATAAAAAATTCAATCACTAGAATTAAAATAAATAACAAAACAATACGGAACCCAACTGAGATAGCTTGTAAGTTTAACGAATATTATATAAGATTGAGCAATACTCGAAAACATGTTAATAATACCAATAAAACTATTTTGCAAAACAGCATATTTCTGGAACCACTAAGTAATACAGAAGTGTATAAAATTATAATGAATCTCAACAACAGCAACTCTGTCGGGTATGATGAAATATCTACATTAGCCCTTAAAAAGAGTGCTGTATATGTTACTCCTATCATAACGCACCTAATTAATCTGTCGTTTGAACAAGGACTATTTCCAGAAGTTTTGAAAAAGTCAGTCATAAAACCTATTTTTAAGAAAGATGACAAGTTAAATGTTTCCAATTATAGACCGATCACACTCATTCCGATTTTATCAAAAGTCTTTGAAAAAGCAATGCACTCACGACTTACATCATTTTTTAATAAATTTAATATTATAAAGCCAGAACAAAATGGTTTTCAACGAGGAAAATCAACAACCTTAGCAGCTTTTACTCTGATTCATAATGTGGTGACTAGTATTGATAAAAAGCTGACAACGCTTCAGATGCTTCATCACACAGAAACGATGTGTCAGAGCAATAGTCGGAATCGCACCAGATCAAACGTGCAAACCGCATTTCAAAAGCTTGGGCATACTAACTCTGTATTGTATGTATATATTGGAGATATCGATTTTTGTAAAAACGTACCCAAATTTGTTCACCAAAGCGAAAGATAAATTTCCAAGAAACACTAGAAACCCAAATCGACTAGTTTTGGAATGTACTCCAAACACCGCTTTATATAAAAATAATTGTTACTCAATGTGTATAATAGTGTATAATAAACTTCCTGAATGCTTCAAGGAATTACCGTTGTGTCGTTTTAAGAATCGTCTCAAAACATGGCTCTTGGAAAAATCATATTATTCTCTGAAAGAATTCCTTAATTCAAAATGAAATTGTAATAGTTTATTGACTTCATAGTAGTTTTAGATTGACTTTAATTGTTAAATGATGACGATTCGATTTACGATAATGACGATACATATTTTTTAACTTAAGTTTTGACCAAGACATTTTATTTTATTTATATTTTATTTTTTGATTTTAATGATTTTGATTATAATGATGATTTTTAATTTTTAATGATTGATAAAATGAATCGAAATTAATATTTAATCCAATTATAATTTGAAATTAATTAATAATCTACTATATAAAAATAAATCGGATTTTCCTTCCTGACGCTATAACTCCAGAACGCATGAACCGATTTCCACGGTTTTGCATTCGTTGGAAAGGTCTCGGGCTCCGTGAGGTTTATAGCAAAGAAAATTTTAGAAAAATTTCAACAGAAAAGCTGGAAAATCTTTTTTTAGAAAATAGGGGATAACTTTTTTTATGGGAATCTTTTAAGGGCAGGACGACGTCTGCCGGGACAGCTAGTTATGTAATAAATATTCAAATTTTCAAAGGCCATCCAACATTTTCACATGCCATCTGTGGCTAAATAGACGAACTATAATGTAAATATTGTAAAAACACCTTTGTACTCTATTTAATGTGAAATAAATCATTTCATTTCATTTCATAAAAATTTCGCGCGCGCGCTCGGCATTGCAGGTGACGGCTTGCTTCTTTTTTTACTATAATCTTTATTTATTGACTTTAACCGACTAGATTGAATAAAAAAAAAAAATTCATTATAATTTAATAATATTATAACTTTATTAAATACAAAATATACAATAAAATGAATATTGAATCATTAATTATTGAATTCTTCCTCCGACTCATCAAATTCATTGATGTCATCGTGATCGGAAATGTCAATGTCGGTTGTTTCCGATTGAGTTTCTGATCGAGAATCTGAAAAATTAATATAACTGATGCAATTATATATAATACATAATAATTATTTTTTACTTTGCCAACTATTATTTGCATACCTGAATTTTCGTCTGGAGGTTGAAGGACGACATCGTTGACCAATTGTGGTAATTGATCACCTTGAAACCAATCGAATTCATATTTTTCCTCGCTTATTTTCCACCCGTGATCGATTGGAGACAGTACAGTTACAATTTTCGCATGAGCATTGCGCCAAATATTTGCTATATAAGCAGCTCTTAGAAATTGTTGCAACAATTCAGATTGACTTGGTGGCATACTTGATCCATCAACATTTTTAACTTTAATCTTGAAGGAATCATTGGTACTGGTACTGGTACATGGTACATGGTACTGGTGCATTTGTAGGTTTTCGAAAATTAAACGAACCGTGCTTCGTTTACACATTTTAATTTTTTCATGCCGTATAAGTGGCACACAAATGCTTGAATTTTCTCAAATACCTCACTCTTGTTATTATCATTGAGGTATCCAAGGTCGGCGAAAGCTTTTTGAAAGTCCGCGCTTTGGCGAAGCAGTTGCAGAGGTCTTTTTTTACCTTTTTTATAAAAGGCCGGGTTAAAATCGCACCCGGCAAAAGCGTTCAGTCCTGGCAAAGCATTACACAAAGAATTTCCCAATTCTTCATATAATTTATTGACGTCGATAATTCTTTGCCGGTTTCCACTTCCAACCTCAATCCAAATCTTCGAAGCACTCGATAACTTTTCCATATTTTCCATATATTCCATAAACTTTGTTCATTTTGAGAAAGAGATGTTTCACTCACTACAGTTGAACTGTCACTGATGCTAATAAGCAGAAAAGCCGTTATATTTTGGAGCAGAGGATTCGGTGGTGGGGACAAAAGTCTATCTATCCCTATACTAGAGGTACAATGACCCCCATTTATTGTGTATACCTTCGACCTCTTCCGTGCGAATATACCTGCGCTCTTACCTGTTCAAATCACTTTCAACGCCGAGCGCGCGAAATTTTTTTTCTTTTTTTGCTGACTGACGGGCCTTGTCCCGTTAAATCGATGACTGACTATTTTTTTTATGTTTAAAACAATATTTAATACCCCTACAAAAATTTTGAAGTGTAGTAAATGAATTGCACATTATTTATTTTTTGCACATAAGTACATTACGGCTGACTGACCAGCTCTGTCCCCATATTCTGCTGACTGACCATTAAAACTTTAATTTATATGCAATATACAAGTTGTATAACAATTTTCAGCCTTAGTAAATTCATTTATTACCCCGGCAGGTACGACATCTTTGATAGCGCACCTGAGTCACCTGTTCTCAGGTGCGCTTGACTGACCGCAGTATGTTTGTGTACGCAACCATTGTAATGAACTATAAAAATATTAGCCTTAGTAAATTCAAACAGTTTTTTGCGCACTGGCTCTCCGTCTATAATTAATGTTGATAAAACTACAGGGAGCAACGAGTTTATGGATATTTACAACTGTATTATGTTAGAACAAAGTGAAGGTATTTAATTATACTCTATCTATACAATCAAGTGAAATTGAAGTGTGTTTGTTGTTACAAATTTTTCAGAACAGTTTTTCGCCAAAGTATACAATACATCAACAAGGCATTTTTTACTGTCCGTCTATCTGTTTACTTCATATCTCTAGAATGGCAGGATCGACTTTCACAAGACTTTCACTGGCAGAAATCTAATAATATAAGGAGTAACTTAAGCTAAGTAACTTATATATTAGACTAGCTGTGACTAGCGGTGAGTAGCGGTGTTTCTCGTGGATGTACATGTAAAGTTACATCAAGGAAATTAAACGCAACAAGTAGATATATTCTCAACATAGTTAATTATATACACATTTCAGTACTTCATTATACCATTAAGTCCGTTTTAGTAACCTCTAGTAAAATTGTTCATATTTTTGTAAAAATCATAATTATTCTTAATGACGTAGCATATGGAGCAATGAAAGGTTTCGCAATACATTTAAGAAGTTGCAGTGAATGAAAATTACGAAACCATTTTATTTTAATATACCTAACAACATTACTGTACTAGTAATTAAGATAGTTACACATACTTTAACAATTTAAATTTTAATGCAAAACAAAACCGTAAATACAAATAAATGATGTTTGTAAAAACAAATTGTACGTTGGACAAGTACCACTGCCATATGGTCTCTCAGTAAGTGTTATATTTAACACTTATTCAAATATATTTTAGTGTTTTATCTTCCTAGAGGGTACTGACTATATATAATATATACTCACTGCAATCAAAAGGTCCTGCCATTGTTTAATAAAATGTAACATTAACACCGTAAAATTATTACACACCAACGGTCACACTCCACTGAAAAATTGCCTGCAGCTATATTCAGGCATTTTAAGTATGTGTACAACTGTACACTATTTTTAAAAAACAATAACCTGAAGTTGTCTCAATCAATAACAATCAAACATGAAATTTTAATGCTTTCTTAATTTAATTATTATGAATGTAAGGTATTTGGGAACACTTTTAGTTTTAACGAAAATATAATTATTAATTTAAACAGTATTCATTTTCAAAAATGCTCAATGTCTTTGGAAGCCATACAAAAGTTATGAAGTCTTTAAGTGTCTATCATAGTTTATACATTTACGTAGTGATATTACATATGTTTAAGATTAAGCGATTGTCATACAGTTAATTATGTCGTATATGACTCAGTAAGTAGGAGGACAATACAAGGACTTAAACTAGTCATACCTGGAAAATGGTTATATGATACTTCGAAGTCTCCTCGGCCGCCCAACAGCGGCTGGGACTCCCTGTTTACCCCTGGCGAATCCACGTTGCCTTCGAACCCGACCTCTGGCACTAAACAAATCTCTTCTGAACTACTCGATAAAGATACCACACCGTCATCGGGCGGCGTAATTATTGTGTTTGGTTTGTCGAAATCGAGATTCAATAGAGTCTCTTCCGTACTCATGAGTAATGTTAAACTGGAAATCTTTACCGAGCCTCATTTATTTCGTATAAATCTCTTTGTTTCAAAACCATTTAACACAAACACTTATCTTCTTTCAGCAGCGGCGCAGAGACTATAGACGAAGATGATGACAGCTGCATTTGACAAGCTGTTAATCATAGACACACGCAATAGTTGTAGTGATGTAATCGTAATTGTTACTAAAAGTTTCATAACCGGTTTTCATTTAAAATAAAACTAACACAAATCTGAGAAAGTAAATTTATTTTAGAGGATTTGCAAAACTTTAAATAATTTATTCTAATTTAACCTTTCAAACTAATAGCTAACTACATGCAAAATAGGTTAAAATAAAATACTCAACTACTGTTTTTAAAAGACCCGTCAAATCCTTGAGAATCAGAATATGCATTAGTATCTGCATTCAAATATCCTTTATCTAGATATCCACGTTTTCCATAAACACCTTTCTGTCGATCATGGTGAAAGTGACCTTTATTATAATCTGCACCAGCTCCTACTTTAACTCCTATGGCTTTTGCTCCAACCTTCTTGATTGTTCCACTGGTTTCGTCATCTTCATAGAACTCTTGATCTTTTTTGTATTCATCTTTATGGTGCACTCGGTGAAATCCCCTTGTTTTAGTACCTTTTTTGTATGTCCTATTTTCATTGCCATCAGTCCCAATAGCTGCAGCTGCTATGCCTTCCGCCAACGCGTAAATGTCAGCATCGTCATATGAGCCTTGATCGTGCACTCCTGCTGCTTTGAAGAACTTTTTGATATCGCCGATGTCATGTTTACTTTGCACACCTTTATTTTCTGTATTTTTCTTTTTAAATCCAGAAGTATTCACGTTTAGTTTTGATTTTCCACTGTCTTTGCTATTATCACTTGCGGACTTTGAAGTTCCGTCAGCTTCGTAAAGGAGTTTTGAAAAGTCATCCAAATCTTCCTCTTCGACCTCGTATCCCAATTCCGAAAGATCAGTGTCAAGATTGTCGAATTGGAGGGTGTCTATTTTCACTGGCGATGATTTAACGAAACAGCAGATGGTCAATGTTATAATAAAACATATTTTGTTATGCATGACGACCTAATTTTTTGTCAATTCTTGGTCAAATGAAGTAGGTTGCGACACTGACATACATGCGAAACGTAAGGCTTATATAGCCTTTTGTTTGAATAAGCAGGCAAGGATGTTTTTTTCTTGAACATAAATGGTTCTTAGGTCGTTTCTGGCTACACCTGATTAAATTCGTAATCGGTGCAATGATTCGGATCGGTCAAGGTCGATGTATTTATATGAGTAATTATTTTTTACTATTAGCGATTCAATCAAACACATAACACATTATTAAATTAGACAAAATAAAAAAAACAAAATTATTTTGTAAATTGTATTACACCTACAGATAATAATACAATCTGATATTGCATTGTAATTACAAGTATATTCTAATTAAAACACTTCGTACTTTTAACCAATACTAACTTTCCCTTTTTAACTACAACACAGTTATCTGTTCTATTTTCGTAAATAAATTACGTATCTACTTACTGTGACTAATGATTTTATATTTTACATTTCCTAGCTACGATTAATAAGACTATAATTACTTATTACTAAGTATTAAAACTGTCAAATTAATTTAGGTAATCAAGTTAATTTTTCGGACCGGATCTCCGTCACTCTGATTGCGAACTAAATTCAAAGGTGGAACTAATTGTCAGCATATTTGAGGACACTCACTGCCCAATAACGATTGCAATAGATGTTCATGTCAACCGGGACTGACGGCTCCGGGCTGCTATTAGAATGCAGAATTCCTGGTAAGAATATCCAAACAGCTAGACCGGTGATGCGAACCTGACACCTCTTGATTAGCAGTCGCATACTTTCTGTCTGTTGCACTGATTTCAATAAAAAAATCAAGGATATTCTTTACAGTAACAACCGACACGTAGGAGGAGTCACGGGCAATAGCTAATACATAATATACATTACAACCACTGCAACTTCGTCTGCGTCTGTCAATTTCTTTTTTTTCAATTTTTGCATTATTTTTAAATCATGCTCTACCATCATAAGTCGTAGCGAGATATAAAGTAGGCTGTAGTCATCCTTGATAAATGAGCTATCTAACTAGTTATGATATTTAAAATTATTAAATACTTGTTGTTGTTAGCTCTTTCTACTGAAGAAACAAACAAACTCTTCAGTATGAGTTCTGTCTCAGAAGTCTGTATGAGAAGTCTTGGGTTTGATACCTGAATCCCTACAAAAAAAAGTGTTGTTTAGTTTTTCTTTTTAAAAGAATCTATACAAATAAATAAAGTTGGAGTGTCTATATGTAGTTTCAAATAAACACTTTTTTAATATATACGGTACTGGCATCTAAAACGCATTTTTTTTTCTCTGTCTGTCTGCATGTTTCGGGTATTCATTGAATTTCACTGGATCGGCTGGACCGACATTGACGGGACTTTCACTGGAAGATGGCTGATGACACAGGGAGTAACATAGGCCATAAAATATAAGAATAGGCGTTACTTACGATTTACTACAATAATCGCGGGTAACAACGCGGGATTCAGTTAGTGTTTAATAACGTGCCGGTTTTCAAATTCGGACCTTAACCCCATGTCCCGGATAGCACGTAAAGTCATTGGTCCCATGCATTCACTCGGGCGTGTCGGATAACTGTCCCATCGGAGTATAAGAGTTGGAAGAACAGAGAGTGCACCTGTGTTTGCGCACAAATTCGTGTACTCCTCCTGCGTAGTTTGCTGGTCTCTATTGAGTCTGGTTGTAATCGGCTACGAGCAGGGCCGTCTTTAACTATGCGGGGCCCTGGGCACACAAGAGTTTTGGGGGCCCAAATTATTGTGTGTCTAATAAAATATCAATCATAAATAATACTACAAGCTAAGTGCTTATTTCGTATTGAACTGTAACTTTTTTGTTATCATCAACATCATCATCAGCCTTTAACAGTCCACTGCTGGACATAGGCCTCTCCTTAGAAAGGAGGTTTTGGCCTACTATACCACGCTGGCCAGACGGGTTGGTAAAGGGTTTGTTTCAAGTTTTCCTTCTCTTGGCGGTGATGTTAGCTGCTTATTTTGTTCCTTTAGTCGCCTCTTACGACATCCATGGAATGAATAGGGGTGGTGACACTGGTGACACTTTGTATTCTTAATCCGTCACCACATGGACAATTGTTAATTATGCATTAATGTGCCTAACAATATTTTTCGAGACTTTATGTGTGAGAGAAACAAGTTTTTGGTTCGTTGGGGGGCCCCCTGATCATGGTGGGCTCTGGGCACTGACGTGTGCCCTTAGGATAAAGACGGTAATGGCTAGGAGTATATCTCAGAGTAATAGTAAACTCAGAGTGATAGTTTTTGCGTTTGTTACTATTACCTAATCCTTATGTCTTTTACTAAAGTTGACCTATGTACTAATTAACTGAATTAGTAGCGGTTAGAGGTTAGCAGAAATTATAAATTAATCGATTTTGCCGCGTCTCAAATACGGAAAATGATTATTTCAAGGCTTCAGTTTGTGTCATTCTTCTACTGCAGGTTTTATTTACTATAAATAAGATTTACCTTATTTAAATAATCATTTACAATTTGAAAATGAAGTATCAAGACTCTTATGGAAGTACAGCGAATTTCTCTAGCTGATTATGATTATAACTACGATTGTTGTTGTATCACCGCGAGCAACGCCGCGGGTCGAAGACAGTCTAAATAATTTTAATGTAACAAAGCGTGGGGCGACGTTATTGAAATATTTTCAGAAAGCACCCCACGCTTTGTTACATTACAATTATTTTCTACTTTTTAGTTTAAAAGCGTGTTTGTTTAGTTTTTTAAAACTATATTTTTTTTCTAGACTAAAAATTTTTTAAACTTTTTTATTTGTTTTTTTTTTCGAATCATTGTATTGTCATCGGTCCTCGATAAATCTACAAAGTTTGAACGAAATGTGGCCGTTTAAAGTGGGTCAAAATCGCCCCCAAAGGAGTCGCTTACAAACAAACATACAAACAAACATACAAACATACAGGTGAAGCTAATATAAAGCGTGTAAAAAGTAGCCTAAGTGACTCCTTATATCATTTGCTATCTGCCACTGAAAGGTCCCGTCGAAATCGGTCCAGCCGTTCCTGAGATTTGTCGGAACAAACAGACGCACAGACAAACATTTTAAAATTGCATTTCTATTCTAAATATTTTCATATGCATTTAGGTATTGAAAAGAATTTGAAATTAGAGAGACGTTTCCAAATAATTTATTTGTGTAGATTATGATTGTATTCATCTACTGTAGTCCAGCCTAATTATTTAACACATTTCAAACATGGGTGTTATTAAATTTAATAATTGCACCACAAACTAAGCTAAACCTGTACTACACACTGCTGTGAAACAATACACATTACCTACATGAATAAATAAATAATTCGGACATGTTACACACATGAATGCGGATCCGAGAATCAAACCCGAGACCTCAAGCACAACAGTCGCATAAAACATACATATCCATTAAAACTAAATTGTACCAAAATTACCAGATACAAAACAATTAACCGTCGCAGTTTTTTTCTGGGTAGGTTCAACCAGAAAAGGTAATTTAGGACCACCGACTACTAGACTGCCACGCCAGTCAGAATAGAGGATATTCTAAAAACAGTTCCTACTTTAACTGTGTGATGACTATTTTCATCATCATGTAATGATTATAGTAGACCAAAACCTTCTTTCTAAGGAGAGACCCATGTCTAGAGGTGGGCAAATAAAAGATCTTGATGATGATGTTCTTAGACGATATAATATATTCAAAATAGGGAATAAATTAAATGCTCTTTTGTTTTTTTTTTATATTCGTTTATTCGCATTCAATAAAAAATATTTACAGAATCGTCAATATCAAACATAACAAAAAGATAAAGTAGCTGAAAAATTAAATACGTAACAGATATTTACAATAATCATTGCCTAGTGACTCATTCGTGATCTTCATCCTCGTAATCATCCTCATCATCTTCAGCGTACCCATACTCCTTTTCATGGGCACTACCGCCCTTCTTTGCATGCTCGCTATTTTCATGATAATGTGCCTCGTTACCTGCCTCAGCAGAATGACCATGTTTGTTATCATCAACGTGTCCCTTAGCATGGAACCCAGCCTTTCCAAAACCACCCTTATCAAAAGCAGAATCGTGATGTCCTCCTTCTTTGTGACCGCCTTTCTCAGATCCATGGTGTCCTTTCTCTGAGCCATGCTTGTTGAAATGTCCACTGTTGTCAGCAATGTCATAGAAGTCATGGTCCTTCTTGAACTCATCCTTGTGGAATACCTTGTGGTAACCAGTAACATCTTCTCCTTTGCTGAAGTGTTGTTTATGACCGTGGTCTCCACCCTTGTAGTTTTCACCAGATTCGTAGTGTTTACCATGAACTGCAGCTTCGTCATGATGCCCCTTCTTGCCACCTTTAGCTTCATCGTAATGACCTTCGTGATGCTCCTTACCGTAATGTCCCGATTCACCTTTAGCATGATGATCTTGAACTTTATATCCCTTACCGCCCTTTTCGCCGTGAGCAGAATGATGTTGTTCACCGTAGTCACTACCACCGCCTTTGGCAAAACTATCACCATGACCTCCATGGCTCAGACCTTCCAAATGATCTCCTCCGTCAAGGTATTCTTCTGAAGATTCATCGCTGTCATCGTCGTCATCTTCTTCGGCGTCTTCAACAACTATGGGCTTGGCAGCCACGTATGGTAGAGGCACTGGATGGAGATCGTATGCTTCGAATGCTTTGATGGGTTGAGCCAAAGGTAAAGGTGCGGCAAAGGCATTATGTGCTGGGTGATAAGGTGCCGGTGCTCCCAATTGGACGTAGCTAGCTGGTCCATTGTTATCGTTTCTGTATATGTAACTGGTGGCCGCTTGAGGTGCAATGCCAACTTGTATGGCAGACACGGCTGTGGTAGCCAAGAGAATATATAGAGCTGTTTTTGCCATGTTGAGATGTATGTCGTACAGCTTCTCGAACTGTTATAATTTGATTATCTTGTTGCTCAATATTTATATCTAAGTTGGAGACGAAAGGTCCGTGAATATGTCTAGCTCGCCTTTCTTGCAGCCATGTAACAAATTGTTATTAGACGAGGTTGTAAGTGACAAAGAGGTCGCTAATGAAAAAATTACCTCTATTGTGTAACGTTGACCGCACCGCGAAATGAGCGTGAACTTGTTTTTTTCTCTTGAAGAGCCTACACGAAGTGGTTCAATCAATAAATTGTTGCAATGACCTATTATGTCACATAAAATAAGCAATTTAGTCTGTACAAGGTCAAAGAATATTAGCTGCAGTTTACTTTTCTCGATCATTTTCATCTATCTATATAGAATACTACAATATAGACAAATAAAAAAAATTGAGTATCTGTATGTAATTTCAAAATAACAGTATTTTCATCATCATCGTCATCATCATCAGCCTTTAACAGTCAACTGCTGGACATAGGCCTCTCCTTTGAAAGTGGGTTTTGGCCTATTATACCACGCTGGACAGACGGTTTGGTAAAGGGTTTGTTTCAAGTTTTCCTTCTCTTGGCAGTGATGTTGACTGCTTAATTAGTTCCTTCAGTCGCCTCTTACGAGACCCATGGAATGATTAGGGGTAGTGATACTTTGTATTCTTAATCCGTCACCACACGTCTTTTACTAAATGCGTATGAAAGAATATTAATTTTTGTCTGTCAGTCTGTTTGTTTCGATAATCTCTAGAAAAGCTGGACCGTATTTGACGGGCCTTAAGCTTGCAGAAAACTAATGACTTATGGCGTAACTTAGGCTCATTTATTTTAGTCTAGCTTCGCTCCGTGCTGCTGCGATTACAACAGTAACCGCGGGTAACACCGCGGGTCTCAGCTAGTCAATAAAAATGAATAACATAGTATAGGACTTTAATTTGTTTTATTAAAACTTTCTTCAAAACTATGATTTAGAAACACTAAAAGAGAACCATGTCAAAAATTCTGGTATTTCTGGCCTGTAGGTAAAAGACAACCCGCATTAGGAATATACATCCTGTGTCGCGGAGGACTTTACAAACATATGCGAATCGGACACAAAGAACACCCAGACTCAGAACAACAATTTGTGGATCACACAAAGTGTTAGTGCCACGTGAGATTTGAACCCACGACACTTGGCACAGTAGAAAGCAGCGTGGCGACAGCATAAACCACTAGGCCAATCGTGAAGTCTATTTAGATCCTGAGTGCTATAAACTAGAGGTTATGGGTATCCTAGGTTCTAGGACCATTAACCTATACCAAATGTACCAATCCTATCCTACTTCCTACTAATATTATAAACGCGAAAGTTTGTGAGTATGTGTGTATGTTTGTTGCTCTTTCACGCAAAAACTACTGAACGAATTTGGATGAAACTTTACAGCAATATAGCTTAAATATCAGAATAACACATAGGCTACTTTTTACTACATTAATAGAGATAAACGGGCGAAAGCTAGGTGATTATAAAAATACATTAAATCGTAGATGTCAAAATGTATCACTGTTTATCTCCTGTCAAAACTTCATAGGTTGCCTAGCAACCATAATGATACGCGGGTAACACCGCGGGGCGCAGCTAGATCTAAATACACACGTATTCGTAAATTGTACCCAGAACAATATACAAGTACTCGTATCCCCTACTTCATCATATATTATACTAGCTGATTCCCGCGGTGTTGCCCGTGGTTATTGTTGTAAATCGCGAGTAACGCCGAGGAGCGAAGCTAGTCAAATTAAATTTGAAAGGATACAATTTTAAGATGCCTGAGTTTCCTCTTAGGTCCCGTTTAAATCTGTCCAGCCTTTCCAAAGATTAGCCGGTACAAACATACAAACAGACAGACAGGCAGAAAAAAAAATAGAATATCTTTTTTGGTGTAATTTAAGTTAGTTGTGATGTAACAAACAGGCAGAGAAACGGAGTTACTCCTGAATTTATGTTCACATTGATTTTGACTTTAAAATAGTTAATCGGTGCACACATAGTATAATAATTATTTTATACTGTATAACTTGCTACAATAACTTAAAAGGATTACTTTGAATTCTATTGATAAAGTTAATTATACATTTGTTCAATATTTGGCTTAGTACGTATTGAACTGTTATTTCGTCGTTCGAAACAAGTCTTCGGTAGTATAGTGGTAAGTATCCCCGCCTGTCACGCGGGAGACCGGGGTTCGATTCCCCGCCGGAGAGATCTCTTTTTGTGCTTTTTCATTATTCTTTTAGAAAAATACTTTTGTCGTAAAACAACATATTTGCTAATTTTAGCATCATTAACAAAATGATAATCTTTATTTAATTTTTTTTTATGAAACAGATTAATAAGAGTCGCTGATTTGACTTACCAAAGAATGGTAGTTATTTCATCATTTTTAGACTGACTTTTGGCGCATTAGTAGCATACGAGATAACAAGACTGCTGTACAGGCCAGGTCTCGGGTTTGGTTCCCGGGTCGAACAAAATGTATGTGTGATCTCAAAATATTTGTTTCGGAGGTTGGGTTTTTTCTATGCATAATATACACTGATTTTTAAAAAAGTATATAAATAAGAATTTATATACAGTTGTTGTCCAATACCCATAATAAATACTCTGCATAGTTTGGGGCTAGATGGCGTTGTCTGTCAGATGTTCGAAATATTAATTAATAATTTATCATTTCTTGACTGCTATCAGGGTTAAAGGGGCAGCTGGGCAGTCGTTGCATACGAGACTGCTATACATGATGTCCCAAGTTCGATTCTCGGTTCGGATCAAATGTTTGTACGTTCTGTAAATATTTGTTTCGGAGTTAGGGTGTTTTCTATATACGAGTATAATATATGTACGTATTTTCAATAGTATAAAAGTATTTTATTAGTCAATCTAGCTTTTACAGAACAAACTCTGCTTAGTTTGAAGATAGATGGCGTTGTCAGTCACGTGTTCGAAATTTCAGTCAGTTGAAGCTCTTAATATGTAATAACTAGCTGTGCCCCGCGGTGTTACCCGCGTTTGTTGTTGTACACGCGGGCAACGCCGCGGGGCTCAGCTAGTCTAAAAAGTGGCCTAAGTTACTCCTTATATCATCAGCTATCTGCCAGTGAAAGTCCTGTCGACATCGGTCCAGCCGTTCCAGAGATTACCCGGAACAAACAGACAGACAGACAGACAAAAATTGAAAAAAAAAAAATTTTAGCATAATATGTACCGTGTATAAACTACATAAGCATTTAGTAAAAAGCGGTAATTTTAGTATTACAAACAAACAGACACTCCAATTTTATTTATTTGTATAAATTATCTTATCTTATCACTATCACATAAATAATTTGTGATAGAAAAATTGAGTTTAGTAGTATTATAGTTATTTATGTTCGAGTTTTTTGTTTAAATTTATCTTTAAAATATAGGCATGTTGGTCTAATAGTTTGTGATCCCGACTGCTAAGCTTGGGGTCGAGGGTTTGATTCCCATCCAGGACAAATCTTTGCGTAACGAGCACGATCACTTGTTCTATCTGGGTGTGAGTAATTTTACCTATAATATCATAGACCGCCTGGTGGCGCAGTGGTAGTGTTTTCGATTGCTGTGCTTGAGGTATCGGGTTCAATCCCATTCAAATTTTTTATTTCGGTATGATCTGCAATTTTTTTTTTGGAGTTTGTTGTGTTATGTACTCGTATGTTTAATAATTTTAATTAGTGTTTGATGTCCGAAAAAATATTATTGTTGAAAGAAAAGCACATTGATGTTTAGGTTAATTACTATTTTTATTTCTTTCATAATATAATCAATGGTATGATTTTTTGATTTAAAAATGTTTTTCGTTCAAATAAAGATGTTATTTTATATTCATATTTATTATTCTAAGGTTATAAATAATCTACCTAATACAAAACTTTGGTCTTATTCGTTCATTCTTACTTTAAAAAACTATCGAAATAAAATAACTTATTAAAAACTTTTTCTCATTAATTTCAGACTAAAAACATTGTGTTGTATCTATAAATATGATCGCCTTTTTGTTTGTAACTATTTTCAAATTACATTGTAATATTGAAAGTTTAAATAGTAAGAACCTATTTTTTAAAGTGAGATGCAATGCGTATACGTGTACAACTCAACTCAAACAAAGTACAACTTAGTAAATTATATAATTAATCTTATCTTCAAAACTATCTACAAATATAAAGAAACATATTTACAATCATATATTACCAAAACACAACAAAACTAACAATAAAACATTCAAATTAATGTTTAATTTTGTAGCCGTAGCTTTTCCTTGAGTCACGTTGATCTTTAATGCCAAAAGCTCTGGGGTGCTCATGTCCAGATTCTTCACTGTTTTCTGAGGAATGAGCGTCAACGTGCTCGTCTCCTGACTCTTTTCCAGCATCACTCTTTCTGAAATAACCATCGTGCTGCCCCGATTCGTGTGAATCTCTACCGTCGTATCCTTTGGCTCCTGATCCATGGTCCTCATGCCCTCTTCCTCTGTAAACATGGTTTGTACCTTTGAGCCTGTGGCCATCATAAAATTCTTTGTTTTTCTTGATTTCGTCCAACTTAAGACCTTCGTGAAATCCACTAATCCCTTCTCCTTCACTTTGAGGTGCGTGATATGCGTGGTCGTCTCCGTTGCTTTTGATATAATGCCTTCCATGCTCATCGTCCTCATGAAAGCCCGTTTTTGGTTCTTTATAATGATATACATAGTACTTTCCATGATCTATGAGGTAATCGTGTTTGGGTTCTCCCTTTTCATGATGTGTATGTCTCTCGCTTGCTTTTTGGCCCTTATCTCCATAGCCGTAACCCTTTAAGTAATATTCATTCTGATCTCCACGACCATATCCGTGATAAACATCGTGATCGTTCTGTTCTAAGCCATGTAAGTAGTCAGTAAAACTGTTCTTAGTATTGATTTGTTTGATATAATCTTCAAACAATTTGTCAAACTCTTCGTTAGCTATACCATCGATCTTGTCGTCAACCTTCTCAACGACGGGCTTTACCGGCTCTTCACTGGTATGTGTCACGCTGGATTGTGGTGCACTGTCTCGGTACTTGGGACTCTCCGAACTATCCTGTACAGCTGCAGTGTATCTGCTGTTAGTCGTACTTGTGCGAGGTGAACTTGAGAACGATTTAGATTTAATTACATCCTCCTTTTCTGAATGTAAAGGTAAGTCTTTCACAACGTACTCTTTATAAGATTCAGGTGTATTATATAACTTACTAAACTGTTCTATGACTTCACTCTCTCCCATTTTTGTGACACTGACGGGTCCATCGCTTTCCTTCTTGTAAATATACCCTGTGGCGGCGGGTTGAAGGTCAGAACCGGTGGTTCTCACCATCACCGTTCGTTCAACTGTCTCCCGCATTTCCATACAGGTACAGTACCCAAAAAGTAGGAGTAGCGTGGCGACTTTCCGCGCCATGCTTTCAACAATAATGTCCACTATAATAATGACGACGGCTAAGGTCAAGACTAGCATTTATATAGTGAACATAATACTGCATCGATCATTGACATTCATAAATGGGCCGACTCGAGAGCGCTCTCTAGATTGGGCAATGGTCTTCTGTGTCAATGATAATGGAAAACCCTGTATTAGTTTATACGGTGCATAGCTCCGCGTTCGATCAAACGTAAAGTATTAAAACGATATTGAACGTGCACTTGTGCATTGTAGATATAATTCATGTACACCGGCACACGTGACTACTGTCTATGAATACAGCTCCAGCGAAACTAATTTAACCAACACCCCGTCTGTTGTCTATTATAACTAATGAATGTACACACATCCTTTCGAAATGATATTGAATAAAGGTTTGTGAAAATGATCATAATGTTTATTTAAACACCTTTTACAATGGGGGCACAAAAAACATAACATAGTAATGTATAACAAAATATATTTATAGAGAGTTTGTGAGATGTTACTGCATTGCATAAACATTGGAAACTATTCAATAACAACATATATATTTCAGAATCACTTTAGTTTACTGGTGGTAAACAAAAAAACATCATTTCCGACTCGATAAGTTGTTTAAAAGCTTCATTTTATGTAGTCTCCTACCGTTGTTATTTGTTTTTCTAGTAGATTTTTTTCTAGAGGTTGAGTCATTTGAGCGATGGTGTTCGATACTGCTCAAATCTTGACCACCGTTCATTTCCATAGACTTCAGCAACACAATCGCTTCTTGCTGATCTAAACTTTCAGGATTCATTCTGTAAAACAATGCGTACGGTGTTTCTTTAGGTTCTATACTTTCTTCATGACTTCCGATCTTTCCGATTTCAATATTATTAGTACTTTTTCGGTCTACTCGTTCTCTACCGTTAATTTTCTCGTTTCCTATATATTTCTTCATGTTATCGGATATGTAACTGCGTTTGTCCTTCTCGTAATCATCTAATGACTTTTTAGGGTCGAGTAATCTATTCTCCCTTTTACTGTGGCGCCTCTCGGAGACTTGTTGAGTAATGTCACTTATACCTTGAGACATGGCTTGTATATTACGATCGTTCAGTCCATTACTCTTATGTAATGTTTTATCCATGGCCATAGATGTGGGGATTCTTTGGCGTTCGTTTTGTGAACCTAAAACTGATGCAGCCTTGAGCTGGATATTGTTATTCAATCGAACTAGTTTCTGAGGATCTTGCAGAATCTGTGTTTTTCTTACATTCATTTGAACTAAGTTTGATTTGGGCTCGTAGACGGTATCTGGAGATCTTGGCCTCTGTTTTATGGGACTAGTATATTCGCCGGTAACCGTTTTAGGACGTAAGGGTTGAATATTGTTTTCTTTAACATTCACATTTGTATTCTGTCGTGTTTCTGTTCTTTTTGGATCAACTGCGTAAGTCTTGGGAGCCTTACCAGGGAATGTTCTCGGTGAATCATTAGTTTGTGGTATAATTTGTTGTTGTTTCAGTTGCTGTTGTTTCAGTTGCTGTTCTTGCTGTTGATGCAGTTGTTGTTGATGCAATTTCTGTTGCTGTTGTTGTTGCAACTGTTGCTGATGTAGTTGTTGCTGCTGTAACTTTTGCTGCTGTTGTTGATGTTGTTGCTGTTGTTGCAACTGTTGTTGATGCAGTTGCTGTTGTTGCATCTGTTGCAGAGGCAGTTGCTGTTGGTGCTGCTGTACCTGATTCTGTCTCTGTATCTGATTCTGCTGCGGTACCTGATTCTGTTGTTGAACCTGATTCTGCCGTTGTATCAGATTCTGTTGTTGTACCTGATTCTGCCGCTGTATCTGATTCTGTTGTTGTACCGGATTCTGCCGCTGTATCTGATTCTGTTGTTGTACCTGATTCTGTTGTTGTACCTGATTCTGCCTCTGTACCTGATTCTGAAGTTGTAGCTGGTGCTGCCTAGAAGATGTGATGATTTGTAGATTGTTCTGTTGCCATACTTGCGGTGATGTAGTCATCCTATGGTTATTTTTCCTTTGAACGTTATTTCTGTCCATCAGAGTAGATAGCGAATAACGGGAAGGTGATTTCATGAGTTTAAAGTGAGAATCGATAACTCGTTCGTTGGTAAATTTCTGGAAACGACTGCCATACGATGGAGTGTATTGCTTTTTAGGAGAACTGTAACCATTCACAAACTCTCCAACAACATTGTCCAAACCGACAAACCCAATAGTGGGGTTATCATCGTAAATATAATACATAAGCACAGGAGTCACAGAGTTTATACAAAGAATTGTCGTGAATATTTCAAACAGTTTCTTCATCTTGACTGAAAGAATACTAACTGTTGATGGCCAGCGCATTGTTCTTATACATTGCTAAGTGTCCGTTTTCTGTTGTTTATTTGTGCATTGCACAGTAAACAAACAAACAACTGATTCATACGTTTAATGACGGATATTGTCAACAGGGTTGATATCTTTAAAACGAATTTTATTATTTTAGGCTATATTTAATGATAAAAGTAATTATAAAGAACCTTTTTTTACCTCATCATCAGTGGTACCTTTCAATTTTCTTGAGACCAAACCGAAAATATGCAGTCACAGATAACAAGGGAAAGTAAAAAAAAAACTATGATTTATATGTTAAGGTAATTCGCTATATTACTAGTCTTGTCACACATCCTCTAAGTAAATCGGTTCAGTTGGTTAAGCATAACATAACAACATCAAACATACATAAACTGCCAAAACTATTACTCTAATAAAAATGTATCGTATACCTAGTACCTCTCATGACTACTATGATAATGAAACAAGAGTCCGACCAAGTTTTTTCCGTATGATGACATGATAGAGAACCACATATTGAACTTCTCATCGTCTTTTACTTGGAAACGAAACTATTTGATCATCTCTGACACCCGTCGGACTCATTAGAAGCGATACAGATGCTTGGAGATGTAATTTAAAGATCCTTCTTTGACTGCCTTGTTGGTCTAGTGATTAGCGTATGCGGCTGCTGATCAAGAGGTCTCGGGTTCGATTCCCGGGTCGGACCAAATATTTGTGTAATCCACAAATACCTATTTGTTTAGTAATTTGGGTGTTTTCTATGTATAATATGTATGTATTTACTAAAAAAAAGTAAAATTATGTATTTATATCAGTCGTTATGTACCCAATATAGACCAGGGTAGAAGCCTTTTAAAATAATAAAAAGTGATTGTGATTTGTTTCAAAAATTATCGACCCTGGTCTTTAAATACAAGCTCTGCTTAGTTTGGGACTGGATGATGTTGTGTGTAAAAGATATCCGAAATAAATATTTTCTAGTGAGCCGGTGTGAAAAGGTCTCATAACCTCTTTCGATTCAATCCGTAGTTTACGAATCAACTTTGAGGCTGACACGAAACTTTAATATATTTAGCACTAAGAGACACTAACTTGATATTTAAAAACATACCTACATTCCAAAGGGAAACAATATGGACACTTGTATTTCGGCTGGGAACAAACACGACTCAGTAATTTGACTTCACCTCTCTGTAACATCCTGTATGTATTAAAAATAGTATCTATTGTAGTCTATTGTCCAAGTAATATTTATTGTCTACATCTTTGTTCTAAATAATATTTTTCAGCCCACTCAAATATACATACAAACATCACCTTTGATACTAGTCTCAATGAATTTTGAACCTTCGCATATTCGGCATTACAAAAAATAGTTTAGACCAGGGATGTCTTAAAAAAGGTATAGAACATTATTGACTGTAAATCTTTAAATACGTAACTTTAATAGATCGGCAACTGTTCTATATGAAATTCAAAAAACTTTTTCCATTTCATCATACTAGCTTGCATGCTATCTAAATTATTTGACATTCTTTTTCAGCATTTCGTAGTTCATGACTCGGTACCCTCATAGATTCGTCATGTCCGTCCGTCCATCCTTGACTTACCGTCCAAACGGTTAGTAATAGAAGGATAAAACTTTGCATGAATAAGTGTTTCTATCACGCCGACAAAGTGCCACAATTAAATTATGATAAATATTTTTATTTGGGGTAGCTCCCCTACAGGATAAGTGGGGATGTTTTTTTTTCTCGCGTCTACCCCATCGTGTATCGGTATCATTAGATAGGACTTTTAAAAACATCGAGGGCTTGGTAAGACGATTTTTTGATTTGGACATCAGTTTGCGAGTTAATCAACTTTTAAGGGTATTTTTTCTCAAAACAGGGCGTCCCCCCACCCCTCTAAAAGCTAAAACGCAGGCTCGGAAAATCAGCAAAAATTCATGATGCTAATCCATATGTTGAACTTTAAAGGAAAACTATAACGACTTACATGACTTTTTCAATTAAGGAGTTATAGAGGAACTTGTAAAATACGCTTACTTGGAAATCTTCGTACAAAAATAACGAAATAATAAGTAAACATAACAATTATCTATTAGACACGATGAAAGCCATTATGGGTAACTACGGAACCCTATTCTATGCGTGGCCTGACACGCACTCGGCTGATTTTTTTATATATTTAAGCCTACCAAAGTGACTCTACTAATAAATGATGGAAAGCATGAGTAGAATCCAGGAGTAGGGGTCACCATCCTCATTGTAAGCGTAAGCAATGCAGCATAGTAACCCATACCATAGCGGCCTGGTCTGATGTTTCTGATGATTGTGCCTCCGGTTCACACTCTCCAACGAAATACGACGGCAAGAATGCTGTTATTATTAGGATAGTCTTCTGTGTGAGGGTAATACAGCTCCAGTCGAGCCATTCGAGTCCATTCGTTCTGAAATCAGCGTAGCTCAAGTACCCACTCTTCGTTATTACGATTTCTTTATTATGTAAAGAACCAGCGACCATTGTCTGGATATTTTACATTCAAATACTAAGTACAGAACCCTAACTTTCATTCACAACATTGTAACAATATGTATGTTATTAAAATAAATAGCGTGTAAGTCCAACACATATTTTACATAATACATTGTCATCTATGTAAACATACTTTTAAAACATCATTTAGTTTACATTATGCATTGATTCATCGCCATGCCGCTAGTCGTCACTTTCCACAGTCCGAGACCGGTGATATTACAATGAAATTTTTATTGCTATTTTCACTTGGCGTTTGTTCTATAATCTCATCAGATTCGCGTTTAATTGAAAAAATCACTGAAAGAACATTGACAAATGAAAATAAAACAGTTTCAAGCCCACCCGTACGTCTTGCGAGACAAATCTATGGGGATTACATGGTTGGATTGAACGACAATGAAGACAGTAACGAGTTCTTCACAAGCTTTAACAGAAAGGTAAGGCATTTCAATATAGGATCCAAAAACCCTGAACCCCCGAGAAGGCTGCGTCGAGATTCTAATGAGCATATCGATAAACCAGTAAAGAACACCACTGTACCAATTACTACTACTCCTAGTAATAAGGGAAAACCAAAATCTGTACTTGTGAAAAAACCAATACCAAAATACAATGATATGGATTATGATGATGACTTTCAAATGAAGATGAATAAATATCCAGTGAAATTATTCGATTCCGCCGAACATGAAGACGAAGACTTCAACTTAAACGATTACGATTTCGATGTAAATCACGATGAATTTATCGGTAGAGGCAAACCTTTGGAGCCGAGGACCAAACACAGAATTGAATCTAAACCTAAACCTGACACGAAGCATTCTGTAGCTCCTGAGATTAAAATTAAAAGTAAAGTAAATATACCTCATCAGGTGGCTTCTATTAAGAAGGAACGATCAGCAGAAAATAAAAAAAAAGCTAATGAAAAAGAAAAGGATGATTACTATGATGAGTCTACATCTACTACTAAAGAACCTCAGAAAGCTCGTGAACTAGACGACGAATTCAATGACGAGAATGAAGAGAGTAAAGAATTCTACAGCAAAATATCAAATGTAAGACTGGCCAGGTCTCCTTGGAATACGAATACTCTTACTGGAAGTATCGGCGACAAAGCTACTGCAGCTGTTTCAAAAATACTTAGTATTTTACCAATGTTTCCACAAGTACCAGGTGCCAGTGGCGATTTTGAGTATCGTGTGGGAACTGGTCATCGTAATGGGTGGTCTAACAGAGGGCTCAACGAATGGATAAGAAGAAAATAGTCGTCCAAGTTTTTTTTTACATTGGTGTATTCTTTATTTCAAAATAATTTTATGATTTCATATTACATGGGATAAACTTAGTACATTATTCATTGTGTGATTCAGACGTGTGTCAGGATAGGAAAGGTGTGCTTTTCTGCGTTTACACATTTTTAGTTAATATAATTGTATAATGCAAATTGGGGTTTCCTTACCAAATAAAAACGGGTTATTGTTTATTTTTTGGTTTTATTCATCACAAATACAAAATTTAACATTACTTATAACAAATTAACTATACGTATACTAGGAATATATCTAAATCTACATTATTTTGCATTGCAAGTCAATTATTTCGAAGACTACATGGAGTGATTGTTGGGTTAAAACTTTTAATTCATGTAGTTTTTTTTATATTTTTATCTAAATAAGTAATAACAATACAGTTACAAACAAAATCGTACAGTATGTGGTATTTACAATTTATAAAGCATTTAAAAGACTGGGTGTATTTAATTAACAATTTACCGTTATCTTCTAGATATTTAATAAAATTTTGTGTACGGGAACCGATAGCAGTAAATGTCTTCCCGCTTCTACGAAGAAAAGATATAGTTCTAGACAAGACCCAAGTCCATTTCTAAGTGATATACAAGTGTAGCATTCTGTATGTGTGTAAAGGTATTTTACATTGTTTAACTATGTAAGTAATAAATATAATTGCACTAGGGTAAATATTGTAAAACAAAAATATACATATAGTTTGTTAAGAGTTAGGTGGCAAATGATTTAGTCTTATTTCACAACCAGTCGCATTGCTACATCTATTGAAGTGGGCGTCTCGTTAATTGTCAAATCTGAAAATTCAGAATGCTATCGTTTGTCGAAGATGACAGTTAATGTTACATATAACTTTATATTTTTTTTCACCACTAAGATAAATGTTTAAAGTAAATGTTTAAAAAAAAGGTAGCTATTAATTTGTGCGTCAAACGAATTCAGTAACGTGCCAATTTTGAAAAGTGGTTGCCTAGAAAATATAGTCTTGTATATACGTAGAAAACCTATTTGTGATTTCAATTGACGGCTGAATTGGTAAAAATAGTTACTTAAGTTGTTAAAAAACGTGCCTTACAGTAATCACCTACTATCACGCGGTGACACCACACTAGCACCGAGGACGTGGTCATTGGCCAAATCTTGTGTTATACATCTTCTTCTCTTTTCCTAAAATCACTTCCAGAGATTGCAGGAAAGAGAGGTCAGATGTTTTGTCTAATAATGAAATCACCGACTCATCATCATCATCAGCCTATCGCAGTCCACTGCTGGACATAGGCCTCTCCAATTGCACATTACTTAGTTCGATCTTCGGCTACTCGCATCTAGCTCTTGCCAGCCGTCTTGCGCAAATCATCACTCCACCTGGCCTGTCGACGTCCTACACTACGTTAAATCACCGACTAATATCACTAATATCTTTCATATAATAGATACAGTCTGCACAGGTCCAGTATTTTAAGTTTTCAAATCTTCTAGTCGTTAAATCATCGAAAAGCAAATTACTATCCGACAATACAATCAAAATTGACAATTATTTAATAGAAAGAGTTCCATAGCTTTTAGTTTGATTATATATGTAGTTTGTATTAGCAAGTGTGGGTTGGGTCTTGTTTGCATATGTAGGTATGTTTAATCAGTATCAATAGAACTTAAGTTTTTTCAACAATCACAAAATTAACTCCAAGACGTAAATTCATTATGATTTTCTGCCAAAAAACCTCAAAATCCCTCTTTAGTGCATGAGATAATTTTTAAATTTTAGTACCAACTACAAGTCATCATCATCAGCGATTTTTGCTTTTATTTCCGTAAGCCGTACTATTATATTATTAAAGTGTTGATAACTAGTTTCGTTCATTTTTAGTCCTCAATAATTGCCAATTCATTTAACAAATCACGACAAATTAGTTCGTAAAAAATAGCTTTTTAAAAATGTTTGATACTCGATATAATTAATATTTTCGGTTTACTTTTTTTTCAATATTGCTATCAGCCTGACAGCGAAAGGGGAGGGAAAAAACTCAAAATATAATACATAATCAGCTGTAGTTGTTCCAACCGCCTCGTTGGTCTAATGGATAGCGTAAGCGACTGCTAATCAAGAGGTCTCGGGTTCAAATCCCGAATCGTGCCAAAAGTGTTGCAGGGTTTTTCTCACAGGTAATTCCTAATAGCAGCCCAGATTTTGGAAGTTTGGCGGTGATTCACGCCCGTGCCTCGGAAAAGGCAAAAAGAAACACGAACGAGCCTTGACGAAACTATGGAACTAGTAGAAACAGATTTTATAGTGTGGACTGTTATAAATCTATGCAAATAAATAAAGTTGGAGTGTCCGTATGTAATATCAAATGAACAGATTTTTACTAAATGCATATAAAAGTATCTATGGAACTTAAAGCCGTAATCCTTTTAGATTCATTTAGTAAAATCTTTCTGTTTGTTCCGAATAATCTCTGGAACGACTGGACCGATTTTGAAGGGACTTTAACTGGAAGATGGTTGATGACATAAGGAGTAACTAAGGCTAGCTTTGGCCTTACTCGCGATTTACAACAATAACCGCGGGTAACACGGCGAGACTCAGCTGATCAATAATATAATATTAATTACTTTCCAAGCCTAAATTGTCACTGAGTATATTTGCACTAAATACGGTCCTGATTTCTTTCACTTTTATGCTTAAACTAATTGCTTGTTTCAAAAACGGTTACAAGTTCCTTAATTCACATTAATTCAGTCTTTTGTATGTCAGTTTGTCATTTCTTATAGACCCCACCTTTACTATTTAGTAAGTTTCGAAGGGCCTGCTGTCTTAGTCATGCTCGATACGTGTCTAAGTAATCAGCATTGTTACTATTAGCGGCTTGTTTAGCCACATCGATGAATTTAACAAACTTATTTCCTTTGGTATTGGAGTCATCATGAACTTTATAAACGTTTTCGAAATTACCATTCCCTAAATTTCCAGATTTTCTCAGTGTATTTTCTGCATTTTGTGCACTTCCTAACGCTTGTGAACGCAAGAATGCTTCAGAACCTCCGATATGCACTTTAGACTGCCCCTTCTCTTTTGCCTTCGACGTATTATTAGAATCATCATAAAATTCATTATCCTCTTGAAACTCATCTTTATGATATATTCTATGAAAGCCTTTTTTCTTTTGACCTTTATTCTCGTTATTCTCCTTCTCATAATTAGCATCTTTCTTGTGATCTTCTGAACCAAATTTATTGGCAAAACTGTCGAGAAAGTCTTTAAACCCTTCGTATTTATGCACATTGGCATTATAGCCTGTTTTGTCATTTGAATAGCTACTATTACCAACGTTGCTTTTCTCTGAATCGTGGTTATGATTCTGACCTTCTTCTTGCTGTGAACCTTGTACTGAAGTTAAATGGTTATTAGAATATGGGATGTTCGGAGAACCTTCGTCTAACGAGCCATGTAAAGGCAAATGGGACTTTGTAAAAGGCAACGTGATCGGAGATTTTGTGTCACCTCCTTTACCTGTGCTTTCAGAATCAATTGGCCTGGCATGCATGTATTGTGGTCTTACCGTAGTTAACCATTGAGTCACTGGTGTAAAATAATTATTGTTTAGTCGCCGTTCTCTTTGTGAGTTTAGAACGTCCTCTATTGATGGTCTATAACTTTCGTGATCAAACTCTTTGCCCCAGTCTACGTCTATTCCTTTAAAAGAAAGTGGATCTTCATCTTTATTTCGATCAAAATAATCATTCAATACAAATGAGAAGAATGGTCCGTTACCACCTATAGGATTATCAGTGGAGGCTCCAATGTGATGTTCTGCATCAATATTTGGAATATCGTTGTCAATGTGTTCATAAACGGGTTTTACCATTAATGATTCGTCAACATATCGCTTATCTTTAGCTTTTTCTAATTCAGATATCCCTTTATTATATTCATATTCATAAGGGCTGTGGTAAATGTGAGGCCAATAATTATCATACATAGTTCTGCCGCTGGATCTCACATCATCGTCATCATTGTGATAGTCTGTTTGGATCTCATAAGAGGCGAATGAGTCTTTTGTATCGAGCTCGGGCGGAGCGTAATGCATCATCGATTTTAAATTTTGCATTATTCCATCCGATTTAACATCTAACGGTGTATATTTGTTAGTCATTTCGGCATATTTGGCTTCCGACCTAGCTTTTGATATTTCATAATTTGTGTTATATGTTGAAGGACTTACAGTATGTGTCGGCATTCTATGGACAATAACGTCAGGTACACTTGAAATATCTGAATAATGTGGCGCGTCGAGTCCTAATTTGTCAGATTTAAACTCGAATGGATCCAAGCCCGTATAAGGGTTATGTTTGCTGTTTTCACTGGCGAACATTGCGTACATTCCCGAACTGTCACTAAATTGGTTAAACACATATCCATCTTCTGAAGGCACTGCTGGTGATCTTGACAGTCTAGTTGCTGTATGATAATCCACATGATGTTGAGAGCTAGTTTCAGTAATCACTCGCGAAATCAGATATGATGTTACAAAAATACGAATCATGTTAATCTGTACATTGACGTGTCTAGTCGTACTGTCTAATCTTACTGGAAATGAATAATTCTATTGGCTTCTATATATGGATGATTGTTTGAGGCGTGCCAAACAACATTGTTCGTTTGACAATAGATTGTACGGGTCAATCTATTGAGACATATTCCGGTATAGACAATAATATCTGGTGATTAATTACGCTCACTGTTGTCTACATTCACCTATTTAACGGTGCTAACAATTTATGTTTAGTATCAATAAATCATTCTAAATTCTATTGATACACAAATGGTAAACAATTTCTCATTATATCGAAAACCAACCTAAAGACGAAATGTTTGTGATGAACATACATCTACCTAGGTAAGTTATTTGTTAGGTATCTTGTAGTAAATACATTGTAAATTTTTTGATATTAGATGTGTACTAATGTATTGATGTTGGATAATTATTTCTGAATTCAAGATAATTAACTGTATAACTTAATTAAGTACGCTTTGCTCGAGTCATGAAAAGAAATGAGTAGTGTGGTTTCGACTCATGTTTGTAAATACAATACTAATGATTTGCACCCAAATATTTGCAGTGACCGAAAATCGAATCCCCTACTGAATGACTTTAAAAAAAACCGAGTGGAAGCTGTGTACATTCACTAGCGATGTTTGCAAGGATCGTCCATCCCTTTAGACGTTTCACGCTGGTCTTCTCGGCAGGGCCGTAGCTAGGGGAGGGCATTGCAGGGCAATGCCCTACCTTGAAATCAGAATGCCCTACCTTAAAAATATCAAAAACTAAGATATTTTTTTATAATTGAATTATTTGTAGTTTGAGATAAAAAAAATGAAGGGATAGGACTCAAAACTTTTCTGAACATACCACAGTTTGTATATTCATTTCATATTATAATAATTATTTGCTCTGTATATAGCATTTGAAGCGGCATCACATGAAGCAATGGGTCTATTTAATTACAATATTTGTGTAGCAGACGGTACTCCCCGTCCCATAGATTGCAATATGGGCTATTACAGTCTATGGGAAGGGGAATCCTTTTTTAAAATAAAACTAGCGTACATGTTTTGCGTGCAAGTGCACGCGTGTCATTTTTCATATATTTATTTCAATGAATATTTTTGTGTCGTTTGCATACATTTTTTCACTTAGGACCGACGTTACGAAAAAAAAGTATCCCTGTTATATTTGCGTCCGTCCTTAGACACGACCAGTACCGCTGTCGCCGAATCAAGAATAGCTGCCTGAATCTTGTTCCAACTGTCTTGAACCAATTTGCTCTCAGCTCCAGCGCACTTGTCAATGAAGGGCGAGGCGAACTTTTGAGACGTGACTTTATCAAACCGCCACCACCTGATCCGGCGTTGGCAGCGTTCTACATGTTTGTCTTTGGGCTTCACACAGAGGTCCATGACAAGGAAACGGTGTTGTGCAGTGAGACTCTCTCCGGGTATGACTTTGCAGTTGGCCACTTTGCTAATAGTGTGTCTTCTCGGAGGAAATCGATTTGAGTGCCTCCCACTTTTGTAGGTGATAAGGTGTTCCAGTTTCTTTTTAAAGAACGTGTCTGCAAGGCAAGACCGGTAGCCGCACATGTTCGTAAAATGTCTTGACCCTCTTTGTTGCGAATGCCATAACCTAAACCACCATGAACACGCTTAAACTCCTCACAACCCTCACCCACATGCCCATTTAGATCACCGTATACGGATCCATGTAGCGACCTTCTTATGGTCGTAAGGGTGCTTATCGATGGAATTATTACCCATCTGATAAGAGCTTACGCGCCACAGGCAGGTTGTAGCGAAACCGTAAAGATGTCGTTCTGGAGCCAACTCAGGGAGGTTCTTCGCGGCATTCCTTTGTAGCAGGGAATCGTTCCGTATACGAACCCACCAACGATCTATTTACGTAAATCGGCTAACTCCCTCGCACGACCGGTTAAGGTGCCAATGTTCCAGGTGGCAAAGCGGAGCTTACGTGTTACAAATGTTGGGCGTAACTTCTTTAACCCGCCCTGGACCCGGTGGCCCTCTTCTACTTGACACAGGAGTCGGGCGAAGCTCCTGCGCGCCGTTTTCCGGCGGCGCCCTATCCGTGGCACTAACAGACCTATTGATCAATGCTCATGTTCTGCTAGACAAATTATTTGTCTACGAGGAGCTATTGAATGTACATCACTGACCTAGAGGTCAGTGATATACGTGGTGCTTGATTTAGCAGCCCGAGCTTCGGAGCACATTTATTTTATTTTATTTTAAACTTAATGCGCATGTAGCACAAAGGCGGACTTAATGCCATGTGGCATTCTCTGCCAGTCAACTTTCAGGTGATGTAGGAATATGATGTGGTAGGTGCAGGCTTAGGATATAAAACCTGACAAGGTAGTTGTAAATGTAGGTATCACCTTTATTGTAAACCATTTTCATTTATTCAAATTTAATAGTTGTAAGTAATATACACAAATTTACTGTTATTATTACATTAGGGTTTATAACAGTGGATGAAGATACCAGACATGTATATAAACATACGTATATATACATACACACATAAATCCACATATAGACAGGCATACATAGACATACATAATAATATATAAATAAATGTAATTATATATATTGCGTATCTAAATACTCAGTCGGGTATTATCGTTGTGATCGTTCTGCCAATTCATTCCGGAGTAAATCACGTACTTTCATTTTGAATGTGAGGCGGTTTGTAGACATCCTGATTTCAGTAGGTAGCGCATTCTGACTGCACGAAGAAGGAAGGGAAGGGAAATTAGAGGTGCGAGGGGGGTAAAGGAGAAGCATATTGTTCCTTGACCGAAGGTTTCGGTCATGGTTTGAGAATAAGAGACAAAAGTGAGGTACGAGGTACTCAGGTAACGATGGGGAGAAGAGGAAAGAAAAAAGAGAAGTGAGTGCACGCAAACTGCGGCGCTGTCGAATTGGGAACCATTGCAGCTGGGAACGTAAAGCAGACACATATTTGAGAATTGAAACCAAAACGAATTGAATGCAGTTATTGAGAAGGGGTTTATTATGGAGGTAGGCAGGTCAAAATAAAATATCACCATAATCGATCAGGGGATTTATTAGGGACTGCATAAGCGTAGCCTTGGTTTTAGCGGGAAGGAAGTTTTTAAGACGGTATAAAGCGCGAAGACACGAAGTAACTTTCTGGCTGACATGTGTCACTTGTGCTCGCCAATCAAGTGTAGAGTCCATATATAGCCGCAAGTTATTTACTACTGCACTCAGAGCTATCTTCTGGTTGTTGTAGACAACTGGAGGAATGACTGCCATATCCGACCTACTTAGCATTTGGTTTGGCATATGATATGTCATATGCCATTGAGAAAATGAACATTGGACTTGGTCAACATATCCTCAACACTTGACTACGTATAATCTAGCTAACTTTGATTCATTCGGGTAACATTGACAGTGTGACCATGAACTAGTTTCGATTTATTTTTCATATGATACCAATATAATTTACAAATACTTCTTAAGCAGGCACCACACTTCGCTATGCGCTATTCGTTATGCGGGTTATTCGCGCGCATACGGCGAAGTGTGTAGAGTATATTCGCCAATATTCGCCAATATTCGCTTTATTCGTACGCATCGAATAGCGAATGCGCATATACGTCGACTTGTCGGTTTTTTGACACACTTCAAAGGACACGAATAAGGCGAATACACGCATCGACTGCCCACACTTCGGACGGGTAGTGAAGTGACCTGTGCATAACTAACAACCATAGACTATAAAACAGTTTTTGAAATACGATAAATCAATTAAACGATTAAAATAACCCATCATTTGATCAAAATAATTAGACTTCATTTAAGTATTGTTTCTGTCAATTTAATAAAATAAAAAGGAAATTAAAATAATATGTTTCGTTCGTTCATTGACCATTAAAAATGACAATGCCCTGTGCATAACTAACAACCATAGACTATAAAACAGTTTTTGAAATAGAAGAAATCGATTAAACGATTAAATTAGTTTATTATATGATCAAAATAATTAGACTTCATTTAAGTATTGTTTCTGTAAATTTAATAAAATAAAAAGGAAATTAAAAGAATATGTTTCGTTCGTTCGTATGGTTTCGTTTTGTTCACCATAAAAATGACAATGACACATCTCTACAACACACATATTTGCCTTAATTGATATACCAGTACGAAGTGTGGTGGCGTGTTTGTTGTTAGCGCGCATAACAAATATTCGGGCGAATACGGCGTAGACACATAACGAATAGCGAATAACGAAGTGTGGTGCCTGCTTCACAGTTTTACATTTTTAAACTAACTCCGTAAGCGCACCTTAAAATAAATAGGCTTTCATACAGGGGTAATGTCAAAACTTATTTCTGAAATTTGCGCCCGAGTTTATGCTATTCAAACAGTGTAAAACTTTTGGAATATTTTGTGAGAGATTTTGTAGAATCATTTGTAATGGAATTATCGTATTTTAATAGCATTTGCCTATAATTACGTCTCTTTATCTAATTACTATAACTACTAATTTTTATACAGGCTAACATTGACAGTGTTTTGAAGTATTTTTTTTACATAATTTGACCTACATAATTGACGACAATTTGCTCTATATGGAGTGGGGTGAATAAACATTTTATGGTCAAGTGTTCATAAATTATTATTTTTTTCTAATTATTTTAGCTTCTTTTCTATTTAGTTACACAAAAAATGTTGCCTTAAACGTGTTTTTAAAGGTTTTTTGATACTAATTAAAAATATGTATAACAATGCCAAATGTCGTAGACTGATTATTGATTATTTTATAAAATATAAGACAAAACTGGAAATTAATGGTTTTATTACGTCGGTTATACCCATTTAGAAGAAAAACATAAACCAATGTTACCCAGATTAATACAAAATATACCTAATAATTACTACTTTTCTATGAATGGTTCTATGTGTCAAAGTTACCCATGTAATGACGGTAACTTTGACAGACTAGAAAATCAGGTTTTCCTAAGGACTGATAATTTTTTAGAGAATTTAATTAATCTTTACGGGTGAAAAGTGTTATGAGAGCACTAACAAAGCAAAATACAGTCGTGTTGTATGCTTGAATTTTATAATATTGTGTAAAATATCGCAATTATCTGTCAAAGTTACCCAGATTGACTGTACGTCAAATATGATAATTTTTTTATTTCCGCCCTACCATTAAGCAATGCTGCCCTACCTCAAATTCGACTCTAGCTACGGCCCTGCTTCTCGGTCTGACTGCCATATCTATACAATAAATAAAATTGAAGTGTACATATATATGTGTGTGTGTGTGTGTATGTTATGTAGACCAATAGCTAAATTAAAAAATATTTTTTACATTTTTAATATCAATTTTTCAGTTTTTTATTAAATGCTTAAGAAAGTATTTACGTTACTTAAATCAAAAAACAATTCGTAAAAATTTAGTCTGTCTTTTTGATTCGGGTAATGTCTGGAACGGGTATACCGATTGTGACCTGATTTTCACTAGCAGGACTTTTAGGAATATAAATCCTGTGTCGTGGGGGACTTTACAAACATACATGAAACGGACGCAAAGAAAACTCAGACTCAAAAAAACAATTTGTGAATCACACAAAGTGTTGTCCCACGTGGGTTCAACCCACGACACTTGGCGCAATAGAAGGCGGTGTGGCGACCGCAACTTAAACCACAGGCCCATCGTGCAGTAAAAATAATTTAAGTATACATTGAGTAGTTTACCTGGTTCAAGTCATGGGGTACAAAGACATTAATACATTTATTCATGATTATTTAATAAAGATAGGCTTTTTATATTTATAAGCCAGCCAAAGTGACTTTACTCTGCTTGACTTAAATCTAAGAGATTCAAGAGCAGTGCTCACCATACTCAATGCGAATGCCTTGTTGGTCTAGTGGTTAGCGTATGCGGCTGCTGATCAAGAGGTCTCGGGTTCGATTCCCAGGTCAGACCAAATATTTGTGTGATCCACAAATATTTGTTTCGGAGTCTGGGTGTTTTTCAATGTATAATATGTATATATTTACAAAAGTATGTTTATGTATTTATATCAGTTGTTTAGTACCCATAATACAAGCTCTGCTTAGCTTGGGACTAGACAACGTTGAAAAAAAAAATGCTGGCAATGCAGTATGGTTGTCCACACTATGGATCTGCATCATTGAGCCACTGGTTTCGCACCAACTAACACGACAGTATGATTACTTTAATTTTAGATTGATCTTCTGTGTGAGGGTAGTACCGTCAGGTCAACCGTCGTACCGTCCCATTCGTGCTGAGATCAGCATGGCGTGCAACAGTTATTACAAGTATGTACAACAATATGAATCTACCATAAAATCCTGTACCTAAGTGTAAACTACTAGAATAAGGAAACAAGGCCTTTGTTTCTAGGAGTTGCACAAGCTCTATGACTTCCGAAGCGTTGGGTACATAAAAACGGAAATGGCGAACTTGAGACGTTAGAAATTCGTTCTGGTTATTCAATTAAAATAAAAACCAACACATAAATGAACCGTTTGCAATTGGTCACACTCCCATAAGTTCAAACAATACGGCTTTTTGACCTTCGATTCGTCTTAGTAGTCAAAGTTCTAAGGAGCACCGCGAATTAGAACACTTTCTGTTGCCGCTACCGGCAACTTTTAGTGGTTATGAAATTATTTTTACTATAAGGTTTTACACGTCAAAATTATACGTGAATACATGTCTTATGTGTATATAATGTAATATAACCCTTTACTATTTAATGTATGTATTGTAGTTTTTTTAACAATACCCGACCGAAATGTCAGGCCATTCAAGAGCTTAGAAGGAAGTCCATCGTGATGTGGATATAATATACATAGTTACAAATAGTATGCTTTATGAGGTAAATCCGATACAAAGATATTATTTAATTAGTTTTTGGACATCTAGACCAAAAGAGTTCTGAATATACATGAGATGAAAATAACTAATGGAATAGTGAATCAGAAATTGCTGGACTTATTTTGATGTGACTTTCACTGGCAGATAGCTATTAATATAAAGAGTATTTTAGGATACTTTTATTTTTTAAGACTAGCTGCGGCCTGCGGTGTTACTCGCAGTTGTAGTAACAATATACTTTTCACACTATAATAAAAGTCGGTGACAGCAACAAAAAGTGTCTAGCTATGGAGCGAGTCTTAATGAACAGTTGAGTGTACCGAATAACTGTCGCAATGCTATTGTCTGTTAGACGTCTGTAGTAAGCACTAATTTATACTACAATAGCAGGCTAGTATACTTTACTTATACATTTATGAATAGGTCGTACCAAAGTTCTATGCAAAATAATTTCATATTTCATTAAGTTTATTGGCAATACTGAATTGTCATTTACATAGTTGAAAGAGGGTCTTTCTCAACTTCCTATTGAAACACGAAATTGATTAAAATAATAATTATTTCATCTAGTTTGGGACCAGGCAGGGGTGTATGAGAATATTATTTTCAGATTTTAAATCTTTTTGGTAGCGTATGCGACTAATGTGCTTGAAGTCTCAAGTGCGATTCCTGGGTCGGACAAAATATTTGTTTCTGAGTTTGGTGTTTTCTATGTATGTATTACTAACTTTCGCCCGCGGCTCCGCCCTCGTTTATGTCGGTTATCGCGGTAAAAAGTAGCCTATGTCCTTTCCTAAGTTCAGTTCTATCTTCATAACTAAATTTAATCAAAATCAGTTTCAAGTTCAGTGGTTTAGGCGTGAAAGCGTAACAGACAGACAGACAGACAGACAGAGTTACTTTCACATTTATAATATTAAAGTAGCGATTATAAATATGTATATAGGTACAGATAAGTGTATCATTATGTATTTACTTAGGTAGGTATATCAGTTGTATTACTTGTCGAAATATTAATTAGTTTAAATTGTGAACTGAATTCACTAAATAGCGCAGTAGGAAGCGGTGAGGTAATCGCTCAAACCAATACGCCATTCGTGCAGTCAAATGTTTAGTCTAGGTGGATTAATAATAAATATTTCGGACATCTTACAACGTCATCTAGTCCCAAATGTTTGTGTGCGGAAATCGAACCCGAGACCTCAAGCACAGCAATCGCATACGCTACACTGGCCACCAAGGCTGTCAAAGTATGCACTCACAGTGGTTGATCTCTTTTCACTTTCATTCTCAACGTCTATATAAATAAATTTATTTACATATAAATCTATACTTGTGCTATCTATATGTGTGCAAATGTGACAGCAACAATGCAACAAAACAGTGACACAGTGACAACGTTTCACACAAAGGACAAGCACAAACCAAGTGGCTAATAGTTTTTCACAATATAACCTTGCCTACGTCAGTACGTAGACAAGGTTATGTTCTGGAATAATGGGCTAGTGCCCAGGGTATACTTACGCGATGTGTATAAACACGTACGGGTTCATGTTGTCTGATTCTTATAGCAGAATCCCAGGCAGGAATACCTGCTTATGACCCTGAAGACATTATCCACCGTCGACGTTGCTGCGAAACGATAAAGTCCTTCAGAAACCCAAGATGGGGAAAAGGTTATTAAAGAAATAACATTAATTCAATGAAATATTTATTGAATATGAAGAATAATTTTCATTTTTACAAAAATATTATTATATAATTTGTTTGTACAGATCAAAGCCTCATCAATTAATTGTTATTCGTTCGGGAAAAGTTGGGGTGATATTATGTTTGATTGTGAGTATTATGCTAATTGAGGGTAGTCGTAGATATATTATATGGTATCGACCTCAGAAAGCGGAAATGTCGTACTTCGAAATAGTGGAATCATAAACAATATTCTACCATAAAGTCAAGTGTTGCTATTTTTTAATTGACATTATACTTTTTGGTACTGAATAATTGGTTTTTTATCCGCTTTACGAAATCATTTAATGTGGAAGAAAATATTATGAATGTTTTTATGTATTTCAACAAACTCTGTAAACAATATTATTTACAATTCGTTCTAAGAAATTTGTATATTAGATCATAAAGTATAACTTAGTGTTTCGGCTAGATTTACTTTTTATTTCTTTTCTTTGCCCAAATATTTTATAAATTCTTGATTTTTATGGGAAATAAATTATTTTCACGCTCATTCTGTCTAACGCGTCATGCAACTAAAACCTATCATTTTCTCATGATCGCTGTTAGAAAAAGAAGGATATGTATTTCAATTTCTTCAGAAACTAGGTAACTTCGAACAAGTGATTTTATTTTGTTCTAGCTTTCGATCGTAGTCCTTTCTCATTTTCTAGACCATGTATGTAATAAATTTCATTTAAATCAGTTTAGGAGTTTAGAAATAATTATTTTCGCATTTATAATATTAGTATGTATTACCTATATTTTCATACATTGCCAGTTTTATAACAAATGAAATGTGCCTAAATATAAAATTCTTTCACTGTCCGATAATCCATTTATCGTCTCGCTACGACCAATAGGAGTTGAATATCAAAGGAAAATGTTACTAACACGGAAGAAAATTATTCCTTTATGAGTGCGTTTGTTTCTCTTTAAAAGTTTAAAAAAGGGTCCCACGACATCCTATGTGTATCTTTTACGGTTTGCTAACTATAAGCATTTTTTTTACACCCGGGTGGTACGGGCAATATACAGACGTCGACCATGTCGCGTGGGTACACCAAATTTTGGTCTGAAATTAATCTGCGAAATGCCGGCGCCAATTACAAAATACTATTTAATTGAAAATAATATATACATTGAACCGCAACCAGTTTCAGATTAAAATCAGATCTATGGCCTTCGACTGGGAAGTGTCTGTAAAATCCGCTAATAGCTTAATAATTTTGGTTATGTTTGTGTGTATGTGTGTGGTATAATAATACTTATGGTATTAAAAAGCGTAACAATTCATTTTCATACATCTTTTGCTGTTTGAAGTATTGGATTTTTGAACTAAAACACTGTGTCGACTTTTTACACTATTGCAATTTTTTTGCAAATCAAATCTCCCATTGAGTGTCGTGTTTGAAATGCTTATGATGTGTGCACACCTGTGTGTTCAGCTCGACACTCTAGATACTTAAAATTTATTTCCGACACCCATATATACCATCCTTTTCTAACACAAGCAATCAGAGTTCAGTTTGGTGCAGTTGTTTATTCTCCATCTCATCTAATGAGAATAAAATTACATCTAGACCTAACATTCCATCATAATCCAACAATCTATATCAATCCATTTATAACTAAATCATAAGACTGATCATTTATTAACTAATTTCTCGCTATTATATATTATCTTTAACGCTAAGAGGTTTTGAAGTCTTACAATTATTATTTCACTTACAACCCAGACTAGACAACAAAGGCACTCGCAGTAAATACAAAATTATATATATATAACGTAGTCTAATGAATACCAACATCTTGGTGACGGATTAAGAATACGGAGTAAGGCCAACCCTTACATGACTGACACGAATAACTGACTTCCAGCACAAGCCTCATAACTAGAGATGGGTTTATGCCCAGGCACTTTGGGCATATTGATTAAATGCCCAATAAATGCCCGTATACGCCCAATAAATGTCTTTTATCTGGGCAAGAACTTTTATTGTGATTTTTAAAATATCAGTGACTATTTAATATAATTAAAGTAAAATATCGTTGCTAAGGATAGTTATGCCAGTGGCCTGTTAAAGCCGGTGACGATAAATTAGCAACATTTGTGTGAGTAGCAAAGATTAATCGACAATTCGACTTAATCGAAACTTCGAACACAAAAAAAAACAATATACGAATTGTGATTGAACAAGACTGTTCATAACAATATAAAAATAATTAGGTATTTTTAAAGAAGTAATTAATTTTAAAAATACGGACTATCAATTAAGATTTGATTCAGATAATATTATACTTTTTTTTAACAAAACAGTGTTACGTTTTTTTGCCCAGTGCTCGGGCATTTATTTTGGCGTAAACTCGTTTATGCCCAATGTGCCTTTTCGCCCGTATTTGTTTCTGCCCTCGACCCATCACTACTCATAACCAATCTCGAACATGAGGTATTAAAGCAAGAAGATGGATGAAAATAATAAAATACTAATTATGTATCTACATACATTTAGAATATAATAGAACATACTAAAATTTATTGGACAATAGTAAATATGGCGTCATGTACAAATGGCGGCCTTATCGCTAAAAAGCAATTTCATCCAGACAACACTGGGATTGAAAAATAGACTGAAAAATTCATGGGCAGTTTAAACGATTTGATCTCTTGTTTAAATTTAATTCGTCAGTTTTAAATCAAGATTTTTACTTATTTTAAATCACTAGTTTACCTAAAATGGCGTTTTCTATTAAACATTTTTGTTATCAATAGTCGTATATAGATAAATCGCAACAACTTCAATACTTTGTAATCAATTTGAATTCTCTTCTTAGTTGGTATTCAGAAGACCACAATTAATTCAGAAGTACTAAACAGATACATTTATATTAGAATACAAATAAAATATATCTTGTACATACATAATTATCAAAGTAAATAATAAAAAAATACTAGTTTTTGGTATCCATGAATACTTATAGGGTTGTCAATATCACTAGAGTCAGTTTCACAAGTGTCTGATAAGGTACAAATAGTTATCTGACCAGTGGCGTAGCGTGCCTCGGCGGGGCCCCGTATAAAAATTTGTTTGGGGGCCTTTATGGAGGGTAACGATTTCTTACCAAAGAAAAAAGAATGTTTGCAAAAAATTAGAAGAAATATTTATTCATCATTTATCTGTCACTTTGTCTTGAACTTTTACAATAATAACAATTTAAATTAAATATAACACTCTTCTTGCCTTTTTTCAGCTAAGTGTTTAATTACCTTAGGAAACACGCTTTACGCAGGAAAAAAATGTAATTTCTAAAAGAAAAAAAAATTGGGAAGTTTTTATTCATTTTGGGGGCCCCCGTGTTCCGGGCCCCCTGTATAATTGATACGGCAGATACGCCCCTGTATCTGACACATAAACACGTCAACAATGATGGTTCAGCTCTTCCTTCCTGGACAGAACGAACATGGAACTCACGACCTCCGGACGTATTTCCCTATTACTAAGATTCTAGGTCCATCAAGCGTGAAAAGCATCTCAATAAGCTGCTATAGTATGGGCATTGTTTGTAGTTGCAGTTAAGATGGCGACCATTACTCTTGGATTCTATTCATCAGGCACAGTAGAGTCGCTTTGGCAGGTAAAATTTGAGAAATAAGAGAAGGAAATCTATTATATTCATCAGGGAGATAAGTTCAGAATAGTCTATCAGGCACTTTTTCAGACAATGGTAAAACTGATCTTGAAAAGATATAATATTATATAACACTATATAATAATAATAATACAATATACTACATAAATCATATAACAAAAAGTGGAAAACGAGAGCTTTGGTTATTATCTCAAACATAATTAATATTTATCTAAGATTTTGGAAACGTAATTAAACAAGTATCAACTACATTATCACCCACTATACATCATCAACAACCCATTAAGTCCCACTGCTGGGATCGGGGCTCCACTCAGGAGTGGGTTAAGGCCATAGTCCCCAAGCAGGCCGGCAAGACACGTTGTGGCTACGTAATCTTACCGTTGGATGTTTTTAAGCCGCCCGAAGGCCACTATGCATGCAAATATATTTTTTTACAACAACTTCCCATTTGTGACATTTTTATAAGAACCCTTTTACCAATTAAAAAAAAACTTTTCATATTAACAAAGGTGTTTGATCTCTGTTTGATTTTAAATTTTGAATCTCATGAAGCATGTGATATTCTGTAGAACTAAAATGTTCTTTAAATTCTTCTCGGAGTTGAAAATAAAAAGCTATATCATTACATTCAGTTAAGTCACAGAAACAAAATAAAAAAATATTATACACCACCAAATATTTATGTGTTTATATCAGTACATATAGTACAAGTTCTGCTTAGTTTGAAAATAGATGGCGTTGTGTGACACTATATTTAAAAGCTTCAAAAAGTTTTAACCGACCTCAAAAAAGTATGAGTTTCAATTCATCAACTTTTTTTTGTTTGTCACCTCAGAACTTTTGGTTGGGTGAATCAATTTTGTTATTCCTTTTTTTTTTTAAAGCTGGTGCCTCACGCGTGGTTCCAGGATTAGGAAACCAGGATCTGATGATAGGATCATGGAGAAATCGAGAGAACTCCTCAATCAACGCGATTTAGATAATAGTTTTTATTTGAACTCAATGTTTTTTGTTAATTTTATTTTAAGTTCATTGAAAGAGGCCTACACCCAGTTGTCCCACAGCTGTAATAAAGATACTATGCAATAATTATACACCAAGTATCAAGATTATTAAAACAATTTTAAATTACCAACATTCGGTAAGTCAAACATTTTTTCTATATTTTAATAGGAAGCACAATACAGTCATGGAAACTAAAGTAAGCCGAAACTAAATATTAAAATTAAACTATTCGTACTGACAAGGACCAAAACCTCTTGAGCGTCGTACATTGTCACCTACACATTAACATTCGTTTAGAAAAATATCTGTATGTAGTTATAACTATATATAATCTATAATTATTAATGAACAATTTACTATGAGAGCTCCATCTTCGATTAAGATCTCTTGCACAGCATCTGTTTAGGACGGGAATCTGGAACGAAAAATAAAACATTTTGTAGGTAACTTTTCAAAATTCAGTTTTTTATTATATTAATATTTAATTATATTTTTTTAACTGCCTCGTTGGACTAGTGGTTAGCGTGTGCGACTGCTAATCAAGAGAAATTCCTAATAGCGGCCCGAAGTTTGGCGGTGATTCACGCCCGTTGCCTCGGAGAGCACGTACAGCCGTCAGTCCCGGTTGTCATGGACATCTATGGCAATCGTTATTGGGAAGTCAGTGCCCTCAAATTTACTGACAACTAGTTCAACTTCCGAATTTCAGTTCTCCCTTAGGGTTGCGGAGGTCCGACGCCAGTCGCTCCGTGGAAAAGCTGATATTCAGGTATAATCAGTTGAACTAATAGCCGACTACAAATAATATTGGGAATAAGGCTAGGAAGAAGATCTCATTTTCTTTTACAAAATTATAGTTTATACAAAACTTGATACAGTTATATTCTAAAAACTAGCTGCACCCCGCGGTGTTACCTGTGGTTATAATTGTACCTTTACAGTAAATAATTTTAACAAAAAGGAACCGACTTCAATGAAAAACCCGAACTATTCCAAGTACCCAAATCGCGACAATTGTGCCTATGATATTTGAGGAGTTATCAGATCCCGATTTGGTGACGATGGGACCACCTGTAAGCTACGCCCATTCCAATGCAAAAAGAATTTAAAAAAAGAAGATTCCGACGAATTGAGAACCTCCTCCTTTTTTTTGAAGTCGGTTAATCAGTAAAGCTAGTTTAAAATTTATGTAACTTAAGTTACTCTTTATATCATCAGCATTTATATCAAAAGCCCGTCGAAATCGGTTCAACCTTTCCAGAGATTATCCAGAAGTCACAGTCCAAATTAAAAAAATAGATATTTTTAATTATTTATTTTCTATAGATACGAATTTGGTAAAAAGCTGGTAATTTGAAAGACACCTTTTTTTATCCCCTTTTTTATATATATTTTTTTTATACCACCAGTTGTTGGCTAGTTACAAACTGACACCTCAATTTTGATATTTGTATAGCTAGGTCAGCTAATTTATATACTAAACTATAGTTTGAAGTTGACAATAACATAGAACCGTTGCTTTCAGTAATGTTAATAAAGTTTATCAATTATTATCAAAGGCTGTCAATATAATATGATTAATATTTGCAGTCTTAATAACTTTATTTTTATAGGAATATAATACATTTAACTTATTTTACATATTTCATGAAAAAAAAATTTTTTTTTTTCAAAAACCCGATAATTATATTAAAAAAAAGCGAAAATAACATAATAAAATATCAATTAAAATATAAAAACCATATAATGAAAATAACAAAAAGAGATCTCTCCGGCGGGGAATCGAACCCCGGTCTCCCGCGTGACAGGCGGGGATACTTACCACTATACTACCGAAGATGTATTTGCTAACGCCAAATTCAGCAATCATATGCCACAAATCTATCAGACACGTACAAATAAGTAATAAATATAGTGAGATTTTTATACTGTTTTAAATGGTATTACTTATTTAAGTTTTCATGCTGTTCGCTCTTGTCCTCGAAAAGTACAATTTGTAGGTTTTTCACAAACTATTTTTTTTGTATGAGGCACTGCTTGGGTTCCGGAAATCGCATAGCGGTCGAATATTGTATATTTTGTTTTTTTTTTTGCTGAGCATTTGGGGCAGAATTTGATAGAAGTAATTGATTACCATCATATCAGTCGATAGATGACCACAGTTGGACATAGTCGTACTCCAAGGCTCTCCACAACAGCCGGTCGTGCGCTGACAGTATATTCACCTGCTTCCTACGACCTTTACCAGGTATTCAGACCACCATCGTTGTAGGAAGCCATTTAATGCGGGCAGTGACTGTTGTCGAGAACCTTGGGGGCAAGTCTATGTCTAGCAGTGAACGTGGAAAAAGTTAATTATCTTTGGTTAGTTGTTGAGCAGTTATTACAATGTTACTGTTACCTCACGTATCGGCAACTGACTGGTTGGCTAAGGAGCCGTCCCACGCCGCCTCCTTGTGTAAAGCTGCCTGACGCTTTTTCTCTGTAATAAAAAAAATATAAGTTATTTATTTATCATCATTCATATTTGACGGCCTCATTGGCATTGTTTGCCTACGTCTTCGATCTGTAAATATTTGTTTCGGAATTTAATAACAATAATAATTTATTCACACAAAAGAATGTATACACAGTTATCAATGAGTACATTTAATCAGGATCACATTCCTTGATTTAACATCATGCGAATGGCAGTAACCAACAGCAATTTTCTGTTACTTTAGCTATTAGGTAGCTATCATATCGTTGAACATGACTGTTTTATTGCATATTTTAGAACAAGGGTAAGTTTGCAATTTGGTTGTCTTCTACGCATAATATATAAGTATTCATGTATTTCCAAAAAAAAAGTATATCAGTCAATCTAGCTATGCGAGCTCTGTTTAGTTTGGGACTAGATTGCGTTGTATCAGATGTCCGAAATATTAATATATCTTTATACGAGATGATTCTGCATCATTGGCCCTCCGGTCTCCCACTCACCAACGAAAGACGAAGCACAAATGCTGTCATTTAGGTTGGTCTTCTGTGTCAAGTACTTTTTTTTTATATGTAAGCCTACCAAAGTGACTCTACTCTGCCTGATATAAAGCATGAGTAGAATCCAGTAGTAGGGGTCAACATCCTCATTGTGAGGGTAGACAATGTTAGATCAGATAATTCTGCATCAATGTGCAGAATGATTGGGTCTAAGGTCTCACACTCACCAACGAAATACGACAGCAAGAATGCTGTCAATATTAGGATGGTCTTCTGTGTGAGGGTAGTACTGGCCGGGTCGAGCCGGTCCATTCGTGCTGAAATCAGCGTGGCTCTACTACTACTGTACTCTAGTAGAGCCCGCCCATTCGTTATTGATGTCCCGCAATGATGTTGTCCTGGGTAATTTGTTTGCTCCCTTAGTTAGCTCTTATGATACTCCAACACCAGGCGGAGGGATCGTAGAATTCGTGGGTAAGATGACTCAACTGAAGTTACCTCTGGCAAGTGTGAGTAGTCTCCTCTCCTCAGCACGTTCCTGGCTGGACGTGCTCAGCTTCACTCCCAAAGCACCAGACACGAGTCGCCGTGCGAGTGCCGTGCACGTCTCTGGGCGTTGTCTGTAACGTTTCAAAAAGTTATATCAGAAATGACCTAGACGCATTTTTGTCAAAAGGCTTTTAATAATTTTCCCATAACTAATCATTTGCTGTACAATCTATTTAACATAAAATTCTCATTTCAATATTATGTTGCCATACTCCTTTAAAACGGCTTGATCGATTATTATGATTTTTTTTTGTGTTTATGCAGTAGTTCTGAGAATAAGACGTAAACATTTTTTTATACCCCCAGGAAGCGAGCGGAGCCGCGGGTATTAGCTAGTAAATATATGCTTTTCTGAAAGATTTTCAAATTCAACATAAATATTTTTTTTATTAAAAGGCGTTTACGAACTTCATCTGTTTAATTTAAATCTGATCTAACCTACGCCTTTATTCAAAACTACTTTTTTTAGCGATAACTAGAATTAATATTGTCATTGAACCAAATCATAAGAATTATAAAATATAAAAATAATTAAAATATTTAAGTTTGTTAAAAACGGTTTTAAAAGAGTAATTAATTGTAAAACATGGTATTTTTATTTAAAATTTATAATACAAAATAACAAAAAGAGATCTCTCCGGCGGGGAATCGAACCCCGGTCTCCCGCGTGACAGGCGGGGATACTTACCACTATACTACCGAAGACTTATAAACAATCGCGAAATTGCGGATCTGTTTACTAACGCTGTAAAACAAAGATGTCAAATGTTTTTTCATAACAGAGATAACAATATCAATACGTTTATATTGGTAGATACAATTTACGTACGTTGTATTCAAGTTATCCGTACCAATATTATAAATTAAAAGTAACTGTCTGTCTGTTACGCTTTCAAAGTTACTGCGCTTCAACTATTTCGATGAATTTCGGTTATTAGTAGGGGTAGGGTATTGTAGAACCTATGCCATATTGTCGCTATAACCGACATATAATCAGGAGGAGCCGCAAGAAAAAGCTAATATACATGAAAAGCGCAATATAATTACGCTAATATACATTTCTTCTGATTCATTCTTTGGAAATCTCGGATGCCCTCTTATGTACTCGTAAAGCCGGGTACTCATTAATGAGTACCCGGCTTAATATGCCATTTTAATATATATTTTTTCTTAAAACGGCATACTCAAATAGGTTACTATTTGAGTAGTTTAAAAGGTCTGAGTCAACAGACGGCGGACTTCATTCCACCTATCAAATAAATAGAATAGTGTCTGTTTGTAATATCAAAAAATTCAAGTGAAAGTATTTAAACATACATTAAAAAGCAATTTTTAAAATTTTTGTCTGTCCGTCTCTCTGTCTATCTTTTCAGATTAATCTCCGGAAAACAGCTGGACCGATTTTGACGAGTAACTTTGACAATTTTTTTGGACTAACTTCGCTCCGCAGCATTTCTATATCTATAAAGATACATCCATGAGTTCACACAAATAATGATGTCCACCGGTGTACTGGAGCAATCATTATCCTTGATTGGTTATAAACGGTTTGGTCTCTGTTCCATTTAAGTCGCCGACGTCGGACGTCACACGGCAATCTTGTTATAAAGGACTACAGTAAATTTGGGTCCGCATCTTTGTACCGTTTTAATACAAAGAAGAACGGAAGATCCTGTACTACTAGCAATATGTGATTGATGGTTATGAGACCTCAACTTATAAAGTGAATTATATTATTTTTATGTACCTATTAAGAACTTTGCTAAAAGCAATTGAATGATTATCAAAACATAGTTACAAGTACAATTCCACAATGAATTCTTAAGTTTTCTATATGTGCCGTAATTTAAATCTACTTAGTTTGAAAACTAGATGGCGTTGTTATCATACGTTCGCTGTCAGAAAACAAACTTCTGTTGACTGTTGTTGACTAATTTGGAAACGACAAGGGCAATATCAATTTTACAGAACTATAATAAAATATTTCAATAACTGTTGTTTACTGCACAAAACATACGTCACAGCTACCCTTAATTCGACATTATTATTTTATTTATCAACCAGTCTCCAATGATCGTAAGTATTATAAAGGATTTCGCGTGATGCCCAACAAACAAACTTTTTCCGTACCCATCATGATACCATTTCCATGTCACTATATTCCTGTTATTATCGATATTACATAAGTAATGATTTTACATCTTTCTATCTAGGATTATTTTAAAATTAAGGTTAAAACGTGCTAGCCGTGTCACGTGCCCCCACATCGATTTTCATAGTTGTGAAACAGCGGTTGGCCGGCCGTATCATATAAACGGTGTAAGCATCACTATTTAAGGTAGGTTTTAAGAAAAGACATTTATATATCTTCCTAGCCTTTATTCCCAAGTTTATATGGGGTCGGCTACTAGTTCAACTGGTTTTACCTGAATTTCAGTTTTTCCACAGAGCGACTGGCATCGGACCTCCGCAACCCTAAAGGAGAACTGAAGGTCGAAGATTGAACTAGTTGTCAGTATATTTGAGGGTACTGACTTCTCACGATTGCCATAGATGTCCATGACAACCGGGACCGAGGGTTTTACGTGCTCTCCGAGGTACGGGCGTATATCACCGCCACACTTCCAAACTCCGGGCTGCTATTAGAAAAGATAAAGACATTCATAAAATACTAATACCTGTAAGGTTGTAGGAATTCAGCGCATTTTTTCGCTTTGTTGCGGGACTCCAAAGTGGCAGCATGTAGGGGCCTACATCGGACCAAAGGACGCTGCGCTGACAAGACCTCGGCAGCTGAAAAGAAGAAGAATGTTTGTTTTATTTCTTATCAGTTGGAACAATATGGTTGGAATGAATAATGCTAGTATACATGTACGCGAGAGTGGATGTTGCATGTCGGAAATTCAAGTCATTCCGTATGCACCGGCATACTATTTGTTGTTGTTGGTTGACAGTGAGCAGGCTAGATTTGTATTCCTTATTTCTTATAGTCTTTTATATCATTTAGATAATGAGAGTGATAGTACATATTTACTAACTTTAAAGCTGTATTTGTAGCTCTAAACGAAATATATTACTGTTACTTTAGTTTTGATAGCATTATCTATTTCGTCATATTTTGCAAATAAGCATACAGTAAGTCTTCCGTCTCGCATTGCACCATCTATGTAAGTCGCAACTACAATGATAAATCATCTCGTACACCATAATGTTCATTCACTCTCATACACACAACTATTACACCGATACCTTTCACATAAGTACATTTTAGACAAATTACATTCACAAAATACATCATCACCATATTTAACACATTCAATATTATTTTATATTATAATGTCCTTACACACTTTCCGTATATAACCAACGTTCATGATGGTAATTTTTATTTTCCATTATTACTTTATTTATTGTAACTTTCCTTTATATTTTGTAATACAAACTTAATTACGGAATTATAACAGATTGTTGTACAATACAATGTAAAGTACGTAGCTAGACCAATTGCGAATTGTAACTCTTACTTATTAGCACAGGAATCCCTAGTTTGAGTAACAGTGTTCATAATTTTGAAAAATAATTTAAGTGAGCCAATAAACATTATTATCCCTACTAATATTATAAATGCGAAAGTAACTCTGTCTGTCTGTTACGCTTTCACGCCTAAACCACTGAACCGATTTTGATGAAATTTGGTATGAAGATAGAACTGAACTTGGGAAAGGACATGGGATACTTTTTATCGCGAAAATAAAGGTAGAAAGAAGAGTTTGAAATAGGGGACGAAAGTTTGTGTCGAAGTTCCTTATTATCAAACATAAAATCATGTAAGATTGTTTAATTTACCCTTACCGTGTCGCGCGATATAAACGAATTCCACGCGGGCGAAGCCGCGGGCGGAAAGCTAGTACATTATATGTAAAAAACGTAAGCAGGTAACCAATAATCGACTACTGCGAAGCCAAAAGGAACAACAATATTTTTAGCAGCCTATCTACCCGACTAACGGGACAATGACTGTGTATTCGTATTTATTAAACAATTATGATATTTCTATGGTAGAATCACAGAATACATAATAGTACCAGCACAGAAGACTCACTCCGAAAAGTAAATTAAAGTTATAGATACACTCGGTGTCAAAAGATTAAGTTCAATTCAGATCGCACAGCGCCGAATCACTACGATTATATTTACCTACAATTGCGTCTCTTTCTATCGTGTAACTCTGACCTGTTCTGACGATGTCTGTTCGACCGGCGTGTCTGACTCGGCAGGCCAGAGTTGCCACCCGTCCCGAATTTCCCGGGACAGTCCCGAATTCGATGATATCGTCCCGCGTCCCGAAGGCCTATTGATTTTGTCCCGATTTTTCACAAATGTAACAATTGCTCAATTTGAGTTCACCTTCTTCCTCTTCCGAGCAGTGTACATAAAAAAGAAACAGCTATTGGGTGCCAAATGGAACTAATGACAACCTTTTTATCAAAATCTTTATTTGTTGTATTCAGTCACAGGTTGTGATAAAAATGAGTTAAAAGTATTTAAAGCTGGAAAAGCAAAGAAGTTAAACGCATAATTGTGTCTTGTAACTCGTTCTCAGAGCATACCTTCTTTAAATGTTTATTTTAAGTGTGTATTTTCAGTAATGATAATAAAACGGTCCAATATCAGAAATAGTTGCTCGGTAGATTTTTTACAAGCAGAATTGCAAATTTCATTAAAGACATGACTACTATACCTGATGGAAAATATGAGTGGAATCAAAAAGTGGAGGGCTTCATACTCACTACGAATGGAGGTAGTATGGCGGTCTAAAGAGATGCTTCTTTACGCGCCCCACTTAAAGGACCCGGGATTATAGTAGAAAGTAAACATGAGTTAGCAGTGAGTTCTAGTTTTTCATTTAGCATTTAGAGAGGGGGGGTCTGTTTTAACAACGCGATGACTGTCATGCCTTTTACGTCCCCTTATCCTTACACTAAAACAAACATGGCAGCAAGTAAGAAAAGGAAGAAGCATACCAGTACCACAGCGGCATCCTCTTATCCCACCAACCCACTTTTTGAGGTGGAGTTCACAAATATTCGCGGACTCCATGCAAACCTCAAAGCAGCACCTTGAGACGGTACGACCGGCTATGCTTTTTCTAAAGAAGTTCTAAAGAACCGTGGTTCTAAAGAACTCTGCACCAGAGTTGTCTCCAGTACTGACAAGCTTGTATCGCCTGTCATATTCCTCAGGAATTGTCCCGGAGGCCTGGAGAGAGGTGAATGTTCAACCTATCCCCAAAAAGGGTGACCGCTCAGATCATGGCAACTACCGTCCTATAGCTGTCACCTCCATACTATGCAAGGTGCTTGAAAGAATAATTAACAAGAAATTGGTTTATTACCTGGAAGATCACTCTCGGCTCTCGGTGATCGGCAATATGGCTTCAGGCCGAACCGATCCATGGGTGATCTTCTAACGTACCTCACACACCTGTGGGGTGAGGTTTTGGATAGGTTTGGAGAGAACCTGGCCATCAGTCTAGACATAGCCAAGGCTTTTGATAGGGTTTGGCACCGTTCGCTTCTCTCTAAGCTTCCGGCATACGGCCTGCCCACTAAATAGTACAGCTGGATTGCCGCCTTCCTGCGCCAGCGCCGCATTAGAGTCCTTTGTGACGGCACGGCGTCTGATTTCCAGCAGGTAAACGCAGGCATACCCCAGGGCTCTGTCTTGTCGCCCACGCTGTTCCTTCTGCATATCGCTTGGCAATGTTAGCGCTTGGCAACATATATTGCTATGCAGATGACAGCACATTGCATGGACAATATTTTAGATATCCTTCATTTAAATCGACGGACGGTGAGGAAAAACAACAGGAATTTGTCGCTGAACTCGGCCGGGTTCTAAACGTTATCTCTCAATGGAGTGATGAGAATCTGAGAAAAAACAGGTTTGCGCGATCAAAACAAAAAGTCTCCATTCCTTCCCCTTCCTACTTTTCAGAGTACTCAGCTGCCACTACAGGAAAAACTCGGTATCCTGGGCATGGATATCTGCCAGGATCACAACCGACGGGAGTACATCGAGAGTGTCACAAAGGCGGCCTCGTGGAAGCTAGGCGTACTAAACAAGGTGAGACGGTTCTTCTCGCCGGAGCATCTGTGTCTTCTCTATAAGACCCAGGTTTGCTCCTGCGTGGAGTGCTGCTCTCATCTTTGCGATACGCAGTATTTGCTTGACGCTCTAGACAGTCCCGAAGCCACCGAGTTCCTGGAACCTTTGCAGTTGCGAAGAGATGTCACCTCTATGGCAGTCCTCTATCGCCTTGACTATGGGGAGTGTTCTGAAAAGCTTCTCCAACTCATCCCACCCTCTCCCTTCCTCTACAGAACAACACGATCTAGTCAGGGAAGTCACCCCTTCAGAGTGGAAGACATACGCTCCAGAACTAAACGGTTCGGGTCTTCCTTCTTGTGCCGAGCAGTTAAAAACTGGAACTCATTGCCAGCTCATATTTTTCCTTCCTACTATGATCCCGGGTCCTTTAACCGGGGCGTGAAAAAGCATCTCACTAAGCCGCCATAATGTGGTTCTCCATACTGCTTGCATTTGCAGTGAGTATGACGACCCCCACTTGTGGATTTTACTCATGCTTTCCATCAGGCAAAGTAAAGTCAAGTACGTGAAATTTTTTTTTTCATGATTTTACTTCGGCACATTGTCGACGTAATAAAAACATGCAGTTACACCTTTTTAGCACCAACCGTTTTGACGGATATAAATTCGAGGACGGACAAACGGACGTATCGAATCTTTAAGGGTTCTGACTAATAAGCTATGGAACCCTAAAAACTGATATAAAATTAGTGAACGCGCCCCGTAGCAATAAAAAAATATTTGAAAAATAAATACGTAAATGTTTATATAAAACTTTTATCCTTTCCAAAAAAACTGCTTTTTTATCATGATCTGAATTAGACTGAAATTTGACCGACTGTCTATAAAAAGTATCATGTCCCGATTTTTTTTTCGAAAAGGTGGCAACCCTGCGGCAGGCAGCCGGCCGACTATACCTAAACTGCGGAGTGACACCCCCCTGGTAGAATCTTAAATGACAGCAGATAAAGACAAGTCTTATTGTTTCATACATTTTCAGCGTCGTTTTTGTGGTAATTTGATTTTAGTTTTCACTTATTTTTTACGTTTACAAGTTAAAACGTATTGCCTAAAGAACTGAACTGATTTTAATGAATTATTATTATTATCATTAAATTCGATAATGGTGACAAGGCTTTATAAAACTTTATCAACGTAGTCGGGTTAAGTTTTAAGTTCTTGTTACAAAATAAAAGCGAAATCTGTGTTTGTTTCAACCTTTTTATGACGTATAAATAATTGTCTACTGATCCTGTATATTAATTGATGCCAAGGCGCTCATCATACATAAACAACGTCCGTTTCTAATTATAAAAGATTCCTCATTTCCTGTTTGCATCTCGGCATGCACAATATGCGAGCGAAAATAGCCTGCGTGTTATATTTTTTCAATAAGCACGACTTGGACGAATTCCAATCATAATGCACTAAATATATTAAAAAAAAAACTAAACCACTAGAAATTTAATGATCATCTCAACAATTTGTTTATGGTGATGGCTTGTGCAATCTGATCGCATCATCAGTCAATACATAGTTGTAAATAATATATGTCCGGGTTGTGATGAACTAAGGAAAGCAGGTCTCATCACCCCTATATTTCCCGTGGGTGTCGTAAGAGGCGACTAAGGGAGCAAGCTACTCTGGATGCCAGTACTGCAAAGAGAAGGAAAATTTGAAACAACCAGTCTGGCCAGCGTGAATTAGTAGACCAAAACCTTTCTAAGGTGAGGACTATATCCAGCAGTAGACTGTAATGGTGAACGCACACTTATCCGCGCCGAACGAATCGAAGTCAAGGAGGCCTCGCACACTTATCCGCACCAGAAGAATCGACCGCGTCGAAGAATTCATTTCAAGAATTAGTATTAGTGCGTTGCTCTGTCATTCGCAACTGATAGAATGCGAGCGCATCGATAGAGGCGACCGCATAATCCGCGCCGAATTTTATGACGTCATCCGAATTCGTCTAGGATTTCTGGGGTTCTTCCAGATGCGGACGATTCGACACGGGTAAGTGTGTGAGGTTTCATGAGATTTCATATAAAGAATTCTAAAATTTCGTTCGGCTCGTTCGACGCGTTCGGCTCTGATAAATGTGCGATTACCTTTAAAGGCTGTTGAGGATGATGTCAGTTGAGTTACGAATCTATTAACATCTCAATCATAACCAGTACAATAGTTTAAGCGCTACGGGGCAAAACATACTAACATATAAATATAGACTACCAAAACTGTTACGGTTCCTTATGGCATTGATATGGTGCGGTGAAAACGTAATGTTGGTTTGTGTACACTTCAAAAACTCAAAAGTTCTGCATTCTACTAAGATATTTCAGGGTCCCCTCGAATCGATTTTAAGCCTAACATGTTCTATTTTTAGGGAAACTGAAAGCTTCTCAGGTACGCATCTTCTATTATTAAATTCCCTCTTTCACATTTGTGGCATGCGATATGCCTTTCATGGTTTTTACAAGAATTTTCCCTTCACATTTTTTCAGCACTTGAATACCCACTTTTACCAATACAAATATTCACTACGTAAGCTAAAAGTTTATACTACACCGATTAAATGCATTGCTTCTTATGTTTGTCAACTGATAAAAGAAGATTATAAATATAAATCAAAACCTGACTTGTATAGTGAAGATTCCAGATATCTTTCGTAACTACTAACATGTATGGATTATACGTTTATGTCATAATGTGATTGTAGTCTCAAGGCGTTCTATTAGTACTTCCTGCTTTACCGCTTTTCCATTAGATCACACTCTTGCTTGATCACTACCATCTATAATGGACTAGTCACCTTAATCTCAAAGTAGTAGAGCTACACATTCGTGCTGACGTATTTCGTTGGTCAGTGTAAGACCGGAAGCCCCATGGTGCAGAAGAATCTCACTAGACCGCCATAGGTCACCAATTATCAATGATAACAAGCGGAACTGATTGCTTAACATGACCTCCGAATCACGGAAACGCTCATATCATGCCACAAACGACCACCCATCTAGGTATTGACAGCGCCGTCTTTGCTTACTATCGGTTATTTGAACTATTCACTTAAGACCACTTGTAAGAAGACGGTAGACACCTAATGAAAGGTGATTAGCACTGCCCATAGACAGTTCACAATTTTAGGGTTAGTTTGGTTACCGATAACCTCATAAACTTTGTGAAAAACACGATAGAATTAAATAACACGCTTTCCATAAGGCTACGGTATCACTGCGGTCGAGCCTGGCCTATATGTGCCGAAACATGCCTCTTCTACAATAAAACTCTAAAACTATTATTCATGGTACAAACAGTAAAATATACCTTGGTTCTTACTAAGGTCAACAAAACGCTAAAAATAAAACAAAACACAATAAACAAATAGCAATTAAACGCATCAAACGACAATACACAGAGAATGCTGGCAATTAAAATTTAAAAATAAAAAAATGGCGGTACGATGGTAATGGAGTGACGTATATTCAGCCTAGATTTTGGCGCGCAACCTCGCAAGGTGGTTCAATGACCCGAGTGACGCAACGGTGCAGTGAGCAAGTGGCACGACAGCCGCAGCCGCGCTACATAGAACAGACAGAGCACCTTTTGTGATACCAATACATGAAGACATTTACATATAACCCATACTAATTAGGTAGGCTATAGATCAAGTCTACGTAACATTTAAAAAGCTAGTTAGGCAAATTAGATATCTTTGTATATAAATTAATTACGTTATCTGACGGTGATTCGTCAACGATTTATGACTGCCTCGTTGGTCTAGTTCTAGTGGATAGCATATGCGGCTGCTGATCAAGAGGTCTCGGGTTCAATTCCCGGGTCGGACCAAATATTTGTGCGATCCACAAATATCCGTTTCGGAGTCAGGGTGTTTTCTATGTATAATGTGTATGTATTTACAAAAAAAAAGTGTGTTTATGTATTTATACTAGATGTTGTGTGTAAGATGTCGGAAATATTTATTTATTATTAATGCTTTGATGCTTTTAATATAGTAGGCACCCATTAAGAAAGACTTTTTGGAAATTACACACCCAGGAGTATAAAATAGATGATATATATACGGTTATATAAAAGTAAAATATAAAAATACTCATTAATAAAAAAATCTTAGAATTTCATTTGATGCCCATCTTCATAAATTAAAAAAAAAACAATCACTTTCTGCCATTTGCGGGAGCCATTTTATATAACCTATGTCTCTACCACAATTCAAGGACACCTCATATGTCAAAATCCGTCCAGCCTTTTGGGCTGTAGGGGCTTTCAAAGAAATGGACCTATATACATACGCTCGAAAAACATTACCCTCCTGACGCAGTCGGGTAAAAATTTATCATGCGAGCGAAGCCGCGAGGAATAGCTAGTATTAAATAACTTAAAAGCACGTTACTGTTAGTTTGGATAATTTAGTAGCTACCGAATCATAGAAAAAAAATACTCTACAAAAAAAAATCTTTTGTGGTTATTTATTTGCATAAAATTATAATAAATATAAAAATTATATAGTTCACTGTTTTTTGTGGTGTGTGCGGATGTTTGTAGTAAAATTATATTATATTTATATTATTTTAAAAACTTTGAGTAACTTGGTCGCACTATTTAATGTGCATTGTATATGTTTAATGTGTGTACTATGTAATGATAAATATATCATTATTTTATGTGTTTAGTTTTTTATTTCTAACTCAATTTCTTTCATTGAATCCATTTTTTTTCTTAATTCTGAATAAAATCAGCAGAGCTCAGGACAAGACAAGTAAGTAATTCTAAGCAAACAAATACAATTGTAACAGTGATCGTTACTACAAAAAGTATTTCAACAAAATAAACAATTATTTATGCTCATATTGGTCAAGAGAACCTATCATGAACGTATGTATGGCCTTAATCCTCTCTTTAGAGGACACCCGAAGCCAGCAGTGGGACATTTTGGCTTGTCGATGATGATGATGGACCATCATATGCTACGGTTAATGACCAACCTTGACAAATCAATGCAGAAAATTGACAAATATTTAAATAAATAAATATTTCGGACATCGTACCTACAAACGCCATCTAGTCCCAAACTAAGCAGAGCTTGTATTATGGGTACTAGACAATTGATATAAATACATAAACATACTTTTTCTGTAAATACATACATATTATACATAGACCGACCAAGACTCCGAAACAAATATTTGCGGTTCACACAAACATTTGGTCCGACCCGGGAATCGAACCCGAGACCTCCTGATCAGTAGCCGCATACGCTAACCACTAGACCAACAAGGCAGTCATCATTATATTCTGATGCAAGGCAATACAAATATAGTTGAGCAACGCAACGGTATACGCATGCATGCAATGCATTAATAATTTCATAAACTGGAATGTGTTTTTGTTTCTCGCGTGTTCATGACTGAACTACTTCTTTTCTTATTTAGAAAAGTCAACCTACACACACACAACGTAGTCCTCAACCCGCACTCCCGTGTGGGGACGTATTTCCTTAACCCTCTTCTGTTAAGAGACCCGAAGCCAGCTGTGGGACGTTATGGGTTGTTGATGAAGTTTAGAAATATCTGTGTCCATCTAACGGCAATAGAATTGATCCTTATTAAGTGGAACTTAAATTACTGTCGGTAAAATGTGGGGGCGAAATAAACCCCTGTCTACCCCTTTGGGGGCAAAGATTTGAGTACATTTAGGTATATATACTTGTGTTCTTCGCAGAATAAGGCTGAGTTACCATTTCACGGTCTCATTTTCAATTATAAAATCAAAAGAGCATTATCGCACGCGATGAAAGCAAATCATGAAAGTTATCTAGTCTACCATAACGACATTCCTTAACAGTTTATATTAGATTCCTGATAATCCAAATACTTAAGTTCTCCGAGTGGTGACGAATTAATAATAATAGTGACACCACCGCTATTCATCTGGGTTTTATGGAAGGCGACTAAGAGACCAAAATACGTAGGAAAACGCAACTACAAAGAGAAGGAACACTTGATACAAACCCTATACATACTAACTATGTATTAAATGTTTTTGCAAAAAAAGAAATGTATGTAGTTTTATCAGTTGTTAAGTACCAACTGACTCCACGATTGGCCTAGGCCTAGTGGTTTAAGTGGTCACCACGACGCTGTCTAATGCGCCAAGTGCTGTGGGTACAAATCCCACATGGGACACAACATCCATAAATTGTTGTTCTGAAACTGGGTGTTCTTTGTGTTCATTTCAATTAAGGTCCCTCGCTACACAGGATGCATATTCCTAATGAGGGAGTTTTCTTTAAAAAAAAAAGGGGCCAAGTGCGAGTCGGGCTAGCCCATGGAGGAGTATGGGTTTGATGAAAAAATATTTTTTTTATTTCAGTTCTACGTATAGGGGGTTACAACAAATTATTGTTTTTTTTTTCTATTTTTCTGTGAAAATCTTAATGCGGTTCACAGAATACATCTACCTACCAAGTTTCAATAGTATAGTTCTTATAGTTTCGGAAAAAAGTGGCTGTGACATACGGACGGACAGACAGACAGACATGACGAATCTATAAGGGTTCCGTTTTTTACCATTTTGCTACGGAACCCTAAAAACCAGTAAACGCTCTGCTTATTCCGAAATTTTATTATTATTACATTTTTACTCTACATATTCATAATATACATTTTTATGTCTCAAAATAAAACGGCAAGTATTACCGAAGAAAATGACAGAACTGGTTGATTTAATTTCAAGGCTTTTTACCAGTTTGTTGTACTCGTTGCCACAATAGTAGGAAGTACGTAATACCTACTGTGCAGTGCAAGTACCACCGATACAATCTACTCGCAAATCTTGTCTCATAAACATCCACTTAAAAAAACATTATTTCGATTTATTTATCTTAAATCGTACATGTCTCTGAATTAAATGAATAAATATTTTAAATAGCGTCATTTTTAAAAAAAAAAACCGGGTATACTTCCTATTACAACGACAACCCATAAAGTCCCACTGCTGGACATGGGTTTCAACTCTGGAGGGGTTGAATCTATAACCCCCTTCGTTGGCCAAGTGCGGGTTGGGGACTCCTATTTAAGTTCATTTATAAAAAAAATAAAGATGCCATAATCTATCTGAATGGCGTGCAATAGGAGAGGCGTATGTCGATAAGTTTATTGCAATAGTCTGAACAGGCTTTGATGAAATATGAAGAAAACGGACTAGGTACTTTTCATTCACACTCACTTCAGCCTAATGCGGTCCACTGCTGAACGAAGCCCTCCCCAAACGGCGCCAATTTAAAGAATACAGGCAATACAGTTTAAATATTTCGGACTATAGAGACTGTGATCCCTGAGTTTGTTTCGTCCTTTCTTCTTAGAGCTAGTCCAGCTAGGAAAGGCCGAACACATCTGCTCAAAAAAAAAAGTTTAACTTGCAAAAGTGGTCATGTAACCTAATTGCAGAATAAATGATTTGATTGATTTGGACATCTTAACACAACGCTATCTAGCACTTGGAGTTTGTATTATGGGTACTAGACAACTGATATAAATACATAAACATACTTTTTTTTTCACAGAAAACGCTCAAACTCCGAAACAAATATTTGCGGATAACACAAACATTTTGTCCGACACGGGAATCAAACCCGAGACCTCAGGCACAGCAATCGCATACACTGATAGCTGGTAAGCTCGTAGCGTATGCGACTACTGTATCTTAGTCATCGAGGCAGTCAGTACATAATATGCACAAAAGTTATACTTTTTTAAAGGCCTTCATTTAGGACTAAAACTAGACCTATTGATCTGGAATTATTGATCTCAAAATCATAACCCTGTTTACAAATAGTATAAAAAGTCCGAGAAGTACATATACGCAGTTTTGTTTCTTATTTTTCTATACATTTCACAATCCTGTACATATGAGACCTTAGAAAAATCAGAAGTTATTCGAGTACCTAGTTCGAGAAACGGTAATAATCGATCACAACGAGATAAAGATTACAAACCATACATTACTAACGAAGTCTTCCGTTGCTTTAATAGGAAGGTCGTTTTGCATTTTACGATACGTGTTAACGAGAAAATTATGCAAGCATAAGTCGAACACAGCCCACTTCTGCATCTAGAAATGATCAAGAAAGTATATCCAAATTAATGTTTATATTGCATAAGTATTCATCTATGGGCTATCAAGAGTTCATAAAAACAACTCCAATAACGTTTTGTTTATATTCCACTTATTTGTTTATTTAGGATTTTAAAATGTGATAACTAGTCTGAGGTGTCTTCAAATTAATTGCATTATATTGTTTAGTACATTTGATGTTAACCTTTTAAAATTAAATATTACTAGCAGAGTCTTGCGGTCTTAGGCGGTTATTGTTGTTGATCGTTAGTAACCCGTTTGGTCTACAGAAAATAATAATTTGAAAAAACTAAACAAACACGCTTAAACTAAAAAGGAGAAAATAGTTTTAATGTAAAAACGCGTGGGGTGCTTCTGAAAATATTTCAGTAATTTCGTAAAATATTTCAGTAAAATCGTGTTTATTTAGTTTTTTTTAGAAAGACTAAAAATACTAATTTGTTTAATTATTTTTTAGTTTTTTTTTTTCAAATTAGCGTATTGTCATGGGTCCTCGATGAATCTACAAAGTTTGAACGAAATCTGGCCGTTTAAAGTGGGGCAAAATCGAGCCCAAAGGAGTCGGTTACAAACATACAGGTGAAGCTAATATGAAGCGTGTAAAATAGCCTATGTTACTCCTTATTTCGTCAACTAACTGCCAGTGAAAGTCCCGTCATAATAATAGGTTCAGTCATTCCTAAGAGAAGTTGAAAGGTTGGAACAAGCACACAGAAAAGATATTTGAAAATTGCTTCTATGGTGTAAGTAACGTATTTACTTTCATATGCATTTACTAATTTATCTTCTAATTTATCAAAATACTTAATTACTTTTTCAAGTACCGTACAACAAGCAATGTTTATGTTGCTTTACGCATTTTCTAATGACTCACCTTGACATACACGATGAACCTTGACTTATACCTAAACAACGGGTATTCCGTAAGGCAAGTTTACAAAACTGGACACTTACACTTAAACATTGCAACAATATTATTTAAAAAGCTTAAGTATAACAACAACCCATAACGTCCCACTGCTGGGATCGGGGCTCCTCTCAGGAGAGGTTTAAGGCCACACGTCCCCACCAGCCACGCAGGCCGAGTACGGGTTGGAGACTCACAAGACACGTTATGGTACGTGGCCACAACGTGTCTTGCCAGTACCTAACCCGCACTCTTACCGTTGGATGATTTTAAGCCGCCTGAAGGCCTCCAAGCTTTTTTATATTTAGCCTGCCAAAATTTCTACAGATCGCCTGATGGAAAGCATGAGTAGGGTCCAAGAATAGTGGGTCACCATCTTCATTGCGAGTACAGACAATGCAGTATGGTGATCCACACTAGGTGGTGGCTTACTGAGATGCTTTACTTAACCAGTTCCATTAAAAAGAGCCAAAAATTAACAAATATAAAATCATATAAATTAATAAATATAAAAAGTTATCAAATGATAAGTGTCAGAGGACGACATTATTGTGTAGTCGTAGTAAAATAAATTCCTGAGCAATTCCTCTATTACCAACATTTCCGTATAGTTCCATAACTTAAGTAAGAGATTGCATCAGACTGCAACAGATTCATTGTTGCAGTCTGATGCAAACTCTGCTTCTCACGATTTTAGAATTACGTCAGCGATTGATCACGAGATCAAGATCAGAAACGTTTCGAAATTGGAACCTCGACAGTTTAAAACATGAATGTAGATTTTAGCGATTACTTTAAACTACCCTAAAAAGAATCCGTGATCCGTCAGAGAAAGTTAGTAGGTTTAAGCGGCAATGGGCTTGGGCTGATGTCGCAGAGCCGATAACCGCCTGAGTAAGCGAGTTCTGGCGTGGAGACCGCGTCTTGGCAAACGCAGTGTGGGGGCGCCCTCCTGGCCAGGTGGCGGAACGACTTACTCTGTACTCTCTGGGCTACAATGGCCTGATGACGATGATGACCCTGAAAAGGGTGCATCAGAAACACAGATTTTCTAACAGGACAGGCACTAAAAAACATAACCCTAATTATCTTGTGTGTGCAATTTAGCAAACAAAGATGTCTCATATATACGAGATGAACATTCGTGCCAAAAGGCGTAGAATTTTGAAAGTACAAAATTTTCAAGTACATTTTGCACGTTGGGGGCATTGAGCTGTATCCGTAGTAACAGTAGCTCAATGGTTGGGCGATTTTACTCCTAAATCAGAGTTAGCTTGGCCTGGATAGTTGTGTATTATTTCGATATTTAGAGGAGGCATATGTCAAAAGACAAGCTGTACAGAATTAACACCGTTTGCCGATAGTTATTTTCTTAAACAGTTTATTTAGTTTATTAAATTTAAGGCACACTTTTTTAAAAATTTCTTTCATGTAAAATTAAAGACAGCAATAAAGGATTTTATTTATTTATTTTGATATTTCAAGATGCTATTATTTTATAGGCGTTACTAGAGAATAGAGAATATTATTTTTTACACAGACTAATGAATCTTTACGTATAATGAAATGAAGTCTTGCTTAAATCTTTCAAACTACTCAACGGATTTTAATGCAGTTTTCAGCAACAAATAGAGAGATTTAAGAGGAAGGTTTATATGTGTAAAACATGCAAATTATAATATAAAAAAATCGGCCAAGTGCGAGTCGGACTCGCCCATGAAGGGTTCCGTATTAACAAGTAACATTATATAAAAGTTCTTGTAGTTCGTTGATTAAATGAAAGGTAAATTGCTGTTTACGCTTTATGACATATTAAAAAAAAACTACTTACTAGATCTCGTTCAAACCAATTTTCGTTGGTAGTTTACATGGTAATGTACAACATATATTTTTTTTAGTTTTATCACTCTCTTATTTTAGAAGTTAGAGGGGGGGGACACACATTTTTCCACTTTAGAAGTGTCTCTCGCACAAACTATTCAGTTTAGAAAAAAATGATTTTAGAAACCTCAACATCATTTTTAAACACCTATCCATAGATACCCCACACGGATAGGTTTGATGAAAAAAAAATTTTTGAGTTTCAGTTCCATGTATGGGGACCCCCAAAATGTATTGTTTTTTTTCTATTTTCCTATAAAAATCTTATTGCGGTTCACAGAATACATCGACTGACAAAATTTCAACAGTATAGCTCTTATAGTTTCGGAAATAATTGGCTGTGACATACGGACGGACAGACAGACAGACAGACAGACAGACAGACAGACAGACAGACAGACAGACAGACAGACAGACTTGACGAATCTATAAGGGTTCCGTTTTTTGCCATTTGGCACCGGAACCCTAAAAATGGAGAATTTCAGATACTTCGAAACACAGCCGGGTCGCTGGTTAGAAATAATCTTTAGATCCAGGCATGTAAAGAGTGAGCGACTACATATGTATAACATTATTAATATTAAAAACAAGGAGTGTAAGAGTCACAATAGTAGAAAACCAGTTGTATTCATGTAGGTCAATTTACACTAAAAAACCCTCAAACAAAACTGTTTTAAAACTGGTTTTCTTTGTTTCAACTCATCCCAACATTCAAATACCACATTGCGCAATAAAATTACTCAGTACACAAAAACCAGTAGCCAAAATTCACGCACAACTATTAACAACTTCATTAAATTCGCAATTTGTTTAAGCTCTTGTACCAAACACCACTCTCGATTTCATTAGCGCGTCCCACTTTGTAGAACACCGACTTCTTATTCAGAACGTCATCCATTGCTGCCTTGAACTTGCTATTGTTTACACAGATGCTTTCGAAACTGCATATGTATTACGAAATTTCTCGCAATCGTTAGTTACGTCAGTTATTTGTAGCTGAAGATAAGTGGTAGTTGTTGGGCAGAGCATGCACCATTTCTAGGTCAATCGTGGAATGTTTTAATAATATTGAAAACCTCTAGAGATTTCACAGATTCAACTACCTTCCTCTTTCCGTATTTGATTGTTTTATTGAACGTAATCCATTCTGGGTTTAAAATCTATACATCTATGGTTAGTTTAGTAATTAGATGCGGCTGCTGATCAAGAGGTCTCGGGTTCGATTCCCGGGACCAAATGTTTGTATGATCTGCAAATATTTGTTTCGGAGTTTGGGTGTTTACTATGTACAATAAGAAAGTATTTACAATAAAAGGATGACGGCTGGACCGTTTTAGACGGGGCTTTTACTGGCAGAAAGTTGATGACACAAGGAGAAACTTAAGCAAATTTTTTTGGACTAGTTTCGCTCCGTGGCGTTACTTGCGGTTTACATCAATAACCACGGGACACGGCTAGTTGTAATTAAATCACATACGCTTGTCCAAAATATGATATGTAGGTCAGTTTTACAATGTATGTTATGTTTCATTTCAACAACTACATTAGTATAACAATGGTATTACTAAAACTATTAATAAAATAAGTTCTACAAACATTACGCTTCAAAGAAACGGCTAGGTTAGACATCACACATATTCACACAATAGACTTTAACAGTTCACTGTTGGACATATGCTTCTCCTTAGAAAGGAGGTTTTAGCCTACACCGCGCTGGCCAGACGAGTCGGCACAGGGTTAGTTTTCCTTCTCTTTGCAGCATTGAGCAACACAAATCAGCGGACCGTAGAGTAGTCGTTTTCTGCGGGGGTAAATAACTGATCCCATCTTCTCCCTTCCTCTACAGAACAACACGTGCAGGCCTTGGAAGTCACCGCTTTAGAGTGGAAGAAATATACACCAGTACTAAGCGGTTCTGATCTTCCTTCTTGTGCCGAGCAGTTGGAGAACAATAACAGACCCCTAGTCAAGTTGCAAACGTTTGTCGTCTTCTATTCTATTCTCTATTCTATTTCTCTATTCTCTTCTTTCATTGGCTTATTTCACTCGGTCACGTGATCAAAATAAAATATTAGCCATTTATAATATCAATTTCTTTTAGGTTTGGTTCGTTACCAATATTTTATACCTACTTAGTCATTGAAACTGGCAGTCTTTTCGAAAAATAGTGGGTATACTTGTTTATTCCTAACTCCTAAATGAAAAGTGAAATTAAAAGCCATATTAGCCACAGAACTGATGACCATTGGGGCAGAAGAGTTCTGGAGTGGAGACCGCGTCTCGGCAAACGTAGTGTAGGACGCCCGCAGGCCAGGTGGAGTGACGATTAGCGCAAGATGGCTGGCAGGTGCTGGATGCGAGAAGCCCAAAACCGATTAAAGTGGTGTGCAATGGGAGAGGCCTATGTCCAGCAGTGGACTGAGATAGGCTGATGATGATGATGATGAAATGAAAAAAAAAACTAGATCGTAAAAGCGAAATTCTTAATAAGCCAGCCAGTAACTAAGTCAGCTTTGTCTGTTTATGTGTGTCAAAGTAGCTGTCTCACGGCTATCACACATACAATCGTTTAGACACTCCTTTTGAGGTATTTTCATATATGTTTAGAGATGACATTATTGACCTTATCAGAGATCAGACTAATTTATACTCTGTCCAGAAAGATGCTAATAAAACTGTCAATGTAACTAGTCAAGAAATACGAACATAAGAACAATTTAAATATGTATGTATGGCAACAGTACAGCACAATAGTACAATACTCAAGGTTAAAGACAAATTACTATAATTTAAGTTCCAGTCTATTTAGAACCAATCATATATCATTAAGTGTTGCCATTAATAAAACTGTGAAATAACAATAATGCATGCTGTTTCGAAACTAGAGAAATTCTTTTTTGTCGCAAGCGCTACTTTGCATTACGTTATTTGAGTCGTTTTAATGTGGATGAATTTATAATAGTAATAATTAGGACATCTGACATACAAAACCCTCTAGTGCCTAACTAAGCAAGCTCGTAACATACTTTTTTTGTTAATTCATACATATCATACATAGAAAACACTCAAACTACAAGACAAATGTTTGCAAATCATACCAACAAACATTTAATTCGACCCGGGAATGGAACCCCCGACACCTCACGGCAGCACGTATTCAGGATACAACCTTTAAAACTTCGTGTACCACAAACGTAATAATATATGACTCTTAAAATCCTTGCAGTTACCATTCACGAAGGTGAAAATGTAGGTAATAATTATTAATTAATAGTAGATTAACAATTAGTGGCTAAAATGACAAACTATGTCAACATTATATTGAAAGAACTTCAACAAGATTAAGAAGATTTAATCGATTACACAAATCGAAACAAGTTAACCATATTGATGATGCCAATTGCGATCAAAGTATCTATCTCGGTCGATTAGGAAATAAGTTAATAAGTTCGGTTTTATATGAGTTGCGTACTTTATACTTATGCAATGTTGCATGAAACGGAACGTACAAGTTATCATCTTGAAAGTTGTTTGGTTGTAAGATGCCATTTTATAATAACTAATTAACATTAAGATACACATCACAAGATAAAAATAATTTATTTTTAATTAAGTTACAAAAAGATAAACATGCAATTAGTTAATATGAAAGATTACTTAAAAACAATGTAAATGTGTGTGATATCAGTCATACAATTATATATGTGTTACATAAAGAGACATTTCGAATCCGGGAGGACCATGTTCACACTACGAAGTGTGGGGGCGCCCTCTGGTCAGTTGGCGAGATAACTAGAAAATGGGAAGACGGGTATCTACGATGGATGCAAAAGCGACTGGACTCTGTGGTGTTCTCTGGGAGAAGCTTATTACATATATCCAGCAGGGGACTGTAACGGGTTGATGATGACGTTTCGGTAGGAGCGCGGACCAGTCAACTAAAGTAAAGGGTCGTCATGTGGCAATCGTTATTGGGAACTCAGTTCCCTCAAAGATACTGACAACTAGTTCAATCTGCGAATTCAGTTCGCCCTCAGGGTAGCGGAGGTACGATGCCAGTCGCGGCGTTGGAAAGACTGGTATTCAGGTAAAACCGGTTGAACTAGTAGCCGATCCCAAATAATCTTGGGAGTGATAAAGGCTAGGAAAATATAATACTAACCGCTAAACCGTTATGACTGTCAAACAGTGTTTTTTAATTTGAGTTCAAACCTCATTTCAACCATAAATTGTTTTCTTATGTATGAGTAATATTGAAAATTATATGAATAAAAATTCACCTGTTTACACATATTTGCTTCACACCAATGTACACAGCTAAATCAATATATGCACAAAATTATTTATTGAAATATAAAAATTAACTTATTAGTTATTTATTGCACATTGTGCACTGCTTAACTCGATGGCGTAACATCGATATTCAAGTCGAATAATTCGTTTTATAGATCACGCTATGAAATATTAGTCCAAAATATTCGAAAGAAGGTTATTAACAGACTTCAATAATAATCTATATATATAAAAATGAATTGCTGTTCGTTAGTCTTGCTAAAACTCGAGAACGGCTGGACCGATTTGGCTAATGTTGGTCTTGAATTATTTGTGGAAGTCCGGAGAAGGTTTAAAAGGTGAATATACAAAAATGAATTCCATTTTTCTTATTAATTATGAATTACTTTTGTTTTTTTATCTTTATTTTATCCAAAAATTTAGGTCTTCTATTTATCGATTGAGGCAGTACGAAGTCTGCCGGGTCAGCTAGTAAATAATAAATATTTCGGACATCTTCCAGACAACATTATCTAGCCCTAAACTAAGCAGAGCTTGTATTATGGATACTAGACAACTAATATTCATATATAAACATACTTTTTTTTAATACATACATATTATACATAGAAACAAATATTTGTGTATCACACAAACATTTGGTCCGACCCGGGAATCGAACCCGAGACCTCTTGATCAGCAGCCACATACACTAACTACTAGATCAACAAGGCAGTCATATTTTGACTTCGGCTGTACTTATGGAATAGGTAATGTGGAAACATTTCACTGTGCCGTTATAGTGTCAGACGCCATGTTAAATTGTCTAAATTTATAATGAAGATGTTGACTACTCTAGGATTCTTTTCAGGCAAAGTAGAGTTACAAAGTGGAGTTTTTTTTTTCCTTTTTTATGTTCAAGCCAGCCTTTTTACACTTAGAAACTCTTTTCCATTATGTAAATTTGTATGTGGTCTTCAGGCAAATAGAGTCGGCTATGTTCTTTAAGTTTGTAAATTAAAAACTACATTGGTCCTTAACCGATTTGAGAAATTCTTATTTGTATAATACTAGCTTTCGCCCGTGGCTCCGCCGGTTTTCGGGGTAAAAAGTAGCCTATGGCCTTTCTCAGGCTTTAGAATATCTGGGTACAAAATTTCATTTAAATCAGTGCAGTGGTTTCTGAGTTTATCGCGAACAGACAGACAGAGGATTTTATTTTATACTATATATAGTGATATTCGTACTTCATATTAAATTAATTTTAATTCAGGTTGGTAATGATTTAATTGCGGTTAAGGAAAGGATAACAGATACAGTTACTTTCGAAGCGATAATATCCTATTCCGATAACCACTTCCGAAAGATATTAAGGACAGACATACAACATTATGAACCATACATTCACAAATTAATTAGAGTATTAGTTTAAAAAACTAAGAAATACGCTTACTAAAGTCGGTCACAAATAAACACACAGGGCATTGACTGCCTTGATGGTATGGTGGTTAGCGTATGCGGCTGCTGATCAACATGTCACGGGTTCGATTCCCACAAAGTTTTTATGTTTTTATATCAGTTGTCTAGTACCCATAGTACAAGCTCTACTTAGTTTGGGACTGAACGATTGTGACATTTGTCCGAAATATTTATCATTTATAAATGGCTAATATTACTCTTAGGAATAAAATAATGTGCATATTTGGGACAGGTTAAAACACCATGGTGTTATATAGTTAAGAGGAAGTAGTTTTCTCCCGCGGCTGCGCTCGCATGTATCTCGATTATTGCAGTAAATAGTAGGCTATGTGTTATTCTGATATATAAGCTATATTACTGTAAAGTTTCATCCAAATCCGTTCAGTAGTTTTTGCGTTAAGAGCAACAAACATTCATACCATTCATACAAACATACTACATACGTACTCACAAACTTTCGCGTTTATAAGATGAAGTAAATAAGATTTGAGTTCATAGCATTTGTAAGTAATCTGTTATCATTTTATCGTTCTATTAAAAAAAATAAACTTCTACATTAGTAAGCACTTGTATCAATAAATTTCATAATATTTACATAATACTCGACTTAATATCTGCAGAGTTTTATAAATCCTACTTTTCTTATCAATTTGATAATATTCTGATAAGAAAATCAGATTGAACATACTTGTACTATTCTGACATCGGTATTATTGAGCTAAAAAACTTTATACGAACACCGGCGCAACAAAACGAACCAAAATTGATATTAGACAATGATTATAATAGAATTCAAGAGAAGAGATTCCAAAAAACTAATTATATCCTAATTTCGAAAATAAGTATTGGCAGATTTCTTCTTTTTCTTTCGAAGAGAAGGCAATCATCCTAAATATTTTCACCTAATCCTGCTAAGGTCAAGCAGATGTTTCGAGTTTTAATAAGGTAAAAATAATGATAATAAAATGTGGATGAGATAAAATGGGGACCGTCGTTATAAAATCCAATAAATCTATCTACAAAGGTTTTTAACTCATATTATGGTACGGATAAAGGTAATGTTCATTTTTACTGTCATTATTATATCACAAGATGAGATTTAAATTCTTCCACACGTGTTACTTCAATTATAATCTCTAGCAGAATAACTTAAAAAGAATAACATTATTTTCGATTATGTCATAAAATACGCTCTACAAGGAGTATTAATTAATACAGCAAACCATGAACAATCGCATCTAAAAAAGGAAAATAAAAAAACAACTCACCAATCTTGGCACTGCTGAACACGATCAACGCATGCGTATCATCCACCCACTTAATTTCAAAACCTGTGTCTTTGTATTCACTGAACAACGAAAACAAATCGTTCGTTTTGAACTCACTCGGAAAGTCGTACACTTCAACTACATGCGCGAAAGTTTCATCGTACGGTCCATTGAACAACGCTTGTCCTCTGGTCTGGTAATGGTCATAGTTGTTCTTCGGCTTGCTTATATGTACTTTTCCAACCGTAGTTGTAAGCTCTTCAAGTAGCGAGGGGTCCAGGCATTCCCCACTGTCATCAAACACAGCATCCCAGTCATTCTCCTCTCGTTTCAGAGATACTTTAGCCTCCAATTTAGGTTTCAATTTTTTCGGTTCAGGTTCTTTTGATTCAGGAATAGGTTCGTCAGATACTTCCTCTTTTATTTCAACTGGATCTGATATCACTAGAACATCAGAATGAAAGCTCTGTTTGATAATTCTCTTACTACTTCTATTAATCTCTTGAGATGCCCTTTTTAACTCATTCTTCTCTACGTCATCCTCATCTTTAACATATAAATAATCGTTTTCTATAATATTATTGCTTTGATTTGCTTCGCTTACGGCCATGTTATCGTCGGACTCATTGGTCCTCCAATCTTTCTCTTCGACGTTTTCCCGGCTTTCCGCGTAGTCACTATAATACCCGGGACTGTAAAAGCCGAGTTGTCCGTTCACAAAATAATCTCCTATATAAAAATTCTCACCTACTTCTACTTCGTTATAACTATTATCACTAAAAGATATTGCACTATCACTATTTGGCACTTGGAAGCCTGAAGGCACGGATTCTTTTGTATCGCTGGATGTTGCTGTGTCGTCTGTGTCTATGCTTGGGGCCGTTTGAGATCTTTGATTCCTGAGATGAGGTGGTGTGTAGACGTTGCAGTAATTCTTGTCTATAGATTTCCTTGGGGTTGCGTGTGCGGATTTGTCCCTGGGTGCGGGTGACTTTGGGCACTTTGGTCCTTCTGCGCTCTGACTAGTTCGTTTATTAGTATCTTTATTCTCCTCTGATGTGTTATTTTCGGCGGTGCGGAGCGCTCGTGGCACGTACACCGCACGATCTGGCCGCCGAGGTTTTGTTGAACCAGATCTGTGGACAAAGTATTACATGATAACTCGATAAAAACACACCCACATTTCGATAACGGCAACGGAAAACCCGACCGTTTTATTACAGCGCCATAAATATTAAGTAATATTGCAACATAACTTTTATGTAGTGTTACAACTTGCAATGATAGTGTTCGCTGCATACGATGTAGTCAATATGCTTTTGTTATTAAGAACGCTAAGATACCACGGAAACAAATCAACCCACAAACTGATCAAATTAATTCAAATACTTTATTGATTATTTAAATGGATGTCATAAAAAAACTAGTTCTAATATATAAATTCATAAAAAGCTTTTTTTAATTGCTGCGTTTCTGCAGTCAAAGACAAACAAAGTACCCAATTGGTAATGAAGCACAATCTAAGACTTTATTCTCAAGTATTGAGATCGTAACAATGAAATCTATTACAACACCGGCGTAAAACACTGAAATCTTCGCATTGTGTCACACGCTCAATCCTACAATAATCTAAAATCTCATTACAATATACAAACAATAGAACAAACAGTCTCATTACTGTCAAAATACAGTCATATCACTGTCAGAATGTCATCCACCTGGGGCGTTTGCGCAGTCATTTCTATTACAACAATCACGTAACAGTCAAGTGGGGCAAGGCCAGCGGTTGCCTCTCGCGGCACACTTTCGACCGTTTTCGGCCGCAACTGGTTTGTGCAATGAATGTTGTTGACATCGCTAGTCTGGACCTAGTTCTGTTGTGTTGTAACATCGTCAGATTACTATCTGTTGCTGTTGTTACAGATAATTATCTGATTATTCTTGTTTTAGTTAAATCATACAAGTGAAAGTACTTGTTAAGAATTTATTCGACCATCTTAGTGTTGCTGACGCTCTTCATTTTGTTTTTTTTTATGTATGTTAATAATTTAATGTTAGAGTACTATAAACAGAATAATTTTCAAAAGTTATTATGAAAATTACAAAATAAATAAATATATTTTATTTAATTTAAATATTTCAAATATAGACTGCCTCGTTGGGTTAGCGCATGTGACTGCCGATCAAGAGGTCTTGAGTTCGATACCCGGGTCGTAACTCAAGTGTGTTTGAATTTTTGAGCTCCCAGTACGAGGCCGGGTCAATCTAATCCCAATGAAAAAGCATCTCACTAGGTCGCCATAGTGTGGGTCATCATACTACATTGTCCACGAACACATTCAGGTGACCAACACTTTTAGATTCTATTCATTCTTTACATCAGGCAGGACAGTCATATTGGCATTCAAATTACTATCACAGGAGTCAACAGCTACCTTTAGACGTGTACAATCTACTTAGATACAAAGTAGAACAATGACTTATAAACCTTGTTAAATATTATTAACCTTTCATACCTTTACTCAACACGCTTGTAAGCCATTCAAACATTTCACGCCGTTCTGTTATACTCTCTATAGCAGCCAGTGAAGGGGCAAAAGTCAAACTAATTTTCAATTATTCTTCCATTTTCATGTTTTTGGCCTTTATAGATACTATTACAAAGGTTAAATTTTTTATTAATTATTAACGTTTAACAATATTAATTACAGGAGATACACAATAATAGCAACTTAAAAAATCCACCAAGGTTTACACTTAAGCTATCTTGTCTAAAAATAAGAATATGTTAAGATAATAAGTTTTGTCTGTATGTAATATCAAATGAACAGTTTTTTACTTAATGTATATAATACGGTACTGACATCCAAAATACAATTTTTAAATTTTCTGTTTGACTTTACTGTGTGTCCCGTCAAAATTAGTCCAACTATTCCAGAGATCAGGAAAGTCCCGTCAAAATCAATCAGACCATTCCAGAGATTACCCGGAACAAACATATATGTGTTATTCTTAGGTTATTTGGTTTAGACTAGCTTCATTCCGTGGCGTTACTCGCGATTTACAACAGTAACCGCGGGCTTGGCTATTAATAAATAAATATAGTGAACATCTGACACACACCGCCATCTAGTCTCAAACTAATCTGAGCTTGTACTAGACAAATGGAATCGATGCGTAGTTGCACCAAGTGTTGTGGGTTCAAATCAGACATAAGACAACATTTGAGTAGTCCACAAATTGTTATCTCGAGGCTCGGTGTTCTTTGTGTACGTTTTATATATAAATAATAAATATTTCGGACATCTTACACACAACGTGATCTAATCCCAAACTAAGCAGAGCTTGTATTATGGGTACTAAACAACTGATACAAATACATAAACATACTTTTTTTTGTAAATACATACATATTATACATAGAAAAACAGCCAGACTACGAAACAAATATTTGTAGATCACACAAATATTTGGTATGACCCGTGAATCGAACCCGAGACCTTTTGATCAGCAGCCGCAACGCTAATAACTAGACCAACAAAGCAGTCGTTATATTATGTTTATAAAGTTCCCCGAGACATATGATGCATATTTTTAATGCGCGAATTTTTAAATAAATAAAGTGATATACGTTCTATCGTTGCTTAAGTTGCGATAACTAATTATAAACAGTTATTGAGTTGCCGTCACTAGTAACTGATTACTGTTATGATTTATTATTATCTTACAACATTAGCATGTTGTAAATAAACTTGTATAATATGGAGTACGAAATATATATTTAAACTAGCTTTTGCCCGAGGCTGCGGTAAATAGTAGCCTATGTGTTTTTCTGATATATAAACTAATTACTGGAAAGTTTAATCCAAATCCATTCAGTAGTTTTTTGCGTGAAAGAGCAACAAACATACATACACACATACATACTCACAAACTTTCGCGTTTATAATATTATTAAGTAGGATTAATTAATTACGATCAAATTTTTATACTCACTATTGTCGAGGTTGAGTAAACTACAAACAGAATTATTTGTGTCGGTATTGTTTATTGTCAACGCAATATGTGAAGACACAAATATTTTTTCACACATATACTTGTATTACACACTAGACGACTATGCAGAGCTCATTGAATGGTAACAGGGTCGCTAACAAACATATTTATATCTAGCTTTTGCCTGCGGTTCCGCCCGCGTGTATGTCGGTTATCGCGGTAAAAAGTAGCCTATGTCCTTTTCAAATGTTCCGTCTATCTCTATACCAAAATTCATCAAAATCGGTTCAGCTGTTTCGGCGTGAAAACGTAAAAGACAGCCTGCATTTGTGTCGGTTATCGCGGTAAAGCCTATGTTCTTCACAAAAGCACAATTGCTCATAGTTCAATCAATCATAGTTCCGATAGGTACCTCTCTATATCTCTTGAAACGATCTAATCGAACTATTATGATGATACGGATAAATAAAATTGAAGTGAGGTTTATAATTTGAAATTAACAGATTTATACTAAATGTATATGGAAGTATTTACGGTAAGTATTTTCGGTATACCTTTGAAAAACCCGTCACTCAGTCAGACCAGATAATTTTTATTATACATAAAGTCTTCTTCCTTCTTTCTAGCCTTGATTAATCCCGATATTATTTTGGGTTCCGTTACAAGTTGAACCGGTTTTACTTGAATATCTGTTTTTCCACGACTGACATCGGATCATCGCAATTCTTCAAAGCTTAAACTACTTAGTATATCTGAAGGCACTGACTACCAATAACGAATGCCATAGACTTTCATGACAACCAGGACCGGCGGCTTAACGTGATCTCCAACATCCTCTTCGTGCTTCCACACTACGGGCTGTTATTAAGAAAGTCCCCATTAACATTGGCCTAAACCTATAATCGAACCCGGGACTACTTGATCGGCAGTCGCATACGCTACCCGCTAGAGCAACGAGGCCATATTTTAAGTATAGATAAGGTAATAATAATAATTGCGAAATAATTATAAAACGTCATAAATAATTGATTAACTAATCTGCTTATCATATTATTGTTGTTCATTGAGTTACTTGACACAGCTGATAATAATAATAAAAAAACTGACGTAGATATTAAACGTAGTGACTATTTAACCTTTCAAACGTAAATTGTATCGTTATTAAAACGTTTTACTTCGCGAGAGTCAGTATTTGTGTGACTTGGCATTTTTTTGTTCGAATCGGTGTTGACTGGCTTCTGAAAAAGTTCCATCATTTAGGAAATAAGCTAGAATACTTGCATAAACTGGTGTAATCTCCTCATTAACAAACTGTAATAATTTACTGCTAGGTGTAGGCTTTTCCTTAGAAAGAAGGTTATGTTTCTGTAGGTAAACATTTTCTTTTCTATTCAATCATGCTAAAATAACTCGCGCGGAGACCGAATCAAGAAATTTCGTAACGAAAAAACCTAACACCCTAAAAAAAAAAGGATAGAGAATATGATTGTAACTGCAGTGCGACAAGCATGTCGCGGCTCCGTTCTCTATAGGCAGATTAGCGCATGCGTGCTGCCGCCACCGGCCGTTAATTTGCCTGATCACCATTCTCATTGTAAATTGAGACAAGGCAGAATGGTGACCCACACTATGTCGACCTAGTGAGATGTTTCTGCATCATGGATGCGACTGAACTGAACTGTCTTCTAGATGAGTGTAGTACCGTCCCGGTCGAGCCGGAGCGTTCGTGCTGAAGTCAGCGTGGCACATTTATAAACAACACGTACCTATGTGTAGGTTTGGTAACGAAAACTGGCTGTTCTTATTTGACAAATTAGTTAAGCAACAGCAAAATAGAATTGAGATTATATCTTCTATCCATTTATATAAAATTCTAGTGTAACAATGTTATTTGCCATACTCCTCCGAAATGGCTTTTTATGAAAGTTTTTCGTGTGTTTATTCAAAAGATCTGTGAATAGGACGTAAACTATTTTTTATACCACTAGGTAAGAAAGGATTAAACGGACGCGAGCGGAGCCGCGGGCATCAGCAAGTTATACATCGATATGTATATATATAGTTTAGGTTATATATTGAATTTTTTGAAGTCTTTGCGGTGACTGATCAAGAATACGCAGTGTCACCACCCCTATTCATCTTGTAAGTGTCGTAAAAAATAAGAGGGCAAACTATGTAGGGCCAAATAAAAGAGATGGAAAACTTGACACAAACCCTATACCCAGCGTAGCATAGCAGGCAAAAATCTGCCTTCTTCGGAGAGGTCCGTGCACAGCAGTTGACTGTTCAAGAGTGTCGATGACGATCATAGACTGTTTTACTTTTAGGACTAACCACTAATTGCAATATAATCCACATAGGTCTTAAAATTTCGCATGAGCAGTACCTACTTTTATTATCCCAAATACGTTTTCTTCACACACAATCTGTCACAAATCAAAACGACCTTCATACAATCACAGAAACGTACTGTAAACATTCATTATATCAAAGTACATACACTGGCTTTATTAAACCGCGTATGTTTACAGTTTTCCTCACTTGCCACTCACAACAAACACAAGGACACATTACAATACTTTCAATTTCTTTGTTATTATCTTGTAAGCATGCATTCTCTATTAAGGACACTAATTGGATATAACATATTAAGTATGATTATGACTTAAATCTGATAAATGACCTCTTTTATAACACCTGATAACGCAGTATTACAAATCCAATGGAAAACTTACACTAGAAAACACCTTAAGCCCTCCAAATGAGCACAACACTTCAAAACACAGACTACCACTTTTAAACACTGTAAAATATTTTTTAATCACTTCACAACTCTTTATCAGTAAACGATAAAGGGCTCGACAGACGTCCGTCCGTGTCGCGTTCAAAACAACAAATGATGTAGGAAGTATTGTTGATACCGACCTGATCTTTTCCTGAGGCTGCGTGCGGCGCGGCGTCTGCGCCGGTTTGCAACCTCCCACCGCTGCGGCTGCGAAACAGTGTTACATAAAGTTACCATGCTTCGGTCATATCAAGGACGGACAGTGGCTTATCGAAACGTTTTTATGCAATATTTATAACACATTTAAAACATAATATGTTACTGTAAGAATTTCTAGTATAGAATATTAGAAATAGAAATGTTTTTATTACAGAGTTTCAGTTTGGGTTGTCAAATAGATTTGATAAAACAATCTTAGTATGGCACGTCTATATTGAGTTATAAATTAAAACTAAACAATACTTAAATTATTTGATTCCAATAGAATAGAAATTGCTATGAAATGCCTTATTTCTATGGACGTATGTTTGCATAACTGTCAAATGTATGCATGTAATATGCATTTGCATATTAATAATTATCTTGTTGTGAAAAACAGTGTATGACGCTTTGCTAAGGAGGAAAGTGAACTTATTAGATTTCCAACTCCTCCGGTATCTTATGATAAATTTCATTGTGGGTTTCAAGATGTTGTATTTTTCCTGGGACTTCCTGAGTGTTGAACCTAGTGTACAGAAGTAGCAGTAGTGGCTTGTGAGCGGGTTTAGTGCCATCATAATATAAGAATTTCGCTGATGACCTCAGGAGTCATGATCACCTAATGACTGCACGGTTGGCGTAGTGGTTTAAGCGGTCACCACACCGCTTTCTACTTAGACAGGTGTCGTGGGTTCAAATCCTACGTGGGACAACACTTTGTGTGATTCGCAAATTGTTGTTCTGAGTCTGGATGTTCTTTGAGTCCGTTTCATGTATGTTTGTAAAGTCCCCCGCGACACAGGATTTATATTCCTAATGCGGGAGGTCTTTTTCAATTAAAAAAAAAGTGACAAGCTATTTTTGATAGACTAGCTTCACGCCGCGCCGTTACTGGCAACATTTGGTACAACATATATTATACATTTATTTACAATTTAAGGAAAATGTAATTGTCTGTTCAATGTAAATAAGAAAAACTTATAAGAAAAACAGAAATTGTAATTTGTGTGCTATCAGACCGGTCCTGAATGCCCATAGAAATAGAAGCATGGGTCTCGCACGACTTATGCTAAATGGCTCAACCATCCTTTAAATTGGCAAATCAAGCGAAGAACCTATTTGTTTTACGGTTTTAGTCTTTCAAAAATCTATTAATAAAATATAAACAAATCCGTCTAGCCAGTGTGGCATAGTAGGCCATAACCTCCTTTCTAGGAGGCCTATGTAGGTAGGTACTGATGATAAATTTAGATTTAACTACATAAATAAATTACTAAATAACAGACAGAGGTTTAAAATAAACAGTGGTAGACTAATTAGTGTCTAATGGCATCTAACTAAATGAATAATAATTGCATTACAGCACCTTAATTGAATTGCGTTAAGTAATTTCCCCGCACCGGTAAAGTGTGTAATTCAATTTGCATGTAATGCTTAATACATAAGAAGTAAATAAATAATAATTGACTTCGGAAATCCCTTATTTTAAACAATGTCATTAATATCTTACAGTAAGTAACTAATCCAAAAATCTTCATCATTATCATCAGCTTATCGCAGTTCACTGCTTGACATAGGTCCCTCCCATTGCATGCCACTCTGATATTAAAAGTCTTATTACGATATAATTTATAATATTTACATACAAGCGTCAAAAAAAGCCTCCGCATCATCGCTTCATCATCAACAACAAATAATGTCCCACTGCTGGGTTAGGGTCTCCTCTCCGGAGAGGGTAAGAGTCATACGTCTCCACGCTGGCCGAGTGCGGGTTGGGGACTGGCAAGACGTTGTGGCTACGTATTCTTGCTTTGGATTTTTTAAGCTTCATAAGATAACAACCGCGACCGACTGCTTAACGTAACCTTCGAATTACGGAAACGCTGATAACATATCATGCCACAAACGGTCACCCATCCAGGTACTGACCACACCGTAGTTGCTGCTTACCCTCGGTGATTGTTTCCAATCACCTCAGGCCACTTGGCAATGAGCGCTTACTTACACACATCGCTTACTGGTAGCGTTCTCAAAAGACTGACAGCATTGCCACGTTCGATTTTAATGCTAATTTAATTCGCTGTGCTAGAAAAAGGCCAACCTTTTTTTAGTTTTGTATTCACAATCAGAACGTATTACGTAGCCGACAAAAAATAAATATTTGAATTTATTTCTTTGTAATTGTATGTAAAACTCGCATCCCTTTTAGAATTGCGTAGTTCATGACTGGGTACCCTTATAGATTCGCCATGTCCGTACGTCATGGTAGGTCGAGCCTACCTACCGCCCAAACGGTTGGTGCTGGAAAGATGAAACTTTGCATGTGCTACAATAAAATTATGTTTTCTATTAAGGTATCCGTTTATAAGTCATTTAACTTGAAAGCGCATTTTTCTCTAAAAACTCCCCCCCTCTAAAAGCTAAACGGCTAGCTCAAAACATCTGAAAAAATCATGATAGTAGCCTATATATTGAACTTTCAAGGAAACCTATAGCGGTTTTGATAACTTTTTTACTTTCGGAGTTATAGGGGCCTAACTTGTAAAATGCACTCACTTGGAAAACTTCGTACAAAAATAAAGAAATTATGTTAACATGACAATTGTCTATTGGATACGATTTGAAACATAATAACCACTATGGGTGACCACTGAACCCTATTCTATGCGTGGCCTGACACGCACTTGGCCAATTTTTATTTTATTACTAGCTGATGCCTGCGGCTCTGCTCGCGTCCTAGGGGTATGAAAAATAGATGTTGACCGATTCTCAAACTTACTGAACATGCATAAAAAAAATCATAAGAATCGGTCAAGCCGTTTCGGAGGAGTATGGGAACGAACATTGTGACATGAGAATTTTATATATTAGATTTACAATCTGTATGTTTATTTATTACCTAATGTTTCAAGTATTAAAAATGTGCATAGGTCCGTGAGGTATTTTTGGGGTTTAGCTGAAAATCAACCCTGCCCTAGACACCTTCAAGATCGTATTATAAGCTGAGCTGGGGCCCTTTGACACACCACCAGATTATTAGAATTTTTTAATATGATTTGTATTATATTTGTATTATGTTGTATTATGTTTGTTTTGTTGTTAAGTCTTGTCATTGTGTGTGACTAATAAACTTAATTTTAATTTCCTTTTCTTTAAAAAAAAACGTTTTTATTTGGGCAGGTATTATTTTCGTTCCATGTCGAATATTAAAAAAACACTTTACGTGTTTACCCGACGCTGACGTCTTCATCATAATCAAGCAATTAAATACAGTTTTTACAATTCACTTTAATTGTAAATACGTACATATTATACATAGAAGTATGAAATAAACTGGCGAAAGAATCTTATTTCTTTAGCCTGTTCTATTTGGGCGACTATTAAATATGACAGATACTACAATTACAGAGTACCTAGCTAGGTACTCTGTAATTGTATATACTTAACTTAAATTTATATGTACTGTTTTTCAACTTAAAACAAAGGTCGAAAGAAGCTTCTTCCGACCTTTAAGAAAATTTAGAATGCCGAGTGTCACCGCCCCTATTCATCGCGTAAGTGCTTTAGCAGGCACCACACTTCGCTATGCGGGTTATTCGCGCGCATACGGCGAAGTGTGGAGAGTATATTCGTTTCGTTCACCATAAAAATGACAATGACACATCTCTACAACACACATATTTGCCTTATTTGATGCTTATTTGACATAACAGTTCGAAGTGTGGATGGCATGTTTGTTGTTTGCGCGCGTAACTAATATTTGGGCGAATATGGCGCAGACACATAACGAATAGCGCATAACGAAGTGTGGTGCCTGCATAAGAGCCGACCCAGGGAACAAATAACGCAATACAACATCACTGCAAAAAGAACGAAAATATGAGTACTGGAGTAATTTCAACTGAACAGTTTTTATGAAATAAATATGAAAGTATATACGATACATACATGAAAATAGTCATTTAAAAAAAAATGTGTGTCTGTGTCAGTCTGTCTGTTTGTTTCGGGTAATCTCTGGCACAGCTGTACCGATTCTGACGGGGCTTTCACTTCCAGAAAGCTGACGAACTAAAGAATAACTTAGGCTAACTTTTATTATACTAGCTTTGCTCCGTGGCGTTATTGACGATTTAGAACTATAAACGTAACACCGCAAGGCTCAGTTTAAAATAAATACATAGCGTGGTTTGACCAAACCTTCGTTTCAAAGGAGAGGCATACCTAGGCATATCTACATTATAAATCTGATCCTATTAACTCACACCCCTCTTTTCAATTTCCACGGAGGGGAAGAGACTGAAAAGCAGGCTTCGCACTTGTACAGTTACATGTGCGTTCCCCCTTTTTGTTAAAAAAAAAAACGGATAAATTAAACAAATCGATATGTAGGTAATCTGTCCTATGAGAACATAAAGCGTGGTCTCCGTCCTATTACATCAATATAGTGAACGTAGTTCCCATGGAAGCAGCGAGCTTTACAATCACGTTTTTGTGCTTTGCTATTGCATCGTACTTCGAGGAACTCAGTCTCAAGGAAGAACAACAGTACGGCAGTAGTCTAAAGATTATAGTGATTACTTATCTATACCTATGTAAGTATAACTACGTTATTGCTTTTTGGTACAAAATAATATTCTTAATAACCATTTAAATAAACTTTTAAAATAAGAAACAGTTTAAAAAAACTATAACCCCACTATGTCGAATTTTAATATAGAATAAGTCACTCGTATGAGATGGAACTAGTGGCGTGCAATTGGAGAAGCCTACGTCCAACAGTGGACTGCGATAGGCTGATGATGTTGTCTCTCCTGTTCTTATTACGAATCTATTGACAACACACATGTACAATGTAATCAAAAATTGTAGAAACAATGTTGGAAAAGAGTGTCCATGGAGTTTCTTGTCTGTTCTTCTCCATAGGATCTACGAATTGGAACAGACAATTAGCTTCACGACTGACTACTGACTACTTGCCATTTCAAAAGTGCCGTTGTATGGTTTATTTGAAATAAAAATGGTTTGATTTGTTTGATTTGAACTCATTCATTAAAATTGGTTCAGTAGTGAAAACGCTATGGTGGGACACAAAAACACACGGACTGCACACTACTTTGAGTACTCCATGACTGACATACATACTAGGGTAACAAAAATCTACCTAGACTATGATAAGATGTCAACAAACAAATACATCTATTGCAATAATATTTGAATGTTTAACTGCATCAGACTAAACCCGAAACGCTAGTCGGTTTACAATTAAATCAACCTACACAAGACCTTTTATTGCAAGCGAAAGCAACATTATTACAATATATTACACGTACACCTACTTACACAAGACCAAACGAAAGAGGATTGCAACAAATACTTAACAGATCGAAACCGATTGCACCATCAGCTGGAACCAATCTCCCTCCATGTATGACTTAGGATCTATTTACTGCATGTATTGATGAAATCAACCACAATGCTGTCACCCACTGTTATCTGGTGAGGTGATGTTAGTTCGTAGCAATTGCCCACCGAACGGCTCGCTTCGGGACGGACTTTAGAAATTTGAGCGCTCAGTCAAGCTTAATAATATACACTTAAAATAAGACCGAAAGGTCTCAAACTTAAAATATCTATATCTAAATATTTAATTACGTAAAAAAAAAACATTTTCCTATGTCAGGACTCGTGTTTTGCTTCTAGTACATTTTTGACGCATGAAGGAAAGATGGATCCGGTACTCAATAGTCATTCAAAAGATGTTAAAGATCATTTGGTTGTTAACAATATCGTCCGTTTGAGCTAAAACGATTTGGTTTTTTAATTTTTCATAGATAAAAAGAAAAAAATAACAAACCAACCAAAAATCACTCATACATCGAAAAGGACGTTTCGTCGTTTATTTTGAGGGTCGAGTAAAACAAAGCGATACTAAAGAACAAAATATAAAACAATACTATATTACACAGTAGCAATCTCTATATTAATATTACGAGTTACACTTTGTGAGTTTGTGATGTTGTCATCTCTAGATCTACGAAACCGATTTGAAAAATACTTTCACCGTTAGAAGGCCACTTTTTTGTTTGTGGCATTGGCTATATAATTACCCGAAAAATGATTACCCCGAAACCCCGACATCAAAGTCGCTGGCAAAAGCTAGTTACAAATATTTATTTTATAACCCTTTTTGATTTAAGTTTTCTTTTGCGAGCTATTCAACTACAAAAAACATTTTTTGTTAAAACAGGGCGTCTCCCTATAAAAGCTAAACAGTTTCCATGTAATGAACTTTAAAAAAAAACTATAACAGCTTAGATAACTTACTTAGTTCAGAAGTTTTAGAGACCTAACTTGTAAATGCGCTAACTTGGAAAACTTCGTACAAAAAGAAAGAAATAATAAGTAAACCTAACAATTATCTATTGGACACGATCTTAAATCCACATGCCATTTAATTATGGGTGACTATTATGCGTGGTCTGGCAAGAAGAAGTTTCTGAACTTCGGTTACTTGTTTTATAAACACAACTTCCGCTTTAGAAATAGCCGCAGAAGGCTAGTCATATTTAAAACCAGTCTTACTTCCCTGAATTCTTCACGACAGCACATTTATTCGTAGTAAATACTAACTCTTCTCGTAAATCTAACTCGCCAACATAGTATGTACATAACTAGTTTTTATTAAGGCCGGAAAGCAATATATTGGAAACAAGCCTGCCATATCCCTTTTTTTTTTTTTTTTTTTTTTTTTTTACGTGTGGAAATCCCCGCGGACCGTCACCCCGTCGGGGGTTACGGCGGGGTGGTGTGTCGGACTCGAACCGACTAAAACCACACGGTGTGACCCTCTCTGCGCCTTTGTATTGGAAGGAGTCCAGGGAGGGGATTTCCTTCTGGACTCCAACCGGCGCCTGCCCGCACTGTTGCGGGCACCATCTCACAATTTACTCTCTAATTAGGCAACGTCCGGTCACACGCGGACGTCGCCCCCTCGCGGTTGGCCTCTACTGCGGACGGACGGGAAGCCCGTCCCGCCCATCCGCGGCCACTCTCAGGGCGGCATGAGACGCAGGTATGCGCGCCTCCGCCGCCCAGGGCGCCGGCGGCGGATCGGGTCCGAGTGGATATCGTCCTCCCGGGCCTTCTCCGCCACCTCCTTCTGCAAGATTACGTCCTCGCAGAAGGTTGCGACCGCGGTAAAATAACTGTCGCTGCCGGCCATCGATCTTATGACGGCCGGCAGCGAGAGATCCCCTCCGATGACTGCAGTGAGGGCACGGCGCTGCGCCGCCCAAGCGGGGCAGACCGCCAGCGTGTGCTGGGCCGTGTCCTCACTGCAGTCGCAAAGCCTGCCATATCCCTGCTTTAACCTACATGTATGCATGAATGTGTGACGTATGTATGTGCATTACGAATGTGTTCGTAACATGCGAGCAATATGCTTCCTGAACGACCATTTCCGAACTAGTTCTAGAACAAGATTAGTTGTTTAAAACGTACCTGTTTACTTTTAACATACAAGTTAACAAGAAAATTGGTATCAAATTCAGTTTCAATTGAAATCATCATCATCAACAGCCTTTAACAGTCCACTGCTGGACATAAGCCTCTCCTTAGAAAGGAGGTATTGGCCTACTTTAATACGTTGGACAGACGGATTGGTATAGGGTTGGTTTCAAGTTTTCCGTCTCTTTGCATTGATGTTGTCTTGCGTAGTTCATCCCTTAGTCGCCTTATAAGACACCCGCGGGATAAATAGGGGTGATGACACTGTATTCTTAATCCGTCACCACACGGACTTAAATTGAAATGGTGATTCCAATTTGATATTTAGACCCATATCGATCATGAATCTTACGAATCTTAGTGAATTGCAAACGTTTTAATTTTCTATTTTATTCTCATGTTTCAATGGCTAATATTTTGTTTTGATCACGTGACTGAGTGACATTGGCTTATAAAACAAGAGAATAGAGACATAGAAGAGAAAACGACAAACCTTTGCAGCTTGGCTAGAGGGGCTGGATATCCGACAGAAAACACTTTTACAACTTCTTAGTTCCTGAGATGAAAACAAGTGACGCATTTTTTACTCTGTGTTAGACCTTATTATGTAGAAGTGTGTGTGTTAGAATTATAATGAGTGGCATCCGCTAATGTGCGAACTTGTCGTAGTAATGCAATGTTAATTGTTTTTCTTTGTTTCACAATACGTAAGATCATAATAACATGTGATCTTAATTTTTTCAAGTAAATCTTTTACAGATACTTTTAGATGTCGCTGCGTCGGACTTTACAGCTGTAACCGTATTTCTTAAGACTCATCTGGGAAGACATGCAGAAACAAAATTCTGAGGTTTCGATTCAATATTGTTTAAAGTACAGTATGGAGTATGGGTTACCATTTTGAAGAAAGGACCATTGTTTTGAATCGGTCTGTCCATATAGACAGCATATGAGCCTCAGCTATCGTGTTATTTAACCAGTATTAGTGAAGATCAATGACCCAAAGCGTGCGACACTACCGCCTGCAGGACATTTGGGTAGGTCGTGTGATCCGCAAATATTTATTTCGGAGTTTTTTCTATGTATAATATGTAGCTATGTATTTATAAAAAAAGTACGTTTATGTATTTCTATCAGTTTTCTAATACCCATAATACAAGCTTTGTAGTTTGGGACTAGATGGCGTTGTGTGTAAGATGACTGAAACATTGATTTATTTATCTTTATTATTTCTATAACCAAAATATAAATGATTGAATTGATGAGATTCTACTCTGCATGATGGAAGCATGAGTAGTATTCAAGACTTGAAGTCACCGTCCTCATTGTGAGTGCAGACCATGCAGTATTGAGAGTTTGAGACCCACACTATGGCGGCCCAGTGAGATGCATCTGCATCGTTGGGTTTCCGATCTCACATTCACCAATCAAACACGACAGCACGAATACTGTCATCTTAGGTTAGCCTTCTGTGTGTGTCATGGGCTTCACATAAGCAACGCATCTGTGAGGCTGAGTTTGGCGGAGGCTATGAAAGAGGCTGTGTACTTAAATAGCTTATTGAACGAAGTAGGTCTACATAATTTGTCTAAAGTAAGAATGCATGCTGATAACTTGAGTGCGATTTGCTTAACCGAGGATAGCGATGTTTATCACGCGAAGACTAAGCATATTGATATACGTCATTTCTTTATTAGAGATGTGCTACGTGAAAATAAAGCTATAAGTTTGGAACACCTCTGGACTGATAAGATGTTGGCTGATATACTCACCAAGCCTTTGTCCCGTTTTAGGCACGAATCTATGATTTGTAATTTAGGTTTGTGTGTGTGATAATTTAGGTAGTATTATTAATAAGCCTATGTAGTTGAAGGAGGTGTGTTGAAGATATATCACCTTCATGGTCTTATGAAGTAAGAACATCTTTTCGGTTTGAATATATTTTAGAATATGTCACATATATTCCTATGTCTGCTTGAAGTGTTTGTGTTTTTACATAGGTATTATTTTTATTAATATATTCTGTATTTCCAAATTACCACTGTGTATAATTCTCTGGAATAATACTTCCCAAGAGTGTGTTTAATCGCGCAAATTAATTCTATATTTGTAAAGTTCTCCTGCATCAAATTATAATAATTCTAAGTAGGGGACATTTTTCATTTCAACAAAAATTAAAAGCGTTATTACTATCATGAGTATAATCAATTAAATACCTAAATAGTATCAGTTTCATAATTCTAAGCACAATCACAATAAAAGGTGATAGAATGTGTGTAATAAAGTACTTGTAATTAAGAAATCATGGTGAAAAATAACTTAACACATTAACACTTGAACTGTCTGACTTTTTTTAGAAAAACACGTAGTTTTGTCATTGGTTAGTTATGTATAACATCATTGCTCTAGTTACCCTATTAATCCTACTAATATTATAAACGCGAAAGTTTGTGAGTATGTATGTATGTTTGTACTGTACGGATTTGGATGAAACTTTACAATAATATAGCTTATATATCAGAATAACACATAGGCTACTTTTTACTGCATTAATCGAGATACACGGGCGAAAGCTAAGTGATTATAAAAATACATAAATCGTAGATGTCAAAATGTATCACTGTTCATCTCCTGTCAAAACATCACAGGTTGCTATGCATAGCACACTTGCATAGCAACCATAATGATATACGCGGGTAGCACCGCGGGGCGCAGCTAGTATAGATATAAATGGCTGTGTGAATGATTTGGAAAATAGGGGACGGAAGTGAAGTCGACGTGAACTAGGCAAAGGCTGCATCATGGTAACCAAACTGCTGATAAACATGCTTAGATATTTCTAAATACATACATACTATAACTTAATTACACCCCGCCATAGAAAAAAATATATTACTCCTCACACAAACATTTGTCCTGGGTGGTAATCTAACCCGCGACTTGTGGTTTAGCAGTCCAGCTCAAGGGCAGGTTTAATAATAAAATGCGCACGGTGTTAAACACTACAATTTTTTTTTGCTGCCTCGTTTGTCTAGTGGTTAGCGTATGTGACTGCTGATCAAGAGGTCTCGGGTTCGATTCCCGGGTCGGACCAAATGTTTGTGTGATCCGCAAATATTTGTTTCGGAGTTTAGGTGTTTCCTATGTATGATATGTATGTATTTACAAAAAAAAAGTATGTTTATGTATTTATATCAGTTGTCTAGTTACCCATAATACAAGCTCTGCTTAGTTTGGAACTAGATGGCGTTGCGTGAAAATTGTCCGAAATATTTATTATTTATTTATTTGTATATATGTGTTATCAAATTGGTCTCTATTCTTGAGTAACGTCGAAACAACCAGTAGTAGTGTACTGTAAGTACTGTGAATTTTAGTCAGTTACAAATAAACTGGTAAAATGATTGACATTTAAGCATACAACAAGGTTACATACATGCCGTTACGCATTATAACCCCGAGGTACCTTTCTATCCACGCGGTTGAACCACTATGTTGCAAGTACCACTAACAATTGCATTAGAACTTGTTTAACAGGTATCAGTTTCAACAAATTGAATACTTTTTAACTGTCGTAATTTAATTTCTGTGAGTTTGGGCTCTTTTCTGTATTAAAGTCCGGTAAAAGTTTATGTGACCTCTCTTACTCAACATAAAGATGTGACCTTAACCATAAAGTAATGTGGTAAGTAGAAGTCATACGCGAGCGTTCCCCTCTCTCAAAGCATAAGCCCAAATCGGCCTATACATTACGAGTACACTATTATGAAACAGAATGTATCTAAGTGTGTATGAAAATGTGATTTTTTCGTTTTAATTTTTAGTAGCTTTACGCCCGCGCCCCCCTTTTAGCCCGCGGTTACGCCCGCGGCTCTGCCCACGTGTATGTCGGTTATCGCGGCCATTTAAATTGGTGCAGTGGTTTTTGAGTATATCGCGAACAAACAGACAGACAGACGCGGGGGAGGACTTTATTTTAAATATGTAGTGATGTGTATGTTTAAAGATTTCTCCCCGCAAAAAGTGACAGTTTTGTATTGAAAAAAGATACAAAGACGATTTTAATGTAGATTTGCAATACATGCATGTCATAGTAAAATAAATGAGAATTTTAAAAACTTCCGTGCGAAGCCGGGTCGGATCGTTAGATAATAGGGGTCATGACCTACCATTATTGCATATCAAGGACATAGTATTTACATACTAGACGGGTTTGAAAGAATACGGGCTTAATGACCTCTCACACTTACTAGATGACCCTATTTTGTGTATGGAAACCAATCGGATCTGTTTTGGAATCCAGGAATTCAAAAAGGAAGTTCAAGCACCGTTCATCAAGTCAGTCAATAGGCTATTATTTATAACTAGAATAGTTCCCCATACTATATAATCACGTGAAGTGGTATTGTATAACTCTAGACGAAGTAAGAGGTGATCATTAACTATAATCAATATAATCATACATCTAACCTCACACATAATGCATGTCTATACACATATTTACATCATGTTGTATTCAGTAATATTTCAAATCACTTAAGCGTACTGTGAATCTAGTATGAACAGTTCATAGGTTCTTCAGGTTATAGGATACCTGGGTATAGAAATACTTCCATTTATCAGTTGGATTCCAATCTTCCTAGATGGTAGATCTTCAAAAACATAATCGAAACAAGGGTTGAAGTGTCCTTGAATCCTTTAATTAACCAGAATGGCGTGCAATTCGTGAGGTCTGTAGAGGAACGGGTGTCGTGTTCCTCCAACACAAAGGGAGGATCCTCCGACCAGGCGAGGTGATCGTGCCTGGCTGGCTACTGCCCAACGGTTGATGTTGGGATGTTGTATATATGCTAATCGGTGCGAGAATTCCTCTTTCACGATTTAGGATTAGTCGTTACTCCGTATAGATCATTACGTGTTTCATCGTAGTTCAATGTTACTGCGCTAGATGGCGCTGTCGTATGTTTAAGTTGCCGCAGTGGACTGCAATAATAGATTGCTGATGATGATTTCGTGTGGTGACGGATTAAGAATACTAAGTGTCGCCACCCCTATTCATTCTATGGGTGTCGTAAGAGGCGACTAAAGGAAGAAAATACGCTGATAACATCACTACCTAGAGAAGGAAAACTTGAACCTTTTACCCAACCCGTCTGGTCAGCGTGGTATAGTAGGCCAAAACCTCCTTTCAAAGGAGAGGCCTATGTCCAGCAGTGATGATGATGGTGATGATGATGATTTTGTATGTGTGGGTAGATTTTTAACATCAATATAAAGAATTTCGGAAAGAAAAACTACGCAGACAGCAACGGATCGCAATACTAAATTAAAGTATTGCTCCCATCTCTCAAACCCCAGAAACACAGGCTTGCGAATTGGAGGGGAGTAGCCATTGCCACCTTTTCGATACAAAACAGTCTTGTCATTTTTTGCGAGGGACTATTTTCACAAACACATTTTAGACTCACATACAATCGTTTGTAACTATGAATATGCACATCAAAATTTCATCCATTGCCAAGTTGCCCTAGTTAATTAAAAACAATCACCGAGGTGATTAAAATCATAAGCAACTACGGCGCGGTCATTGCCTGGATGGCTGAGCGTTAGTGGCACTATACCATGAATGTCTCACTGATTCGTAGGTCAAGTTAAACAGTCGGTCCCGGTTGTTATAATAGCATAACAGTCTTGAAGCTTAGTTGGAGGCAGTTGGCTGATTAAAAGTATCGAACGGCATGATTACTTAGTCACCACATTGTCTTGCCAGTCCCCAACTTGCACTCGGCCAGCGTGTGAACGTATGACCATAACCCTCTTCTGAGAGAAGACTCGAGCCCTGCAGTGGGACATTGTCATGAAGCGATGATCCGGATGTCCGTGTGGTGACGGATTAAGAATACAAACTATTCATTCCATGGGTGTCGTAAGAGGCGACTAAAGGAACAAAATAAGCAGCTAACACCACTGCCAAGAGAAGGAAAACTTGAAACAAACCTTTTACCAACCCGTCTGACCAGCGTGGTATAGTAGGCCAAAACCTCCTTTCAAAGGAGAGGCCTATGTCCAGCAGTGGACCTGTTAAAGGCTGTTGATGATGATGTTCCGGAGGATTTTATTGACGTTTGTATGTAAACATTAGGAATTACCGTACTAATATTATAAACGCGAAAGTTTGTGAGTATGTATGTATCTTTGTTGCTCTTTGACGCAAAAAACTTACAGTACAGTACAAAAACTTATAGCTTATAATATATCAGAATAACACATAGGCTACTTTTTACTGTAATAATCGAGATACACGCGGGCGGAGCTGCGGGCGAAAGATACTAGGATACTACCCTACTAAAACTTTTAACTGGGTTGTTAATTGATTGATGTATAAGCCCATTTGGGCTTCTGCTTTGAGAGTGGAGAACTCCTGCGTGTAGCTCATCCCTACCATGCTGCTCTATGCTTAAACTTCATCAATATATCTCGCGCGTATCGCCATTATTATTACAAAACAACTCATTTGCCCAAATATAAGATGCGTGGGTTATTACTGTAATAATACATAATCGTATACCTAGATGGCTACGAGGCGCGAAGTAGTTTTACTTCTAAACTATATATACTGGGGATTTGGTAATAGTGATAGTAAATGGAAAGAAATTAAGACCGCCCTACATACGAGTAGGTACTAGGTACAAAGTACACAATCCCTTGTATCAGTCTTTAATTATACACTATTGGACATAGGCCTCTCATTAACTGCTAGACATAATTTATTAGAAGATTTCCTCGATGTCCTGTTTGTACGCGAAGCGCTCGTAGCCAAGTGGCATGAGGTGATGAGAAACAATCACCCAGCAGAAGGACGTTTGGCTTGTTGATAACCTCCTGTGTGTAAAACACCAGCCTTACTCTTGTTATGAGACTCATGGGATGAAAAGGGGAGACTTTACTAATCCGTTACAATACAGATATTTTTCTATGAAGATCTTTAAAAAAAAAAAACTTGTCCCGCTTTCAAACGGTAGCCAAGGCCTGCGGATACAGGAAAGATAATTCAGAAATTTTATAACGCGTAGACATTTACGAATATGACGTCAGTTTATATGTAAAATAATATGCTGATGACGACGTCGAGATTTATAGTACAACTAACCTACTAAATAGTACCACCAGTTACTGCCCAGCTGTCTACTAAAAGTATACATTATTTCATCGTTTTAGCAGATGGGAAAATGAATGGTAAATTACCACCACTCCCAATGCACGCCTTTAATTCAAGAAACACAAGTGTTACGCTTTCTTTTAATGCCTTCCCGCCCAACTTAGGCAAGAGGAGAGGTTGGGAGTACCTGCGACGAATTAGGGAGGTGGGGTCTAAGTTATATTACAACTAGAGATGAAATCCTACAAACCTACTAACAGTGACACGGTATGCGGTGTAGAGTTCATTTATTTAAAAAAACCTTATTAAATTGAATTTTCACAAGCGACGCCAAAAGTTCCGTGGAAAAAGCCCAAAACGCGGCCCCTTTAACAGCGTAAATCATTAGCGTCCTGAGTTTCGTATATGGATTGGTATGACGAGACTGGTTGGCGTAAATTATATTTAGCAATAATCACAAATACAGTTATATGATTGCTTATTAAACGTGATTCACGCTCTGATACTTAAATAAATCAATCTTGAAATACAATTCAAAACGCACCTTTGATACTGAAAGAATATCTAGTAGGTACTGTAACTTCTTCTTTCATCAACAGGTTTCTTACTAGTCTTTTTGAATAACAAACTAACTAACGCAAGAAATTTCAGCCAGTTACAAAATATTGACCTATTTCCAAGGGATTCCTTGCAGTGCAACAACTTATCAACTGCACTATCGTAGAACACTTAAAAGCTCATGCCGGCGTGCTACTTTCACTTTCCGCGTTCCACATTACCGGGCCCGGTCATTCCGCTGGCGTTGCATCAGCACTTATGTCATTGGAATTTCGTGAGCACTAACATTTAGTGTAATACGGCATCGTGAAGGACGAACGTAGTTAACATCGGTAATTGTCGGGAATTGTGAAACAGATGAACGATTTGTTAATAAAAAATTCATCACAAATAGTAATATTCAATACGTTTTACGGCCTTTCTCAATAATATCTTTAATTAGGTTATTTAAAAAAAAAATGTGTTCACTATTCAGTTCTACATAGCCCAAAGAGCGAAACGCCTCTGACCCTTAAACTGTTCTACTTCCTTCTAATATTACATTAGAAGGAAGTAGAGAGTATGTCTGTATGTTTGTTGCTCTTTCACGCAAAAACTACTGAATGGATTTTGATGAAACTTCACAATAATATAGCTTACATATCGGAATAACACATAGGCTACTATTTACCGCCATGACGTACCCACGCGTGGGCGGAGCCGCAGGCAAAATATAGTAATGTAAACCCAGCGTGATGAGTTGTCAGTTATTTGTCAATTTGAACCCGAGACCTCTTGATTAGCTGTCGCATACGCTAACCAACCAATCTAGGCTATATAAATAAATAAAAAATTAGATTTATTTATATAAATAAAATTTAAGTGTTAGTTTGTACTATCAAATGAACAGTTTTTTATTTTTTTTCAGATTAGCTTCGCTCCGCGGCGTTACCTGGGATTTACGAAAATCACCGCGGGTCTCAGTTAAAAATAAAATTCAGAAATGAATAGCTCCTCTTCTGTCATTGTAAGCAGTCTTTACAAATGACGATTGCCTAGATTACGTATTATGGCAGTCAAAGAATAAACTAAAAAATACATGAAACTTTTGAACAAAATGTCGCAACTAGGATTAGACACAGTTCCGATATTCCGATCATGGCTTGTATGTGGGTCGAATGACTTCATTTTCTCACTTGTTGTTGATGACAAAGGCGAACACACGAATTATCAACGACTAGCTTGTGCCTGCAGCTCCGCCCGCGTGTAGGCTATCACGGTGAATAGAAGGCTATGTGTTATTCTGATATGTAAGCTATATTATTGTGATGTATCAAAAAAAATCCATTCAGTAGTTTTTACGTGAAAGAGCAACAAATACTTTCGTGTTCATAATATTAGTAGGATAATCTATTTTAAGATTATTAACCGACTTCAAAACAAAAGGAGAAGGTTCTCAATTCGTAGGAATCTCTTTTTTTTATGTATGTTCAGCGATAATTTCGTCGTTTATGAACCGATTTCAAACATTATTTTTGCATTGGAATGGGCGTAGCTTACAGGTGGTCCCATCGTCACCATATCGGGCTCTGATGATGGGATCCCAAGGAAATCGAGGGAACTCCTCAAATATCATAGGCACAATTGTCGCGATTTGGGTACTCGGAATAGTTTTTCTTTGAAGTCGGTTTCTTTTTGTTAAAATTATAATAACACTAACTGACACACAACTTCGTTTGCTTCTTTTTCAATCATGCGAAGCTCCTATTGGTGTAAGCGTGATGTTAATCAACCTATCTTAGGTTACAGCAAAACTTACTCTTTAATCGCTTAGATAGTTTCGGAGCTCAGAGTGCGACAACGTGATACAAAAATCATTGGAAAGATTTTAAGGAATTATTGTTTCGTACAAAAGCTTCTTTCTAAGAAGAGGCTTAAGTTAATCTAATGAAAATTCGCCTAAGTTACTCCTTAGGTCATTAGCATTCTGACTGCCTTGTTGGTCTAGTGGTTAACGTATGCGGCTGCTCATCGGGTTCAATTCCCGGGTCGGACCAAATAAAATCCGCAAATATTTGTTTCGGAATTTGGGTGTTTTCTATTTATAATATGTTTTTATACAAAAAAAGTATGTTTATATATATTTATATCAGTTCTCTAGTATCATAGCACAAGCTCGGCTTAGTTTGGGACTAGATGATGTTGTGTGTTTCGGTGTCCAAAAATATTTATTAATTAAAACGTGTGGTGAAGGATTAAGAATACAAAATTTCACCACCCCTATTCATTCCATGGGTGTCGTAAGTGGGTGACTTAATGAACAAAATAAGCAGCTAACATCACTGCCAAGAGAAGGAAAACTTGAAACAAACCCTTTACCAACCCGTCTGGTCAGCGTGGTAAAGTAGGCTAAAACCTCCTTACAAAGGAGAGGCCTATGTCCAGCAGTGGACTGTTAAAGGCTGTTGATGATTTATTATTCTGTCCGTGAAAGTCCTGTAGGTCCAGTCCAATGTTCTGTAGGTCCAGCTGTTTCAGAGATTACCCGGAAGAAACAGGCACTTCTATTTTATTTCTTTGTCTTTTTCCGAGTCTTTATTCCCAAGTTTATTTGGGGTCGGCTACTAGTTCAACCGGTTTTATCTGAATATCAGTTTTTCCACGGAGCGACTGGCATCGGACCTCCGCAACCCTAAGGGAGAACTGAAATTCCAAGATTGAACTAGTTGTCAGTATATTTGAGGGCACTGACTTCCCAATAACGATTGCCATAGATGTTCATGACAGCCGGGACCGACGGCTTTACGTGCTCTCTGAGGCACGGGCGTGAATCAACGCCAAACTTACAAACTCCGGGCTGCTATTAGGAATTTCCTAAGAAAAACTCAAGAACACTTTGTGGCCCGACCCGAGATTACAACCCGAGACTTCTTGATTAGCAGTCGCATACGCTAACCACTAGACCAACGAGGCAGTATTTTATTTATTTGTATACACTTATATATGATTACAATAGAACACTGGTCAGGTTACATGGAGTTAGTACCATCTGTGCATGACACTCGGCCTTTGCACGCGGAAGGAATACGAACAACCGGCTCATAGGCCATAGCTGTATGAAATTAAATTTATACGCTATTGTGCTTTTGAGTTGATTGAGGAACATATTATTATGGTAAATATTAGCTACTAATGCGAAGAGAATGCCTAATACTTGCGCAAGTACAAGTTGAACAGCCCCCTAGCCAAGTTTCAAACGTTTTTCGTTATATATTCTATTTCTCTATTCTCGTTTCATTGGCTAATGTCTACTTTAATAAAAAAAAAATCGTGTATTAAACTTATAGCCGAGTGGCCTTAGGTGATTGGAAACAATCACCAAGGGTAAGCAACGATGGTGAGGTCGGACCCAGATGGGTGACCGTTTGTGGCATTATTGTTTCCGTGATTCCGAGGTCACGTTAAGCAGTCGGTCCCGGTTGTTATCAGAAGATCGCGTCTTCATTCTATCAGTCGCGAAGCTTAGTTGGAGGCCTTCGGGAGGCTTAAAAACAGCAAGATTACGTAGCCACAACGTGTCTTGCCAGTCCCCAACCCGCACTCGGCCAGCGTGGAGACAATGGCCTTAACCCTCTCTTGAGAGGAGACCTGTGCCCAGCAGTAGGACGTTATGGGTTGTTGATGATTCGAGTTATCTCTGGAAAGGCTGGACCGATTTTGAAGTAACTTTCACTAACAGATTGCTGATGTTATAAAGAGTCATTTGAGCTGCTTTTAATTAATACTAGCTGCGCCCCGCAATGCTACTCGCGGTTGTTTTAAAAATACATACGAAACATCGTATAGCACAGCTATTATAAAATAATTAACGAACTTAATAGACTAAAAATGATGAAATAATGTTATAATTTAATTTAGTGAACTAATGTTTAAAATTAAGCATCAAATACGAAATCAAAAATCGGCGTTATTCAGGGGGCCTAACCTAGAATTTATATTTCGAGGTCGGCGCCAGCAGTCAACTAATTTCAATTTAATTGTATGAAGCATTTTTATTAATTTTATTACTTTACATTTCGAGTTTTATTACCAAGAATATGAAAAGTTAAGTAACAATTGTTTCAATGTTGATATTTCAAGATTTTTGCAATTATAACTGGTATATTTGCTGCACACTTGGCCTAATGGTTTAAGCGGTCGCCATGCCGCTTACTAAAACGTCAAGTGTTGTGGGTTCAAATCCCACGTAGGATAACACTTTGTGTGTTTCACAATTTGTTGTTCTGAGTCTGGGTGTTCTTTGTGTCCGTTTCATGTATGTTTGTAAAGTCCCCCGCGACACAGGATTTTATATTCCTAATGAGGGAGTAGTCTTTAAAAAAAAAAAATTGCTGCACAGTTGGCCTAGTGGTTTAAGCGGTCGCTACGCCGCTTACTACCGCGTCAAGTGTTGCGGGTTCAAATTCGACATGATGTGTGTTTTTTAGCATATCCAGGTGATAGATTAAGAATTGTACCATCCCATGGCTGTCGTAAGAGACTTCTAAGGAAGAAAAAATACGCAGGTCAACATCACTGCAAAGAGTCAGTTAAAGTCCAATCGATTCAGGCGTTCAAGAGATTAGCCGGAACAAACAGATAAACAGACAAAAATTATAAATTGCTTTTTTGATGTAAAGTACCATGTTATATACTGCCTTGTTGGTCTAGTGGCTAGCGTATGCGACTGCTGATCAACAGGTCTCGGGTTTGATTCCCGGGTCGGACCAAATGTTTGTGTGATCCACAAGTATCTGTTTCGGAATCTGAGTTTTCTATATATAATATTATGTATTACAAAAAAAGTATGTTTATGTATTTAAATCAGTTGTTTAGTATTCATAATACAAGTTCTGCTTACGAGTAGTTTGGGACTAGATGACGTTGTGTGTAAGATGTCCGAAAATATTTATTTATATTTATACTTTCAGATATATTTAGTAAAAATATATATTCATTTAACATTACAATTTATAATTATAAATAAATAATTGGCTTGTTATAAAACTCACAATTGAAACAAGCTTTGAACGCTTCTCTATAATGCGTCACGTTACAGTGATTGCCTTAAAACGGTACATTTTGTGTCTCCCTCATAACCGTGATGAGTGAGCAGGATGACAAATGGAGCATGTTTGTTTTTCACATCTGAGTGGACATAACAGTTTATATCAAACGAGGGTAATACGAATCTTCGAAGACTAATGAAATAGTATTCTTCCTACAAATTTATACCAACTCTGTCTGTTACGATTTCACGGCTAAAACGCTGCACCGATTTTAATGAAATTTGGCATCTCTACTTCTTGTCAGATGAATTTTGTTTATAGAAATTTGTATAATTCTTTAAATTTTTAAGAGTAAAATTAAACTCAAATAATTATATTTCAAATAATAGAGCAACTAACGACGGTATAACATATTGTTATAGACGTACCATACTAAAATAGTTTAGTACATTAGTTGAACTGAAGTGATGGCAATGGTTAGAAAAAATTATAGGATCTTTATAAAAATATATATATATATACAGTTAAAGCCTAGTTACGCAGCCTGTTCAAAAAGTATAGCGAATTATGTAATTTTTCTAAAATTATTTATTTATTCATGAATATCTATTTTGACTCCTTCAAAGTAAACCCCTCGGATATAATGCACTTGTGTCAACGTTTTTTCCAATCGAATCGAAGCACTTAAAAAAAACATTTTTCGTTATCTTCTTCAGTTATTCCTTTTATGCCGTCTTTATCTCCTCAAGCGTGGCTTCAGTTTTGTGAACAGGAAAAAGTCACAGGGGGCCAGGTCTATGGAATACGGTGGCTGTGGGGACATTACTGTATTGTTTTTGGACAAATATTCGCGCACAAACAACGACGTGTGAGCAGGGGCGTTATCATGGTGCAAAAGCCGGTTTTTGGGCCTCCAGAAATCCGGGCGTTTCTGGCGGATTGCTTAACGCAAATTGCGCATAACTTGCAGTTAATATTCCTTATTGACCGTACTACCCTGTGGTAGGAACTCATGATGCACCACGCCTCTGCAATCGAAGAAAACTGTGAGCAGAACCTTCACGTTCGACCGAACTTGGGGCGCTTTTTTCGGTCTTGGCTTATGCGGCAGCTTCCATTGGGATGATTTGTCACCAGTTATGAGCCTCCTGAGCCCATAGGGGTCGTCACGGACCGATTAAAAATCTCCTGAGCAATGTTAAAGCGATACTGTTTTTGGTCGAAATTGAGCAATTTTGGCACGAATTTCGCGGAGACCCGACTCATGCCCAAATCATTAGTTACAATCAATTTATATAGAAATAACTAGCCTATACGCGGCTACGACGAACTGTTCTTAAGTTTAGCTGTGAACGCCTAACAGACAAATGCTTCATAATATTAGCAGGGATAGCTATTTTAAATGCGAGTAAATAAGACCCCAACCCGCACGTGGCCAGGGTAGGGACGTATGGCCTTAACCCTCTCCTGAGGAAACCCGAGCCCTGCAGTGGGACATTGTGGCTTGTTGATGATGAGGAAATAAGTTTATGTTACGCCTTCAGGGCAATACCAATTTTAAAAATACATAATTCGCAGGCTACGTTATCAGTCAGTAACATATGCGACTCTCAACTGCAATAATAAAATACACGCGGGCGGAACCGCGGTCTAAAGCTAAGTAGAAATAAAGCCATTTCAACAACATACCTGCCTGCGCAAAGGAGGCATCGTCACGTTCTTGAGTCAGCCCCATTGCTGGTCGTGCACAAGCTTCATCACTGGGAAATAATATTTAGTTTTAGTATGATTGTATTTATTTATTTCAAGGAATACAAACAATTTATAGTACAAAAATATCTTAATACCTAGTTTATATAATGTTTGGATCAACTAAATACATAAAAAATATGTATCCACAGCTTTAAGTATTTTCTTTACATATTTCACACAGCTTTATACACCTATAATCTTTATTTCCACAGTATATAACACAAAACCATTAAAAAAACGGCAGGTGTTGACGAAGGGAACAATGTAACTGACTGATTAAGTCATGTTACTCTATCGAAAAAAAAAGACTAAGGATTAAGTATTAGTCTATGTATACTAATCTAGGTTCTCTATGGTCATAACTATTTAGTATATTAAATTTCTTGATCGTGTCTTCAGTAACGATCGTCTTAGATCAGCGACCATAAACACGCAATGCACAACACATGAACCTAACAGCAATTAATCGTGGATTTACAGGCTAATCGCAGGTTAAGTGTAGAAATCAGGTCAAGTTCTGATTTTATTTATTTTATTTGAAAAACAAACAGTTTCTAATGACTAATTAACTACAAATTAAATTTCTATTAACCATTTACACGTTTTTGCATTTAGTTTTTGTTGTATAAATTATCATATTTTTTGCACCTATATTGCACCCTATTATTATTAATGCGAGTTTGTTTGTTTGTTATTATTAAAACAATATGGTGTTACATTTCCATAGGCAAATGACCTAAGAAATTCAATTCAAGCGTGGCTGATTACAATATTTAAAAAAGTGTGAGTGATCTATATCACTATATGTATTTCAGTTAATCATGCAAAGAAAAACACGTAAACTACAAATACAATGTATTTTTCATTATTTATGTTAAATATTTACGCGGAATCCATGTAAAATATTTTTTTATGTGGATTCCGTGGAGCCTGCCTATAAAGTGACTTCACTCTGCTTGATAGAAACCATGAATGGAATCCAAGAGTATGGCCACCATCCTCATTGTGGTAGAAAATGCACCCACACAATAGCGGTGTATCGGCAAACCCAATACGTAGGTAAACAATCGCCGGCAAGAGGCCTAGTGTGAGTTTATTTTTTATCTACATAACCATCACGATTAGCGTCATCGGCATTGCGATCGGCCATTTTCAACAATCTCAACACTGAAAGCGCTATTGCCGTCGAGAGCCAGTTGAAGTGATATAAACTAGCATTAAGCCCTCAAGTTTAGCACTGTACAAATTCGTTTTTCGTTTTAAAATTTAAGTTGAGTCAAGTTGATTAGGATCTAAAGTAATTTCATTTTTAAAAACTTCAATTTACAATTAAACTCTATGTAACACATGAAATTCAATACTAACAATTTGAAGTACAATTTTTAACAACTTATTTAGTTATGCGAGCAGCCCGAAATCAGAGTGGTGTGCAATGGCCTTTGTCCAGCAGTGGACTGCAATAGGCTGATGATGATGATTTAGTAAGTTTTACTATAACAACCATCTGCTCTCTTAACCCTATAAATAATTAAATCACCTCTAATTTCTTACAGGAAATAGCATTGCATCAAAGTATTTGGAAAATAAAAGGTTAGTAAATACAAGTACAGTACTAACCTCAGTAACTTCTCCCTATAACAAACAACAGTACGGCGTTCGTCACTGACTCCTATTGAGAAGGTGGCGAGGTCTGGCCGGCACAGCTGTTCAACACATCGGTGTATGAGGAACCTCCGGTAGTTACTCACTGGAGGGAATACTAGTACACTGTAACAACATTCATAAAAGCTTACAACTTGGAAAAATAGCATATTGGGACAATCTTCAACTATTTATTACTATTTGTGATTCATTATTTGCTTTGTTGGGACTTGGATGCAATCTAAATTATACTTTTTATTTCTGTTCTAAATTTAGTATGTATATTTAAATCATTCATGACAGAGGCATCTGTGGCGAGGTGGTAACATATGCGACTGTTGTGCTTGAGGTCTCAGGTTCAATTCCTGGATCGATCCAAATGTTTATGTGATCCGCAAATGTTTGTTTCGGAGTCTGGGTGTTTTCTATGCATAATATGTATGTACAAAAAAAAGGTATATTCTTGTATGCACAGCTGTATGAGTACATATTTAAATTGCAGATTTGATAATAGATTTAATACTAGCTTTCGCCTGCGGCTCTGACCGCATATATATCAGTTATCATGATAAAAAGTAGCCAGGTCGTTTTTGAGACTCTAGAGTTCTAGACTATATGAGTACCAAATTTCATTTAAATAGGGTCAGTAGTTTCAACTTGATAGCCAGACAGACCTAGTAATTTCACATTTATAATATTATTAGTAAGGATCTGAAATAAATGCTATTGTAATTTTAAATTGGCAATACTTACACAAGGTAATTTTATATATATATATATAAGTATGGGTATTGATACATAGGTACACAGCCTTTACAAGCTATGCCAGTCTATCTTATTTTCTTACTTTAACTACCATGTGCAAACTCTATTTCTTCAGAAAAGAATTAAAAAACGAGCAGATTTGACGGAGACAAGTAATCATAAACTGAAACTTGGTCTTTTAAAATGTGTTGATGATGAAAAAAAAAATTATTTAATTAACACATCATTAAAACTAAAACTATGTGTAATAGGTACATAGCATTATATGAAATACACAAAATTGATAGCAACATTTAATTTATAAAGGTGTAAATTAGACCTGAACTATAGAATTCACTTAAAAAAACGCTCGCGCGCGATTTCTTTACGAATTTATATGTTACGATTTTTAACAGTTACTGTTCATGCATGGTCGTTACAAATAACAGTCACGGAAACATCATATTGCTACACTTTAATAGATCTTTGAATATTCATGTTTCGCATTTTTTCATTCATCTCGATCCGCATCATTTAATTTGCAATATTGCGAGCGTGACCTACGGTCTTCCGCGCTTGACACATAGTAACCTTGAAATTATTAGGCAATGACCAGCTTTGTACCAATTTCCACTACTACTATGAAGATTCACAACATCTAAAATATAGCACCCAAGCGCTAACATAGCGGTTATTTATTTATAAAAAACAATGAAGATAAAAATTGTTTACCTGTCAACTCTTGCTTCGGCTGTAAAACATTTTAAGTCTTCGTTGACATCCTCGACAAAGTTGTCATCTGCTAGACTGAGAAACCGCTCTACCGTTTTGGCACCCAGTTTGACGATTAAATGATAATTACAAATAATTAAATAAAAATATCTATTCACGTGCCTAACGAGAACCTACCGACCATCCATTTTCATATCGCTCACACACATAGTCCTATTTATATTTTAAAATACATATAGTTACGCACACAAACAAAGCAAATGTCAAACTGGTGTTGAGCACTTCTGCGCAGTTTTAGTCGATTTTAAAAACCGATGTCATAAAACAAATAAATGTTCTCCAATTAATACGTTTCTAAGTACATGAAATATAAAATATTATTTGTTCGGTTAAGAATTCTAATTTCAAGTTAATTTTAATTAAGGAATTATTTTTTGTTTCAGCTGTATAAAACGAGTTTTGCTGCTTGGTGATACATATGATTTTGAAATAGACCTTTTTTTTATAATGCTACTAAGTTGAAAATCTTTAAAACCACATTGGTTGTTTAGTAAATACCAAATATAAACCAATGTAAATTAATACTGTTATATTTTGACGGTTCGATGATGCATCGACACGACCGAATTTGGTGCGGGGCGCACTATAATACTATAATCGGCGTACAAGCGATCGAACCAACCGCACATATTGTTATGGGTGAAATCCCTATAAGGAACAACTTATTGTTAGTGTGAACCACAACTTATTGTTCTAAGTCTGGGTGTTCTTTCTATTCCGTACCCAAAGGCTAAAAACAAAACCCTATTACGAGGACTTCGCTCACTGTCTCTCACCAGGCCGTATCTCATGCATAACAGCTGGACAGTTGAAAATTTCATGTAAATTTATACATCATCCATTGCCTCTATAAAGAAATACTATGAACAGATGTACTAAAATAAATATTTAATTTATACTCCCATACATGCTCGATATTAATATCGGCAACAGGTAGGATTCAAATATATTTATAGTATTACGAGATCCTTTACGAATCTAATTAACAAGTGGTCAATTTTGTGAATTGCACCAACTGCTAAAACTTTTTTGTGTGCGAATATTTCAACTTTGATAACTTCGAATGTCATTATCAGAGCCAGAGCGAAAAGTCAGCGTCTGACCATAATAGACGCAATCTGGCCAAAACGGAGATAAAGCAATGTAGAAGTTACCAAATAAAAATCAGAAGAAAAAATGAAAAATTAGAAGGTTAAACTTAATATATTTATTAAATATTTCTGTTAAACCTATTATTTAATTTCTTTTCAATTATCTAAGAAGAAATAGGAAAATAAGAATAATTAATTTGTAAATACTTTCACCTTTCCATGGAGAGTTATTTTCATCTTATTTTAATGTTACCAATTAATAACTGAATCATCTAATTTATTATACAAAAATAACAAAATAAAATATTTATTTAGAAACAAAAACTAAGAGGCCAGGGATAAATTGAACTAATAAACAATTAAACTATAACATGACGTCAGAAAATAATACCAATTTACGTGACAATTTCTTATGAATGCTACTAGTTTTTGTGACAATAAGCTAGGCAACCACTAATTAACGTTTAGACGATTTTGAACTAAAAAAAGACTAATTAAAATTTATGAGCCATAAATCGATTAAAATAATATCCTAGTTTAATGGATGGCAACAATATAATTCTATTTTTTTAAATACAGTCTGCCAGAGTCGCTTTTACTCCGTCCCTTGAGTGATCACCATACTCATTGCAAATGTAGCATGGTGACCCACAATATGTCAGCCCAACAAGATGCTATTCATGACCCGTTTAAAGGCTCATAGTGGGTAAATTACACCGTATGTACATAGAAATAGGTAGCCTAGCTTATTATAGACATACATAGGACAGTGTTGAGTAAGTCATTATAAAAATATACAATCATGTTCCCTACAAATCGATCTTAGGTCTATACTGCAGTCGAAGCGGCGGGTCGCGGAATCGCCAACGCGTCACGTACACGAACTTCAACGTGTGATCTTTGCCTAGTAATTCGTCGTTACAAAGTATGTCAATCTGAAAAAAAAAGGAAAAAGTTTTCGTTTAATTAATGATCCTTCAGGCAAATCTTCGAATAATAACTGAACTTTGGTTCAAAATTCAGTTTCTCTACTCTGATCTGAACAACTGACGTAAACATATATCGACGGTTCGTATGCGGGCGACCGAGTTTTGCTCGGTTATTGCTTTTGTTTAACAATTTTTTTTCAAGTAGCTTTAGTGTCGCTGTGTTGGAGTACCAACCAAATCAGTGTTAAAACTTAAAAACTCGCATATCGTAATGTGCTTGCGAAACAAAGCGTACTACTGCATTTCTTTAGACCAACATTTTCGTCTGATTTTGAATCTGGGCTGACATTTGAACTGCAAGAAACATATTGTTCGTTTATCATCAATCAAGCAATCATTTAACTAACGGATGAAGCAGATACTGATGCGGCGAGCGGACGATTTTGGTTTGCCTGTCTTTATAGAAATATATGTTTAACTTGAAATGAGAAAGTTTACACTTACTTCTCTATATTTCTCCATTCCACTTAAAACTTTCTTAGCTATAAATTTCTTAAGGTGTGTAATGGTCGCCTGAGCTGAGCATCGGATAAAGCTGCGCTTTAGCGTCCGTAATGACGTTGATATGCACTCCAGGCATACATTCACCTAAAATTAAGAAAAACCGCAGGTTGAAATTATCACAAGCCTATTGTAGCTTAAGATATCGGACCAAATATTTTGTGTGATCCACAAATATTTGTTTCAGAGTCTGGGTGCTATGTATTTTCTATGTATAATATGTATGTATTTACTAAAGAAAAGTTATGTTTATGTACTTATATCAGTTGTTTAGTACTCATAATACAAGCTCTGCTTAGTTTGGGGCTAGATGATGTTGTGTGTAAGATGTCTGAAATATTTATTTATTTCTCTAAAAATTCTAGGAACCCAAAAATTCATTTCATTATTGTAGAGCCACATGAATGGGAGGCTCGACCACGGTGATAATACCGTCTCATAGAAGAACCTAAAATGACAAGACATAGACACTGGTTGCCGTGGCCTAAATTGGCTAGGAATACATCAAGAGGTGGTGAAAAGTAATGTACCTGTTCATCTTTCCTATGACAGTCAGTATTATCCGGTTGCTCAGGTTCATCAGCCCCTGGTTTGTCAGCTGCGAGCGCAGCATCTTTGGGACATGGTAGGTTGCGAGCTCTATAAAAATCTCTTTCTCTCTTTGCTTCATCTGTAAATATAACAGAATGGTGTTTATATTACGCATTCTTTAGGTAAAGAGTTTGGCTTGTTTTACTCACATAGTGGTTTTGTCTGCTGGCGGTCTACCAGCGCTTCTTTTGAAGGCCTGATAGTGTTATGACATCACTGATATTGCCATTGTTAAAGGCATTGGCAGCAACTGCTACCATGAGTTGTATATAAATTAGGTAGGAATTATGTATAAAGAAACTTTTAAACACGGTTAAAACTATGATCTATACATTAAAATGTGAAGACAATCCTCTGTTTGCATATTTAACAGTATTTTTAAGGCGAAAGAGATGTAAAATTTAGAAAATAAGTAGGAAAAACGGTAGGGCCAAGCTGATTTCTGAACAAATGGACTGGCTCGATTGGGATAGTACTACTCTCACACAAAAGATCTGAAGAAGAAGAACTTAAATTACAGCTTTCATGCTGACGTATTTCGTTTGTGTAAAAGATTGGATTCCCAATAATGCAGAAGCATTACACTAAACCTCCATAGTGTGGGTCACCAAGCTGCATTGTAGGGTCACCATGCTCATCGTTCATCAGAGTAGAGCATCTTGGGTTCTATTCATAGTTTCCACAGAGTAGTTACTTACGTGGACCCATAAAAAAAATTGCTTTACATTCTGAGTTGTTTCACCTCGTAAGAATACCAAATTAAAGAATATAAAAACCAATGCTGGACAAAGGCCTCTAGTTAGAAAGGAGATTTGTGTCTCTATAACATGTCAGCACGACAGTTTGATTTCAACAATGAGGATGGTGACCTCTTGGATTTCACTCATGCTTTCTATCAATGGTAATGTCACTTTGGTAGACATAAATATAAAAATAGAGATAGTATGATAGTATACAAAGTCAAGAATCAATTAATCAATTTTATATTATAACTGTTACAAAGTACTAGAGGCAACTATTTGTGCCCTAGTTCTAGTTATCTGTGTCAATGAAATAATGCTAAATTATTCTTGTATAACTTGCTATAAACAACTATTGATCTAGTAGAAATTGTGGATTTGATTCTCACGAGGGACAAATGGACCTACATAAGCAATAAGGAAACATCAATAAGGATCCTATCTATAAGGAGACTAGGATAATTATCTCAATTTGATATGTGTGTGGATTGGTTCCTATTATATATTTATACCTACTTATGCAATTATGCATAAGTACAGTAGAACTCCAATTATCCGAACTCTGACTATCCGAATCGCCGATTATCTGAATCACTTTCAAAAAAAAAATTGTCCTAAAAGACCGCAAAACAGCTTACATTGACGGAGATGTTTGAAAAACAATGAATTTTATTTCTAAACTTGTACATAACTACATTTTATTTATATTTAAAACATGTGAAAATATCATATTTCTTTCATTTAATTCAATAAAAAAATAGTGCAATATCAAAACATAGATTTTTTTCTCTCCAATGGCAATTATTTTAAAAAAACTCTGATTATCGGAATGGGTCCCGGTCCCCATTAATTCGGATAATTGGAGTTCTACTGTAGGTACAAATATTTGGGTATAATGATGATGCTCATTTGTTTCATATCTAGGTCTTATTTATCTATACTTCCCGACCTAGCTCTGCTTTGCACAGATGTCTTTAAAATTAATAAAAACAGATTTCCTGTACTATAATATGCATGTATTACACATATAAACCTTCCTCTGGAATCCCTTTAACTATTACTAAAAACTGCATTAAAATCCATTGAGTAGTTTAAAAGATCTATGCGAACAGATAGCAGATCTTTTCATTGTTTATTCATATAGATATATGTATTAATATAATTATATAACAGACCTGTAGACCAGTCTGCATAACCCAGGTTTGGCTTAGTTTGGGATGAGACAGCTGTGTATGGGATGTGTGACACTTTTATTATTACTTACTGTCTTGTAAGTCAGGAACTAGTTTATAGACTATGTCCTGCATGGTCCGGTCGAAGCTGATGTACTGCAGCGGGTGCGATTGGTGTATCACAATGTTGCATGTTGGACACGTATTGTTCTCTTCTAGATGTTTCACTAGACAACTTTTGCAGACTGAAAGGTGAAACAAGTTTATTAGAAGGTTATCTTTATTTGAACTGGTTTAGATATTATATAACTATTTTAGAGAGTTGAAGAAGATTATATAAGATCTGAAACAGTAAACAAATACTTAAAAAACACATATTTCTTCATTAAACTCATGTTTTGTTGACAAATATAAGTTGAATTGGTTTTTGGTCAAAATTATCTACGAATTTAAAAAAATGCATTTTATATGTAGTTTTTATGATTACTAGCAGTGAATTCCCTAACATTAATCAATTAATAAATAAATTGTTAATACTAACACGTATGGAGACACTCGGTGACCGTAGTCGCGTCGATGAAGTAACCGCGACAAATTTTACAAGTAATGTGACTATTTAGTGTTTTTAACTTTATCCTCCTTTCCATTGTCATCCTAAATCTACGTCTGCGTTAAAAACATTAGTAAAAAGAAATTAAAATTGACTTAAAACTAAAATAATTAGAACATAAATGCAAAATCTACAATCAACAACTCAACACTTCACTTTCGTCTAGTTATTGCACAAAATTTACGTTCATCCAGCACGGCTTGAAAAAAATTGTTTTTTATCATGTGACACAAATAAAAAATTATAAAGGTATAAAACATACTATGGAAGCATAAATTATGAATAAATTTAGGTAAATCATCCAATTAATACTATTATTACTTCTAAATATTTATTATCCGGAAAAGTCTGAACAACAAATTGAGGTTCGAGCAATAACAAAACGATACACATACGTTTAGTTATTGCTCCTGATCCCCGTTGAAAATAACAATCATCACTTTAATAGAATTCTTCGTAAGCTTTGCAGTTATATAGATTGTAGAAATTAGTAGTTTTAATTAAGATAACAGAATAAAAGGTCCTAGAAATTTATTACTTAATCACATTATTCAAAATATTATAAGTTGTCATCAATGTCCCTCCCTTAATTGCAGTTAACCAACATCACTTTCGTTCTAAAGATTCATTTTCATAAGAATTATAAAATTATTTTTAATCCACACAAAATGTGAGCTAGTTTAAAAGTTCATATATAATTTCGAAGAATCGAAGCGGGAAGCGAAGCAAGGCCTGTTGGCCAATGGAGGCTATTGCCAGTGGGAGTTCGGGATGGCGGAGTAAAGGTGGAGACACATTATCGGACGCGGGTGATAGCCGTGATCTAGAGTATGAACATACACTGAGCTGTGCAAACTATCGGACGTAAGTCATGGACGTGACCTTTGACTGACCTTGAGCGTTCGGACGTCGTACAGAAATCTGGCATAAGACTGACTGACGAGACTGTGCACACTTATCAGTCGCGGCTGTCCGCCGCGTCCCTTAAAGTCCCGCTATCTGCTTGAAGCTGGAAACACATTATCAGCCGCGTCCGATATTGTGTTTCCAGCTTAAGGCGGACGAAAAACCCAAAAACCAGACCGTCCTCGAGGAACGGAATAGTTGTGGCATGACGCTAAGTGCGACCAGTATTTGCGCACGTTTTGTAATTTTGATGATGATGAAGATGTTTTTTAAGAATGGATTTTAAAGCTTAAGTGATTTTTTTATTAATAAAAGAAAACTTGATCAATAATGCCTTTTAATAATTATCACACAAATAAATATAATAACATATTCTGTATAAATAATTTGTGATAAACAATTTACAATAATTACACAAAAGATTCCTTCAATGAATGTTTAAATCTATATTTTTAGACAAGTAATACAGATAGTCAAACAATATTTCTGCAGTCTATTAACATAAAAGGCCTTCTACACGGTGGGAACCGACCAAAGTCAGGATGGTCGGCGGTCGGTTCCGATCGTGTATTTACGGCATTAATGACAAAAAAAAAATAGATGATCAATGACAGTCAGACACCGATAAAGTCAGCGCTTCAAACGCAAAGGGAAATAGCGTTAAATTATTATTATTTTAAATTTGACAGTAAAGTCTGCTAAAAAAACAGAAACATAATCAGCCCTTCTCACCAACTTGCAAACTTTTTTCGTTCTGCAATAGTTTGATTGGCTAATATTTTGTTTTGATCACGTGACCGAATGACATTATAATAGTTAATCGAACAAGAGAATTGATTCAGCTATAGCCGAACTAGGGAAGGCAGTTTATATCCCGATTTCGCTATTTCCATTAAATTTAAACAATATATTAATTCAATTTAAAAATAATTTCAATATAACTCTTTGTATTACATAATACAATTCTGTATGTAAAATTACTTTACATACTTTTCTCGTTTAATCTCATACTTCACTTACAAAAATAGAATTTATTTAAAAACACAAGGCTTTGTGCAACAAGAACTTATTTTTCTGTTTCATTGACAGACTGCAATTATCTAATAAAATTTACAAAGTTTGGTGGAAAGGAGTATAATTTCATTAAGCAAACAGTTTCTAAAATCAACTTGTGTTTACAACATTCCATTAGTTTCTTTATTTTACTATTGCACAATATTCAATGTTTTATATAAATGATAAAAAGAGACATTTTGTACCTTATTGAAAAAAAAACGATTATTTAAAAATGAATAAATGTGTAGCATAATATCACGAATAACAGCGCGCGGCAAAAAATTGTTATCTTGGGTACGATGGATTCAATTAAAAAATATATTTGCTATAAAAGGGTTCAAATGTGGTTCATTTAAGTTTCATAATAAAAAAAAGTTGTGGTTTGCTTTTCATATGAAAATTGGCCAAAACCACATAAATGCAATATCATTCCATATCAGAATATTTTACAATAGTAACATAACCAGATTAGTAAAAGGAGTTTATTGCAGAACATTCCAATCTAGAAAATGTTTCTAGCGGCCCAAAAGGCTAGGTACTAAAATAAAAAAAAAATCAATGTCAGAGTCAAACTTTCATAATCTAGATCACCATTTTTATGAATTTTAAAATATAATTAAAAACTGATCTGATAATGAGGTAGTTTTAATATAATAACTTTTATTTAGGCTCATATCACCAATAATTGGCGGTTTAAGAATAAACTAAAATATAAATAAAATGAGTTTTTGTTAAAATTCATATCAGTGTGAAATTTAATTCTATCTGAAAAATAAATAAGTAGTGTTAATTTTTTAATTTTTTTACAGAAGTTAAAATGTAAATTTTCCCACATTTTTAAATAAATATATTCGAAGTAGCTCGATCCCGATCTATCGTTTACTATCGCTACATACCAGTAGTCAGCGCATCACTATGAACCTTCACATTTGACATTAGAGTTTAAATTCGTACTGATCTTCTGCATCGTCCCATTAATTATACCGAACACATTTTTATTCTCTTCTACCAACACTTTATAGTGTTCTGAGGGAGGAACAGGAGCATTTGGTTTCGCATGATCTTTTTTAAAATGGCGGCTAAGGTGGCTCGTTTGTGTAAACTTTCTATCGCATATTTTGCATTGGTATTTCTTCTCGCCGGTGTGGACCACTCTGTGTTGTTTCAAAGCGGACGATGTGTAGAAAGTCTTGCCACATTCGCAGCTGTAGTCCCTTTGGCCTTTGTGACGTTTTAAGTGGACGTTGTACGCACTGCACGTCACGAAGCCGCGGGAACATTCCTTGCAATTGTACCTACAAAATGGGAATATTTCTAATGTATTCGTTAAAATTAATTTGGTAATCTTATTTAGTATGTTGCTTTAGCCACTTCCAATTATTTATTTATAAATTTAAATTAAATAATTATAAGATTATCGGCAAGTTACTCCATAATTTACAATTTATAAAAACTGATTTAAAATTTGGTGTAAATTATTATTTGTGCATGCAACATCAACGATTGTTGACATCCCATTAAATCGTGGTTACCCAGGTTCTAGGCCAGGGAAGGGCAAATCAAATCTTTACACGCCATAATTTTCCTAGCCCTTACTATCCCTGGGTTAATTTGGGGTTCTGTTCAACCGGTTTTACCTGAATATCAAAATTTTCACGGAGCGATTGACATCAGACCTCCGCAAACCTGAAGGTGAACTGAATTAAAAGGTTTAATTAGTTGTCATGATTACTATATATGATGTTCATGACAACCGGGACCGACGGTTTAAAGTGCTCTCCGAGACGCTAATATTTTTGTCTATAGAGAATAGTTCAAAGAACTTTTATGGTACATACTCACCTAACTTCTTTGTTATGTATCCTAATATGTATGGACAAATTCCCTGAGGTAGCAAAAGTCTTTGTACACAGGTGACACGAGTATGGCTTCTCCCCGTTGTGGATCCTCTGGTGTACCTTCAGTTCAGCTTTTATAGGGAAACCTAGATATAAAAAAATGTGTTAAATTTTTAAATATTCTTTCTGTATTTCTCACAATCTGTTATAGTCAGCAACAACCCATAACTGATGCGCTCGGGTCTACTCTCAGGAGAGAGTGCGGGTTGGGGACTAGCAAGACAACGTTGGCTAGTAATCTTGAAGTATATTTTTGATGTTGAGTTTGGATGATTAATAATAATTAAATTGAGGCTCACACTAGGATTCCTTGTATTCTGGAATCTAGTCACCTTCGTTCGGTTACTTTATTTGATAATTATAATAAAATGATGTAATAGGATAATGTTCTGATAAAGTGTGTTTTAGTGTGGTCATGATGTCATGAGGTGAAATGTAATAATAGGGTGTAGTGTGATGATGAGGATTGTTTCTAATCACCTAAGGTAACGGGACGGAAATGTGCAACAAGAAGAAAGAGTAGCGTGCGCTATTTGATTTGACCAATGAGTGGTTAAGATGTGTGACGTGTAAGACTGTCATGACAAAACATATTTCGAGGTGGGTGAAACTTCATATGTGGACAGTGAAGCTCACAGTGTGGGCCTAATCATGCAGAAGTATCTCACAAGGCCGCCATATTACATTGCTCTATATTCACAATAAGTATGGTGATCACTACTATTCTATCTATCTACCTATCTCTTTTAATGCTTTCAATCAGGCATAGTGGAGTCAGTTTGGCAGGCTAATAAATAAATGGAAATAAAAGTGCAAATCGTCCGTGTGGTGACGGATTAAGAATACAAAGTGTCACCACCCCTATTCATTCCATGGGTGTCGTAAGAGGCGACTAAAGGATAAAGGAACAAAATAAGAAGCTAACATCACCGCCAAGAGAAGGAAAACTTGAAGCAAACCCTTTACCATCTGGCCATCGTGGTATAGTAGGCCAAAACCTCCTTTCAAAGGAGAGGCATATGTCCAGCAGTGGACTATTAAAGGCTGTTGATGATGATGATGATGAAAAGTGCAAAGTATCTCTGTCTGTTAAGCTTTCACGGCTATACCGATTTCATTCAAATTTGACATGGAGATACTTTGATTCTCGAGGAAGGACATAAAGTACTCTTTACTACGATAACCAACATACACGAATGCGGAGCCGTGGCTTAAGGCAAGTATTACTATACAAACCTTTTCCACAAATCTGACAGAGATAGGGCTTCTCTCCCATGTGCCGTTTCATGTGAATAGAGAGCTGAGCGCTTTGTACAAAAGTTTTAAAACATATATCACAACTATACAGCTTTTCTCCTGAAATAGAAAATATATTTCTTCTCATTAACAGTATAACAAAAAATATGTTGGCTTTAGACTACACGATTGAAATAAAATTTAAAATACGTAATTTTGGTCTTGTTGGTCTAGTCTAAGGGTTAGCTTACGCGGCTGCTGATCAAGAGGTCTCGGGTTCGATTCCCGGGTCGGACCAAATGTTTGTATGATCTGTAAATATTTGTTTCGGAGTTTGGGTGTTTTCTATGTATAATATTTAAAAAAAGTTTATATGTATTTATATCAGTTGTCTAGTACCCATAGTACAAGCTCTGCTTAGATTGTGACTAAATGATGTTGTATGTCAAATGTACAACAAATATATATTTATAAATACCTTTATGCATCCGTATATGGTTGACTAGTCCAGTTCTCCTGCTGAATTGCTTAGGGCAATATTCACAGTGGTAAGGAGTTTCGCCTGTGTGTACCTTCTTGTGTTGGAACAGCGCGCTGTGACCTCTGTAAAAGCATAATAAATAAGATTACCCAGTCGAGTTAACTTTCATGTATAACTCGTGCGACCTAAGATGGCACCTGACTCAAATGTCAGTCGTTTAAAGTACTGAGTGCAAGAAAAATATAATTTATTCTAGTAGTTTTAAGTTTCAAGTAGTTTCTCATAACATACTACTTTATCTTACGTGGTACTTTACTACCTGAGTTAAGAAAATACGTATGCATACCAAAAGGAAGCAGGCCTCATTCATTATTTACCCGAATGCAGTCTTCGTGCAGTGATTAAAATAATATTACGTATTACCTAATATCATTTCCAATGAAATTAAGAACTGAAATATGGTTATAAAATAAAATTTTATCGTCATGATAAGCCTTTTAATCGTAGTCCCTAAATATCATATGTATATGGATATTCTTTAATTTAAACTATTGCGTTTCGTAGTCATCAGGCTGGTATTTTTCTTGTGACCTTTCTTAAAACAATTGGGTTATCGAGACGAATCTAATGATATATTACTAAAATAAATTCGTGGAGTGATTTATATGACATTAGGTCTAATAAAATACATATTAAAATGATCTATTTCCGTACAAATGTATGGAAAAAGTTTTTTGCGATTTCTGACATTTCTAGTACTCAAACCTCAATCGGTCTAGAAGAGACTTTTGATCCTTATAAGAAACAGGATCGATTGGCATCAAAAAAAGTTTTTGTCTAAAATGACCATTTTCTTGCTGGCTGTACATTTTTTCCAAAATCTTTAAATGCAGTTCAGAATATCTTAAAAAATTATGGATAGTCTCCTAAAAGCGTTTTCCTCTAACTATAACGGTTATGGTACCTACCCTTACTGTCCCGTCTCAAAAATTCACCCTGTATTTTTATGTAGTAAATGAGTTACCGTTTTGATTGTGAGATCTGTCCTAGTTACCTACAGTGCCAGAGCAAAAATCATCAATATCGGTAATATTTAAGTGGTCGCCAGGCTGCTTTCTACTGCACCAAGTGTGGGGAGTTCAAATCCCACGTGGGACAACACTTTGTGCGATTCATAAATTGTTGTTCTAAGTCTGGATGTTCTTTGTTTCCGTTTCATGTATCTTTGTAAATGGGGACACAGTCGAGATCTCAATGTCAAGATTCCTTTTTTGTTGTTGTAATCATCTTTTAAAGAAAAAAAAATGTATCAAAACTTACCTAAAAGTAGCAGGGCAATCGCTACACATGAAAGGCCTTAGGTCTGTATGGCACAATTTGTGGGCCTTCAAATTACTCTTAGTGCTAAGGAATTTGCCGCACACATCACACTGATGGGGAAGCTTACTCTCCGGCAGGGTAGGCAGTTCGCCATCAGCATACACTGAAATATAGAGATTTTTTTTACATTACCTATTAAAACTATCGTCACTTTAAGTTTCAAGTCTAGTCACTTGAGCACAGCAACTGTACTGTAGGAAATCTGACACACTACTAAGTCAGTGAAAGTATAAAAATAATTGTAATATAGGTTTACGGAATCAAAAGTATCTTTTATATAAAATAAAAGGCATTTGTAAACTTACCTTTTTTCTTTCTGCCTCTTTTCTTTTTGGGGATCTTTTCATGATTGTCAGTTTCTAAAAAAAATCATACTTATTTAAAAAATAAATACAAGCTTAGGGACCGGATTTACCATAATTTAATATGCTAATATTGTGCAAGTTTCTATGCTAAAATAATTTCATTTTTTTTAAACAGAATTTGAAATATTCAGTCTGGATTTTGCTGAGTTTTCGTTCACAAAATTCATAAAGTATATATCACTTAACGGTACAACTTTAAGAAGTGAGACGGTAGTTAGAATAAAGAGTTAAACTGATGAGAAAACATATTACTAAATAAATTTTCAAATTTATTCAAAAAGATTTGAGTTACCTACCTGCTTTTTTGACCAGATTTGTAAGCAAAGGTTGTTCATCAGGGTTCCAACTATTGCTTTCATTAGCATCACGTAAGGATTCTGAAATATAATAATATGTTCTAGTGTAAATTAAATGTCTCACATCATCTTCTGTGACGATGACACTCCGCCATTACTCTTTGATGGATCTTCGTGCTTACTAAAGGGCGCTAGAGTAATGATTGTACTGATGATTGACTTCTTCTTCCTAGCCTTATTCCCATTATTATTTGGGGTTGGCTTCTAGTTCAACCGGTTTTACCTGAATATCAGTTATTCCACGGAGTGACTAGCATCGGACCTCCCTAACCCTAAGGGTGAACTGAAATTCGAAGGTTGAAATAGTTGCCAGTAAATTTGAGGGCAATGACTTCCCAATAACGATTGCCATAGATGTTCATGACAACCGGGACCAACGGCTTTACGTGCTCTCCGAGGCACGGGCGTGAATCACCGCCAAAGTTCCAAGCTACGGGCTGCTATTACGAATTCAAAAACACTTTTTGGCCATACCCGGGATTTCAGCCCGAGACCTCTAGATTAACAGTCACATACACTATTCACTAGACCAACGAGGATTATTAAGACATCCAGAACAGCAAACAAATCTGTTGATGATCAGCCTTTAACAGTCAACACTTGGACACAGGTTTCTCCTTAAAAAGTTTTTGGCCAAATGGGTTGGTATATTTGCTGGTCTGGCTGACTGAATATTCTTAACCATAATCCCGCATCCTTCCCATCTCTGGTGCAGAGTGGCACACTGCAAGGTTTTAGTTAGTCCGATTATAAAGAAACACACCATGCCCATGGTGGCCATGTTCCATACAGGATATAATAAAAAAGGATTTCTTCAGTATGTTGGTCTCCATTTCAATATAAAATAGATATACTGTAAATACATTGCCTAATTTAATTATTGGATCACTAAGAAGACAACAAGTTTGTTCATAAATTATCAATTTCATGATCATTCATTATTATCTATTTAATTATAATCTTCATTATGAATAGACTCTCAATTTTTATTTAATTAATATAATACAATAACAGCGAAAAACAACAACAATAGGTATAACATGCAAAACAAATTACCTGTTTTCTTAATTTTGATATCTTCTAACAAGATGTTATCATCGTCAGCATCCCAGCAGCTGTCTTCTCCATCATTGTCATTAAGTTCTAAAAAAAAATATTATACAAAACCATAGTAAAGTCAGTAAAAGAACACTTAAAGCTAGTAACTAAAGCAAAAGTACAGCAACATTTTAAGCTGATAACTGAACTAGTAAAGTTTTATTTTAAATGGAAGTTTTTTCAGTTTCTTTCAGTTAAATTTAACAAAAATTCATTTATATAATTTCACCAGTGAAATTGCAAGGAATAATTTGGAGAACAGGTCACAATGGAGAACAATTGCTATTTAATTAATAAGCGGCTGAAAATTCTCGTGTCACAATGTTTGTTCCCATACTCCTCCGAAACGGCTTAACCAATTCTTATGAATTTTTTCATGCATATTCAGTATGTATGAGAATCGGCTACTATCTATTTTTCATACCCTCAGACGCGAGCGGAGCCTAGGGCATCAGCTAGTGGAAATATAAATTTTGAATGCCATTACGATCATTTAATAATATTATAATAAGCAATTGACCTTTAATTAACTGCAACAATAATAAACTGAGAAGCATTCCCTTACCTAGTTTAATATCATCCTTATTTTCATCCTTAGACGTTTGATCAAACTCTACCTCTACAGATTTATCGTTTGTTTCACATTTGTTCTCACCATCTTCGTATTGGTAAAGTAATTCGTCTTTAATCATCCCATCAGAGTATTTGTCTATATTATTACTAGTTTCTGGTGGATTTTCTAACAAAAATAGTAACTTTTGCTCACTTTCTTCACATTGTATATTAAAGATGTATGTACGTTTGAGCTGGCGGCTACATTCTTTACAAATTAAATGCGGTAGGCCGTCCTCTTTGCATGGCTGAAGTAAAATTTATTATAAGTTTATTACAACTAAAATCATACATCTCAATAATGATTGTCATTTTATACCTGAAGTTTAGTACAATATGTTAACATATCACAATACAGAGTGTTTCTTTTCCCATAGCGCGTTGTATAAATATCATAAGTTTGTTTGTTTGATTCGAGACAAATTCGACATACTTTTGCAAAGTCTATCGCCATACTTTATAATTTTTCGTTGAATTTGTATAATATTTTAGGGTGCTGGACCACAGTCTACTAAACACAAATTTCTGTAAATAAATAGCTTAACGTTATGGTAAAATTTTGTTTGAAGCTATTATTACTTGATTAAAATTAAATAGCCTTGCGTCGTCGGTGCAAACAAATGAGTGTCATCACTGTCATCAGTGTCATGTACTGTCAAAATAAATGGTGTTGCGTTTTAGTAACCACAAACGCTTGCTTTTTAGTAAAACTATTAGCATAATATTTAAATTTTTATTAACTGGGTATTTCGTATGTTAGTGTAGTATAAATTAAGCGTTAATCTTATAGAAGTTGTACGTATTTTTCATAATTTATCAATAGATATTTAAGAAAAAAATATCTTAAACGTATTTAACCTTAAACATTTATTTTAGTTATCTGTGCGGTAGTCTACTGTGGTCACTGAAGTAGGAAACCTATGGAAATGGCATGTCAACAAAAAATTCGTGCCACTGTGACGTCATCTGCGCGCTAAACATGGCGGTTTTAGTGTCGCCCAGAAGATTTTACCTTTATTAGGTTTTATCGATAAACGTTATTGGCTCATTTTATTTTAAAAATTATTGAGTATTATATGTAGAAATTGTACTTTAATAGGAAGTAAGTATATTGTTATGTGCAAAGAAACTTTGATTTAGATGTGTGAAATCTAAAATAAGTTCGTGCTTTAATTTTACCAAGTAAGCGATATGACGATTGACGATGAACTGCACGGTTGGCCTAGTGGCTTAAGCGGTCGCCACGCCGCTACCTACTGCGCCAAGTGTCGTGGGTTCAAATCCCACGTAGGATAACACTTTGTGTGATTCACAATTTGTTGTTCTGAGTCTGGGTGTTCTTTGTGGTCGTTTCATGTATGTTTGTCAAGTCCCCGCAACACAGGAACTTATATTCCTAATGCGGGAGTTCTTTTAAAAAAAAAAACAGTTTATACACTAATTTTGTAAAGTTGTCGTTTGACAACTCAGTGACCGCAAAACATAAGCATATGGCGTAATACAGTGCTATCTGCCCATGCTAAATTTATCGTCGTTTCATATGTTGCCGTCACACCTGCTTAACTGCCGGAAAGGGATGGAAGCTTTATGTCGGCGATAAAACGTTAGTATGCTAGCTATGCTGTTTTGGATATCAAAATAAGAGTACGTGTTTTTCTTAAGACTACTTACCTCTCTATTACAATCTATTTTAATTGTGTTGCTGACTCCGAAGTCCGTAACATACTCAAGATAGGTGCGCCGCACCATAAATGAGAATGATTAAAATGTTAAACTTATGAAGGGACCGTATGATTAAAAAAAACAAAACACTTTCAGATCATTCATTTTAATTACAAACGTCATTCCTTATGACTTCCGCTCTAAAACCTGTCGAGATACTCCTTCTCACCGTGTATACGATAATTAAGTACTAGCAACAGCATGAGGAGCAGTATGTGTACTGGTATTGGCAACTTTTAGAGGGACATGTAAATAAAAGTGTGGTGTAAGATAATGGTTTACATTTATGGTTTTAGTTAACAAATATAAATTTTATAAGCATTTCTTGAACGGTGAATGTGGCTAAAGGAATCATTTTGAAACCAAAAGGTTACTTAGGGAAAAGAAAACTATTTCATTGACTTGAACATTTTTAGAATTTATTTTCCCATACAGAGAATTATAAAAATACAATGATTACATCAAATTACTATAACATGTTTATGCTTCTAGAACTTTCCACGGAATCAATTTATAGAACACAATTTCAATACAAAATTAAAACTGTAATTTATATTTTAAAAACAATTTAAATGCTTCATAAAGCAAACTGACCAGTTATACATAAAAAGAGATTGTATACCTGAAATTACTGTCCAACAGCATTTACCAAGGTAGAGGTGTCAGGACGGCCAAAACAGACATTGTTTCCAACTAATTTTCTTTTAATATGCTAGTTTTATGTTGGCTGGCATGTTGCTGCAAAATATTGAAATATTAGTTTAGAATTATTGTGTCCACAGTATTTTTTTCATAAAGTTTACTTAAATGATGACATTATCAGTCAAATTGGGAAAATACGTTTCTTGGTTGTAATCGCAGCCACAAAACACATAAGTTTTTCTAAAATATAGAATGAGAATGACATATATCACAACTAGACGTAACTAGCATATCAGTAATAATGTAGCAGCAACAAGTTTATTAAAGGCTAAAAGTAAAGGTACAAATTTTAATTATACGAGCAGTATCCATGAGGGTGAGAGGCATGACAAGAAATATTAAGGCCATCGACTGCGAAGACTGAGCAGGAATTATTATAATAAGCCCTCAGTCCAATGACTATCCTGCTGATCATTGTCCCACCATAAAAAACTTGTATATTAATTTTGATCCTTTTATAGCACGTTTTATTGTAAAATAATATATGTATGAGCTTTATGTTTGTATGCTTGTATGCTTTAAGTTTTGTCGTTTAAAAAAAATCACATCTAGAACCTTATAGTACCTACTGACAGAGTAATCGACGCTGTGACTAAACAAAATCATTAATCCTAATACTTTAAATTGTTTTGAGATTCAAAATTTAAACACATTCGAATATAATACAATATGGAAAAGACAAAACTTAAGGCATTAAAATGCAAAATTTGTATATGATAAAAAAAGGTATATCAATACTAACTATAAAAGTATATACAGTATTAACTTACTCTTACAAATTTTAAAGGCATGGCATCATCTCGTAGTCTAGTCACATCTAGAGTTCTGTTAAAACATTTATCATCAAAATGTAGCGAGCAAATATAAATGTCTTTAATATTTGGCTTTATATTTTCCATTCCAATGGCTTGCAACCACTTTTTCTTCTTATGCTCATTTCTTGGGATCCTATAAAATAATGTTTTAATTATTATTTTAGAATGTTTTAAACAGGGTAGATTAAAACGGGATAAAATAAGAAATTTTATATTAGATCATATTACATCGATATCAAAGTCGATAAATAATGTACAACCCCAGCTAATAAATTAACATTATTTATGCGTAAAAATAAAGTTAAATAAGTCAAATCTATTCATAACCTATAACTGCAGATAAGAACCTTGCTAATTATAATGTAAATCTGCCTTTACTTTCCCGGAAACATTAACAATAACCAAGATTTTTAATGTTATTTATAGCTTACCTGTGTATGGTTAAAGGTGGCTGATTTGGTGTTCTTCTTATGCCGCACCCTATTACACTACACACTGGCATATTTGCGACGTAATTCTTTACATTTGGCTTCAATTATTTCAAATCACAAGCAAAATATTGAAAAATAATTAGTTATTTTGATTTATACCACGACTTTTTGACAAGACAAGTACCGGCTGAACTCACTGACAATGACATTTTCGCTCAAAACATGGTGGATTTTCGGCAGCATTAGGTATTTACGTATATTCGTGTGTCATTTTTATACATTTTATGTACACACTGAAATACTGTCATATTGTTTTCCTGCGAGTTAGAGTCATGAGTAAGAACGAGATAGATATAGGTTTATGCGTGTGCCGTCAAAATGGCCGCTATTTGTATAAGCAATTGTACGTATAGAACAATATGCCTTGTCCCTATTATAAAGGTCTATGACTGTGGTCAACAACACGAACCAAGCTAAAATAAATGTTAAATTCTTATTTTCTTAGGAAGCAACAGCCGGGTAAATCAAAGTAGGACAAGAATTTGAAAAATCCGATACTTGATACTCTCCTATCAATTAATATCGTAAAATATCATACAAAATAATTTGGAACTACAAAGTTTATCAAAATGTCAGCGCTACAGAAGAATATAATGAAAAACAAATTACCCCCTCGATGCCCAAGAAGCTCTGGATCAAAGTATGGAAGGGAAACCGAAATTTTACTGCAACTTTAGTTTATACTGTTTCTAGCCATGTCTTTTCTCTATCGACTGTAAAATTGTAATAAACACTTCTGCTGAATTTATTAAGTTTTTACGAGGTTTCTCTTTTTTACTTTGCGTTTACTAGTTTATTTTATTTTATTGTAGATTGGCACCGTTTGGCGCTGGTCGCCGTAAAGACTATACTCCTGTGCCGTGGAAGCAGTACTTCCATCAGCATGCAGACGTCGAAACGGATGGTGGCACTTTCAGAGTGTATTTCAGTCCAGTGCCTGATCAATTGGACAGACCCAGGATAGTGACTTTGCATGGAGGTGGCTATTCGGGATTGAGTTGGTCGCTGTTTACTGTGAGTTGTATACCTTTTGTTTTTCTTTCTGCTATTTTTATCAGTCATATTATTTTTTCGTGAATTTAGTCCAGTACAGTTTCTATATATTACAAGCTGGTATAATCAATTGGAATACAAATATCTATATCACATGTAGTACAGTAGGAGTTCTGTGTCTCCTTTCCTAGGTAAATAATAATAATTTTATTCCCATAAAACAAAATTGTACAATTTATAATGATCTCTATGATCGCTGAGCTCGCTTAAGTGACTGTATGACAGAGATCAGTGTCCTCTCTCATATTTAGATTACAAAGGTACATTTTATGGAAAATAAACTGTTGACAAAAGTAAAACTTAAGTCATACCATTAAATAGATAGTTTGTCTGTTTATATTTGTTTGTGTGTGGGATGTGCGTATATGTGTATGTGTGTTGGATGTGTGTGTATGTATATTTGTGTGACTGTGTTTTGTGAGGTGTGTATATGTAATGTTTCAAAAAGTACATTTTATAACACTAACAACTCAGCCTCCTCACAATTATGTTCTAAAACCAATTATTGGTCATGTTCTACTTTGTGACTGGATTTGGGATATACATTTATAATTAAATTGATGTAAGTACTGTATATACTTTGAAATGCATTTAGTAAAAAACTTTTCTTTTAATATTACATACAGATATGCATTATTTATTTGTATATATGTAGATTAGAAAACACGAATACCTAGTAAATTTTGCTCTGCCTGTGTCCTGGTCCGTTATAGTAGCATATTTGTTTCCTTAAGTATCAACGCAGTCCATTGGCCCTGAAATAAACTTTCAGTGCTAAATGGCACGAAATATTTATAAATTATTTTTCGTATAAATTAAAAAGTATATTTTTTTTATAGTAATTTAACCAATACCTATACTAAATAAATAATACATTACATTCCACTTGTGTCCCAGTTTAGTTGCATTCTATGCAGAATTGGTATTGTATTCATATCAGCATTCTTGCTGATAAATATAACAGTGACTAAGTTATTATCTTTATCTATGCATCTATAAAGTTTGAGTGTCTGTATGTGTATCAAATCAATAGTTTTTTACTAAAAAAGGTAATTACGGTACTTAAATCAAAAAGGCAATTTATTCCATTTTTGTCTGTCTGTCTGTTTTTTCTGGTTAATCTCTAGAATGGCTAGTCCCTTATTAATGGGACGTAAGGAATAACTTAGTCTCCCCGCGTTACTCACCATTTACAAGAGTAACTGCTGGTAACACCGCGGGACTCTACTACTGTAATATAAAATGAAGTCACTTCTGCTGTCTGTTCATATAGATATTTTACACTATTCAACGAATTTTCATGTAGTTTTCAGCAATAGATAAAGATTTAGAAGGATTTAAGAGGAGTATATGTAAATATGCACATAATACTTTAAGAATTCCAAAAATTTCAAGACAATGCTCAACCAGGATATATTTTCTCCACAAAGGCATATTTGAATGTTGAAACTTTTGTGACTATTACCATCAACATTATATTCGATATTCTTCAGTTTTTTTCTTTTTCAGGAAGAAATCACCCAGATGATTCACTGTCAGGTGGTTTCCATTGATATCAGAGGTCATGGAGAGACACAGGCGAAAAATCCTGACGACCTCAGCATTGACACTCTTGTCAAGTAAGTAACATGATATGATCAGATATTCCGTAATAATCGAGAATTATATTGATTGCGTACATATGATATTTTAAGTAGGGAAACTACTAGCTTCGTACTTTAAAAAGTTAATAAAGTGACAACTCAAAGTGTCACTTACTATAATTACAACTGATAAAAATTACCACTTTCAGAGACGTAGAACAAGTTCTCCACAAGTTGTTCTACAAAGACTGCATCCCCCCACTGATTCTGATGGGACATTCAATGGGAGGAGCTATCGCTGTACGAGTTGCCCATCTACCTTCCTTGGAGTATGCTGTATGTGGCATTGCTGTTATTGATGTTGTTGAAGGTAGGCATAAGATTTTGTTGATGTTGATAGATGATTTGTTATCTCAAAAGAAATGGCCTTGTCAATTAATATTTTATTTTAATGATATGTCAGTGGAGCTAGTATGAGTTTACTTCAAATCAACTCGCTCTCTACGCCTAACGCGTTCCGTGTTGTGATTGCCTCGTTGGTCTAGTGTTTAGCGTATGTGACTGCTGATTAAGAGGTCTCGGGTTCTATTCCTGGGTCGGACCAAATGTTTGTGTGATCTACAAACATTTGTTTCGGAGTTTGGGTGTTTTCTATGTATAATATGTATGTATTTACAAAAAAAAGTTGTCTAGTTACCCTTAATACAAGCTCTGCTTGGTTTGGGGACTAGATGGCGTTGTGTGTAAAATGTCCGATTTTTTTTTATTATTATTTCTTGACCGGTTTGAAACTTACACTAGGCACTCTGATCAATAAAAAATCCACAAGTTGAGTTTTGAGACCTCTCATCTACGAGTATGTTTTACAAGTACTCCCTGCAATAGAGGTGTATCCCTAGTCCTAGAGCTTAAAAAAAGCCTACTCCTTCCCTGTATGTAATGAGGTAGGAAATATATTAATATACTATGTCAAAAATACTTTTTCCTTTACAGGCACGGCAATGGATGCTTTAGCAAGCATGCAGAGTTTCTTAAGATCCAGACCAACACACTTTAAGAGTATCGAGCATGCAATAGAATGGTGGTAAGTTGACACTTTATATTCTGTGACACTGACACTTATGGTCCAATCACATTGAGAAAATATTGAGTCATTGACCAAGCCCCGCCCCTAGACCAATGAGGTTTCGAGAAAAATATCGTTTCGTTTGAAAGCTTGGATTCTGATTGGTCAGAGGGCGGGGCTTGATTGATGTCACACAAATTAACTGATTTTGTTTGTTCCAAGTGTCCGGAGTGGTCAAGTCCGCAATGTGGATTCAGCTAAGGTGTCGATGCCAAGTCAAATCGTTAAGTAAGTGGATATTAATAACTTACATGTATTTAATTTATTTTATCTCTGGATTGTTTAAAATTTTTAGGAGTATTATTGCAGCATTTATACTGCAAAATGGTGACATTTCCTTCCTTTGGGAAGAGCGTCTATTGTAATTAACATTAAATTTAAGATCTATTGCATCTTTGTATAGTGAACAATAAAACCTATTCCATTATATTCTTAATATTGAGGTGAAGCTACACATTCTAATAAAGTATGTGTACTATAATTAAACTCATTGAGTCATTCATTCAAATCGGTTTAGTAGTTTTGGCGTGAAAACGCGATAGACAGACAGACAGAGTTACTTTCGCATTTATAATATTAGTAAGGATAAGATGTAATTTGCTGTGCTAAAACCCTACACTTCATACTCACAAAAAATACACCAGAAAATTTAAAACCGATTAAAATACCGGTATTGTCACAGCTGCGAAACGAACCAGCTAGCTATAAATGAGGTGGAGAACTACGAACCGATCGCGGAGACTCCGCTGGTGGCCACGAGACATGAGACCAGGGCCGACTCCATCGCGGAAGAGTCTGACGGCAGCGAGGACGAACTGACCTTCGTCAAACCGACTGTCGGAGACTGTGTCGTCGAGGATACTTCTATGAAGTAAGTTATACTTTGTTTTACTAGGTTACTAGCTTTTGCCAGTGGCTCCGACTGTGTGAATGTTACCTACATTCACCATAGTATTGTGGCAACTTCCACATACAGCGCAAGCGAAAAACATACCATAGTGCCATCTAACGAAGAAACACTGAACCTTGAAGTAAATAATACTGAATCGCGATATAGAAGTTCTCATATATAATATGCAACACCCCAACATCAACCGTTGGGCAGTGATACGCCAGGCATGATCACCTCGCCTGATCGGAGGATCCTCTCTTTGTGTTGGAGGAACACGATACATCATTGTCACTTTAATGCAATATAAGTAACAGTCATCCATAGGTATAAATCATAAATAAAATTAAAGTGTTTTTATGTAATATCAAATGAACCAGTTTTTTACTAAATGCATATCAAAGTGTACCATCTAATCTCTGGAATGGCTGAACCGACTTTGACCTGTCTTTCACTGTCAGAAAGCTGATGACACTTTTTTTAAGACTACCCGTTACTCGGGATTTACAACAATAACCGCGGGTAACACCGGTAGTCGAAAATAAAACACCCTTGGCACACTGAGATGCAGCTTGCTGTCAACACAAACAGATTATCTCTCAAAAACTCTCTCTCAATTCTACAGGAGTTACACATTGAAACATTAGTTCATCTTGCCAATCCTTTAACTGGTTTAACTTAATTTCTAGAAACTGGCAAACGTATTTTAAGGGTTTAATCTTTTTCTACATATTTTATAGTATCGCGGTAAATAGTAGCCCATATCTTTCCTCAAGTATAAAGGTGAAAGTTGATCACCATAAAACATTCGTGAATGATGATCACATATGGTTTGTCAGGTACAAGTGGCGCATCGACCTGTCGAAGACGGAGAGCCACTGGTCGGGCTGGTTCAGCGGCCTCTCCACCGCCTTCCTCTCCGTGCGCGCGCCGCGCCTGCTGCTGCTCGCCTCCGTCGACGGGCTCGACCGCGACCTCACCGTGGGACAGATGCAGGGTACACCACACCCACGCTACTCACCGCTCGCTAGCCACCCACACACCACTCACTCACCACTCACTCACCACCCACTCACCACTCACTCACCACTCACTCACCACCCACTCACCACCTACTCACCACTCACTCACCACTCACTCACCACTCACTCACCACCCACTCACCACCTACTCACCACTCACTCACCAACCACTCACCAACCACTCGCCACCCACTCACCACCCACTCACCACCCACTCACTATCCACTCACCATCCACTCACCACTCACTCACGACTTACTCACCACTCACCACCCACTCACCAACCACTCACCACCTACTCACCATCCCCTCACCACTCACTCACCACTCACTCACCACTCACTCACCACCCACTCACCACTCACTCACCACTCACTCACCACCCACTCACTATCCACTCACTCACGACTCACTCACCACCCAATTATTATTTTAAAATAATATAATAAATATGTCTGGGCGACAGATGAGGCCTCACATCGGTCGTAATTGCGGTTATCCATCGTGGGCAGTGCAACGGCAGGAATTTCAAAATAAGTGTACACTTGTGTTGTCCAATGTCGTATTATTTCAACTTTTATTGCAAAATCATAAAGGATTCATAACATTGAAACCAGTTAAGAGCCAATAGGTTAGCACGTGTGCACCTCGTTCGGCGGCTTTCAGTAGAATGATGACCGCCATTACTAGTAACGCGACAACTAGTAATTCAAAAATTATCCACTCTTATTTAAATACATATAATAATGTACTTAAACATTAAAAATCGGCCAAGTGCGTGTCAGGCCACGCACAGGAAAGGGTTCCTCAGTCACCGATAATGGTACGTGGATTTAAAATCGTATCCAATAGATAATTGTTATGTTTACTTATTAATCCGTTAAATTTGTATGACGTTTTCCAAGGAAGCGCATTTTACAAGTTAAGCCTCTATACTAGGCATGCCTTTTAAGTTTTGTCGTTTGAAGAAAAAAAAGACAACTAGAACCTTATAGTACTTTGAATTGTTTTTCAAAGTATGGATGCGAGTAGCCGAGGATCGAACTAAGTGGCGTGCAATTGGAGAGGCCTATGTCCAGCAGTGGACTGCGATAGGCTGATGATGATGATGATGATGATTTAAATACATTCAATATGGATTTCAGAAGCGACTTATACTAAAAAAAAAATCTAATACATTGAGTTATGATGACAATCAATCATTATTACGCACCGCCAAATATAATATTGAAAAGAATAATATGAGTACATCATCATGGTCCAATGTGGGGTTTGAACTCACAACACCCAGTAACAGTAACCACTTAAATTACCACTTTATTTGAATCTCAAAATTCTATGGGTACACAAATAGCGTTTATTATCATTTACTAGTTAAAACGATTTTATCTGAATATTAGTTTTTTACGGAGCTACTGGCATTGGACATGAACTGAATCCGATGGTTGACCTAACTGATAGTCACTATATTTGAGGGCAACGACTTCCTAACAACGATTGTCATGACAACCGGGACCTACAGCCCTCAAACTTCCAAACTCTGATATGTTATTAAGAATTTCTTGTAAGAAAAATTGAACAACATTTTTTGTGGGACCCGGGATTCGAACCCAAGACCTCTTGACAATTTTATACGAACTTATCTTATTCTGTCTTTTCTACTTTATGACAATGATTGTATAAAGATAATATAATAATACATATATTTTTACAATTTAAGGTAAATTCCAAATGAAAGTTCTGACGCGTTGCGGTCATGCAGTACACGAAGATTCTCCAGAAGAGGTGAGTTTTTTTCAATCATTTGAAAATATATTATTATACAGAGTGTGAAAAAACGAGTACCGTAAACGAAAGGGGCTTGTTAAGCACCCCAAAAGTATTTAAAAAAAAGTTCTAAAAAACAATTATAACCTGAGAAAACGAGTGTGTCCAGATTTTGATTCTTTTGGTAGCCAGCAATGTATTGCACGCTTAGCCCGTAACTACCTGAATGGTTATTTACGTACACACAAAGAGCACCCAGATTTAGAATTTGTGGATCACACAAAGTGTTGTCCCATATGAGATTTGAACTTGGCGCAGTACAGAGCGAAGTGCGACCGATTAAACCACTATGCCAACCGTGCAGTTCTAAAGAATCTATACAAATGATATTTAGACTGTAGTCTAATCCTTAAAAATAAATAGATTGCCTTGTTGGTCTAGTGGTTTGCGTATACGGCTGCTGATCAAGAGGTCTCGGGTTCAATTCCCGGGTCGAACCAAATGTTTGTATGATCCACAAATATTTGTTTTGGAGTTTAGGTGTTTTCTATGCTTAATATGTATGTATTTACAAAAAAAAAACGTATGTTTATGTATTTATATCAGTTTTCTAGCACCCATAATACAATCCCTGCTTAGTTTGGGACTAGATGCCATTGTGTGTAATATGTTCGAGATATTTATTATTATTATTTATTAAATATCAATTCAATGTTTTCATTGACTAATGTATTAATCTATTCTATATAATATTAAACCATTTTTTAACATTCAAATTCTCCCTCCAGGTGGCCCGAGTGTTGGCATCGTTTATCCTACGCCATCGCCTCACTGCCGCTATCGACGCAGACAAAGCCGGGGAATTCGTCATGTATAACTCGTAATTCCACATCATCGCTCAATACATACTTTTAAAACACATTCTAAAGACTTGTCAACTGACATCATCCCATCACCAGCGAGCTGGACACAGGCCTTAGAAGGTTTTGGTCTACTATACCACCCTGGCCCAGACGGGTTGATATATGTTCCTTCTCTTTGCATTGTTGTCCTGTGTAGTGCTTTCTAAGCAGCCCCCGGATTTACCTTTTTTTCGAACCGGGGCAAAACATTGATAGTGGCGCCCTCTCCCTTCAGTGTTTAAACTTTAAACTACTAGAAAAACTGTTAAAACTGCCAATATGTAGTATTTTTGTGATTCTACTACGTTTTGCGTTCAAAAATCACTAATCATGTGTTCAAAAACTATTTGGGCGTATATGGAAAAGTTTGTTTTGCAAACGTATTAAACATATTAAGTTTCCTATTACATAATACAAACCTATGAGATTGTAGGAAAAGAGTTCATCAAATGATAAATAAATGATAAATGATAAATGATATTTATTTCTGTAAGTAAATCTTTTCAGACATTTTTACAAGTCGGACTTATAGCTAGAAGGCGCCGGCATTTCCTACGACTCACTCTGGGAAGAAACGCCGAAACAAACCACAGAGGTGTCTTTTTTTCTTTTTTTTTTTTAAGTCCGTGTACAATATTAAAGAGAAATATGTGAGTGCAGTATAGGGTCTGGGTTGGCCTTTTGAAGAAAGAACCATAGTTTTGAGTCGACCTGTCCATACAGACGGCACACGGGCCCCAGCCATCGTGTAGCCTAACCGATGTAGTCAGGATCCACAACCCGGAACACGACACTGCCGCCAGCAGGACACTTGAGTAGGCCGTGGAAACACTCAAAACCACCAGAAAATTACTAAAATATAAACTAACATTACAAGCCTACACTATACTCACATTTACAAACTTACACAAAAAAAAACAAAAAATAAATAAAAAATACTATACAATTCAATTTCAACGAAAAACTAAACAAATTGGAATAAATGAAATACAAATTAGAACAAAATTTAAATGTTCATCACTTGTGGGAGCGAGCAGCATCACTCCCAAGCAAATTTATCATTTAAAAAATCAGTAACTGTGTAGTAAGCTTTATCACACAGTTTCTGTTTAACCAAGGACTTAAATTTGTTAATACTTAATTCATGAAATTTGCTTGGAATCTTATTGTAGAATCTCACACCCTGACATCGAAAAGACTTGCTTACTTTTTGTAGTCTAGTCGTTGGCAACACGAGTTTATCTTTATTTCTAGTGTTTATATTATGAATGTCGCTAAACTTTGTGAATGAATGTATATTTTTCTTAACATACACTAGATTTTCATATACATATTGAGATGCGACTGTCATCAACAACCCATAACGTCCCACTGCTGGGCTCGGGTCTCCTCTTAAGAGAGGGTTAAGGCCATACGTCCCCACGCTGGCCGAGTGCGGGTTGGGGACTGGCAAGACACGTTGTGGCTACGTAATCTTACCGTTGGATGTTTTTAAGCCGCCCGAAGGCCTCCAACTAAGCTTCACGACTGTTACCTTATGACAACAACCGGGACCGACTGCTTCACGTGACCTCCGAATCACGGAAACGCTCATAACATATCATGCCACATACGGTCACCCATCTAGGTCCGACCGCGCCGTAGTTGCTTACCCTCGGTGATTGTTTCCAATCACCTAAGGCCACTCGGCTATGAGCGCTTCCGAGTCTTCATTTGTTCGATATTTCGGAATCTTGTCTCAAGGATTTGGCGCTCACATGAAACTCGCCTGGGACAAGTGCCCCGGTTTGCCCCCCCTTAGATCTGGGGCTGTTTCTAAGTTGGCTCATATATCAGAAGTGGGATGAATAGGGGTGGTGACAATCTGTATTCTAAACCCATCAGCAGGGAGACTTGTTAATTATCAATATCTGTTATATCCAACAGTAATTTTATTAACTTATTTACAAGTAAAATAGTTTGTATTGTCATTCTGTGTTAAATGAATATTACTAGTTATTGCAGCTGATGTAATTTTTGATTTAACTCAGATAAAAAAAAACATACTATTTAAAAAAAATATATAGTTAGAATTTATGAGAAGGAAATAAGATATATAATAATAGAAAAATAAGTACTTAATGTTTTATATACTTACTAGCTGAGCCCCGCGGTGTTACCCGCGCTTGTTGTTGTAACCGCTGGCAAAGCCGCGGGGCGAAGCTAGTCTTATAAAATGTAGCCTAAGTTACTCCTCATATCACCAGCTATCTGCCAGTGAAAGTCCCGTCGAAATCGGTCCAGCCGTTCCAGAGTGCACAAACAGACATACAGACAAAAATTGTATTAATACATATGCATTTAGTAAAAAAGCGGTTATTTTAATATTACAAACAGACTCTCCAATTTTTTTGTAAAGATATATACATCGATTTATAACTTTGAGTTACTGAGTTAGTGTCAACAATACATACATATATAACCTCACACTATTCTTCCTTCTGATATGACAAGACAATGCATAGTTGTATGTCGTATCGGTCCAGTGGTTAGTGAACTTGAATGCTAAACAAGCATTGTGGGTTACATTCCCACCCATGATTAACATTGTCATTTGTTCAGCGTCTGAGTGTTATTTATCTTTAATATGTATTTCAATGTTGGTCTAGTGATTAACATATACAACTGCCGATCAAGAGGTCTCGAGTTCGATTCCCGGGTCGGACCAAATGTTTGTATGATCTGCAAATATTTGTTTCGGAGTTTGCGTGTTTTCTATGTATAATATGTATGTATTTACAAAAAAAGTATATATTTATGAATGTCAGTTTTCTAGTACCTTTAGTACAAGTTCTGCTTAGTTTGGGACTAGATGACGTTGTGACAGATGTCCAAAATATTTATTTATTTAATGTGTATGGTGATCTAATCTTGGATTCTTTCTACTCATGCTTTCCATCAGGCAGAGCACAGCCACTTTGTCAGGCTTAAATAAATATATGTAAAAGATATTTCTACAGCACAGGTGTTGTCTGAAATGTGATCAGGCAGTCTTTGTTTAAAGTTTTGTCATATAATCAATAAAATATGTTAACTCTCGATTTTCGGCACTTGGTGGAACTTGTTAAAATTTTCATATATATAAGTTTGAATATAAGTAGCTACTTAATTCTTCTATGGATCCACTTTTACTTCAATCTTATGACTATTATTCTAATTAATATTTAAATAACTTTTAAAATAATGAATTTACGTAAATATTAATATTGTATGTAATTACTCTTACGTCAAATAAGTAACATATCGTAATACTATTTGTTTTTATTTACTTTCGAATTATTTGGAAAAACATTTAGTGCCTAATAAGTTTGTGACGACTTCCACATACAGTTGAAACAAAAAAATAGTACAGTGCCATCTATCGAAGACAGGTGGATATGTAGTAGAGGCAATATCAGCAGGAATGGGCCGACTCGACCAGGGCAGTACTACCCACTTACAGAAGATCAGTCTACAATGACAGTATTCATGCTGTCGTCTTTCCTAAGTAAGTGTGAGACCGGTGGCCCAAACATTCTACATAATACATCTCACTGAGCCGCCAAGGTGTGGGTCACCATGCTGCATTGTATGCACATACAATGAGGATGGTGGCCCCTACTCCTGAATCCTACTCATGCTTTTCATCAGGCAGGGTAGAGTCACTTTGATAGGCTTAAATAAACAAATAAAAAATAATAATCTACTAATCCTGAATCGCGATATAGACATTCTCGGTCTCGAATTTCTCAAATTTTATGTATGTATGCTAATGCATACATACAACTTTCCAACCTTGACCGTTGGGCTGCGGTCCTCTAGGCATGATCACCTCGCCTGGTAAGAGGATCCTCACTGTGCTGGAGGGACATGACACGCTTTTATTATCTATGTACTAAATGTGACAATGAAAATAATTTTAATCGGTAAAGAATTTAAAACACGGGAACGCAAATATATTGCAAACAAGAAATAAGTTTCATAATTTATTTTTATTTACTTTCGAATTATTTGGAAAAACATTTAGTGCCTAATAAGTTTGTGGCGACTTCCACATACAGTTGAAACAAAAAAATAGTACAGCGCCATCTATCGAAGACAGGTGGATATATAGTAGAGGCAATATCAGCAGGAATGGGCCGACTCGACTAGGGCAGTACTACCCACTTACAGAAGATCAGTCTACAATGACAGTATTCAAACAATGTCCCATCTTCCATAGTGCCCTGCGTGCCCAGACACCTGCACGCAGGAAGACCTAATGGCTGCCACCGATAACGCCATCAAAGTGGCCGCGTTCTGGGCTGAAAAAATATAATTTTCCCGACACGTTACGTTTGCCATCGAAACGCTAAGAAGAAGAAGATTTATTTTTAAAAGATTTTAAGAATAAGTAATATGTGTGTTGGCCTAAACATGTAATAAGTTGAAGATGTAACAAATTATCGCGGATGATAATGATTTTTTGTTACATTTACGTAAATCCTCGTTATAACGCCTGCTACGTACTGTTACAAAGATAATTTTCAAAGCCCTTGTGATTGTTTGTTAATTATCTTATTAATTTAGTTGTCCGCTGCTTCGATTGGCTGATTATTTCCTTTTTCATATTTCTGACTTTGATGCAACCGTTAATCCTTTATTTCACTTCTTAGTCTTAAAATGGGATTTTATTTCACTATTGCAGTGTAATGTTATGTCAAATAGGAATAATGTTAATAATGTTTTCCATTTTGAAAAGCACAATCGTCCATTTTATTTATTTAAGTTGTCTCCGCGGCTGTTCTTATTGTATAGATGTATGTACAGATGATATCTGATGTTTTAAACGAAATAAATATGTATTTGATTCTTTATTTTTGTTTTATTGACACTTTAATAGCTCCATTAATCGATTCAATGTGGTTGAAAGTTGTGGTCAAGTCCACTTCTTTATCAAATTTAAATATTTGATAGGTTGTGTTGCTTTCGAAATTTGTGTAAAACATAATAATAATAATCCCACCGATTTCGGCCATGGCGACCACTTCGACCCATTATAGGGCTTGGCGATGAATGCGCCCGGAGATGGCCCGGAGATGGATTTTCGCAGAAAACTCCCTTGCACAAAGTGGGTAAGTGAGCTTACCGCTCTCATAATTACAGTGAATGGCGGCGAGTGGACGGGAGTGGCGTTTGGCGTGGAGGTCAGCTAAACGCTCGCTGTTCCTAAAATTCATGGGTTCCCTTCTTCACAATCTCGCGCCATTCCGGTCGCTGTGCTGCCAAACTCTCCCAGCGAGAGGGCTCTATATTGCATATTTTCATGTGACGCTTCAGAACATCTTTATAACTGAGGAGTTGTCCGCCATGCCTTCGCTTGCCCTCCTCTAGCTCAGGTAAAACGCGCTACGGCACTCCGTCTTCCGACACCCGTGATACGTCCATACCACCGTAGTTGCCGACGCATCAAAATTCCCCTCAATGTATCTGTTCATCTTCCAATTCTTCTGGTTATATCATATTGCTACCGTCAGCAGAACCACATAGTTTCTTTTTAGTTTTTTTGGGAAATATATGAACTCTTCAATCATCAACAGTTGTTTTAGTACTAGTACACAGCTGAAGAAAAACCTCTCCTGAAAATGGAGACCTACAATTCTACAATACGAGACTAGCTAGTATAAGATTTGTTTCAAGTTTTCCTTCTATTTGCAGTGATGTGGTGAAAATTTAGTTGTTTTTCTTCAAAAATAAAAGGCATAGCTCCCAATCACACACGTCACGATTAATCTGCTTTTGTAACCAGTCATAACTGTTGTTATCTGAAAATTGAAACGGTCATAACTTCTTCTTTCGATGAAATGGCAGTTAGCCGAATAATATCAGCTATTTCTGCCAATGACAAGTATTCAAAATTTAAGTCTTGAAATCGTCGTCGTAATGAAATTAATGATAAGACATTTGGATGAGATGAAATGGGGACGTCTTTTAAAAAACCAATATGATTTTAACCGTCATTTTTTTTTAAACAAATTGTTAATTTAAATTCAGTCAAGAATGAGATCACTTTGTTTTGCCACGTGTACTAGCGAATAACCTTGAAAAGTATCTGTAACATTCGATACGCTATTTCGATACATCTCTTAACCGGCCCTGTGGCGCAACGGATAACGCGTCTGACTACGGATCAGAAGATTCCAGGTTCGAATCCTGGCAGGGTCGCATTTAACTTTTTGATTTATATTTTATTTTAGCAATTATTTATTCTTTAATTATTTGTATAAAAATACTCGTTAATGTTAAATTTAACATTATTTTTATAATAACGTTTTAAAATCACATTAATACTACCTTTTATCACAAAATTATAATTACATAACTATAAATTGTTTTTTTCTAAAAATACCTGTAAAAAATTGCATTTTATATAATTGAAAAACACAATATATTTTAATAAAATAATTATACATTGCATTCGCTTCAATGTGGTTGATAGTTGTGGTCAAGTCCACTTCTTTAACAAAATTATTTGATGTTTGAAAAGTTGTGTTGCTTTCGAAATGTGTAAAACATCATCATTGATATAGACAATCATTTTACTTCGAATATTTAAAAGAAACTTATGACATCACTAACTTATTCAGTTTAAGGTCATTCATTTTAACTGTATGAACTCACATCTATTTTGTTTGTTTTTTTTTTTTTTTATACATAAGCCATCCCCAAAGTCACTACCCTGCCTGATGCCATGCCATAATCCAAGAGTGGGGGCTACATATTTCCCAAGTTTAAACGTGTAAAAAGGCAAACGTAGTGTAGGACGCCCTGCGGCACGATGGACCGACGATTTGAGGAAGGTGGCTGGCGGCGGATGGATGCGGACTGCCCAAGACCGGGATGGTTGGTGTTCCTTGGGGGAGACCTTCGTCCAGCAGTGGACGGCTATAGGTTGACACAACGTGGAAACAATTATAGTCAAGTCCTTATCCCACCTACCTACCGTATTTGTTCATCTTCCTATTGTTCTGGTTATATCATATTTCTACCGCCGCCACATGTCAGTTTGTTTTTAGTTTTTTAGGGAAAAATATGAACTCGTCAATCATCAACAGTTAGTAGTACACAGCTGAAGAAGAGCCTCTCCTGAAAATGGAGACCTATAATTCCACAATACTAGACTTGCCAGCCAGCAAGTCTATGTCCAGCAGTGGACTGTTAAAGGCTGTTGATGATGATGAGACTTGCTAGTATAAGATTTGTTTCAAGTTTTCCTTCTATTTGCAGTGATGTGCTTAAGAAAATTACAGAAATATAAGAAATGAAAAACAGTATTACGTAAAACATTTTTATTAAATCAGATCGAAGTCAATAAATACACAAGCTTATAGCATAACATGGTAACTATGAGTACATACAAACTATGTTTGTGCGACTACCCACTACGATGACTAGGAAACAGTTTGATCACGTGCTCTAACATTTATATTATACTGATTTGAACTTTGAACTCTATCGTTAACCAAAAATATATTCAGTACACCTATTCAAAATAACAGTTGTCAGCTAAATTATTAGCGCTGTCCTGCTGATGTTGCCAGTCTAAAAAAATATCGATTAGATTATGCAGTAATGTGTTGCAAGCAATATATTTAAATAGGTGTGCATAAAAATTAGGTCATTTATTACCTGCCTTGATTTTTTTTTTGTAATCATGTAAGGTACTAAGTTTCAAATGATTTAAAAACTTTACAGGGATCAAATAAGGCAGCTTCAACGTTAGGTGTGGTGTGTGGCCTAATTTCTATGCAGACTAGTTGATGAGTCTGTAGTAATTGGCTAAATTTCTTAAGACTTTTTGCATAGTATTTTCTGTGTTATTTTGAATCAGAATTCTAAAGACTTAAAGATGACAACATAAGTTTTATTTCAAGATATGGATTAACTCAAGAGCTCTTTAACATAATTAAGTTTTTAATAAATAAGTAAATAATCTCGATTCTCACTGTTTAAATGACTACACAATTGTTAGTAAAATGTCAAGTGTTAATAAAATAATACCCCTTTACACTATTGCAAACCTAGTACCTACACTATGTGTGTTTGCGTTTGAAAAACAAAGTTTTCTTCGTTTTTCGTTATAAAAACAACATGTTAAATTATAATTAGTTATTAAATAAATCTAAACTGCGTTAATTTAAATGTAAACAACCTTGTAGTGTGTTAATTTAAATCTTATAACAACGACGCCTTTAAAAAATCTGTAGAAAAAAACTTTGAAATTAAAATTAGACCATACTCATCAGACTTTGTGCGTTATAATTACACAAATTCAAATTCATTACAAGCTAAATAATCCAAATTCAATTTAGGCCTGACGTTTAAAATGATTACATTATTGCCATGGTAGCACTTTCTTTAACAGTGTGCCTACGATGTTTACATTACACAAACGAGTACCCGTCGTAGGAACGCTTTTCTTCTTGACGTGATGTTGTACAGATTGTCTATGATTTTTTTTTCTAAAATAAAAGGCATAGTGCCTTATAACCCGTTACGTTTAATCTTGCTTTAATGCTTTTGTAACACAGTCATAACTGATGTTATATAAATATTGAAACAGTAATAACTTCTTCTTTTGATGAGATGGCAATCAGACGAATGATATCAGCTATTTCTGCTAATGTCAAGTATTCAAAGTTTAAGGTCTTGAAATCGTCGTAATGAAATTAATAATAAGACATTTGGATGAGATGAAATAGGGACGTCTTTTGTAAAACAAAAACAATTTTTTTTTACTCGAATGCCAAAGAGAAGAATCTAGGTTCTATAACCGTGTTAAAACCTTGCTTATATTTAAAATAGTGCTTGTATTATATTGATAAACATTTATTATAAACTTATTGAATAATAAATGTACATGACCCGTTATATTGCTTTGGATATGAATAATATTACAAATTTATCTACTTAAAAGTAGATACTAGAACTTTGAGGCAAGAAAAGTGAATAATTTGCCACAAATAACATTTAATTATAATATTTTATTTCTATAATTTGCCCTAAAGTGGTTTTCTTTATTTATAGCGATTATATTTGGATATTAACATTAATAGCCTTTTCTAGCCCACTAGTGGATACGCTTTGCAGTGGTATTGTTCTGTGTAGTTTGAACATCAGTCGTTACGACGCTCAAAGGATGAATAATAATATTAGAACATAGGTGTTTATTTATAATATGTAATCCAAAATAAGATAAATAAATATATCCGCTATATACAAAGAGACCACCAATATATTTTAATTATATAAACTATTATAAAGGCACAAATACTTTATGAGATGCTAGAAGGCCATTTAAGAAATAAATATTTCGAGAATTTAATTTTTACTCCGTCATTAGGTAGTTTTGTAATGTCAAGGTAACTCCCGCTAGTGTAGGGAATAAACCAGCCATAGAGAATGTACCCATACTACTTAGCCCTTAAAAGAAGGGAGGTGGTGAAAAAAATTTGAATAAAATGAGTTAGATGGTATGGTTACGTTCTCATACTGTGGTTGAAGTAACGGAGTAATCAATGACATTACGACAACAGTCATTTAATATTAATACTTAAAATATACGCATCTCCTAAAGTATGTGGAGTCTAATAATTAAATACGCCCTTATTCATAAACGTTATTATTCAGAAAAAAAAAGAGAAATAAAATTAACACAATATGAACCTTAATAGTACGTAACATAGAGGTGTTTACGATACGACAGTGGCGTGTCACCTGTGTGCAATTCTCGTTTACGTCAAAAACAACCTATGTAAAGTACTATTAAGGTTTATATTGCATTACTTTGACTATCTGCCACTTGTCCTCACCAAGTTTCTGGTATATAAACCGATCCTTAACGTTACAGCATTAAAGTTGAAAATAAAACACAACAGCTGTCAAATAAAGTGAGCGTTTATGAATAAGGGTGCTAGAGAATAATGAAGATCTTAGAGATTTAAATATAATTATGGCAAAAAGGATGATATAAATAAATATTTGATCTCGTTACACGACGCTCTTCATCTCTTGTTTGACGCAAGACTTGAATGCCTCCCAACCTTCGTTCTTGGCATACGACTGTAATATAAACATACATATGAGTTTTAAGTAGGATTATGATAAAATAAAAATGACGTCATACGAGGGATCTATTTAGATAAAATGAAAAGAACATCAAAGTCGATAATGCAGTTTAGGAGTTCAGTGAAATATATGTACAAAGATTATCTTATTCATAGATTCAAATAAATATAATTGACAGCTTTTCACTAAATATTTCAGTCATGGAATTGTTGAGGCTACCTATTTGCATCAAAAAATCCAATTTTTATAAAACTTTTTTTTGATTTTTTTCGAGAAGAAACAAGTTATTTAGCCTCAATTTCGTCCGCCTGAATTTATTTTGACGACACTTTCACTTACAGATACCTTGTAATAAGGAATTACTTAAGCTACTTGTGTTTAGTAACAACGCGGGGTAAAGTTAGTCTATACAATAAAATTGTAGTGTCTGTTTTAATATCAAATGATCAGAATATAAAATGCATAAGAAAGTTTAAATATATAGAAACACGATTTTTTAAAAATTGTCTCTGTCTCTCTGTTTATTCCGGGTAATCCCTTAAACGGCTTTAACGATTTTGATTGGACTCTCTCTGGCAGAAAGTTGATGATTTAAGAAGTAACTTAGGCTAATTTATAATAGACTAACTTTGCTATACGGCGTTACTTGCGATTTACAACAAAAACCGCGGAATTCAGAATATAAAGTTGATTAAATTACGAATTATGGAGGTATTCTAAACCTGATATTATAAAAGTTATTTATTTGCATACTGGCTGAGTCCCGCGGTGTAAATCTTAAACTTATCTTATCTTAACTTTCATTTGCATTTGTTAAAAATATTTATTATAAAATAGTAAAAAACGTATTTATTTTACAAAAAAAAACATCCGGCCATGAACGCAACATAAAAAAATGTAATTGAAGCTTCAAAACAAGTTCTTTAAATTCAGTCACGAATGACATCACTTTGTTTTGCCACGTGTACTAGCGAGTAACCTTGAAAGTTTAGATCTGTAACAGCCGATACGCTATTTCGATACGTCTCTCAACAGGCCCTGTGGCGCAACGGATAACGCGTCTGACTACGGATCAGAAGATTCCAGGTTCGAATCCTGGCAGGGTCGCAGTAACTTTTTTATTTTATATTTTGTTTTGCAATTATTTATTCGTTTATTATTTGTGTAAAAATACTGTTTCATGCTAAATTTAACAATATTTTTATAATAATGTTTTTAAAATCACATCAATACTACATTTTATCACAAAATTATAATAACATAATTATAAATTGTTTTTGCTAAAAATACCTGTAAAAAAAATTAATTTTATTTAATTAAAAAAAACACAAACATCAGGTTTTTTTTTTTTAAATGTTGGTGTTGTTGTTTGTGTACCTTGAACCCGCGATGCAGTCGATCCTTCATGATGGCGATGAACTCCTTGTAGCTGAGCCTGCCGTCACCGTCAGCGTCGAAGATCGCGAACACCGTCGACACCAGGTGCTCCGACTGGGAGATGCCCGTGCAGATCTTCACCGCGCGGTGGAACTCGTCTGGGGAATGCACATCAACAACCACTTTTAGCCGTACTGGGTGTAGGCCTCTTGTTCCAGGGATTTCCTTTCGAGAATACACCTGGATACACTCACGTGGTTTTAGTCGGTGGTGATATACGGTGGAATTTTTATTTGTTTCGGAGTTCGCGTGTTTTCTATGTATAATATGTATTTACTTATCAAAGTATGTTTATGCATATTTAAAAATTAAATTGGTTTCAGATTTAAACATTAAATTGAAACAAATTTTCGTTATTAAAATGGAAACTAAATAAATTGTGAATTAATTACTATAAATATTCGTTATAATTGAATAAAGATATTATACTGGTTATATTAATTTATTTATAAAACAGTCTATGTATAGTGAACTATCCTTTTTAATGTATCAGAATAAACTGTGTTTATTTTAACCTCAAGTATTACCTAAATGTTAACTTGTGTTTAACCTAAAGTTAAATAAATATGGAAAGCGTGAATGAGTTTCTTGAGATATTTAACCAATCAATTCACAGTTGCAATTATTGCGGTGAAATTTAACCTATGTCTTTTCTCAGGCTCTAGACTATTTCCAGTAGCGGCGTTAGGGTAGAGCGCGGTTGGGCGACTGCCCAGGACGCCAACGTCCCTCTCGGTCATAAAGCGAGGCCAACTTACTCGTAAATTTCCTAAATTTAGAGAAAAAACCGTTATGTTGGCAACACTAGATTGGAACGCAGTGTTCAAATTAGAGTACTGCACTGCATGCATTTAATTTTCCAGGAATCCCCGACTATCGAGAAAAACAGTATCTATCTCTTTTTTACGTTTAAATTATAGAGACTGTTGAAAAAATGCTGCACTTTCTTAGAAGAATATAGAAATACAGGCTTCAAAAGCGCCATTTTAACGGCGAAGAAATTGGCTGAAGAACTGGAAATTGAACCTGTGTTTAGAGCCACGACAAGAATTCGTGTTAAGCGTAAAGCCGGTGAAACTGCCCGCGATGAACCTATAGCTTCTCCGGAAAAAAATATTGAGAATGATTTTCAACTGTGTTTTGGACATAACATTAATTTCAGTCAATGAAAGATTGGAACAGTTAAATGAGTACTCGGAATATTGGTCTTTTTTGTACAATATAAAACAGATTCCGGAAAAACCTGACCTTGTCAAACTCTGTGGTGATCTCCAATTGAAATTAACTGTAGACTCTAAATCAGATATAGACACACAACTTACACCCAGTAAGTTGTGTGATGAACTCATAAGTCTGAAATCTCTTATGCCTGATCAGAATGTAGCTACCCCTGTTCTTGTTTTAAATTTTCAAAGATCGTAACTTACAAGAACTGTATCCAAATGTATGGATAGCAATGCGCATATTATTGACTATACCTGTAACGGTTGCTAAAACTGATAAAAACCTATCTGCGATCGACAATATCGCATTTCTTATAATAAATGGTAATTTAATTATATATTTTCCTTTTTTGATATGGGTTTGAATTGCAGTTAGGGGGCGCCGTATAAATCTCTCCCAGGGTGCTAGAACTAGTAGTAGCTAGTGCTAAAACCAGCACTATTTCTGTACCAAAATTCATCAAAATCGGTTCAGCGGTTTAGGCATGAAAACGTAACAGACAGAAAGACAGAGTTACTTTCGCATTTATAATATTAGTAGGTATTGCAAAACTGATTTTACCTTTAGAGATAGGATGATCAGCGAGCGTATACATCCTCATGGCTATTGTAAAGTCTTCCAGATTGTTCAGGAACTGGCAGAATGTCTTGAACTCTTCGAAGGTGATGCCGGCTTCATCCTTCATGCGGTCCAGCAGCCGGTCGAGGTACATGTCGTATTCGTCCGTGTCCAAGTACGTGTAGCGGAGGAGGATCTTCGCGAAGTCCACTTCTGAGATCGTTTCGTGGCCTGTGGAGTTAGAGGGTGGTATTATCATCATCATCGTTCATCATGAGCCCGTTGCAGTCCACTGCTGGACATATGCCTTTCCCAAGAAACACCACAGAACCCGCTGTCTGCCGTTTTTACATCCAGTCGTTGGCAGCCCTCTGGTTAGAGGGCGGGACGATTTGTGTAACATGATGTTATGAATTTAGTCAATCTGATGGGTTAGGTTCTTCTCTCTAGAGAGGGTTAAGGATAAGCGTCTCCACGCTGGTCGAGTGTCGGGTTGGAGACTATCAAGACACGTTGTAGCTACGTAATCTTGCCGTTGGATGTTTTCAAACCGACCGAAGGCCTCCAACTAAGATTCACGACTGTTTTGATAACAACCGGGACTGACTGCTTAACCTGACCTCCGAACTTCAGGGACGCTAATGGTATTATGCCACTAACGGTCACCCATCCAGGTCCTAGAATGTAGTGTTCGGTTGCTCTTCCCTTAATAATAACATCACGTAGTGGAACGGTATCAGCTCCGTTGAGCAACTATTCCGCTTTGCCAATGACAGAGAGGAGTGCAGGAAGCTGAAGGTCAACCTTCAGGATTGAAGAGGCACTAGAAGAAAAGGAAAAAGAATAACATCACCTTTGGCAAATTCGTGGAACTCCAGCTCGAGTACTTCTGTCTGCAAATTCTCCATGAACTGCTTGAAGCCCTCGAACTTCAGATCGCTGTTGCCTTTCTTACCGAAGAAGTGCACCTGGAATTACTTAGACTATGAAAACTAGGTTGACTGACTGATAGTATTTGCAGATCATAGAAACATTTGCTTACGATTCGGGGATGATCATCATCAGCCTATCGCAGTCCACTGTTGGACATAGGCTACTCCTATTGCACACCACTCTGATCGATTTTGGACTCGGCACACGACTCGGGGATCCAGGAATCGAACCCGATACCTCAGCACATCAGTCGCATACGCACCGACTGAACCATTTATCTTGTTCATACACATCATCTACCTGTCCTCATCCCAATCTTATTTGGGGACTCTTCCATTCTACTCTATAATTCGTCATTTCACTGTTAACTCCCTAGCATTATCTTCCTTCCCACAATCCACCGTTTTCTTTGGTCTTCCTCTTCTCCTGAACCCTTCAACTCCTGCGGAAATCCCCACGGATGCCACCAGTTAGTGGCTATGGAAGCTGACACCGAGTAAAACCGCACGCCGTCTTGGATACTATGAGTCGAGGAACCAGGTATACCCTCGAAAGGAAGTCCCTGGAACCCCGACGCACCTCAGGCCATCTATGGCTGGCAGACACCCCCCTACCGTGCGAGAACTCCGATGCTTTCCTTGCGCCAAATACCGAATCGTGCGCGTTTTGTAGCGCTCGCGTTGCCACCCCGGCCTGCTTCTGCTAAGGTGACAGATGTCCTCACCTGTCACCTTCAACTCCCATACCTAACAGTTTTCTCATCCCTTCCCATAATACCATTATACATAGTTCTTTTATTTAATCTAATTTACAAATATCTTTCTTAAAGGCTAGACCAATGATTATAATAACTCACCTGCAAGAAAGTATCAACAAGATGTCTCCTCTGCAACCCCTGGTCATCATTGACGAAGTTCTCGTGAGGTCTTTCGTCGTCTTTATCATCATCTGACATCCCCCTCTTGCCACGCCATGCGAAACTGAAGATCTTCTCCATCTGAAACACCGTCACTGTGTGATAAACATACTTTCTCACTTCTTTCTTTAAAAAGCTGCTGTAAACGTGGACTTTGAGGAAGTTTTCTTCACGAATAAGCTGAGGTTATGTTCACGCTATTAATCGTTGAAGAGGGGAAGCTGAGAGCTGTATTAGATACAGAAGCTACAGAGAAGAATGGCAATTGAATATCGTATGCATTTTTAGACTGTAACTTATGAGTTATAATAATAATAATAAGTTATTTTTTAGGACATTTAACACACAACGCCATCTAGTTCCAAACTGAACAGAGCTTAGAGGAGGAACTTAAAAGAAACGAAAAAGCATTTTTGTAAAAACATACATATTTTACATAGAAAACACCCAAACTCCGAAACAAATATTTGCAGATCATACAAACGACCCGGGAATTGAATCCGAGACCACAAGCATAGCAGTCGCATACGCTTTCACTGTGCTAACGAGGCAGTCATAATATAGATAAATAATTTAAGAAAAATCGTACCAATATAACCGTTTATAAACATGAGTCCAATAATTTGAATAAAAGGCTTTTGAGTCACTTGGTTGTTTCTTAGTGTCCCTATATGTTAAGCCTAGGTAGTGGGTTTAATTTAAACTTAGAACAAAATTATATAATTTAACTGCCTCGACAGACAGTAGTAGCGTATGCCGATTGCTGTGTTTGAGATATCGTGTTCAAATCGTAGGTCGGACGAAATGTTTGTATGATCTGCAGATATTTGTTCAGGTATTTTTTATGTATAACTAGCTGACCCGGCAGACTTTGTACTGCCTCAATCGATAAATAGAAGACCTAAACTTTTGTATAAAATTAACTTAAAACAAACAAAAGGAATCTCATTTTTCACCTTTTAAGCCTTCTCTGGACTTCCACAAATAATTCAAGACCAAAATTAGTGAAATCGGTCCAGCCGTTCTCGAGTTTTAGCGAGACTAACGAACAGCAATTCATTTTTATATTTATAGATATTTGTTTATACAAAAAAGCATTAAATATTCTATAAGTCAATCTAGCTTTCATAGTTCAAGCTCTGCTTAGTTTGAAACTAGTTGGCGTTATGTGCTGGATGTGTAGACAGGGTTGCCACCTTTTGGAAAAAAAAAATCGGGACAATACTTATTATGTGGACAGTCGGTCAAATTTCAGTCTAATTCAGATCATGATAAAAAAGCAGTTTTTTGGAAAACAATGGCGACAATGTGCTGAAGTAATAAGGTCATGAAAAAAAATTTTTTTGGGGTTCCTCCCTACACGTAAAGTGGGGGTGATTTTTTATCGTTAGGGCTATCATTAGATCGGTCATTTCTAAACATTAAGAAAGTTGCTCCGACAATTTTTTGATTTCGATATCCATTTGAGAGTTATTCAATTTTAAAGGGGATTTTTATTTTATAAAACTCCTGCCAAGGTGACTTTACTATGCCTGATGGAAAGCATAAGTAAAATCCACAAGTGGGGGTCGCCATACTCACTGCAAATGCAAGCAGTATGGCGAACCACATTATGGCGGCTTAGGGAGCTGCTTTTTCACGCCTAGCTTAAAGGACCCGGGATCATAGTAGGAAGGAAAAACATCAGCTGGCAATGAGTTCCAGTTTTTAACTGCTCGACACAAGAAGGAAGACCCGAGCCGCTTAGTTCTGGAGCGTATGTCTTCCACTCTGAAGGGGTGACTTCCCTGGCCAGATCGTGTTATTGTGTAGAGGAAGGGAGAGGGTGGGATGAGGTGGAGGAGCTCTTCAGAACACTCTCCATGGTAAAGGCGATAGAGGTCTCTTCGCAACTGCAAAGGTTCCAGGAACTCGGTGGCTTCGGGACTGTCTATGATGCGAACTGCTCGCCCCTGCAACTGATCGAGAGCGACAAAATGTTATTGATATGTAGAAGGAACAGCGTGGGCAACAAGACAGAGCCCTAGGGTACGCCTGCGTTTACCTGCTGGAAATCAGACGCCGCGCCGTCACAAAGGACTCTAATGCGGCGTTGGCGCAGGAAGTCGGCAATCCAGCTGCACAATTTAGTGGGCAGGCCGTATGCCGGAAGCTTAGAGAGAAGCGAGCGGTGCCAAACCCTATCAAAGGCCTTGGCCATGTCTAGACTGATGGACAGGTTCTCTCCGTACCTATCCAAAGCCTCACCCCACAGGTGCGTGAGGTACGTGAGAAGATCACCCGTGGATCGGTTCGGTCTCAAGCCATATTGCCGATCACTTAGCAGAGAGTGATCTTCCAGGTAATGAACCAATTGCTTGTTAATTATTCGTTCAAGCACCTTGCAGAGTATGGAGGTGACAGCTATAGGACGGTAGTCGGCGGGATCTGAGCGGTCAGCTTTTTTGGGGATAGGTTGAACATTCACCTTGTCACGTAATTCGGCTTTAGTCACCGGTTTGTGCACGATAGCAGGAGGGAAAAGAGATATATACTAAATCACGAGAGTTTACAAGAAGTTTATTGTTTTCACAATCAATACAATTAGATAGATATAATCGGAATACAAGGGCTGGTTCGCGAGCACGTTAGGGCGTGGGCTCTTGAGAGTTTGGTCGGTGATGCCTCCAGAAATAGGAGACACTTATCTTGAGCAGCGACGCAGCAGAAAAAAGGCTGGGCTCGAGGCGCGCACAGTTCTTATAGCCACGCGCGGAGTAGCGGGGAGACGCTCGCCTGCTGGCGGGGAGCGGGGCAGTATAGCCACGTTACAACCTCTCTCCAGGCCTCCGGAACAATTCCTTAGGAATATGACAGGCAATACAAGCGTGTCAGTACTAGAGACAACTCTGGTGCACAGTTCTTTAGAACCACCGCTGGGATCCCGTCAGGTCCACTGGCTTTCCGGACGACGAGTGACCGACTTCACTACGGTGGACACCAGGCAGTGGTCGGAGGAGCCCAGAGGGGCGAGAACCGACACACAGTACTGCGCTGGGTCGATGGGTGGCTCGCCAGCAACAGGTCTAGCAAGGAGGGCGCTTGACTCGATGTGTCTGGTATCCTGGTGTGCTGGAGTACCAGTTGGGTGAGGTCATGCGTAAGAGCGAATGCGTGGGCAGTTCAGTCATCCGCCCTGACGAAAAGACACACTCCACTGAATACAAAAAATAAAGATTTTGGTAAAAAGGTTGTCATTAGTTCCATTTGGCACCCAATAGCTGTTTCTTTTTATGTACACTGCGCGAAAGGGGAAGAAGGTGAATTAAAATTGAGCACTTGTTACATTTGTGAAAAATCGGGACAAAATCAATAGGCTGTCGGGACGCGGGACGATATCATCGAATTCGGGACTGTCCCGGGAAATTCGGGACGGGTGGCAACTCTGTGTGTAGATATTTATATCTGACTGTCAGTATTCTACAAAGTTAATGTTAAATACATAAACTTTATGGAATATTGTTTATCAGCAGTTAGACAACAGACCCTCAGTTTTATCAAATTGTGATTAATTTAATTCAAAAACACAGTGCATCTCTCAAGTCATTGGAGAGTTTCCAGCCAACAAAAGTGTGATATTCAAACTCCCTGGTACCAGATCACAATTATTCTAATGCCCGTTTCCATCAAGTGGTAGTAGTTTAGTAGTAGTTGGTGAAAATGGCTATGGCCATAGTTGATATTTTTGTAGGAGGTATACATTCATACATAGATTCCAACACACACACACACACACACACACACGCACGTGCGCGCACTCACACACACACACGCACACACACACACGCACACACACACACGCACAAACACACACACACACATAAATTATATTTTCTGTAAAACCCTGGTGTCTGCAATACAAACATTTCTGTTTGTAATTATGTTAGTAAAACCATTGAAGCGCAATTTGTGTTGGTAAACAATTATTATACAGTGGACCTAGTGTGAGTATATTTCACACGAATTCGACCGTCACGGTGACTGCGTTCGTCGTTGGGATTGACCCACATATAAGTATTCACCAATAGAGTTGAGATGATTAAACTCACACAAGGCCGACAGAATAATTTAATCAAAGTTATGTTAACCACGTAATAAAAACTTGGCGTAAGTATTTAAGTTAAAGTTACTGAATATATATTAAGCAATGTAAGTACAAGCAAAAATTAAAAACAACGTTTACATATTAGTTTGAAAATCAAAGAGGCCTTAAGCATTAAAAGAGTTTGCTTATTCGTACATATCTTAAAATTAAATGTAAAAAAACACATGTTATAGCAAAGGACATGTTTAACTTTTTTTTCATTCATTAACAAGTAACGCCGCGGGGCAAAAATAGTCAGAAAAAAATGCATGTATTCTAATTATATCATCACCTATATGCTAGTGACGGTTTTATCGAAATCGGTCCAGTCGTTCCAAAGATTAGTCGACTCAAACAGACATGTAAATAAAAATTAAAAACGAGATTTTTGATGTAAGCGCTTCATATACTTTCAAATGCATTTAGTGAACAGCTGTTAATATAATTATACGGACAGACACTTTAATTTTTTTTGTATAGATTTCTACCTTAAAATATAAATTAATCATCTCCTTTGTCTTATGAACATTTCAAATAGAACTAATACAAGTAATTATAGCTTCACTCTGACTACACAAATACAAAACAACGTTATGCAAGAGGTAACAATTCACATATATAGTAATATATTAATTAAAAATAAAACGGACAATATGACATTACAATAAACGACGAATATAAGCAAGACCTATATAGGACTTACTGTGGAAGGGCCTGATGTCACTTTGGTATGTCCTGCCCTGTTCTTCGACGCGCTTGACGATACTAACGTAAGCAGCTAAACGCAGTGATCACATAATACATACATATATATCAATTATATAGACATATTAAATATAAATAAAAGTAGTAAAAACAAAAGCAAAAATAAAAACATATTTTAGAACGATTAAAATTGATATTTTCATTGGATTATGCACAATGCTGTGAAAACAACAATTTATTTTTATTTT